>CM051237.1:73641639-74241639 GCA_027917425.1 Gastrophryne carolinensis | reverse complement strand
GATCTTAAACACACCTTAAAGCGGACAACACCCTTCACGGCGAGGGTGTTGGTATCTACCGGCACTTCTGCTGACAACAAAGTCACCTGTAAACCTTACCTTAATCTTGCCCCCTCCGGCCAGGAATCCCACGCTGTGATTGGCTGCCCTGTGCTCACGTGGGCAGCGGTGTTCCGGCTGCCCAATGCAGCCAATCGCAGCACGTGCGCAGGATGGCCAATTGTGGTGCAGGATTCTCGGCGGGGGCAGCGAGTTTAAGGTAAGGTTTACGGGTGGCTTCAGTATTTTGGATGCTCCCCAAACTGTCAGATAGCAGCGGTGCAGGTGGGTACCAACACCCTCACTGCAAAGGGCGTTGGTCCACTTTGAATTCCACAATAGACTACTTCTAAAAGTACAAGCTGAAGGTTTTGCCATGGCCCTCACAGTCCCCTGATATGAACATCATTAGAAAGATGATCGATAGACCTCAATAGAGCAGCGCATGCAAGGCTACCCAGAAATCTTACAGAACTTGGAGCCTTTTCCAAAGATAGATAGATAAAAAATTCTTAAATTAGAATTGAAAGTCTCCTGGGTGACTTCATAAAGCGTTACTAGGTTCTAACCATTCGAGGTGCCCCAAATGTTTGCTTCAGATATTTTGACTTTTCTTCCAATACAATAGGAATGTGTCATCTTTTTTTTCATGCCTTAAACCGGACCTTCAGTATGATTTAATAAAAACCCCAAACCCTTAAAATATATTCATTTTAGATGCTGGGGAATAGTTTTTTAAGTTTTAAGTCACTTATTATTTTTTCGCCACCGGGCTGCAACAGGCACCACTATCTTGAATCAGAAGCATCACATACTGAGGAGAGGAGAGCGGAATAAAGTGCAGGGGGTGGGGTTATAGCTGTGCTTTTCACAGACAGAGCAGAGCTGGGATCAGGGAAAGGACAGCAATCCCAGAATGCAGGGCTACAAAGCCAGAAGACACTTCCTGTTTGCCCACATTAAAAATCATCCTACCTGCATCTACTGCTCATGGAGCATCAGGCAGCCTGCAATCTGTATGTACAGAATGTGGGAAACATATAAAATAGACTCTTATTCAGAGTGAAGGTCCGCTTTAAACTTTTGCATGCAACTATACATTTTAGAGGATTGAGGGATCCACGTGCACAGTACTCATTGGGGAATGAGACTGATTACCCTTGTATTTGACTTATTCATTTTTTGGGGAGTAAAGGGGAGGAGATCCACTTACTGTGCATATTATGCTGAGAATAAAGTGATTTATATGTAAACCGATATTATGATCACCAGTTTGCATTGAATGTTGCTCACAAAGGTTCGGGGTGGGGGCTAGTGCAGGGTAAAAGTCTACTTTGATACGAATCCTAGCTTAATAGAGAGACTAACTGTGTGATATCAGCCATGAATATATACATTTCAGACAGCCCATTTATACTTGGAGTAGGTTATCATGGCCTAGTATCATCTCTGTTAATAAAAGGTTCCAAGATCTATTCAGGACTAATCCTCTTCTTTCAGTAGTAGTAGAAATCCTGAGGCTTTCAATATATACCACCAGCACTATACATCTGTCAAAAAACGCTGGACCAGCTAATCTAATGTAGTGTAACCCCATTATTCTCTATGAAGATAAACTGCAGAGGTAGTGTAGAGATGGCATTTCAGAGTGGGAGGCTGATCTAAAGATAAATACTCCCAGCAGTGGGCCTTCTTTAATGTACAACATTCCTGCAGTTGGTCTTTATTCTTTACAACCTTTCAAATGTTATCCTACAAGGAAAAAAAAAGTGTCCTGTCTGGTTGGAGCCATAAAAGTATATGAGCATAATTACATTGCATCTGGATTCGGCATTCATCATAAGCGGGGAGTGCTGCTACTGGAAAACTCTCCTTATCCCTCCAGCGCAGGCATCGGTGAGTGAACATTTTATGGAGGGATGGGTTGCCCAATTCCCAAACACTGGCAATATGGGAAAATTACAGGGCCTGGCTGTAATAGATATTTCATGTTTAATTGTCATGCAACATTGAATCACATTGATTTTTTTATGCTCCATTAAACCAACAAAACCTCATAAATTTAAAATGATTTATATGCATTCTAAGTCATGTAGAAAGAAAAGAAACAAGTAAAGAAAATCCATAATGAAAAAAATGGTCTAATGATAAAAATCATCATAAATATGATATATGTAAAGAGAAGTGTTGTATATATAAATACAGATATATAAAAAAAAAATAAAGATGTTTAGAGTCTCTGTCCAGGAACTTCCTCCCACCTTATCCTCCATCTCTGGTTATATGTAAACACCTTATGTATTCTAAATGAAGCTATTTTGTCATGAGCATGCTCTTCTGTGGTCAGAGAAGGAAATGGGACCACTGTGGCTTACCAGACTCACTCGTGCATCAGGTGACGTGTGACTGTTGAACTATTTTTTGCGTGGTCCTGGATCAATAAATGTGAAAGTTGGGGCAAGCTTTAGGCCCTGCTACAGATTCTACCAAGCACTGCAGGAAATGAAGGAGATGCACATCTGAAAGGCATCAGATAAACTGCTTGCTTCCTTATTATTCTTAGTATACAGTACGTCCTGCTCCAAATCTAATACTTACAGTTGGGATATACTCCGCCAGATGGCGTTGGACTGCAGAGACATCGAAAATAGGCTCCTCCCGGCCCCTCAAATACCCAGGGACCTCCCACAAATCCCCAGAGTTTCTCTGCAGTCTGGCTGCGAAGGACGAGAAATTGGCTCTCTACTCGCAGGTGAGCGGGGTTATTAACCGGCCCTGTAGGACTATTCCCACCCGTTCCACTAGTAATATGCCTCCCAGCCTTGGCTGCGCTGGTCGGGTGAAGGTAGGCAGCACCGCCGTTGGTGCTTAGGAGCGCTGCTCCACCCCAATCCCCCACCAAAGGGTAGGCGGTTCAGGCTTATGGTGAGCCTCTATGGATGCCCCTCCCGCACTATTGCCCCTTGCCCCTGTCTATCGGTGGGCCCTATTTAAGTGGCCGCCGTCCTCCCTCATCCTCCTTATAGTCTAAGGGGGAAAATAGGGGGGGTGTGTATGTGTATAGACATGTAGGTTATGAAGTCTGTGCTTTCACCTTTCACATGTCTTTATTCTTGTGTCAGCCGCCGTGCTGACTTGTCTTTATTGCTTTTAAATTTACCGCCGCCGCGTGCTGACTTGGTTCCGCGCTTGGCGGCGGCATTACCTCAGGCGCTGGTGTGCTATCATTGGCTGTTGGCCTTCTGGCTTCGCGCTCTTCGGGGGGGCAGGGCCCGTCTTTGGCGCCTTACGCGTCATCGCTGTTACTGGCCCGCCCCTCGAGGTATACCTACTCCATCATTTCTGACTTGGTTGGCCTATGCGCGACGGACTCCTACCTACCGCGGTCCGTAAGTGTCCTCGCGGGCGGCTTTATCTGCTTCACTTTTGTTACGATGTACTTAAGGTCTTGTCTGCTTATGTCTTTCAGGTGGGACGAACCCTTCTTGGCTTCTCCCGGCCCTGTTTTTAGTATATTACTTGTAGGCCTTGTAAAAATTATACTCCCACGTCCCTAGCGGGTTATTGGGGCATCCAGGGTTGCTGTATAGCGTTATTCCCTATCGGCATATAGTGCCGCTATAATCACCATATGGAGGCATCTCAGGATAATGTTTCCGGGGTCCCTTCGGGACAAGACCGGCTGTGTGTAGCGTGTGGGCAGCCTCATGCTGACGCTGACAAGGCACGGGTCTGTGTACCCTGTGCTGAGCAGGTGCTTGCATTGCAATCTGGCCTGCCAGTGGCTGCACCTCATTTCACTTCACCTACTCCCCCAAGCTTAAATCTCACTCCTATTGAGTTGCATACTAGTGGGGATTCTCAGCCTGATGTGTCTTCTAGACTGGCTACTGTTGAACAGAGTATTGCTAAGTCCTTAGCGCGTAAGGCCCCTGCTAAGAAGCGGCACTTGAGGCCTAATGTCACTGTTTTCCCTATGGGAACAGAGGAGTTTATGAATCTGTGTGGCTATACCCCGTCTGACGAAGGGGAGCTCTTTTCTGATTCAGGCTCATCTGATGAGAGACCAAGGGGTCATGACGATTCTGGCTCTGACCCCTGGGCCCCGGATGACACTGACAGATTATTGACCCAGATTTTTGAGGTTCTGTCTATCTCTCTTCCTGTTGAGGCTCCCAGGCAAAGAGGGGAGCTTTTCCATACAGCAAAATCACGTTTGGAATTTCCAGAGCAGGCACATTTCCATAACCTTGTGCTCAATGAATGGGAGCGCCCCAGTAAACTTCCCGGGGTTCCAAAGAGTTGAGATAGGAAGTATCCCTTTCCTGCTGAGGTGGTTAAATGTTGGTCATCCCCCCCCCCCCCCAGGTGGATGCCCCGATCCTAGGGCTATCTTACACCTCTGTCATGCATTCCCCTGATTCTACTACCCTGCGGGATGCTGAGGACCGGCGCATTGACCAGCTGGCCACGCCTTTGCATGTGCGGGGACGGGGCTGCGCCCGGTCTGTGCCCCTGCTTTTACTGCTGTGGCCACTAGAACCCTTATCAGAAATATGCTTGATAGTGCCCCTGAAGATTTGCCCTGTGAGGTGTTTAATGCACTCTCCGGTTGTGATGTTTTTGTAAATTTTGTCCTATCAGCATTGGATGACACCATCAGAATGTGTGCCAGAACTTCTGCCCTCGTGGTGGCTATATGCCGCTCGGTTTGGCTGCGCCAGTGGGCTGCTGACAATGCTGCCAAGAAGGCCCTCACTGGGTTTCCCTTTAAAGGACTGCGTCTGTTTGGAGACCGCCTGGACCTTTTTGCTAAGGGAGGCAGGTTACCCCAGCGCAGGCGGCAACCTCGGCCCTTTCGGGGTCAGGGTTCCTTCTCCTCCCCTTACCGTGGTGCAAGACAGGGAAGGGGGGTATCTTTGCCTGGGGCACGGGGAGATTTCTGGGGTAGAGGCAGAGGACGTGGACATCCTGGCTCCTCCTGGGGTCCCAAAGCTAAATCCTCTCCCAAGCCCCCTCAGGCATGATGGGGCGCCCTCACCCATCCGGGTGGGGGGACGGCTGCAGCACTTCGCCCACTTCTGGAGGCTTCATGTCTCAGACCGGTGGATTCAGGAGGTAGTGTCCTCCGGTTACAAGTTGGAGTTTGCTGCCGATCCCCCTCCAAGATTCATCAGATCCCGGATTCCTCAGGAGCTAGTGCAAGCAGTGCAAGGCCTCCTGGAGCTGGGGGTCATCTGCCAGGTCCCTTTAAGAGAAAAAGGCAAGGGCTTTTATTCCAACCTATTCACAGTACCCATCCTGGACTTAAAGATTCTCAACAAGTTTGTCAGGGGCATGCACTTTCGCATGGAGGCTCTGCGCTCTGCCATCAGTTCCCTGCGCCAAGGGGATTTCATGATTTCTGTGGACATCAAAGATGCTTACCTTCATATTCCTGTGTTCCCAGGTCATCAAAGGTTCCTCAGGTTCGCTCTGATGGAACAACATTACCAATTTGTGGCCTTGCCCTTCGGCCTCACTTCAGCTCCCAGGGTGTTCACCAAGGTGCTGGCTGGCATGATGTCTCTACTCAGATGTCAGGGCGTCCGCGTGCTTCCCTATCTGGACGACATCCTCATCACTTCCCAGTCTCTACATCAGGCAGAGTTGGGTACTCAGCTGGTGGTGTCCACTCTGGAGTCATTTGGATGGGTGATCAACCACCCCAAGTCCTCACTGTCCCCTTCCTTGGTAACTCCATTCCTAGGAATGAATCTGGATACAGTTCAGGCAAGGATCTTCCTTCCTCAGCAGAAGGTGGACAGTCTGATTGCACAGGCTCAGTCCCTCCTAGCTTGTCCCCATCCCTCCATCAGGCAGGGGATGCAGCTGGTGGGCCTGATGGTGGCGTGCTTCGAAGCGGTCCCTTATGCTCAGTTCACCTCTGCAACTTCACCTATTGTCTGTATGGGACAAGGACCCAGCATCCCTGGACAGGGTCTGTGTGCTCTCCCCCCTGGTCAGGATGTCCCTCTTGTGGTGGATGGACACAAGGAACCTGTTGGGGGGCAGATCCTTTCTTGCCCCTTCCTGGGAGACGGTCACCACGGATGCCAGTCTGTCAGGTTGGGGGGGTTTCTGGAAGTCCCTGCGGTTTCAGGGGAGGTGGGGCCCTCAGGAGGCCCACACTCCTATCAATGTCTTGGAGCTGCGAGCGATCAGGTTAGTTCTGGCTCGCTTGACTACTCATCTTCAGGGCCTGCCTGTTCAGGTGCGCAACCAGACGGCAGTTGCCTACATCAATAATCAGGGAGGGACCCGGAGCAAGGGGGCCCTCCAGGAAGCTTCTCTGATCCTGACTTGGGCGGAGGCCAATGTCCCCTGCATTTCAGCTGTGTACATCCCGGGGGTGGAAAATCGCCTGGTGGACTCTTTGAGCAGGGGGACCTCTCGCCAGGGAAAATGGTCCCTATGCAGCAGGGTGTTTCAATCTCTGTGTCGCCGTTGGGGCCAACCAGATGTGGATCTGTTTGCATCCCGCCACAATCACAAGATTCCAGCTTTTGTCTCTCTGTCCACGGATCCTCTGGCCCTGACCTTGGATGCGCTAGCAATGTCATGGAAGAACTTTCAGTTCCTGTATGTCTTCCCCCCCCAATTCCCCTGCTGGGCAGGGTTCTGCGCAAGATTGCTCCGGAAGGGGTGCCAGCAATTCTGGTGGCCCCCAGGTGGCCAAGAAGAGTGTGGTTCGCAGACGTGGTGCAGCTGGCAGTAGATCAGTACGCTCTGCCCTTGGTGCCAGATCTAATCACTCAGGGCTCACTACGCCATTCCAATTTACAAACTCTGGCTTTGACGGCTTGGCTGCTGAAACCTCCATCTTGATGGAGAAGGGGCTGTCTTCCTCAGTTGTGGATACTTTGATTAAAGCTAGGAAGAAGTCTTCCTCTTCCATTTATTAGAGGGTTTGGCGTGCCTACATTGACTGGTGTGAGTCTAAGTCTCTTCCCTGTCGTGTCTTCTCTATTCCCAGGATTCTGGAGTTCCTGCATCATAGTTTGGAGATGGGGCTCCAACTCAGTACTCTGAAGGGTCAGGTTTCTGCCCTGGCTATTTTTTCCAAAAGTCCTTTGCTCAGCACCCTCTGATCAGGAATTTTTTCCAGGGGGTCACTCATGTGCGTCCCCATGTAAACCTATGGTGCCTGTTTGGGATTTGAACTTGGTTCTGTCAGCCTTGCAGGGTGCTCCCTTTGAACCTGTGCAGGATGCTGCCTTGGCCATTCTTACGCTCAAGGTTGTGTTTCTGGTGGCTATCACTTCTGTCAGGCGTGTGTCTGTGTTAGCGGCGCTGTCCATTCAGCCCCCCTACTATGAGAGGCACCAGGACAAGGTGGTGTTTCATTTCAAACCTGGTTTTCTGCCTAAGGTAGTGTCTGCATTTCATTTGAATCAGGATATTGTTCTTCCTTCTTTGTGCCCTAATCCTAGCAATGCTAAGGAGAGGGTTTTGCACTCTTTGGATGTGGTTAGGTGTCTGAAGTGATCTGGTGGCTACTGCACCTTTCAGGAAAACTGATGCTCTTTTTGTGGTCCCTTCTGGTCCTAGGAAGGGTTTGGCTCCTGCCAAGTCTACTATCAGCAAGTGGATTCGTCAGGCTGTGATTCAGGCCTACTCTGCTAAGGGGAAGAATCCTCCCTGGTGCCTCTTGGGCTTTTCAGCACCAGGCTTCTGTTGAACAAGTTTGCAAGGCCTCTACTTGGTCTTCTGTTCATACCTTTTCAAAGTTTTACAAGGTTGATGTTAGGGCCTCAGCTGATGCTGTTTTTGGCCGAAAGGTTCTGCAGGTGGCAGTGGTTTAAACTGCCTGCTGCTGATTTTCTTGGGGATCCCACCCTACTTTATGGACATTGCTATTGGATGTCCCAACTGTAAGAGATTTGGAGCAGGACGTACTGTATACTAAGAATAATACAATTTTGTGATTACTCACCTGTAGAATTGGTATTATGAGTATACAGTACGTCCTGCTCCAACCCACCCTTGGTTTGCATTTAACTGGATCCCCTGTATGGTGATTGTTATCATTGTTATAGTTGATAGTTTGAATTGTTTAATGCTCCCGGCTTCTCCTTAACTGCTTTTCAATGCTGGGGATTTGTGGGAGGTCCCTGGGTATTTGAGGGGCCGGAAGGAGCCTATTTTCGATGTCTCTGCAGTCCAGCGCCATCTGGCGGAGTATATCCCAACTGTAAGTATTAGATTTGGAGCAGGACATACTGTATACTCATAATACCAATTCTACAGGTGAGTAATCACAGAATTGTATTTTTTCCATTGGGTATACAGTCCCTTTAACGTCAGTGCCCTTAGTGACAAGGCTGACATCTAAACGAGCGAGGATACACTGACCCTGAGCCGACCATGGCACATATCCATTGCATTAACTGCTGTGAATGCTGTGGAAGTGGGGAAACCCAACTCCACAACCTGTTTTTCCCACCTTGTGATTGTCAGGTGCTTTGTTAGCAAATTTGGTCTGGGAAGGTCTTTGAACAACAGTTATCAATGTTTTTTGCGCTAATGCTGTCATTTTAAATAACTGCAACTCCAGTAAGCATTTTGGAAGTGGGGAACTTTTCAGTGTTGCTCAGTAAAAATTATACATTGCTTCTGTGCTGACAGTGTTCTCCCTGTCTGGCCTTGCTGCCTGTCATGAGGGAGCAGGCTCTGCTACTAATTGGGTGCAGGGGGGGCACCCAGTGAGAACCCACAACTCTGTTGTATTCCAGGGCGTCTGCTCATGCCAGGGACTTGCTGGGAGCGTGCTTTCAGCTTCGAGGCTGCAAGACAGCAAGGGTTTGAGCCTGCGGGTTGGGAGGTTAGTGATCTTTTTAATTTGCCCTTAGCTTAGTGACAAGCACTATTATTGATTTGGATGCTGATGAGGTCACCTTGTGACACCCAATTTATTTTATTGATGCTTGAAGCTATCCTGTAATAGTTTTTATATAATTATTTTTGCATTATTGTATATTGAGTGAAAAAGTCTCAACAACTTTCAATATATTTGCTTAGTTGGCCAATAAGCGTCGCCTCTTTTGTAGAAGAAGCCACACAGCAGATTTACTCTGTATAAAAATGGATGCACTTTCAGCTACGTGTACAAAGAAAGTGTCTCATGGCTGTGATAAATCTTTAGGGCACCTCAGCTGAACTTAAGCGGATGCCCGTCTCCATCCAGATACACCGAGAACCCACCCGATGGAGGGGGCAAGGCAATATGTGTTTCAATTTATTCATGGCCAAAGAGAAATAATTTCTAGCAGGCTCGGAAACGTGTCTACATGAGTTATCACAGGAAAGAACGAGCTGTAGGATAGTGACAAAACATAATTTATGTCCTGCAAAAAACAAACAACATATTTTTTTGGCCTCCTGGTCAACAGAAAGCAAAGCTGACACAGAGGACTCAGTCTGGAATGGACGTCTTTTATTTGGCACAATCCAGTCGTTACTCGTAACACTTATTTCGTTCTGGTGGCTGTCTGACACAGAATAGTGAATGGAGTTCTTTTTGAGGTATCTTCCTCTTGCTACTTGTAAGCCTCAGGAACAGTTGCAAAAACACTGATGGCGTTTTGATTTCTGAAACTTAATTTAATTTCAATGCACTGAAAATTACTAATAATAATGATGTTGTCTGCCGCTCCTGGCGTTTTTAATTCAGCCGGGTTGGTATAAAGGACTGTAAGAATAATTACGCTGGCTTGGCAAATCTGATTCTACTCAAGTAAATTTTCTTCAGGTTACTAGGGTTGCCACCTTTCCCAACAAAAAATACCGCCCTTTTTCACGTGTACATGTCTTGTAAAATTTACGTTTAACTACACTTTTTCTCTTTAACCGGACCAACACCCGCTTTTTCTTTAACGAGTGTTGGTCCCACAGACAGCTAAAAAAAACAAGCATGGGGGGAGGCATCCAAAATGCTTGAGCAGAATGGCAGTTGGCCTTGGGTAAAGGTATCTTATTTGGGTAGATAGTATTGCATGATTAGTGGAGCTTTTAGCAGTCACTGGACAGGAGCGGGACTTCTGGTAAAAAAAAGTAGTGTGTAATAAAGTGATCAGTTTGACTACCTGTCAAAATTTACTTTTATAGATCGCCTAAAATCTTTTTTTGTACCAGCACATACATACTTGCCAGTACATGGAAAGGAAACAAGAGGGTGTTTATACATTGATGATATATATATATATACATATATATATATATATATATATATATATATATGTGTGTGTAGACACCCTGGGCAGGAATCGGGTGAGCTGCTTGCTGCCTTAATATTGCTGATGGGTTAACGGCCCCTTTCTCTTGATGGGGTCTTTGGCAAATCAATGATAAAGGGCATATGCTCTAGTATTATTATGGCGAAAGGCTTGCTGCATTAGGTTCACTTTAAGGTCTGCACTAACGGCCTGCTCATAGTAGCCATGGTTGTTTGTTCAGTCATTTTACATATTATATTGCTGTTAAATCTAGAATGAGGGGGGGAAGTAGAACATCTATGTAACTGAAGCATTGCAAATGTTCAATGGACTACATCCAATCACCTCCTCATATAGCTTGTCAGTGTCTAATTCCATCGAGCATGGCAGTTTATGAATGGTTGCGTTCTACCATTCATTGTCTCACATGAACGTTATTTTTCACAATCAGTTGTCTCTGGGGTGGAAGCAATGGCCGCTGTTCACGTTCACACTCTGTCTTTTGTTTTATCAAAAGATTTTGGGGTTACCCTGAATGTGATCATTGTGAAGGTGACTTAATGAACACATGTGTTCCGACCTATCGATGTTAAGTGACCATTCTGTCCTGTGACCTGTTACTAGTAATTGGAGGAAATGCCTGTGCGTGCTACACAGGTTGTAAAACAAACCCTAGAATAAATGCTGCTCTATAAACACCATGCTTCCACAACTTCATCATTAGGTGATAATGGCTGTGGTCTTGCTAAGGTATATTATCCCCTAAATACAATATGAGAACCATGGAATATGACAAGACCATATAAGTATGAAAAAAAAGAAAAACTCAAGGCTACGAACCCAAATAATAAAATTTTATTATCTATCAAAAACCACAAAGATTAAAACCATTTAAAAACACAGGGCCAGAATTTAGGCCGCAAAGCCTGTCATTCAGATAATCAAATCCAATAAATAATATAACATTATTAGAGATGGTGAGTTTCAGGTGCCCCACTGCCTGTAGACAAAAAGTGTTCATATAATGCTCAATAACC
This sequence comes from Gastrophryne carolinensis, assembly GCA_027917425.1. Taxonomy (NCBI): domain Eukaryota; kingdom Metazoa; phylum Chordata; class Amphibia; order Anura; family Microhylidae; genus Gastrophryne; species Gastrophryne carolinensis. The sequence goes on along the minus strand of CM051237.1, from coordinate 74,230,310 downwards.
TAGTGTCTAGTGCCTGGTGTTATTTTTTATTTATTAATTTTTAAATAAATGTATTTTTATACATTTATTAAGCACCATTCTATTCTGTGACCCTGTACAAAGTAGAAATCATACTTTTTACACGATAAGACACACCCGACCGGCTGGTGCAGGAGGTGTGTGTGTCAGCCAGAGAAAGACCTAGGATGAGGCTGCTCGCAGATTAGGTGAGTATACTGGCTATCTCCAGAGGTTTCACACAGGGGGGGGGGGGGGGGGGGGGGGGGGGGGGAGGGGCCAAATCAGGATATAGACCAAAACCTAGTATAGTTAAAATCCTGGGTTTTTGTCCTCTTACGATGTGCTAATATGGATACATTGCATGTGCCCAGCAGCATCACCTGGGGGAGGAGGGCAGGAAGTTTGTAGGGTCTTCCCTGCAGTGGCCACAACAACTACAATAGTGTGGAGGGAAGTCAGCAGTTAACTCACTGAAAACGGCATCAGCTTTATGGCTCCCGGAAGTCTTAGCTCCTGCTACAACAGGTGCCTGTGCGGTGATGGATACTTGCCCTGCACTCAGCAATCTTGGACTTGTGGTGCATTAGCTCCAGAAGATGTACTAGTGCTTTCACCCAACTGGTTGAAAAAGTGTGTCTTTTAGAGCGAAAACTGCAGTATTTATAATATATATATAATATATAACGGTAAAATAAGTATAATGAGTCAAATGCAACAGAACACATTGCACATGAGTACATGAAGAGAGCCCTGCCTTTCAAGCTTATAATATAAAGAATGAGGGTGGAGACAAGAGGGTTGGGTCACAAAGGGTATATACTCAGCATGGTGGCAAGTGCTCTGCTCTGGGTGACCAGGCTGCAAAGTGGTTAAGAAGAATGTCACATCTAAAGTTGGGTTTCAAGGGTAATTTTAACCCTTGGGCTGGCAATGAAATGTAGTAAGGGGGGGATTTGTAGGTCAGAGTTATGAGTTTCAACTGAATGTTGGTTGCCTGTGTAGGGATTAACAGAGAGGAGCAGCACTGGTCCAGATACTCATTGCCCCTCTTTACCAAGCACACCAACACTAAGAACCAAACGAACCAATGATAGATATGGGTACTCCAAGCCACTGGAAGTTTAACCCTTTAATTTCCAAGCATTTGAAATTCACGTGCCTTTCAGACCTTTAAAGTGGACCAACACCCAGGATTTTGACTATCCTGGGTCTTGGTCCACTTCGGTGGGGCACCCCCGATCGGGGTGCCCCGCTGTGTGAAACCCCCCCTAACCCCCCGAAAAACTCACCTCTCCCCGCTCCCAGCGCCGACGTACAAGAACGTCTAAGCGGCAGCCGCCGCCGCCGCCTCCCTCGCGTCACTTTCGGCACGCGCGCGCCCCCGCCGGCCATTCGCAGACGGCCGGCGCGGGCACGCGCACGCCTACAGGAGCGCGAGGGAGGCGGCGGCGGCCGGCCGCCGCCGAAGATAAGGTAAGGAGTTTGGGGGGGTTTCACCCCGCGGGACATCCCGATCTCGGATGTCCCGCGGGGTGGGGGGTGATCGGCCCGGGAATCTTATAGATTCCCGGGCCGATCACCCGTGGGTGTTGGTCCACTTTAAGTGGCAGCCACCTGAATTTCACATTCCTGGCAATTACTCTCAGAAAAAAAATGGCAATCGCCTCCATCGGCGATCTGGAGGAGGGGTCTTTTCTTTCCTTAACTGGGCGATTTTTCACAGAGCAAAGCATCCCAAATTGGCATGACCTGAGGGGAGGCCCCGCCCCAACCCTATACCCAGCCTTGGAACAATTGACTCCAATAAAAGTGGCCTCTGGTTCTAACAAAAGGTTGGGGACCATTGCAGTAGAGTACTGCTTTAAAGTGGACTGAAACCCTCGGAAATTCCTGGGCCTATTGATTCCCTTCCCCCAGGGCATCCAAAATCGAGTTGCCCCACTGTGTGAAACCCCCCAGGTCACACATAAACCCTTCTTTTCTGGTCTAACAGTGCATGCGCGAGCCGCGGCTGCATCCCCACTGTCTCTCTAGCAAGGCGCCAGGCATTTATGATTGCACTGCGCAGGCATGCTCCCTGTTAGAGGGAAGGGGGGATGCATCCACCAGTGCACTCAGATCCGCTCGCCTTAGACAAAGGGGAGGGAGTGGATCCGAGTGCGCTGATTGGAAGAGCGGCTGCGCATGTACTGTAGGACCGGGAAGAGATGTTTCTTCATGCGACCTGGGGGATTTCACACAGCGGGGCATCCCCGATTAGGGTGCCCCAGTGGCAAGGACCAAAACCCAGGATAGTCAAAATCCTGGGTTTTGGTCCACTTTAAATACTCGTAATCATGTTCCCCAACTGACTTCATTGTCAGTCTTGTACCAGTGTGTATGGGGGATGCAAAACTTTTTCTTGTTCATTATTTTCTTGTTCATTTTTTTATTCTTGGTATAGTCAGTAACTGGAGCAGACGTGGTAGCAGACGCGGTCTTTGTTTTTGTCTTTTCTAGCTGCTAGAATTGATGCAGAGAACTCTGAAACACTTTAAGATTGAAGAAACTATTTTTGATTTTGACTCTTTATTCTATCCTAAATTGCAGCAGTCTTTATTTTATTTTTTAAGGGGGGGGAGAAACAGATTAAAGGAGAACAGTTATGGGAAGTTTATTTACTCAGGTCATGATTGCACAGTGGTTTGCTAAAAACAAGCCCTTCCTAACGATGTTACCTGAGGTGACTTCCTATCTCTGGGGTTTCACAATGTTCTCTGGAAATTGTTTCCAGAACACGCTGACCCTGTAGTAACGCTACGCGGCAGCTCTGCCACCTAGCTGGCCACTTAGCATCCTCCCGCATAGTCTATGTTTACAATGAATGTCGGCAGCTATGCTAAGGCTGGTTGAGAGGTTCATATGTAAAGGGCAGGGCAACGCCTGTACACAACAAAACTGATCACAGGAAAATACCATCATCAAGGGTGTCTATTTAGTTTTTTTACTTTTCCTGAAGGATAGGAATGTGTGATTTATCTCAAACAAATTACTGGTCGCATGAAGCTGGTTCTAAGGATCTTTTACTTTTGAATGTCTTCCTATTAGTTTAAGTTTATGACCACATGTTTTCGAGCTTAGCTTAAAGTGATCCCACACCCATTTTTAACAAAAACTGGTTGTTATCTGGCTCCATGCGAGAGGGCATCCCAGTTATTAATGCCCCCTCCACCAGCCCGAGATATTCTTGTGGTCTGGATTTTATCAATAGCTGAAAGCAGTGTGGACCATGTGACCATAGGCGGACAATCACCGGGCTGTATTTCACCGAGGAAAGAGCATTGGGTAAGAATTGCATTCTTACCGGGCACGGCCCGCTTCGGTATTCATAACAGTTGGGGTTATTCCGCCACAAGGTGGCGCAATGGTACTGCAGAAAAGCTGTGGCTTGTCCCGGCTCCGTATAAAAACGGGATTAACCATAGAGTTCCCCAGTGTTCTCTCTGCAGTAGACTGTGAAGTTAGCAGATGGCACTCTCTCTTGCGCAGGTGAGCGGGGCAACCAAGCCTGCGGCTCTGCAAGTCTATTTCCATCCGTTTCTGGACTGCCTCCCAGCCTTGGCTGACAGATCGGGTGAACTTAGAAGAACACTAGGGTCAAGTGCTCCTGGAGCGCTGCTCCAAGCCGCAGACCCTGTAACACAAAGGGTAGCCGGCCATAGGCTTTATGGTGAGCCTAATAGGAATGCAGAGTTTCTGTCCTAGCTTCTGAGGGGGTAAGTAGTTTGGGGACTGTGTCCTCTCTTTTTCTTTTGGGTCCCCCCACCCCGCACTGACCCCTCCCTCCCTTGACCATGGCTCCTCGCTGCTGCTTCTCTCTCTTCCTCCCCCCTCTAACTTGGTTGGGGGGAAAAAAGGGGGGGGGGGGGTGGCGGCGAGTTGTCATATCTGTGGTGTTTTTACATTTTTTGGTGTGTTTTTCTGGTGTTTTTAGCTGCCCCGCCGCTTTGTACTGCGCAGCTGTGGGCGCTATAACCTGAGGTAATTTTGCTTTGTCATGGCGCCGGGCAGGTCACGTGAGCGCAGTTTTTCGCTCTCTTCAGAGGGGGCGGGGCCGGGTGATGACGCGTATCGTGTCGTTCACCTCGCGGCCCGCCCCTCAAGGTACCTCTGCCAGCGTCATTTTGGACGAGCTGCGCGTCTGGATTTCTTCGTTCCTGGCTGCAGCGCTGCTTCCTCCGGCGGGTCGGCTTATCCAGTGGTCTGTGCCTGTGTGACCCCACGGTGTCTTTGGTAGTAGTCCCCCTGGGGTTTTTTTAATTGAATCGGGGTGTATTTGCTGCGGGATGCTCATGTGTGTTTTTACTTATGTCTTTCAGGCGGGATACCCTTGGGTTGTGGTTTCTCACGGCTCCACTCCTTCCTCCCCCTCATTCCCCCTTTATTAATTTCTGGGGGCATCCCGTGGGAGGGCATCCCGGGTGGCTTCTGTATTAAGCCTGTACCCACTGCTGGCCTATTGCGCCTGTGCTAATCACCATATGGAGGCTTCTGGGGATAGTGTGCTTGGGGGCCCTTCGGGGCAGGCATGGCTGTGTTCCATGTGTGGGGTATCCCCTGTGAGTAACAGTGTCACGGTGTGCGTGCCATGCACTGAAAGTGTCCTTGCACTTCAAGCTGGTTTGCCTGCTTCGCTTCCCAGCTCTGCGCCTCACTCGGCTTCACTTACTCCCCCGCTCCTGCAATTGGGCCCCAGTGAGGGGAATGGTGGCAGGGAGTCACATTCTGATTTGGCTCTGCGGGTGACTAACATTGAAAATCAGCTTGCCAGGAATGCTCTTAGGAAGGCCTCTGGCAAGAAGAGACACTTGGACCCTAGGCCTGCTCTCCTTACTGAGATGTATGCGGGGATAGATGAGCTTGGTGACTGTCACCCCCTTGAGATGGGGGAGCTCTCCCAGGACTCTGACTCCTCTGGGAACCAGCAGGAGGGTTGCAATAGTGACCCTGGGTCTGCGTCCGGAGAGGAATCATGGTACCCTGAGGACACTGATAATCTGCTGTCACATATTTTTGAAATGTTGCACATTGCTTCCCCTGAGGTAGCTAAAAGAAAGCAGGGGGAGCTTTTTCGCCCTGGTAAACAGCGTCTAGAGTTTCCTGAGCAGGAACATTTTACCGCCTTGGTGCTTAAAGAATGGGAACGTCCTAACAAGTTGCCTGCGGTGCCCAAGGGTTTGGATAAAAGGTATCCCTTTCCCGTTGATCTTGTTAAGAGGTGGTCATTTCCCCCTGAAGTGGATTCTCCCGTGCTAGGCTTGTCCAATACTTCAGTCATGCCTTCCCCTGACAATACCACTCTGAGGGATGGAGAGGACCGGCTAATGGATCAAGTGGCCTGCCATGCTTTTACCTGTGTGGGGGCTGGCTTGCACCCTGTATGTGCTGCCGCCATTACTGCTATTGCCCTTAAGAAACTGCTTAAGCGTCTCATTGATGGCACAACAGCCAGTAGTGTGGGGGAGGAATATAGGACTCTCTTACTTTGCACTGATTTTGTGGCCTTTATCCTTACTGCTGTGGATGATGCTGTGCGGCTGTGTGGAAAGACCTCTGCGCTCTTGGTGGCTATGCGCCACTCTGTCTGGTTGCGCCAGTGGGCAGCTGATGCTGCGGCTAAGAAAGCTCTCACTGGCCTCCCCTTCGTGGGGCTGCGGCTGTTTGGAGAATGTCTTGATGTTGTAGCCAAGGATGCAAGGCTGCCTCAGCGTAGGAGGCAGTCTCGCCCCTTTCGGGGGTCCTCTGCCCCCCTCCCTTCCTTTCGCATTCCCTGAGGGGACCGTGGCTCCCTCCTCTCCAGTGGTCGCAGAGATTCTTGGGGCCGTGGCAGAACCCGTGGTCGTCCCGGTCTCTCCTGGAATTCTAAGTTCAAACTCTCTCCCAAGTCCCCTCAGGCATGAAGGGGCGGCCTCACCCATCCGGGTGGGGGGACGGCTTCGGCTCTTTGCTCACGTCTGGAGGCTTCACGTCTCAGACCGGTGGATTCCCCCCCCCAAGATTCATCAGATCCCGGATGTCTTTAAACCCCCTGTCCGCTCAGGGATTGCTTCTGGCTGTTCATTGCCTGTTAGAGTCCGGAGTCATTTGTTTGGTGCCTCATCAAGAAAGAGGTCAGGGGTACTATTCCAATCTTTTCACGGTCCCCAAAAAGGACGGCTCTCTGAGGCCCATTCTGGATCTGAAGGGCCTCGTCAAATTTGTCAGATTCAAGCACTTTCGCATGGAGACGCTGCGCTCTGCTGTCAGTACCCTTTGCTCATGCGACTGCATGACCACTGTGGACATCAAGGATGCTTATCTTCATGTGCCTATCTTCCCAGGTCATCAGAGATTTCTAAGGTTCGAGCTGCAGGGTCAGCATTACCAGTTTGTGGCTCTACCCTTCGGTATCACCTCGGCACCTCGGGTGTTCACCAAGGTGCTGGCGGGAGTGATGGCTCTGCTAAGGAACATGGGCATCTGCATCATTCCTTACCTGGACGACATCCTGATTGTGGCCGAGTCCTTTCCTCAGGCCGAGCGGGACACTCAATTGGTGACATACACTCTGGAGTCTTTCGGCTGGGTGATCAACTATCCCAAATCTTCTCTCTCCCCGTCATTGGTGAGGACCTTTCTGGGCATGACGCTGGATACCTCTCAGGTCAAGGTGTTCCTTCCTCAGCAGAAGGTGGAAGGTCTTCAGCTGCAGGCTCAAGCTCTGCTGTCGTGTCCTCATCCCTCCATCCGTCAGGGGATGCAGTTGGTGGGCCTGATGGTGTCCTGCTTCGAGGCAGTCCCCTTTGCTCAGTTTGACATGAGACCTCTCCAGTTGCACCTCTTGTCAGTTTGGGTTCGGGACCCTGTGTCCCTGGATCAGGAATTTGTTCTGTCTCCCCATGTCCGGACAGTCTCTCTCGTGGTGGCTGGACTCAAGGAACCTTCTGGGGGACAGGTCCTTCCTGCCCCTGTGCTGTGAAACGGTCACTACAGATGCCAGTCTGACCAGCTGGGGAGGCTTCTGGAAGTCCCTGAGGTTCCAGGGTCGGTGGGGCCCACAAGAGGCCCATGCTTCCATCAACGTTCTGGAACTGAGGGCGATCAGGTTGGTTCTTTCTCGCCTATCCACTCACCTCCGGGGTTGGGCTGTTCAGATTCGCTCAGACAACCAGACGGCGGTTGCCTACATCAACCATCAGGGAGGGAGTCGGAGCAAGCGAGCCTTCAAGGAAGTGTCCCTGATTCTGTCTTGGGCGGAACAGCATGTTCCCTGCATATCAGCGGTCTACATCCCAGGAGTGGAGAACCAGGTGGCGGACTCCCTGAGCAGGGGGATGTCTTGTCTGGGAGAGTGCTGTCTCAACAGTTAGGTGTTTCTCTCCCTCTGTCACCGCTGGGGTCAGCCGGACGTGAACCTGTTTGCGTCCCGTCACAATCACAAATTTCCCAGATTTGTCTCTCTCTGTCTCAGGATCCACTGGCCTTCGCCATGGATGCCTTGGCAATACCTTGGAAGGAGTTTCAGCTTCTTTATGTGTTCCCTTCGTTTCCTCTCCTGGGCAGGGTCATGCGCAAGATAGCCCAGGAGTGGGTACCAGCCATCCTGGTGGCCCCTTGTTGGCCAAGAAGAGTTTGGTTCGCGGTTGGCAGTAGACCGGCATGTCTTGCCCAAGGATCCAGATCTTCTCACCCAGGGGCAACTACGCCATCCCAATTTACAAACTCTGGCTTTAATGGCTTGGCTGCTGAAACCTCCATATTGATGGAAAAGGGGTTGCCTGCTTCTGTTGTTGATACCATGATTCGGGCCAGGAAGAAGTCCTCGTCCTTTATCTATTACAGGGTCTGGCATGCTTACATTGCCTGGTGTGAGTCCAAGTCTCTTCCCTGTCGGGTGTTTTCTATTCCCAGGATTCTGGAATTCTTGCAACATGGTTTGGATCAGGGCCTTCAACTTAGTACCCTAAAAGGCCATGTTTCAGCTCTGGCAATTTTTTTCCAAAGATCTTTTGCCAATCACCGGTTGGTTAAAACCTTTTTTCATGGTGTTTCTCATGTGCGTCCACCCCGTAAGCCTTTGCTACCAGTCTGGGATTTGAATCTGGTTTTGTCTGCCCTGCAAGGGCCTCCCTTTGAGCCTATCTGTGATGCTACCTTGTATATTCTGACCCTTAAGGTAGCCTTTCTGGTGGCTATCACTTCTGTAAGGCGAGTTTCTGAACTAGCGGCACTTTCCATCAAACCTCCTTATTTTGATAGGCATCAGGATAAGGTGGTGTTTCGGCTCAAGCCGGACTTTCTGCCAAAGGTTGTGTCTGCCTTTCATCTTAATCAGGACATTGTCTTGCCTTCATTGTGTCCTAATCCTGCTAATTCCAAGGAGCGGACTCTGCATTCCCTAGATGTGGTTAGGGCTCTGAAGTTTTATTTGGTCGCTCCTGAGCCTTTCAGGAAGTCTGTTGCTCTTTTTGTTCTCACTTCTGGACCTAGAAAGGGTTTTCCTCCGGCTAAATCCACTATCAGCAAGTGGATCCGTCAGGTGGAGATTCAAGCCTATTCTGCTAAGAGAAAGGAACCTTCCTTTAGGATTACTGCTCATTCTACTCGTGCTATTGGTGCCTCTTGGGCTTTTCAGCACCAAGCTTCTGTTGAACAAGTTTGCAAGGCCGCTACTTGGTCTTCTGTTCATACTTTTTCTAAGTTTTACAAGGTTGATGTTAAGGCCTCAGCGTACGCTGCTTTTGGCCGCAAGGTGCTTCAGACGGTAGTGACTTGAACTACTGGCCGTTACTCTTAGGGGATCCCACACTACTCTGGACACTGCTTTTGGATGTCCCAACTGTTATGAATACCGAAGCGGGCCGTGCCATGCAATAAAGAAAACAGCTATTCTGTGAGTACTCTACCTGTACAATTGTTTTTGTTCTTGCATGGCGCGGCCCGCTTCGCCCCACCCTTGTTATCGCTGTTCTCGGTTGCCTCTTTATGGCAATTGTTCGAAGTCAATTGGGGTCTTTTACCTTTTTCAAATTTTTTACTTATTTTCTCCCGGCTTCTTGTCTCACTGCTTGTGTACGCTGAGGAACTCTATGGTTAAGCCACCTTGTGGTTACAGGTGAGTACTCACAGAATTGCTTTATCTCAGCTTGGTAGTGGTATATTTGCTGCATCCTCCCATCATGCAGGAACAAACACACATTTGATATAAAATATTTGTTGATCCTCTTTAATATAGTAAATACAGCTCCCAGTGCCTTATTCACACCCTTAAAGTGGACCAAAACCCAGGATTTTAACTATCCTCGGTTTTGGTCTTTGCCCCCCGATCAAGATGTCCCGCTGTGTGAAACCCCCCAGGTTGCCTGATTTCACTCATCCCTCCTCGGTCCTATGGCGCATGCACAGACTCTCATCCAGTCAGCACACTCAGATCGACTCCCGCCCCTTCATCCAAGAGCTCGTCTATGGCGAGCAGATCCGAGTGTGCTGGTGGCTTCATCCCCCGCCACCCTTTTAACAGGGAGAATGCCTGTGTCGGCCTTTCAGAGAATCCTGCTGTGGCCACACGCCCTGCTAAGGGGATAACAGGAATGCGGACGCTGATCGCGCATGTGCCGTTGGACCGGGAAAGAAGGTGAGATTTTGGGCGACCTGGGAGGTTTGACACAGTGGGCCATCCTGAATCTGGATGCCTTTGGGGGAGCTAGTTTACTTGCCCTGGAGTCTCATAGACTCAGGGTGGGGTTTGGCCCACTTTAAATAGTTTTTATACCGAGAAATGAAGTCTATATCCTTACCTTTTATCCAATTTTAGATTTTTGGGACATAGATTCTTCCTCAACATTTAACTCTTCCGTGCAGTGTACACACAGTGGTGGGTTGTCTTATTTACAGCGCCCATGGAGCAGTTGGTGGTTAGGTGCCTTGCTCATGTCCCAGGACAGGAATTTAACTTGAGTGGTAAGCCATATTGCTTTCAGGCCATGCAGCAGTGTCCCCTGGTGCTTTCCAGCAATGATCCATTCAGTTAAACATAGCTGAGCATTGAGGGTCAGCCTTATCAGTTATAATAACTAATCTGAAAGCACTAAACTGAAACTAAAAACTAAACTGTCATTATGTGCCATTTTATCTCGTAACTGAATGAATTAGCATATGGCTGCCATTCGGACATCATAATGCTTTCTGTTGTGTGTTTTTATAAATACTGGCCAAAGGCTTTAGTAAAAATAGTAATACTGGGGGGATAGAAGGTGATGACATAAACTCCCCTTAAGGTCTATTTTCAGGAAGAGATTAAAAACAATATGCTATACTTACCTGACCACCCTCAGTCTTGAGCCAACTGAGTCCTGCAGGCTAATGTGCTTTGGTTTCAGTTTTGTCAGTTCATTTGAAGACCATGCATTTCTCAGTGAGCCTTCGTGCATGCCCCTGCTCCTGCATGAGGGAGCAAGCAACCTAGTTGAATAGAAGCAGGGTGTACACTGCCTAACCATTCCCTGCTAATATGCGATCAACAGTGGATGCTCAAATGTATGCTGACGGCTAGTCAGGAACATATTGTCAGCTTTGGCGCCAGCACAGAAACGGACTTGGGCAGCTTTAGCCCGCAGGACTCCATGGGATCAGGTGTGTGGGCATACAGGTAATTATAGCTTTTTATTTTGCCTGGACAAATCTCCCTTCTGCTTTTCACCTCCACGCTGTAGATATTATGTCCTCTCCTGAAATTGTGATGGCTCCGGTACCAGACACAAAAAATGAGGTTTAGATTTTGGCTGGCTGTTGTCAGATTTTGGGTTGAAAGCTTCCTGAATGCCACTAAAGCTCGGTTTGTCTATGGACCATGTGGTCTGCGTCAATCTAATAAAGTTCTGTACTTCTGTATGCCTTAACTTACTATGACTTATTTTGTTTACTGACCTATAGTTATGTCAGGGCTCCAGTGGAAATCAACAGGTAAGTATTCAAGCTGCAAGAGCAAGGGAAACTAAAAACTGGCCTTGGTTTTTCCTTGACTTGTTTTGGAAGCCCAACTTTTTTTTTAATGGGTAGGCAAGGGTTTGTTGCTTTTGCTTGTTACAACACAGGAAAGGTTACATTTACCTATGTTTCTATGGAAACACAAAATAAATATATTGGTAGGTATGAGGAAAAGCATATCAAGTGAGCCTAGCTGACAACAGAGACTTTGAAATCATGCAACACACTTCCCTAAGTCACAGCCTGTTTAATCAACCCAGAAGCCTACAAATTAGCCAAAGGGGAACGGACACACTTATTTCAGTTAAGGCAAAAAGACAGCTCAAGTTAAATACATATATTCTTAGTATACAGTACGTCCTGCTCCAAATCTAATACTTACAGTTGGGATATACTTCGCCAGATGGCGCTGGACTGCAGAGACATCGAAAATAGGCTCCTCCCGGCACCTCAAATACCCAGGGACCACCCTCAAATCCCCAGAACCTCTCTGCAGTCTGGCTGCGAAGGACGAGAAATTGGCTCTCTACTCGCAGGTGAGCGGGGTTATTAACCTGCGGCCCTGTAGGACTATTCCCACCCGTTCCACTAGTAATATGCCTCCCAGACTTGGCTGCGCTGGTCGGGTGAAGGTAGGCAGCACCGCCGTTGGTGCTTAGGAGTGCTGCTCCACCGCAATCCCCCACCAAAGGGTAGGCGGTTCAGGCTTATGGTGAGCCTCTATGGGATGCCCCTCCCGCACTATTGCCCCTGCCTATGGGTGGGCCCTAGTTAAGTGGCCGCCGTCCTCCCTCATCCTCCTTGTAGTCTTCGGGGGAAAAGAGGGGGGGGGTGTGTATGTGTATAGATATGTATGTTATGCAGTCTGTGCTTTCACTTTTCACGTCTTTATTCTTGTGTCAGCCACCGCGCTGACTTGTCTTTATTGCTTTTAAATTTACCGCTGCCGCGCACTGACTTGGTTCCGCGCTTGGTGGCGGCATTACCTCAGGCGCTGGTGCGCCATCATTGGCTGTTGGCCTTCTGGCTTCGCGCTTTTCGGGGGGGGGGGCCATCTTTGGCGCGTTCCGCGTCTTTGCTATTACTGGCCCGCCCCTCGAGGTATACCGACGCCATCTTTTCTGACTTGGTTGGCCTATGCGCGACGGACTCCTACCTACCGCGGTCCGTAATTGCCCTTGCGGGCGACTTTATCTGCTTCACTTTTGTTACAATCTACTTAAAGTGGACCAACACCCAGGATTTTGACTATTCTGGGTCTTGGTCCACTTCGGTGGGGCACCCCCGATCGGGGTGCCCCGCTGTGTGAAACCCCCCCGAACCCCCCGAAAAACTCACCTCTCCCCGCTCCCAGCGCCGACAGACAAGCCGCGGACAAGCGGCTCCTCCGCCGCCGCCTCCCGCGCGTCACTCTTGACGCGCGCGTGCCCGCGCCGGCCATTCACAGACGGCCGGCGCGGGCGCGCGCACGTCTAGAGGGGCGCGAGGGAAGATAAGGTAAGGAGTTTGGGGGGGTTTCACCCCGCGGGACATCCCGATCTCGGATGTCCCGCGGGGAGGGAGGTGATCGGCCCGGGAATCTTATAGATTCCCGGGCCGATCACCCGTGGGTGTTGGTCCACTTTAAGGTCTTGTCTGCTTATGTCTTTCAGGCGGGACGAACCCTTCTTGGCTTCTCCCGGCCCTGTTTTAGTATATTACTTGTAGGCCATGTATAAATTATACTCCCACGTCCCTAGTGGGTTATTGGGGCATCCAGGGTTGCTATATAGCGTTATTCCCTATCGGCGTATAGCGCCACTATAATCACCATATGGAGGCATCCCAGGATAATGTTACCTTCGGGACAAGACCGGCCGTGTGTAGCGTGGGGGCAGCCTCATGTTGACGCTGACAAGGCGCGGGTCTGTGTACCCTGTGCTGAGCAGGTGCTTGCATTGCAATCTGGCCTGCCAGTGGCTGCACATCATTTCACTTCACCTTCTCCACCAAGCTTAAATCTCACTCCTGCTGAGTTGCAAACTAGTGGGGATTCTCAGCCTGATGTGTCTTCTAGACTGGCACTGTTGAACAGATTATTGCGAAGTCTTTAGCGCGTAAGGCCCCTGCTAAGAAGCGGCACTTGACGCCTAATGTTACTGTTTTCCCTATGGGAACTGAGGAGTTTTGGAATCTGTGTGGCTATACCCCGTCTGATGAAGGGGAGCTCTTTTCTGATTCAGGCTCATCTGATGAGAGACCAAGGGGTCATGACGATTCTGACTCTGACCCCTGGGCCCCGGATGACACTGACAGATTATTGACCCAGATTTTTGAGGTTCTGTCTATCTCTCTCCCTGTTGAGGCTCCCAGGCAAAGAGGGGAGTTTTTCCATACAGCAAGATCACGTTTGGAATTTCCAGAGCAGGCACATTTCCATAACCTTGTGCTCAATGAATGGTAGCGCCCCAGTAAATTTCCCGGGGTTCCAAAGAGTTGGGATAGGAAGTATCCCTTTCCTGCTGAGGTGGTTAAATGTTGGTCATCCCCCCTCCCCCCGAGGTGGATGCCCCGATCCTAAGGCTATCTAACACCTCTGTCATGCATTCCCCTGATTCTACTACCCTGCGGGATGCCGAAGACCGGCGTATTGATCAGCTGGCATCCCACGCCTTTGCATGTGCGGGGACCGCGCTGCGCCCGGTCTGTGTCTCTGCCATTACTGTTTTGGCCACTAGAACCCTTATCAGAAATATACTTCATAGTGCCCCTGATGATTTGCCTTGTGAGGTGTTTAATGCACTCTCCAGTTGTGATGTTTTTGTAAATTTTGTCCTATCAGCATTGGATGACACCATCAGAATGTGTGCCAGAACTTCTGCCCTCGTGGTGGCTATACGCCGCTCGGTTTGGCTGCGCCAGTGGGCTGCTGACAATGCTGCCAAGAAGGCCCTCACTGGTTTTCCCATTAAAGGACTGCGTCTGTTTGGAGACCGCCTGGACCTTTTTGCTAAGGGAGGCAGGTTACCCCAGCGCAGGCGGGAACCTCGGCCCTTTCGGGGTCAGGGTTCCTTCTCCTCCCCTTACCGTGGTGCCAGACAGGGAAGGGGGGTGTCTTTCCCTGGGGCCCGGGGAGATTTCTGGGGTAGAGGCAGAGGACGTGGACGTCCTGGCTCCTCCTGGGGTCCCAAAGCAAAATCCTCTCCCAAGGTGGGGGGGCGGCTGCAGCACTTCGCTCATGTGTGGAGGCTTCATGTCTCAGACTGGTGGATTCAGGAGGTAGTGTCCTTCGGTTACAAGTTGGAGTTTGCTGCCGATCCCCCTCCAAGATTCATCAGATCCCGGATTCCTCAGGACCCTGTGTCAGCTCAGGAGCTAGTGCAAGCAGTGCAAGGCCTCTTGGAGCTGGGGGTCATCTGCCAGGTCCCTTTAAGAGAAAAAGGCAAGGGCTTTTATTCCAACCTATTCACAGTACCCAAAAAGATGGTTCTGTCAGGCCCATCCTGGACTTAAAGATTCTCAACAAGTTTGTCAAGGGCAGGCGCTTTCGCATGGAGACTCTGCACTCTGCCATCAGTTCCCTGCACCAAGGGGATTTCATGACCTTTGTGGACATCAAAGATGCTTACCTTCATATTCCTGTGTTCCCAGGTCATCAAAGGTTCCTCAGGTTCGCTCTGATGGATCAACACTACCAATTTGTGGCCTTGCCCTTCGGCCTCACTTCAGCTCCCAGGGTGTTCACCAAGGTGCTGGCTGGCGTGATGTCTCTGCTCAGATGTCAGGGCGTCCGCGTGCTTCCCTATCTGGACGATGTCCTCATCACTTCCCAGTCTCTACATCAGGCAGAGTTGGATACTCAGCTGGTGGTGTCCACTCTGGAGTCATTTGGATGGGTGATCAACCACCCCAAGTCCTCACTGTCCCCTTCCTTGGTAACTCCATTCCTAGGAATGAATCTGGATACAGTTCAGGCAAGGATCTTTCTTCCTCAGCAGAAGGTGGACAGTCTGATTGCACAGGCTCAGTCCCTCCTAGCTTGTCCCCATCCCTCCATCAGACAGGGGATGCAGCTGGTGGGCCTGATGGTGGCGTGCTTCGAAGCGGTCCCTTATGCTCAGTTCCACTTGAGGCCTCTGCAATTTCACCTATTGTCTGTATGGGACAAGGACCCATCGTCCCTGGACAGGGTCTGTGTGCTCTCCCCCCTGGTCAGGCGGTCCCTCTTGTGGTGGATGGACTCAAGGAACCTATTGGGGGGGGCAGATCCTTTCTTGCCCCTTCCTGGGAGACGGTCACCACGGATGCCAGTCTGTCAGGTTGGGGGGGTTTCTGGAAGTCCCTGCGGTTCCAGGGGAGGTGGGGCCCTCAGGAGGCCCACACACCTATCAATGTCTTGGAGCTGCGAGCGATCAGGTTAGTTCTGGCTCGCTTGACTACTCATCTTCAAGGCCTGCCTGTTCAGGTGCGCTCGGACAACCAGATGGCAGTTGCCTACATCAATCATCAGGGAGGGACTCGGAGCAAGGGGGCCCTCCAGGAAGCGTCTCTGATCCTGACTTGGGCAGAAGCCAATGTCCCCTGCATTTCAGCTGTGTACATCCCGGGGGTGGAAAATCACCTGGCGGACTCTCTGAGCAGGGGGACCTCTCGCCAGGGAGAATGGTCCCTATGCAGCAGGGTGTTTTCAATCTCTGTGTCACCGTTGGGGCCAACCAGATGTGGATCTGTTTGCGTCCCGCCACAATCACAAGCTTCCAGCTTTTGTCTCTCTGTCCAGGGATCCTCTGGCCCTGACCTTGGATGCGCTAGCAATTTCATGGAAGGATTTTCAGTTCCTGTATGTCTTCCCCCCAATTCCCCTGCTGGGCAGGGTTCTGCGCAAGATTGCACTGGAAGGGGTGCCAGCAATTCTGGTGGCCCCCAGGTGGCCAAGAAGAGTGTGGTTCGCAGACGTGGTACAGCTGGCAGTAGATCAATACGCTCTGCCCTTGGTGCCAGATCTGATCACTCAGGGCTCACTACACCATCCCAATTTACAAACTCTGGCTTTGACGGCTTGGCTGCTGAAACCTCCATCTTGATGGAGAAGGGGCTGCCTTCCTCAGTTGTGGATACTTTGATTAAAGCTAGGAAGAAGTCTTCCTCTTCCATTTATTACAGGGTTTGGCGTGTCTACATTGACTGGTGTGAGTCTAGGTCTCTTCCCTGTCGTGTGTTCTCTATTCCCAGGATTGTGGAGTTCCTGCAGCATGGGTTGGAGATGGGGCTCCAACTCAGTACTCTAAAGGGTCAGGTGTCTGCCCTGGCTGTTTTTTTCCAAAAGTCCTTTGCTCAGCACCCTCTGATCAGGACTTTCTTCCAGGGGGTCACTCATGTGCGTCCCCCACGTAAACCTATGGTGCCTGTTTGGGATTTGAATTTGGTTCTGTCAGCCTTGCAGGGTGCTCCCTTTGAACCTGTGCAGGATGCTGCCTTGGCCATTCTTACGCTCAAGGTTGTGTTTCTGGTGGCTATCACTTCTGTCAGGCGTGTGTCTGAGTTGGCGGCGCTGTCCATTCAGCCCCCCTACTATGAGAGGCACCAGGACAAGGTGGTGTTTCGTTTCAAACCTGATTTTCTGCCTAAGGTAGTGTCTGCCTTTCATTTGTATCAGGATATTGTTATTCCTTCTTTGTGCCCTAATCCTAGCAATGCTAAGGAGAGGGTTTTGCACTATTTGGATGTGGTTAGGTGTCTGAAGTACTATCTGGTGGCTACTGCACCTTTCAGGAAAACTGATGCTCTTTTTGTGGTCCCTTCTGGTCCTAGGAAGGGTTTGGCTCCTGCCAAGTCTACTATCAGCAAGTGGATTCGTCAGGCTGTGATTCAGGCCTACTCTGCTAAGGGGAAGAATCCTCCCTTCCGCCTTACTGCTCACTCCACTCATGCTATTGGTGCCTTTTCAGCACCAGGCTTCTGTTGAACAAGTTTGCAAGGCCGCTACTTGGTATTCTGTTCATATCTTTTCAAAGTTTTACAAGGTTGATGTTAGGGCCTCAGCTGATGCTGTTTTTGGCCGCAAGGTTCTGCAGGCGGCAGTGGTTTAAACTGCCTGCTGCTAATTTTTCTTGGGGATCCCACCCTACTTTATGGACACTGCTACTGGATGTCCCAACTGTAAGTATTAGATTTGGAGCAGGACATACTGTATACTAAGAATAATGCAATTCTGTGATTACTCACCTGTAGAATTGGTATTATGAGTATACAGTACGTCCTGCTCCAACCCACCCTTGGTTTGCATTTTCTTGGATCCCTTGTATGGTGATTGTTATCATTGTTATAGTTGATAGTTTGGATTGTTTAATGCTCTCGGCTTCTCCTTAACTGCTTTTCAATGCTGGGGAATTGTGGGAGGTCCCTGGGTATTGGAGGGGCTGGGAGGAGCCTATTTTCAATGTCTCTGCAGTCCAGCGCCACCTGGCGGAGTATATCCCAACTGTAAGTATTAGATTTGGAGCAGGACGTACTGTATACTCATAATACCAATTCTACAGGTGAGTAATCACAGAATTGTATTTTTAATGTAAAATCGCACACTGGGCAGTAATTACACACTCGAGATCAGAGTACAGGTAACAAAGTAGTTTAGTAATAATTTACAAACAGTGATATAACAGAAATGGCAGTACCTTTATGCGTTCAAATTAGTTGTTGGGCAGGGCAGCCGTCCAGGGCATACAGCAGGCTGCTGGAACCTTGGACCTCTCCTTACACGTGTAGATGACCCCCAAGAAGAGGGGCACCTTTGTCCTGCTTTTATGCTTGGAACCCTCACCCCCCCTTTCCTCAGGAAGGAGGAGTTCCTCCCTCCCATTTTTTTTGAAGCCCAGTAACTGCCATTTTTGATTGATATCTTATGAACGGAAGGTATGAACGGCACTAGTAAGCTTCCTATTAGGTATCTGGAGGGTTCAAAGATGGGTCAGAACCGGAAATCTCCATATCTCCGGTTCTACATTATGTACAGATGCAGCTATGGGGCTAGGCTCCCAGCTGGGGCCACCCCTGGCTCAGACTCTGTGGCTTCATCTCATGCCAGGAGTGTGAGGGCCCTAGCAGGAGTCTTTAACTGGGGATTTTCTTTGTTTGCTCATCTCTTAGAGAAGTTTCATGTCCTCCTACCCAAACCTGGTCTTCCTTAAAGGGCTTTTGTTACATTGGGTCTTTTGATGGATTCTATTCCTCACAGTGGATACCACTACAATGAAAGCAACATACAAGGACTTCACATCCTGCATCATTAAAAAAAATACTTACTGGTACTTCACCACCTGCAGACTGCTGTTGGCTGCAGACATCTGGTTTCCAAACTATAAGCTCCTTTGCTGATACCCTCCTTGCCTGACTGCGATGCATGACCCTACTGCTAGTCAGAAGCAGACTCCCTAGATCTTTGACCTCAGGGGGCACTAGTTCTTTGGCCATGGTGGATACTGATATGCACACCGAAGGCTGGACCAAGTGGGATCAAATCTGGGCACAGTGAGAAAGGGTGTTTTTTTATTATCCCAGAGAGCCCTTTCTTGGCTTGTACCACTTTCAGAATATCTGGGCACAGTGAGAAAGGGTGTTTTTTTATTAGCCCAGAGAGCCCTTTCTTGGCTTGTACCACTTTCAGAATATCTGGGCACAGTGAGAAAGGGTGTTTTTTTATTAGCCCAGAGAGCCCTTTCTTGGCTTGTACTACTTTCAGAATATCTGTGGTGTTAGTGTCTTATAGGCTACTTTGACCATCAATACTCATAAAGCTGACATTGGCTGAGCTCAGCGCTGGCTCAGTTTATCTCTATTATGACCCGAAAAATGAATTTTGAAAGGGGGGACTTATTCTTTCTCTTTCACTGGCCCACCCATGTATGTTTAGTGACTAGAGGTAATGATTTAGTGACTAGAGGTAATATTTAATCCCCAGTATCAAAATGTGATATTTTATGCACCCAAGCTCCTGTCTAATGTAATGGAGGTTGGCTGGAACGTTTCCTTTCCAACAAAAGCAACTGTAATTAAAATCAAGATTGCTCTACATTTGCAGCCTGTGTTTAATTAGGTAAATTGAAAAATTACTTTTCAGAGTTTTAAAGGCACATACTGTATTTGTAATCATCAAGATGTTTATACGACAGACCCCCCATGCTGTTCTAGTGATACTACCACTGTCTCCAGCATTCATTTGCATGGAGAGACCCGCATCCTCCATATGTATAAACAAAGGGGTAGTCTCTCTGCTTCTGTCTTTTCATGTCGGCAATACACGGCGTTCTCCCGAAGCCTGCATTCAATGAGGTACTTCGTTGGGTGGGTGATGAGCCTCCTTTGTCGTCTCATCAGAAAAGAAAATGAGTGATCGGTGTCCAGTTTAGATTTTCTCCTAGGATAATTGTCCCGTGTGCTTCCTGATCAAAGCTGCCATACCCACCCCCTCTTGTAAATGAGCAAATGGAACTTATTACACAACTGGAGCACATTATTCATCCGCTTGCTGGCAGCCACATTGTTGTGTACAAATCATTAATGTTTACAGCTCCTGCAATCTTCATAATGTGTCCTCCAAGGCTAAATATGTTCCTCTTACAAAATCAAGGCTTGATGGGGTTATACTGGGACCTCTAAAATAGTCAAAAGAAGAAAAAAATGTATTTAGCATCTTTTTCACCCACGTTAAGTGGTCCACTACCCATTTTTCCCTAAATAGGTGTTAGACTGCATTTTAAAAGACATGAGAGGGGGAGGCATCCAGATTTCTGTAACCCTCCTGTTGATGCACCCCTGCACCTCGTTTTACTTTCCTCCACTGGGACCACCCAGCGCAATCTGGCTCACCCGATTGGCTGTTTAGGGGTCATGTGGTCAATTTATCAGCCAATGGGCACAATATCAGAGACGTATCTGGACAACGTAACCACCAGCGGCCTATCACAGGGCTAGATTTCAATTTGTCACCCCCCATGCCTGGCACAATGCGATCCAGCACACTTTTTGGGTGTTGGACCGCTTAAATCCTTTCCCCTTCTTTTTAATGTAACAGGATACACATTTTGTTGTGTGGACATGGTCACACCGGCTGTGTTGGTGTCTTGTCAAAAGTCCAGCAGTATCCATTTATATTTTATAATGTGCAATAAAGAACGCAAAGCACATCAACCCACAGTAATGCAATGCACCTACAACCATCCTTTAATTTTGATTCAATTAGAGTAGGAGGAAATAACTACAGGGCACGAAAGCTGAGTATAGCTTTTTATTTTGTTTTTGCCTGGACAGACCTTGTCTGTTATTATTATTTAATTTATAAAGTTCTATCACCTTTCATAGCACTGTACAAAGTAGTGATTACAGACTGAGAAAAACAGTACAAAGACTATTACAAATGCAGTGTTACAATGAATATTCTGAGAATACAGAATACAATAGGAGTGAACGCCCTGCCCTTGTAAGCTTACAGTCTAAAGCCTGTTCTGTTATCTGTTTTTCACAGCCTCTATTATGTAACAATGCATATACGTTTTAATTTTAATTCAGTTGTGTCTGTTGTATGCGGTTTCTGACTGTCAATTGTCCACACATCTGCTTCAGTGGGATTCTGAGTTGTCCTAAAGCCACCTAACTGATGTGAAGTGACAATTGCTGTGCAGCCGCTGTGCTCTACGATGTCACATGGAACGAACGCCACTCTGAGGAATTTCCGAATACTGACTGCCTGCAGATACAGATCGAGCAGCGTCCTGGCTGCCAGCAACAGCTCTTCTAAGGAACAGGTCACTAGATTTAACAATCAGTTAATAGCTTTGTGATGTCCCTCCTGAGGCCGTACTGATACGAATCGTGTACAAAGAGAGACTCCCTCCCTATATTTATAGATTGAATATAATTACATCTACAATAATTGACTTTTTTCTTCCAAGACTTATTGTGATCAGGCATAGAAACCTGTTACCTCCTTCATGACACATTCAAACACCAGCTGTCCCTTTTCTTTTCATTATTATTAAATTCCAAATCGGGGTGCCCCAGGGGCAAGGAGCAAAACCAAGGTTTTGTTCCGCTTTAAAGCACAACATTTTTGCACAGTTAATGATGTCTCCTTTTTCCCCTAAAATTCCAAGGAAACCTAATCCTGCTACAGCATTGCCATAGGTAACTGGGACAAATATAAAGCTTGAAAAAAAAAACTCATCACCCATTAAGAATAGTAAAAATACAGAAATTATAAAAGGAAATAGAAATAAGGGTGGAGGGGGGACAGTTGGAATAATGTATAATCTAGTATTGCTCGACTGACATTTATCAGTACATTTATTTAACCCGGACCTTCAGAATGATTTAATGAAAAGCCCAAACCCTTGAAAGACTATTCCCCAGCATCTAAAATTAATATATTGTACGTTTTTAGTCACTTATTCTTTCCCCGACTGGGCTGCAACTCTGTTCAGGACTCTAGGATACAGGCACCGCCATCTTGCCTCAGAAGCATCACATACTGAGGAGAGGAGAGCTGGATAAAGTACAGGGGGTGGGGTTATAGCTGTGCTTTGCACAGAAAGAGCAGATTGGGGTCAGGGAAAGGACAGTAATCCCAGAATGCAGAGCGGCACAGTCGGAAGACACTTCCTGTTTGCAGGCTGCCTGATGCTCCATGAGATGCCATCTTGGATGTTTAAAGGCTCATAACATGCAGTAGATGCAGACTGGATGATTTTTAATGTGGGCAATCTGTATGTACAGGGTGTGGGAAACATAAAAGGTATGCTCTTATTCGGGGTGAAGGTCCGCTTTAAATAAACTTAATTATTAAATCAGTTTGCCTATGTCCTGTCCAAGAGGACCACATGAAATAGAAAGTAACTTGCTTGTCTAAGAAGACGAATATATTTTTTTCCTTCACCTTTGTTCCTGAAATTCTGTTTTAAATTTCAGAAAAGGAATAGTTATGGGGGGTGGGGGTTGTTAGGACTTTTTATCCCAATATCATCAAATGTTCTATATATTGGATTATTTTCTGCCATGCCCATTTAGTTTAACCAAGGAAACAAAAACATGTAATAGATGGCAAAACAATCTTTCTTAGCTAGCAATCAGCACTGTACTGTCTATTGACAGTAACAGACAGGATAAGAGTCACTCAAAAGGACCTCGTGAAAGTGTAGATACATCTTGAAATGCTCACTTTCTCCATGGGGCTTTTTTAATCCCAACTACTGGGCATCCTGTTTTGGAATGCTTCTCTATGCTTAAAGGGACAGCCCAGGCAATGGCACTAATAAGGCAGCTAGGAGCTCTTCTGAAATATGTCCCATGTGCCTCTCCTCCATTTCCTGCAGCGTGCTTTAGATGCCATAGCAGGGCTCCAAAATTTGTCTCTCTTTAATTCCAAGCCTTTCCGGCCATGCACAAATGTGGTTGCACAGACCCTTGGTGCTCAGTTAAGTGGGAGAGAGCTTGGCAACCCACAATGGTGGCGCTGCTTGCTCCAATCATAGCAGTGTGTATTCCTGTCACAAACCATGCCCAGGAATGGAAGTAAAGCCAGCAGCTTTTCTTAGAAAAAACAATATGCTTAAATAGAACTGAATATTTAAAAATGCTTTCACATGGAGGATTTTACACTGCCCCTGCAAAGGAGGGTGAAGGGAAGACACTGTGGACCTGGACAAAAACTTAAAATCCCCCTAGAAAGTCCTAAAATATGAAAAATACCCATCCACTTTTCCACAGTCACAGCAGCTTTAAGACCATTAGGTTGCTGAGCAGTCATGAACATTCCTTGTATGCCTAACCAGAAGCCCCATTGCCCACTGATGGTCACATGGGATGTGCGTGTCCACGCTGGAGTGATAACCAGGTAACAAATCTTGCTGGATTTTCAAGCATTCTTGGAGGTTGAAGTGGACAGACATGCACAAATGGGATATCCATGGTATTAGAGCAAAAATGAGAAACAGCAATGTGATGTAAGCACACTGTGTACTTTACATATATCATAGTAAATTACAGCGTGGGCGGTTGAGGTGCGGGGGGCTTGTAATTCTTGGGTTCTAAAGTTTGGGTCCCCATTGATTTCAATGGGGACCAGGTTCGGGTCGACCCAAACTGAACTTTTGTTCAATGTTTGGCTGAACTTGCCGAACCAGAACCTGTACAAGTTAATCCAACACTAGCCTTGATTCCTTAATCTTTCTCTACCTTTAACCCAACTCCGCCCTCCTTTTCAGTTCTTCCTTTTTTCTGCCTCTCTTTTTTCCTTTCATGCAGTTGGCTATGTTTGGCCTGTTCTGTAATGTTGTAGCTCACCCATACCCCAGACCACTTCCACTGATGCTCCCATGCTTAACTGCAGCTTCTCCAGCACCTTGGGTACAGGGAATTGCCGGGACTGGAGTCCTTTAGGCCATCTGTGACCTAAAAGATTAGTTTCTGCCAATCCCCACTCACCCCTAAACCTTCTAGATCTCTGTATTCTCAGTGTGCCACACACCCCGCTTCCCCTTTAATTCTTACGATCGGGTTACTCCACCAGCAGGTGGCGACGTTGCAGAGAAGTCCTGAAAACGAGCCCCTTCCAGCCCACACACACCTGGGACCTCCCACTCAACACCAGTTTTTTCTCTCTGCATGAAGCGACAAGACAGAAGAAAGAAGTCTCCTGCTTGCAGGTAGCCTTTTGGTCTATTTCTGCCCAGTTCTATTGTGTTGTTTATGCCTAGTTAAACGGAAGCCTCCCAGCCTAGGCTGCTGGCTGGGCAAAGGTAGATGGCACTTTAGGTGCCTAGGAGCTTATCTCCTCCGCTCGACCCCACTTGTGGGACAATGCAGCTATCCGGCATGGTGATGCCTCCCTTCGCTAAATGGGGGGGGGGGGTGCGGGTTGCATGAGGTGCTTTACTTAGTGTTATGTGTGGAAGTGCTTTGGCAGGGCAGCGCTGTGGTGGCGGCGCGTGGCTTGGGCTGCTGGGGCCTTTGTTTGTGTTGCACTTTCAGATTTCCCCCCTTTTTTGCTGTGTCCGGGCCCGTCCTTCACTTCCCCTGCCTCATTAGAGACAGGTGTGCTGAAGCCGGTGGGGGAAGCGGTCCAGTGCGGCTTGAGCTGTAGAGGTGTACTTTGTTATTGCCTGCCATGTATAGCGTTTTTTCCTGGGGCACTTCTGCATATGTATGGGTCAAATGCCTGTGTTTGGGTATGTGTGTGTGTGTGTGTATGTGTGGTTATATGTATATATATATATATATATATATATATATATATATATATTTTTATGTGTATGTATGTGTGTGCATATATTTATGCAGGTATATACTCTTATTTTTTATTGATGCACTCTCTGGCTTTGCCTTGAAATAGCATGTGTCATGTATATTTTATTCATGATGTTTAAACTATTCATATATGTTTGCCTTGTTGGTTATGTATGAATGTGGTGCATACTGGTTGGGGGACTGACTGTGGTCTCTTTTCCCCCACAGATTCTGGGATCCCCTCACTGCAGTGGCTCTCCCGGTCCGTTATACCTGGCTAGTCTTAGTCTCTAAATTGGGATTTTCCTAGGCTTAAAAAAAAAAAAAAATCCTCCCACTTCCGGGACTTTAATTACAAAGGGCATCCCGGGTTGCTTAATGCGTAAAACCCTGGGTTGTTGCGAATACCTTAAATTCACCATATGGAGGCTTCCAACGTGACCGGAAATGGCTCTTCGGGGCTATCCAGGCTGTGTGGGGGTTGTGGGGCTCCGCTCCCAGGCGATGATGTCATATTATGCGTTCCATGTGCAAGGCAGAACATTGCGCGCCAGTCCGTTGCTCCGGCTTCTGGCTCCTCGCAACTTCCGTCATCTCCTATCCCCCCAACCTATTCCGGACCCCGTGTGACATTGTCAAAAATGGGGCTTCGCATTCCGGGGTGCATGCGCGGTTAGCCAACCTCGAGAAAATAATTTCCGCTTCATTGGCTCAGAAGGCTACGGCAAAGCGGAAGCACCTTTCTCCGGCAGTGGCTGCTTCGGTGGGTGAGGTACCTGAATTTTTGGATTGGTCCGATTGTCCCCCTTATGAGGAGGGGGAACTCCTTGAGGAGTCGGATGAGCCTGCAGACCAGCTATTGTTTGACACTGCTGGTGATCAGGCTGTGGGGGTGTCCATTGACACTCCTTCCATTTTGGCTCAAATGTTAAAGTTTTGGCCTTGGATCCACCTGCGGTGGTCCCTCTGCCAAAGGGTGAGTTGTTTGACGTACCCCAGGCGCGTTTGGTGTTTCCCAGGCAACAGCACTTTGAGAGGGTTGTCATTAAGGAATGGGAACAACCCGCGCGCCTGGTTGGAACTCCTCCTAATTGGGATAAGCGTTATGCCTTTCCGGAGGACTTGGTGAAGCTTTGGTCAGTGCCCCCCGACGTCGATACCCCTGTGTTAGGGCTGACTGGCTCGGCTGCGTTGCACTTTTCTGACACCACTACCATTAAGGATGGTGAGGATCGTCGGATTGATCAATTGGCTCGCCATGGTTTTATCAGTGCCGGGTCGACATTACGGCCAATGTGTGCTTCGGCGCTTCTTCTGCTGGCAGTTAGATCCATTATTAGGGGTCTGCACGCAGATCTCGTTCCCTCTTGTGATATGTTTAGTTCTCTCAAGCAGTGTGAGTCGTTTGTTTCTTTTGTCCTGACCGCTCAGGACGATGCTCTTGCGACGAGTAGCAGGACAGCGGCATTGCTGGTGGCTATTCGTCGGTCTATATGGCTGCGCCAGTGGACGGCGGACCTTAACTCTAAAAGGGCGCTTACAGCGCTACCTTTCTTAGGTTTACGCCTTTTTTGGCGAGAAATTGGATGCTGTTACCAAGGATGGTAAGTTGCCTCAATTCAAGAAGCCTCGCCGCTCCTTTCGGGGTGCGAGTTCCTTTAGTCCCTCCTTTCGAGAAGCTTCCCTTCCCATTACCGGGGGTGTAGGTTGGTCCCGGGGAAGAGGTCGTGGCCGTCCCGGTCAGTCCTGGGGCGCCAAGCCCAAACCTACTGCTAAGCCCGCTCAGCAATGAGGGGCTGCCCTTACCCGTGCGGGTGGGGGGACCATTGCGACACTTCTCCCTGGTTTAAGGCCGAGAGATTCCGGACACATGGATCTGGGAGGGGGTGTCGCCCGGTTACAAACCGGAGTTCGAGTCTCGCCCTCCTTCACGGTTTTTCCTGAAAATGGCGGGCATCCGGCCGGCTCCCAAGAAGGGTCGGCTTGCCCCGTCCTGCATCTGAAGTTTTTCAACCTTCCCAGGTCCTCCCCTGCTCCGGCCAGGGTGGTGTCCTTTCTGTCAACACAGGGTGTTTCTCACTCAGTCCAAAATTTGTCTGATTCAGGAGTTGGCTTGGGTCCTTCTTTCCAACCCTCGGCCGTCTGTTCTGGAGCTGAGAGCCTTCCGTCTGGTTCTTGCTCTTTTGTCTCATCAGGGTCTGGGCCTTCTGGTTCAGCTTCGCTCGGACAATCAAACAGCGGTTGCTTACATCAATCATCAGGGAGGGACTTGCAGTCTGGGTGCCCTCAGAGGGGTGTCCCTGATCCTGACCTGGGCGAAGGCACATGTTCCTTGTCTCTCGATAGTCTGCAGTCCGCTCCGGTGGGGGACACCGGAGGTGGTCCTGTTTCCCTTTCGTCACAATTACAGGCTCCTGACCTTTGTGTCGCTCTCCCAGGATGCTCTGGCTCTGGTGGCGGAAGCCATATCCCTGAGCTGGGGGGACCCGGGGTTTCTGTACCTGTTTCCTCCGATACCCATGCTAGGCTGGGTGGTACGGAAGCTGGTTCTGGAAAGGGTGTCCGCCATTCTCGTGGCCCCAAGATGGCCAAGACGAGTATGGTGCGCAGACATCGTTTGGCTGACAGTGAATCAGCTCATTCTGCCTCTTCGGCCCGATCTGCTCACTCAGGGTCGGCTGTCTTACCCCAATTTACCAACGCTGGTTTCGATGGCTTGGCCGCTGAGGCCTACATCTTGAAGGTGGAGGGTCTTTCTGACTCGGTTATTAAGACTCTGATCGGTGCCCGAAAGAGGTCTTCTTCTATCACCTACTATAGGACTTGGAAAGCCTATATCGCTTGGTGTGAGGTTAGGTCCTTGCCTTGTAGGGTCTTTTCGATCTCCAAGATTCTGGAGTTTTTACAATCAGGGCTGGACTCTGGTCTTCAGCTGAGTACTTTGAGAGGGCAGGTTTCCGCCTTATCTATCTTTTTTCAGAAGCATTTTGCGCTTCTTCCTTTAGTTCAAACTTTTTTCCAGGGGGTTACGTATGTGCGTCCTCCCAGGAAACCATTACTCCCTGTTTAGGACTTGAATTTGGTTCTTTCTGCTCTTCAGGCTCCTCCCTTTGAGCCTTTGCAAGATATTGCGTTGTCTACCCTGACTCAGAAGATTGTCTTCTTGGTAGCTATCACTTCGGTTCGGCGTGTCTCGGAGTTGGCGGCCTTGTCTATTCAGGCGCCCTACTTTGAGAGGCATCAGGACAAAGTGGTCTTTCGGTTCAAACCGGACTTTCCTCCTAAGGTTGTCTCTGCTTTTCATTTGAATCAGGATATTGTTCTTCCCTCCCTGTGTCCTAAGCCTAAGAATGACAAGGAGAGGGTTTTGCATTGTTTGGATGTAGTACGCTGTGTTAAGTACTATTTGATTATTACTTCTCCTTTTCGTAAAACTGATGCCTTTTTTGTTGTGCCCTGTGGGCCTAGGAAGGGTTTGGCTCCGGCCAAATCTTCCATTAGCAAATGGATACGTTAGGCCATTATTGCGGCCTATTCTGCTAAGGGGAAAGTTCCTCCTTTTCATATCACTGCTCATTCTACTCGCGCCGTTGGAGCGTCTTGGGCTTTTCAGCACCAAGCTTCTGTTGAACAAGTTTGTAAGGCCGCTACTTGGTCTTCTGTTCATACTTTTTCTACGTTTTACAAGGTTGATGTGCGGGCCTCAGCGGATGCTGTGTTTGGCCGCAAAGTTCTGCAGACTGCAGTCATTTAAGTTATGCTTCACTTTGCCTTCGGATACCCATCCCTTGTGGACACTGCTTTTGGATGTCCCGATCGTAAGAATTAAAGGGGAAGCGGGGTGTGTGGCACACTGAGAATAATGCCATTTTGTGAGTACTCACCTGAAAAATGGATATTGTCAGTGTGCCACACACCCCGCTTCACCCGCCCTTTTTGGTATCCTGGATCCTTTATATGGTGAAGCTTTTCTTTATTTTGAGGTTACCGTTGTATTTCCTGGTACCTTGTCTTTCTGCTTTTTAAATCACTGGTGTTGAGTGGGAGGTCCCAGGTGTGTGTGGGCTGGAAGGGGCTCGTTTTCAGGACTTCTCTGCAACGTCGCCACCTGCTGATGGAGTAACCCGATCGTAAGAATTAAAGGGGAAGCGGGGTGTGTGGCACACTGACAATATACATTTTTCAGGTGAGTACTCACAAAATGGCATTTTCTCAACCTGCAGTATGCGTACCCCAGCGGGTACTCAGCAGTGATCCAGGGTGCTCCAACACGGTGGGTCTGACAGGTCTGATATTATTTTAACAGTAAAACACTATTCTTTCTTGCCTCACACAGTGTTACAAGGCCAACTGCCTACTTATTTTACTAAGATTAGTAATTGATCTCCCTCTTGGGGGTACTTGGTTATAACAGCTTGTTGCTAAGGGATACTTGGCCTAAAAAGGTTAAGACGTCTATTCTAGATGGCTTCTGCTACCAGCAGAGCCCAATGTTCCAGGTATGCACACAGCGGGGCATCCCAAATAAGGATGCCCCATGGACCAGGAATTGTCCGTACCTGGAATCTTTCAACAGTCCTAAAATGGTAAAAGCCCATCTGTGGCCTGAAGGATAAGTGTCAGTCCCTTCCACCCCCCACTCACCCCTAAACCTTCTAGTTGCCTGCTGCTACCAGCAGAGCCCACTGTTCCAGGCAGACTGCCTGAAATCTCTTTTCTGCTTATTAGCCTATTAGTGCAGATTTAGTTAGCAGATGATGATAAGATAGTGAGGGCATGGGATGAGCCCCCAGCCACATACCAAAAGCAAGGCATTGTGATCATGTCTTTACAATGTCCTGTGGTTTCATTTTCAATATATTTGTAACCTGTGAATACATTTTGTGTTATACACTTGGAGAGACTTCATATCTTTTTGGTTTTGTTGACAGTTCCTGCTATGGTTAAGCCGCATCCATAAGTGTGCAGGCCCTTTAAATGAAGTGATAATTCCTCTGGGATGCCTCTGTCGGGAATTTCCTGTCGCTGATCCACTGTTTAGTTTTTATTGACCGTCTCCCATATAAACCGCACCATGCTGGCCTCCCGCTTTTGTTATGGTGTGTTGGTTTCCTGCCCACGTTCAGTATGTGTACACTCTATTTCCGTCGCAAAGTTTTCCAGTTGCTTTGCTGTGTAATGCTGGTCGTACGTGCTGCTGCTTTTCAGAAATTAATCTTATGTTCTAGTTTTTTTCTTTAATAAAAAAAAATCAGCTGGAAAACATTTGTAATACTTTTGCTTGGTCAGTATGTGTGCCCGGATAAATTTTGATTTATGTTCACTTTGTTGTACAGATGGGTCCCTCCTTAGCTTTTCTCCTGGCTAGATATGTTGTCAGATTACCAGCTGTTTCCAACAATGTGTTTTTGTGAAACACAAAATGTTATCTCGTCCATTTAATTGTAATCCAATGGAAGGCCAGCTGGTGATTATGTGATATTAAGCCTGTAATGGATTCAGTTATAGTATCCTGGTACTGAGCTGGATAAGAAATTAGAGTCTTTTTCCAAATTCAGTCTAAAGGTACCTGTATGACTACAGCTATTTGTAAAATGAATTGACATTTTGTCTCTTCCTTTCCGAAAATCCCTCTTAAGGCATGAACTTATAAAAACTACTCCCCTTATGTCCCCTGCAGTGCCCCTGTGTACCGCTGCCATCTTCATACTTAGCGATAAGGGAGAACAAACTATTCCATCCTCCAGTACCGGGTAGACATGGAGGTACCCATCCAACACACCTGCTCCTTTCATTGCAATGGAAGATGCGTGCCAAACCTGCCTTATGCCCTCATTACTATTGCAACAAATGGAGTAGCTGATTGTGGCGGATGTCGCCATGCAAGGCCGCTGGCACTTTAAGCCAGAATCACTGGCTCCATGACCCATGAGAAGTAAGATGAGCTAAATGGAACACCAGACCTTCGTAGGGAGCAGTGGGGGACAAGGTGAGTATAGACTAGAAACCCCAAAGGATGGCAGTTTCTTACCTTTCTTACCTTGCCCCACATTCATAAAGTGCTCTCTTCCAGTCAGTATGTATTGCTGTTCATATTGATTCCCAGCAATCAAAGTGGAATGTAACGATTGATGGGCGTCTCACCCTGCCTGCTCCTGTCCAGTTGCATAAACCAACCACCAGCTATTTAGATATGCTGGTGGGGGTTCCTACATCGGATTATGGAGTGCAGGGGATATTGCTGGAGATATGTGCTTGTGTCCATGGGGTTGAATCCCGGACTAAGTATATGGCGAAACCAGGTGGCTCACACAGTGGGGCATTCCAAATTTGGATTCCCCAGGGGAGGGCTTTCACCCAGCTCTGGAGTCTTTTAGACTCAAGAGCCAGGGGCCATGGATGTTGGTACGCTTTAAAAAGAAAAAGCTCATTTTTTAAATTCTAATTATAATGAAAATAAACCAGCATGAACATAAAAGGTTGATGAAAATATCTTATCAATCGTATCTTGGCTGAAGATATGTTCATGTAGCTTTAGTGACATCCATTTTTTGTTGGAGGCTGATTCAGGGAAATGCTTCTAATGTGTGCATGCATTTCAGCTAATAATAAACTTGAGTCTGTATATTTGTAGTTACTTACAAACAAGGAAAAAAACAAAAACAGATGGAACTAAATCAAATTGGACAGGCTGAGTTTAGAGTAACTTAAGGCTATGAGCAAGCAAGGCAGCATCTGCTACTGAAACGGAGCTCAGTGCTGGAAATACTTATCGGAAGGCTTGTAGAAAAGTGCAGGTTTCTCCATTAACAGTGTACAGTTGTCACTCTTCTACTGAAAAAGGGCTAAAAATAAACCACCACACCTGACCTTTGCGGGAAGCATTAAAGGGATACTGCAGGCAAAGGCCATTGTTAGACCATTGTGTCGGGCTACTTTTTGCACTGTTTTCCTTTTAAAATTGAAGAAGAAATGGCCTAAATATCAAAGTTTACAGTGTCACCATATGATTTTTCTTTGGAAGCAAGTGGGAATGGCACTTAGCTGTGTGATGCCAGATAATAATCAGCATAATGGTGATGTCTGTAAGAGCCTTCCCATCACCATGCTCACTCTCCCACACATATACATATATTTATATAATGTCATTGAAATGAATATATACAGTATAAGCACGTCTTTTACATAGGGCAAGTAATTGACAAAAATATGTCAATAATATTTTATGATATGCCTTTATAAACTATTATAAATACAGCAAGGAGGCTTCCACACAGCCCCCAACCCCAAGACACAATCTGCACCACTCTGTTTAAATGATAACAATCACTTTTATTAATTCATCTAAACACTACACAGGTTAAAATTCATTAAAAACTGATTATATGAACATTCCACTAAAGGGCGTTGATGGTAATGCACAATTAACTAGGTCAGATATCATGCATATGTCCCTATGAAAACCAACTGAATCCTAGTGTTTCAAACAAAAAGTGCTAAGTGAAAAAAAAATGTAAGCAGTGTAAACCTACATATGCATAAAAAGTAAGAAAAAATTACCATACCAGGGGACACAGCAGGTTAACAAGAGGGACATCCAACCATAAATCTTACATGTGCCAGCCGTCACCATGCCCCTCCCCCAGCCTACGCATTACGCGCCGGAACATCGCTTCCTCAGGGCAAATGGAGAGTCTAGACCACTGGACTCTGGACTCTCCATTTGCCCTGAGGAAGCGATGTTCTGTCGCGTATTCCTTTATAAACTATGTTTACATTGGTTAGAATCAGTTGTTACACACCAGCAGAGTCATTTCTAATCCAAATCTGATGATTTATCAGGCTGCTTGTTCGTGCTGAGCTGACAAATGAGGGCGGAGCTATAGACCACCAGTCCAGCTCCATGTCTGGCAAAGAAATTCAGTGGGTGTGCCACTACTCTTTGCCTTGTTCCTACTTGCTAGAGCAGCTGCGTTCTGACAGGAAGAGATAGGGCAGCCATGTTGAGGTGAGCTGCTGAATGCTAGTTTATGCACTTTGCCTACAGGGTCCCACTAATGGCTTGTTGGAGGAGTTCTTGTTTTGCACCAAAATATAATTGTGTCTGATATATTCTTGCATCTGGGTTTCTGCCGAGGTACCTCCCTTATCAAGGCTGCCAGCTGGCACACCAGGCATGGTAGGGGGGTGACCATGGCTCTTAGGCCTCAGGCTATGCCAGAACAGCAGCCTCTATCCCCATTGGTGTGTGGCGGCGCTCTCTTGTGCTTCAAAAAAATATAACGGCTCAGAAAAATTCCCATAACGAGGCCATTGGGAGCAGGGAGGAATATCTGCAAATCCAAAGTGTGTTATGAACATGTATCCAGCTCACCAATGCCCTTTAAAACATAACTTTTACTAATGCATTTAAAGCCCTTAGCCCACAACCCTGAAATGCGTCACCCAACTCAGCCAGGTGCAAGTAGCCTTTCACATATCTTGCACTGGGTATACAATCTTTTTCCAAGTATACAGCACATCCTGTTTCACTAATATTCTTTACGCTTGGGATATCCCGCCACATGGTGGCGCAGTGGACTGCAGAAAGACTTGTGGCATCTCCCAGCCCTATAAAAGGACAGGAACCTCCCACAAATTCCCAGTTTCCTTCTGCAGTCTGGACTGCGAAGATAGAATATGGCTCTCTATATTACGCAGGCGAGAGGGGCTTATCAGCCTGCGGCCCTGCAGGACTCTTTCCACCCGTTCTGGACCCACTGCCTCCCAGTGAAGGTAGGACAGCGCCAGGGTCAGGTGCTGGAGGAGCGCTGCTCCAACCGCAATCCCTGTACCTACAAGGGTAGGTGGTTCAGGCTTATGGTGAGCCTTGCCCCTTCCTGCCTTATTGTGGGCCTTCCCCTGCCCCCCTCCTCCCTAGCTCAGCATACCTTGGGTGCGCCTACCGTTGCTCTTCCCCGCCTCGCTCTCTCCACGGGGAGCTCTCTGGGGGGGGGGGGGGAGAGTAGGCGGTGTTGTTTCACATTGAATTTTATCTGCCTTTTACTTGTATTGTCCGCGATCGCCACCACACCGTTTTGTATGGCACTCTTCGGGGAGGGGGAGTGCGGTTCCTGCGGATGACGCTTTTTGCGTCATACCTTCACGGCCCGCCCCTCAAGGTCCTTGCGGGCGCCATTTTGGTTGGAGTTTGCCTTCTCCTGACCTGCGGTACTCAGTCACGCTGCTGGCCTGCCTGGATGTGCGATCGGCTTCTTGCTCCGTGAGTCCCCTTCAGGGTTGTATTGTGCTCTTGTCACCACATTAGGGGAATGTTATGTGTGGTTTTCTTATGTCTTTCAGGCGGGATAAACGTGACTGTGGTTTCTCCTGGCCCTCTTCTCTTCCTTCTCCCACCTTCCCTAGCGAGGTTTTGGGGCATCCCGGGTGGCTCTTGTTAGCCTTAACCCTATACTGGCCAGTGTGCCCACTCTAATCACCATATGGAGGCTTCCCGGGATAATGTGCTTGGGATTCCTTCGGGACAAGCCCAGCTGTGTGCCGCTTGTGGGGTATCCCCTGTGAGTGACAGTGTCAGGGTATGTGTGCCCTGCGCCCAGAAGGTACTTGCGCTGCAGTCTGGGTTGCCTGCTACGCTGCCCAGCTCTGCGCCCCCTTTTACATCACCTACCCCCCCCCCCCCCGCACCTGCATTTGACCCCTAGTGAGGGACATGCTAGTGGGGAATCACATTATGACTTGGCCTTGTGGGTGGCCAGCCTGGAAAGGCATATGGCTGGGCCGGTCCCTCGCAAGGCTTCTGGCATTTAACTCCTGCTGTTTCCCTTTTTCCTGAGGAGGATGAGGGACAGTTTTCTTTACCTGGCCTGTACCCCCTAGAAGAGGGGGAGGTTCTCTGATTTTTTCTGATTCCTCTGAGGAGCAGCAGGAGGTTTATGGTGGTACTGGGTCTCCTTTTGGAGAAGACCCATGGTCTCCTGAGGATACTGACAGGCTGTTGGCTCACATTTTTGAAGTACGGTGTATTACACCTCCTGTCCTGGCTAAAAGGCAGCAGGGTGAGCTTTTTCACACTGTTAAACAACGCTTGGAGTTCCCTGAGCAGATCCACTTCAATAATTTGGTGCTCAAGGAGTGGGAACGTCCTAGCAGATTGCCCGCAGTGCCTAAGAGTTGGGACAGGAGGTATCCATTTCCTGCTGATGTGGTTAAGCGCTGGTCGTGTCCCCCTGAAGTGGATGCTCCCGTGCTTGGGTTGTCCAATACCTCGGTCATGCATTCCCCTGACACTTCTACTCTGAGGGATGGTGAGGACCGGCGTGTTGATCAGCTGGCCTGTCACGCATTTGCTTGTGCGGGGACTGCACTGCGCCCTGTGTGCGATTCTGCCATCACGGCTCTTGCTATTAAAGGGCTACTCAAGTGCCTTCTGGATAATGCCTCGGATGCCAATAGGGGGGAGGAGTATAGATCCCTCCTGCTTTGCTATGAATTTGTAGCATTTATTCTTTCTGCTATGGATGATGCGGTCAGGATGTGTGGTAAGACTTCTGCCCCTTTGGTGGCTATACGCCGCTCTGTTTAGTTGCGTCAGTGGGCGGCTGATAATGCTGCTAACTGGGCTACGGCTTTTTGGGGAGCGTCTGGATCTGTTTGCCAAGGATAGTAGGCTGCCTCAATGCAGGAGGCATCCGTGGCCCTTTCGGGGGGCTGGTTCTTCCCTCCCCTCCTTCCGTGCTCCCAGGTCCGGTCGGGGTACACCATTTGTGGGGGCACGTAGAGACCCTTGGGGCCGGGGTAGAGGTCGTGGTTGCCCCGGTCCCTCATGGGGTCCTGAGTCTAAATCTTCCCCCAAGCCCCCTCAGGCATGAGGAGGCGCCCTCACCCATTCGGGTGGGGGGGGCGGTTGCGGCTCTTTGCTCACGTTTGGAGGCTGCGCGTCTCAGACCGGTGGATTCAGGAGGTGGTGTCCCTCGGGTACAAGATAGAGTTTGCAGCCTGGCCGCCCCCAAGATTCATTAGATCCCGGATGGTTCAAAGCCCCCCGTCAGCTCAGGGCTTGCGGTCCAAAGCCTTTTGGATTTGGGTGTCATCTGTCCTGTGCCTTCCCAGGAAAGAGGCAGAGGCTTTTACTCCAATCTGTTCACGGTTCCCAAAAAGGATGGGTCCCTGAGGCCCATCCTGGATTTGAAGCGCCTCAACAAATTTTTCAGGTTCAAGCATTTTCTGCGCTTGGCGGTCAGTACCTTGTGCCCGGGCGATTTCATGACGTCTGTGGATATCAAAGATGCTTACCTTCTTGTTCCAATCTTTCCAGGTCATCAGAGATTTCTCAGGTTCGCTCTGGAGGATCAGCACTACCAATTTGTGGCCTTACCGTTCGGTCTTACCTCGGCTACTCGGGTCTTCACCAAGGTGCTGGTGGGGGTGATGGCTCTGTTGAGATCTCAGGGCATTTGCATCCTTCCTTATCTGGACGACATTCTGATTGCGTCTCAGTCCTTCCATCAAGCCGAGCTGGATACCCAGATGGTTGTCTCCACACTCGAGTCCTTCGGTTGGGTGATCAACTATCCCAACTTTCTACTTTCTTGCCCTCACCCCTCCATTCAGTAGGGGATGCAGCTGGTGGGTCTGATGGTGTCATGCCTCGAGGCGGTTCCCTATGCTCAGTTTCACATGAGAACTCTTCAGTTGCACCACTTGTCAGTTTGGGATCGGGACCCTGTGTCCCTGGATCAGATATTTGTTCTGTCCCCTCTGGTCAGTCAGTCCCTCTCGTGGTGGCTGGACTCAAGGAATCTCCTACTGGGCAGGACCTTTCTGCCCCCGTGCTGGGAGACTGTCACCACAGATGCCAGTCTGACAGGTTGGGGGGGGGTGTTGGAAGTCTCTGAAGTTCCAGGGTCAGTGGGGCCCTCAGGAGGCCCCCATGCTCCCATCAACATTCTGGAACTGCGGGCGATAAGGTTGTTTCTTTTCCAGTTGACTCCGCACCTTCAGGGTCAGGCTGTTCAGATCTACTCGGACAACCGGACAGCGGTTGCCTACATCAATCATCAGGGAGGGGACTCGGATCAAGCGAGCCCTTAAGGAAGTGTCTCTGATACTGTTCTGGGCGGAGGAGAATGTTCCCTGCATATCAGCAGTTTACATCCCGGGAGTGGATAACCTGGAGGCAGACTCTCTGAGCAGGGGGATGTCTCGGCTGGGGGAGTGGGTCTCGGCTGGGGGAGTGGTCCCTCAGTGACAGGGTGTTTCACTCTCTGTGCCACCACTGGGGTCTGCCGGATGTGGACCTGTTTGCTTCACATCAGAATCACAAACTTCCATTCTTTGTCTCTCTGTCTCAGGATCCTCTGGCCTTTGCCACGGATGCGCTGGCAATGCCTTGGAAAGGGTTTTGGCTCCTCTATGTGTTCCCTCCGTTTCCTCTGCTGGGCAGGGTGCTGTGCAAGTTAGCCCAGGAAGGGGAGCCAGCCATTCTGGTGGCCCCCTGTTGGCCAAGAAGGGTATGGTTCGCAGACATCGTGCAGCTGGCAGTAGATCAGTATGTCCTGCCCAAGGATCCAGACCTGCTCACTCAGGGGCAGCTGTGCCATCCCAATTTGCAAACGCTGGCTTTGACGGCTTGGCTGCTGAAACCTCCATCTTGATGGAAAAGGGGTTGCCTGCCTCTGTTGTTGATACCATGATTAGGGCTAGGAAGAAGTCCTCGTCCTTTATCTACTACAGGGTCTGGCATGCTTACATTGCCTGGTGTGAGTCTTCCCTGTTGGGTGTTTTCTATTCCCAGGATTCTGGAGTTCTTGCAACATGGTTTGGATTTGGGCCTTCAACTTAGTACTCTCAAGGGTCATGTTTCAGCTCTGGCAATTTTTTTCCAAAAATATTTTGCCAGTCACCGTTTGGTTAATACTTTTTTTCCAGGGGGTCTCTCACATGCGTCCGCCACGTAAGCCTATGTTACCAGTTTGGGATTTGAATCTGGTGTTATCTGCTTTGCAGGGTCATCCCTTTGAGCCTCTCCGTGAGGCCGCTTTGCCCATTTTGACTCTTAAGGTAGCCTTTTTGGTGGCTATCACTTCTGTCAGGCGTGTTTCTGAGTTGGCGGCGCTTTTCATCAAACCTCCTTATTTTGAGTGACACCAGGACAAGGTGGTGTTTCGGTTTAAGCCTGATTTCTTGCCTAAGGTTGTGTCTGCTTTTCATCTCAATCAGGACATTGTTTTGCCTTCATTGTGTCCTAATCCTGCTAATTCCAAGGAGAGGACTCTGCATTCTTTAGATGTGGTCAGGGTTCTGAAGTTTTACTTGGTCGCTACTGAATCTTTCAGGAATACTGATGCTGTTTTTGTTCTTCCTTCTGGACCGAGTCCACTATCAGCAAGTGGATCCGTCAGGCGGTGCTGCAAGCCTACTCTGCTAAGGCGAAGGAGCCTCCCTTCCACCTTACTGCCCATTCCACTCGTGCTATTGGTGCCTCCTGGGCCTTTCAGCACCAGGCTACTGTTGAACAAGTTTGTAAGGCCGCAACTTGGTCTTCTGTTCATACTTTCTCTAAGTTTTACAAGGTTGATGTTAGGGCCTCAGCTGATGCTGCTTTTGGCCGCAAAGTTCTTCAGACGGCAGTGGTTTAAACTGCCCGCTGTTGTTCTTGAGGATCCCACCCTACTTTACGGACACTGCCTTTGGACGTCCCAAGCGTAAAGAATATTAGTGAAACAGGACGTGCTGTATACTTGGAAAAATGCAATTCTGTGAGTACTCACCTGTAGAATTGATTTTGTAGTATACAGCATGTCCTGTTTCACCCCTCCCTTGTTATCATTTTCTTGGTTATCTCTTTATGGTGATTTGTTCAAATTTTTGGGTTGGGGTTCCTTCATTTTTGTTCTCCCGGCTTCTTGTCTAACTGCTTTGTAACACTGGGAATTTGTGGGGGGTTCCTTTCCTTTTATAGGCCGGGAGATGCCACAAGTCTTTCTGCAGTCCACTGCACCACCTTGTGGCAGGATATCCCAAGCGTAAAGAATATTAGTGAAACAGGACATGCTGTATACTACAAAATCAATTCTATAGGTGAGTACTCACAGAATTGTATTTTTAAATGCATTAGTAAAAGTTATGTTTTAAAGGGCATTTGTGGTGGTGGTCTCCCCCGGGGTAAACACTGGGTCTGCGCTGATGAACACCGAGCTCTTCTGTACCCCCCCATCAGGCGCTTGGGTACAGATAATAAGCAGGGTTAGTGGCAAGCCCCCCCACCATGCCAGCTGGTAACTTGCCACTCCCCTACTCTCTAAACAGTAGAAATTGTTAAGATGATCGCTCTGCCAGCGTTTGGATGAAAGGAGGATAAGGGCGCCACCTTCTTACAGAGAGTGCTCCCTTCTGAAGGAAGTGGTATTTAGAGATAGTGGATTTATATGGGAATTTCCTCCCATTCCTTAGCTTTACAATAATGTTCGGAGCAATCCTAGACCAATGGCAAACAAGAATTCCAGGAAAGCCACGCCCCTTAGTATAAATGCCCTTCCTTTCGGAGTGGAGCAATCAGAGTCTGACAGGATGCCAGTCCAATCCAAACACAGGCAGAATGGTCATTGTGAACACTTCGGCCTGCAGAAGAGGAGCCATTGGAGGACCCTACAGCCATCGGGAATGCGCTGTGGCAAATCAGGAGGCAAAGAACAAAACCTGGGATAGTCAAAACCCTGAGTTTTGTTCCACTTTTAAGGGGTGTGTTACGTAACGTGGCCTTGGTATGAAGGAGAATCTTGATTAAAGGAGCACTTTTGCGCAACTTATATAGTAAGTTATACTCCCTGCACCCTTTAAAAAAGAAAAGCCTGTTTCTTTTTTTTAAGGAAGAAAAAAGAATTTGGAGTGACACTTTTTTAGGAACCATCATTTTCCGCATTTTCTCCTGTTTATGAGCCTGGCTTTGTGACTGCTAAGACATCCCATGAGAAGGATTTGTCTTGGGAACACTAGCTGGTAATTCAATTTAAATGACTGCAATCCTTGTGTTGCGCACAGTTCAGCATTCAGATACTAAAAGCCGAATGAGAAAAACCCATAAATATGTCCATTTTATTAACCTGCATAATGATTCTGGCTTGTGGTTAGCGCTTGAAGAACCATTTTAGTGAGGGTTAGTTAAGTGGACCTCTCCCAGGAAGTTAGCATTGAAGATGCAACACATATGTGAAGCCTCCGTTTGTCACGAAGAACTGCGTGCCTTTGTTGTCTTCGTGTGAAGTTTGTAACCACAAAAAAGTATTCCAGGCGACAGGGTTATTCTTTGGTATATGGTAGGAGTTTAATAGGTCAAACTCTTTAAAATAATACTAAAAGCACTTGACCTCTTTTTTTAACATTTAAGTTGCTCTTCAAAGAGAAAGTCCAACATCCTCCACCCAGAGCTAACATCTTACCTCCTGTCCTCCTCTGAAGCCAGCAGGGGTGGAGCTAGGTACCAGTGACAGTTGGACTTGCATAACATGCCAGTTCACCCCAAAACTGAAAGCAGTATTGCCGCAGATTGGATAATTGACCTGTAACTCAACCTACCTTATGGCCTGTTTACATGGAACGACTATCGAGTGAAAAATCGATATTAAGCGATAATCACTGCCGATGCAATCAAACGTACGAGAACTGGTTCATGGGTCGCCCCTCGTATTGTTTCGGCTGACCAAAAATTTCTTGTTCATCTTTTGATTGCTTGTATGTGAAAACAGAAGTTGCCCACAAAAAATGTGTTTTGCTATGATAATGATCACACAAGCTTTCACATCCGCAATTGCTCTAGCGACCAATTTACCAACAAATGGGAAGGGGCACTGCTATGTTTTGGCAGCAAACCCTGTTGATCATCTTTTATTTACATCAGCCCTTTGAACAATGTGATTCAAGGGTGGACTGGGGTCAAAAATCAGGTCGGACCTTCATTGCTCTGGCCCAGCCCAGCCCAGCTGCTAAACTCCTCCCCAATGTGCTTCCAATCTGACTAATAAGTTTGTCAGCTGAGGCCATAGCACGGCTTGGACAGATCATGGGCTGGGGTAGATATGGCCACCCTCAAAGTGATGGTACTGCAGCTTTAGTATTGTAGGAGCAGATACTGTAGCAGGGGTGGATATGGCCTTCCCACAGCTACAAGTATAAGCCAAGTGGCATAAATAAATGTGACTGTACCCCATTGCAGACATCAAAGTGGACCCCACCATGGCTCATATAGTTTCCATATTTTCTGTTGTTTTGACTAAATTGGACACAATTAGATAAGTCAGAAACTGGGCAAGTGGTGCATCTGGATCTCAGAAGCAGCTTAAGAGAATAGCCTTAACAGGGGCTGTATGTTATGTTTCAGTGTGCGGGGCATCTCAAATCTTTGACTCTGTCACGTTTTGTTGCAGATTTAGGATGCCCCGCTGTGTGAAATCTTTTAGGAGCGCCTCCTGTGCTTAGCTCTCCAGTAATCCCACAGTGCATGTGCAGACTCTTCACCAAACAGCGGTCGATGGCATGTATATTAATTAGCAACACAGAATACTGAAAGGAAGGGGAGCAGCAGGCATCCCCGCAAACAATTCCCTTTGGCAGTTCAGACCCTCACCAGCCATTCAGGCTTAGCATGAGAGTGCTGCAATTCTCACATCACACATCCCAAATTGGGATACCCCACAAAAAGTGAGACCAATAGTTCTGGAGTCTTATAGACTCTAGGCCTGTGGTTGCTCTGCTTTAAAATGGACTAATCACTAATATTTCAACTATTCTGGTGATTGGTCCATGCCTCGGGGCCACCCAGATTGCCCACTCCACTCACATTTCAGCCACTCACATGGCACATGCCCAATCAGAGCTTTATGCAGTGCATACTGTTCAGCTGTTCTTTTGGACTGTGCGTCGGCCTAGGGAGTGGTGGCCCCGGCTCCTCTGGGGAGTGCATGCTCCTGGGCACTCGGCCTATCTGAATGGTTGGGTGCGGAAGGAGCACAGCTGCAGGGATGCGGCTGCGGCCTGTGATTATGTCGAAAGCCTGGCAGCAAGGTAAGAAGTTTGTAAGCCATCTGGGGGGGCATCCCAATTCAGGGCACCTAGTCAGCTGGCCCCTGGAGTCCCTAGACTGGCCATGGGGGTGGATCAGTCTACTTTAAGGTTTAAAAGTGGTACTGTTGGCTCAAAAGACATGATCCGCCACACTCCAGCTCCTCACACAGCATAAGGGCAGAGGAAACGCACCAACCGATGAAGGGTCAGGGATGAGGCTTAATGCGAGAATGTTTGCTTTTTTTTTTTTGAAGCCTTCAATAACCCATGTAATTATTAATCCTTACTAACATACATGAAAATAACTAAAATAACAAAAGTGTATATAGAGAAACATGCAAAGACTAGAATCCTAAAGGTGATCGCTCGCTTGTCCACTTTTGACTAAGACTCCAGAGCCAGGCAATGTCTGGGGCCAGAAGATGACTCGATTACCTTACCCATGCCCCTGATTGTTTGGCTTTCAGTTTCAGAGCCTAGAGTGCTGCAACCAGCCTAGCCGTCTCAAAGTCTTTTAAGGTGAACTAGCAAATGTACCACACACCACAATGCAGGCTGAGATTTAATGGTCTATTACAAACATGAGCACTCCACAGCCACTATAAAAAAAAAAAAAATATATATATATATATATATATATATATATATATATATATATATATATATGTCATGTTTCACATGCAAGGTTTGCATTTTATGCTGTTTGTCCCTTTGCTCTCCCCTTCTCCTTGTCTTCTGTATTGCCCCTCCCCTCTCTCCTCACTTGCTACTTATCCTCATCTCATCCACATGCTAGCTGCTTATCTGTACACAGCATAATTTTTTGACCTATCCATCTGTTCATCGGTGTATGATCTGCAGTTTGAATAAACTTCATCACAATCTACAAGGTGTCTTTTGGATCGAGTCACTGTCAGCCAATTCACCTAGGACTGAAGGTTACAGCCATCTCATCACAACTGTAAATTACAGAGATCACACTTTCAGTGCTTAGACTGGAGAGGCAGAACAGTCAAAATATTAGTGAACGGATCTTAAAGGATCAGACAAATTTCTTATAAACGATCCTCGCTAGCTAGGCATGCATACTGAGATGTATATGGACACTGGATTACGGCAGCAAACAGTGCAGACTGCATCATCCAGCCAGCAGTAAACCCAGCCCAGGATTTATCAGTTACAGCTCAGATTATTGAAAAGAACTACTCATACAAGTGTTATATATCAGCTTCCATACGGTCTGTGTATTACCACATTTTCCATACAGTCTGTGTATTACCACATGCTTTCTTCTACCTGCAAGTGATTGTAAGCCCTGTGTGCGGACCTCTCCGACTCCTCTCACCACTGGTTGCCTAGGAAAACTGATCCCCTGGCCAGAACTTTGATACATTTCTATGCAAACACACTACATGGTAATTTAACCCTCTGCTTGTCAGCACAATGCACCAGGGAGACAACATGCAATCTTCTTCCAGAACATGCAAAACTTCTTCCAGAACAGGAGTTAGATCCTACAAGCCCCATAAAGCAAAATCGTTTAACAAAACTGTGATAAGATATGACATAGATGTGATGCGATATGAAATATATATTGGGATGTCATAAGACATGAAATAAATGCTTGTCAACGCATTCCTTAGAACTGCTAGTACAAAGAGCCATTTACATATGACAAGTAGGTTTCCTGGCAAAAGGCAAAACACCACATGGGGTAATCAGCAGCTACAAGCCAAATAGGTTATCTGGCAAAAGGCAAAACACGGTTCCCCAGGGGGGGTAATTGACACACGTTCGCTACAAATCAGCAAACGAGACACTTGATAAACATGGCAGCTCATCTCTCTTCAAAAGAATGTTAAATCATATCTTGTGCAATGAAACACCCCGACTCATGATTGGCTGCATACAGCATTCTGCCCGCCCCAAAAATGAGCTTAAAAATGAGAGAGGTACCACATTTAGGTATAACATGCCAGGAGACTGCTTCCGATAAGTAGGCGTGCTATCACATTGTTTCTGCGTGTGTCTTCTCACGAACAAGATTTTATCTCCCAAAAGGTAACAATCTCTGTTATTTCTCCTTTTTATTTTATAAGCATATTGCCATCTATTGTATGTCTGTTATTTTATTGTACATCTTTGTCTTACATGCACTGCCCCTTACGGGTGAATTAAATCTTAAAAATTTATAAAGTGAACTTCTGTGTGCTAATTTCCTAGCCTTTAGAAGAGACATTGCGTATATGCTAAAGCTTGTACCCTGTAGGCCTATCGCTACCAGTGTGACGTTATTCCTGTATAGTCGGCCCTAGGACCTTATCAGAGGATTCGGCACATTAATTGCATAAGGCGAATTTTAGCTTAAAAACCTGTGTGTGTATATAGTGTCTGGCTATTAGGGCCAGGTCCCCAAAAACGTCTGTGTGTAACGATTGTTTATAGCACGATCAGAATCCGGTCTGGATTAAGGCATAAAACCCCCTTGATTCATGACAAAATTGGCGGCAGCTTAGTGGGATCTATAACTTAGTACATTAGTGCACTGTTTAAAGTAATTTAATCGTGTACTAATAGGCTGGAAGCTTGCTATAAGTGCCCGGCCTACAGAAGCTCACTCAGTGCATTGTATTTTTATTTCTGAACAGACATACTTGGCTTTTGCTTCCCCTCCCCACTCTTGTTTTTCTTTAGAATCTATCTTTTATTTGGAATAATGGCTGAAAATATAAGCAGCTATAAAAAGCACAGCCGTGATGACCTGATCAATCTGTGTGAGGTCAGGAACATCTCCACCACAAGAGGACAATCAAAGGAACAATTGATCTGTGCGTTGGTGGAATTTGATCGAGCAGAGCAAGCTCAAAATGTGTCTCAAGAGACCCCAGAGGAAGAGCAATCCTCACCGCCACAGGACGCAGGGGAACGTAATGTCTTGAGATACCAACCCGAGGACCAGATGTCGTCTTTGGAAATGAGTCTACAACTTTTGGGCTCCAATGACCCAGCGCTACGCCTCCAGCTGATTATGCAGCACCACCAGGCCCAGCGAGAGGCCCAGGAACGGCAGGCGCAGGAGCAGCGAGAGGAACGGCAGGCGCAGGAGCAGCGAGAGGAACGGGCCTATCAGCTGGAACTTGCTAAATTACAACTGCAGCAACAGGGCTCTTCTAGCCTCATGGAGCCCAGGGGTGAACGGCCCCATAAAATCCCTTTGGATAAATTCCCAACCATGGAAGGAGATAACTGTGTGGACTCTTTCTTCCAAGCCTTTGAAAAAGTTTGCAGGCAATATAGCCTGCCCAGGGAGCAGTGGGCGTGTTACCTCACTCCAGGTCTGAGGGGAAAGGCCCTAGAAGTTTTTGTAAATCTGCCTGAGGACCAAGAGCAGGATTATGATGCTTTAAAACAAGCCATTGTGAAACGCTACTGCCTCACGCCTGAAGTTTACCGCAAGCGTTTCCGGACCCTGCAGCGTGGCCCTGCTGACAGCTACATGGACCTTGTGTTTAATCTGCGTGCTGCGTTTCAGCAGTGGCTAAAAGGACTGTCTGTGGATACTTTTGTCACCCTACAGGAGCTCATGATTAAAGATCAGTTCCTCCACACATGTCCTGTGGATGTCAGACAGTTTGTCCTGGATCGGGCCCCCAAGACAGC
The DNA here is from genome assembly GCA_027917425.1 of Gastrophryne carolinensis. Lineage (NCBI taxonomy): Eukaryota > Metazoa > Chordata > Amphibia > Anura > Microhylidae > Gastrophryne > Gastrophryne carolinensis. The sequence goes on along the minus strand of CM051237.1, from coordinate 74,185,331 downwards.
AGCCGAAGCAGCTGAGATTGCAGATGCCTATGCTGCCAACCGGATCCCTCTGACCAGCAGGACTGCTCCCCCCAGCTGGAAGGAGGGGAAAGCTGCTGGACCCCCTGCCCCTGCCCACCAAAGGAGCCAAGTGTCCAGGTCTTCAGGATACCCGCCGTCAGCTGTAGTGCCGCGGAGATGCTATATTTGCAACCAGGTGGGGCATCTCAGCATGACGTGCCCAGAAAACAAGAAAACAGCCCCCACCAATAGGGACAATGGTGGGGCCTCTTCAGTTCTGTGTGCCTCTTCAATTCTGTGTGCCTCCAAGACAACAGGTAACCTTTCTGAGAACTTGCAACCTGTCACTGTGGGAAAAACCGTTACCACTGGGTTACGAGACACTGGATCTGAGGTTACGTTGGTCCGTCCTGAGCTAATAAGCCCTGAAGATCTGATTCCAGGCCGGACCATGGCAGTCAAGGGGGTTGGAGGCTTGAACCCTTCAGTTCCCACGGCCTGTGTCTTCCTAGACTGGGGGGCTGGGCGGGGCATAAGAGAGGTTGGCGTCACAGAGAACATCCCGACCAATGTGCTTTTGGGCACTGACCTGGGGCGATTGGTAGCCCGTTATGAGCCCCTACCTGTGACTCAGGACCCCTCCAAAGAACTGGTGACGGACTCAATGGCCTTGAGGAATTCCAAAATAATTGACTGCGTACCCAGACATGATTCCAGTGAGTCCTATGAGCTGAGGTCTGATCGAGGTCTCACTAAGAAGTATGGTGATCAGCATATAACAAATGTATGTGATGCAATGTACACTGAAGGCAACCCCTCTGCTGCAGTGGTGACCCGCAGCGGACACCGTTATTCCTCTAATCGGCCGCTGTGCACCACTGCCGAGGCACAGCCTCCTCAAAATAATAAGGAGCCGGGACTACACCCCCCCACTGCTGAAGGGTTGGAACCCGGCCCCTCTATTTTTCCTCTGGTGCCTGTCACAGATAGCTCTGAATTCACTGAGGCTGTCAAAACTGATACCAGTCTGCAGGAACTCAGGGATCTGGCAGATAGGTCTCCAGAGGGAGATGGGAGGGTGAGGGTATATTGGGAACAAGGTAGATTGTACAGAGAGGTGATCCCCTCTGAACCATCTGACCAAGAATTGACTGACCGACAGGTGATAGTACCCCACAAGTACCGGGAACATCTGTTGCAAATCGCTCATGAGATCCCGCTTGCCGGCCACCTAGGGGTACAGAAAACTAAAGCCCGTCTCATCCACAACTTTTACTGGCCACACATGGGTTCTGACATTGCCAATTATTGCCGGTCCTGTGTGGTGTGCCAGCGAGTTGGCAAGACGGGAGACACCAGCAAGGCCCCCTTGAGACCTTTACCCATTATTGAAGAGCCTTTCCAGAGGGTAGCAGTAGACATCATTGGGCCCTTAGCAATCCCAAGCAGTTCTGGGAAAAGGTTCATCCTCACCGTAGTGGACTATGCCACCCGATACCCAGAGGCAGTAGCCCTAAGCTCCATCAGAGCAGACAAGGTGGCAGATGCATTAGTGAGCATTTTTTCACGAGTTGGATTTCCCCGTGAGATGCTCACTGATCATGGCACGCAGTTTGTCTCTCATCTGATGCAGTGCCTCTGTCAGAAAATGCAGGTGACACATATCTTGGCAAGCCCCTACCATCCCCAGACCAATGGCCTATGCGAACGATTCAATGGCACTTTGAAACAAATGCTCAAAGTGTTTGTGGAATCTCAAGGTAAGGACTGGGAAAGATATCTGCCTCACCTGCTCTTTGCCTACCGGGAGGTGCCCCAATCATCCACTGGATTTTCCCCGTTTGAGCTTTTGTATGGGCGGCGCGTCAGAGGACCCCTTGATCTCATTAGAGAGGCTTGGGAGGGGCAGAACATGGGTCCAGGAGTATCAGTTGTGGAATATGTCCTGAGACTCCGGGAGAAAATGGATACCCTAGTGGGGCTGGTGCGAGAGAATCTTACCCAGGCCCAAGCCTCCCAAAAACGGTGGTATGACCGTACTGCCCGGGAGAGGGTATATGAGGCAGGCCAGAAAGTATGGGTGTTGGTCCCTATGCTGCAGAACAAGCTGCAGGCTGCATGGGAGGGACCATACACCATACAAAGAAAGCTCAATGATGTAACTTATGTGGTAGCTCTGGATGACCAGGGCAAGCGTCTTAAGGTGTATCATGTCAACATGATCAAAGCTCATCATGACAGGGCCACCATTGCCCTCCCAATCTGCAGTCAGCTCCCAGAGGGGGAGATAGAACCCCTAATTGATCTCTTGGCTACCACCAAGGAACCAGACTCCCTTGAGGTGGCCCAGATTAACCCTCAGCTGACCCCAAAGCAACAGGGAGAACTGTCAAGGGTGTTAGAACCCTTTCGGGGAACCTTTACTGCCATCCCAGGCTTAACCAAACTAGCTGTCCATCATGTGGACACTGGAACCCATCCACCCATTAGGCAGTCACCTTACAGGGTATCCCCAGAGGTCCAAACCGACATTAAGAGGGAAATAGATGAAATGTTAGCCCTGGGGGTGATACAAAAATCCCAAAGTGCAGGGGCTGCCCCTGTAGTACTAGTGCCCAAACCTGATCGGACCACCCGCTTTTGTGTGGATTACCGAAGGCTTAACGCCATTACAGTCCCAGATGCCTACCCAATGCCGAGGGTGGATGAGCTGTTGGATAAGTTGGCCTCCGCCCGCTATCTAACAATCATGGACCTAAGCAGAGGGTACTGGCAGATTCCTCTTACCACTGAGGCTAGGGAACGATCTGCTTTTATTACCCCCTTTGGCCTCTATGAGTGCAATGTAATGCCCTTTGGGATGAAGAATGCCCCCGCCACTTTCCAAAGGGTTGTTAATGGTCTCCTGGAAGGGTTAGAACACTGTGCTGTGGCCTACCTAGATGACATCGCTATATTCAGCCCTAGCTGGGAGGATCACCTGACTCAAGTAGCAACAGTCTTGGGGAAGATCACCGCCGCTGGCCTGACACTGAAGCCCACCAAATGTCAGTTTGCTATGACAGAAGTGAAATATCTGGGACATGTCATAGGGGGCGGAGCATTACAGCCTGAGACTGGGAAGGTGGAAGCCATCTTGTCCTGGCCCACGCCTCAGACCAAAACACAGGTCCAGTCCTTTCTGGGAACAGCAGGGTACTATAGGAAGTTCGTCCCTAACTATAGTACTCTGGCTAAGCCCCTGACAGACCTGACCAAGAAAAAACTCCCAAGGCGTGTTGCTTGGACTACCGACTGTGAGCGCTCTTTCACAGAACTCAAAAAGGCCCTGGCTAGCTCCCCTGTTCTACAGGCCCCAGATTTCAACCGACGGTTTGTGGTCCAAACTGACGCCTCGGCTTATGGGTTGGGTGCTGTATTGAGCCAAATAAACGCCGCTGGAGAGGAGCACCCTGTTCTATACCTTAGTCGAAAGCTGCTACCCCGCGAAGTTGCCTATGCTGCAATCGAACGGGAGTGTTTATCGATTGTTTGGAGCCTACAAAAACTACAGCATTATCTTTATGGTCGGGAATTCACAGTGGTTACGGACCACAATCCTCTGAGCTGGTTACACCGGGTTGCTGGGGAAAATGGCAAATTGCTGCGCTGGAGCCTAATTCTTCAGCAGTATAACTTTACAATCCAACATCGGAAGGGAAGCCGTCATCAAAATGCAGATGGTCTCTCCCGCCAAGGGGAAAATTAAAATTTGACGCGTGGCTTACCGCATTACGCTAAGCCAGGCGTCATTTTGAAAATGGGGGGATGTGATAAGATATGACATAGATGTGATGCGATATGAAATATATATTGGGATGTCATAAGACATGAAATAAATGCTTGTCAACGCATTCCTTAGAACTGCTAGTACAAAGAGCCATTTACATATGACAAGTAGGTTTCCTGGCAAAAGGCAAAACACCACATGGGGTAATCAGCAGCTACAAGCCAAATAGGTTATCTGGCAAAAGGCAAAACACGGTTCCCCAGGGGGGGTAATTGACACACGTTCGCTACAAATCAGCAAACGAGACACTTGATAAACATGGCAGCTCATCTCTCTTCAAAAGAATGTTAAATCATATCTTGTGCAATGAAACACCCCGACTCATGATTGGCTGCATACAGCATTCTGCCCGCCCCAAAAATGAGCTTAAAAATGAGAGAGGTACCACATTTAGGTATAACATGCCAGGAGACTGCTTCCGATAAGTAGGCGTGCTATCACATTGTTTCTGCGTGTGTCTTCTCACGAACAAGATTTTATCTCCCAAAAGGTAACAATCTCTGTTATTTCTCCTTTTTATTTTATAAGCATATTGCCATCTATTGTATGTCTGTTATTTTATTGTACATCTTTGTCTTACATGCACTGCCCCTTACGGGTGAATTAAATCTTAAAAATTTATAAAGTGAACTTCTGTGTGCTAATTTCCTAGCCTTTAGAAGAGACATTGCGTATATGCTAAAGCTTGTACCCTGTAGGCCTATCGCTACCAGTGTGACGTTATTCCTGTATAGTCGGCCCTAGGACCTTATCAGAGGATTCGGCACATTAATTGCATAAGGCGAATTTTAGCTTAAAAACCTGTGTGTGTATATAGTGTCTGGCTATTAGGGCCAGGTCCCCAAAAACGTCTGTGTGTAACGATTGTTTATAGCACGATCAGAATCCGGTCTGGATTAAGGCATAAAACCCCCTTGATTCATGACAAAAACCAACTTGGAAGGTGCAACAAAACTATGAAACTGACAGAGATGAACTCATGTGTAACCTCAGACACTTATGGTCCAGGACTATTGAATGCATGTCAGCTCTGTCTCAACCAACTCGTGAGGTACTGCACATAGAACACCTAGTTAACCAATTGAATGCTGCTTATGAGAATTATCAAAGACTGTATGCCAAATATGCTGACCTCTTAAAGCTGTAGAACATAGAAGATTCCTTACAAGAATTAAAGGAATGGAATGATCTCAATCTTGCAAGAGATGATTTATTATTACAAGCAAAGGCAGAAGTAAGAATCGCACGTCTCCATGAATCCAGATCCTATCTCTCCACATCTTATAAGCGCTCCACAAGATCTTCCAGATCCTCGCTATCAAAATCTTCTACACTCAGCCAGCAACTCATCAAAGGCCGCGCTGATGCAAAAGCATCTAAAATCCAGGCAGCCTTATCCCAAGAGAAAGCAGAGATGGAAGCTGAAGCTGCAAGGAAGAAAGCAGAGATGGAAGCTAATGCTGCAAGGAAGAAAGCAGAAATAGAAGTTTTGGAAAGCAATGCAAGCATGCCAAAGACGTGGCAAGACAGAGAGTCTTAGAGCAGGCTGCTAGTGACAATGAGAAGTCTTTGAGTAGCAGTCGCTCTGTTATATCGTACACTTCAGAACTCCATCACTCTGTCATATCACACAATGCACTTATTTAAACAGCGGAAACTGGCATGGGCAGAGAAGACTTTCTACCTTTCTGTCACACTAACCAGTTACCTCTTAGCACCCCCACTACTATACAGCTACAGACCAACACACCCTTGGACTGTAAGCCAGATCCAGCGTTGAACGCCTTAGCACCATCTTATGTTCCCAAGTCACTCAACATCAGTTTACCAGTAACTGCAACTAACTCTGTCCCACCTGCAACTGTATACCCAAAGTCTGAAAGCACAGACATGTCACAGTTCGCTAAATATATGCTTCGCAGGGAACTCACTAGGACAGGCCTCACCACGTTTGATGACAAACCCGAAAATTACAGAGGCTGGAAATTCACCTTTAAGGCCACCTTTAACGAGCTAGACATCACTGCTGCAGAAGAACTGGATCTGCTCATCAGGTGGCTAGGTCCCCAGTCTGCTGAACGTATTAAAAGACTCAAGACAGTTTATACTTCCAATCCTGCTGCAGGTCTTGACGCTGCTTGGGACCGACTTGAACGTAGTTTTGGCAGCTCCGAGGCCATCGAAGATGCATTATTTACAAGGTTGCAAGGCTCCCAAAGATTACCTCTAAAGACAATCTGAAGCTTCAAGAACTCTTCTACTAGAGCTTCAACTTGCTAAAGCTGATAACCTCCTACCAGGACTCAGTTACCTCGACACCCCTCATTGCATTAATCCTGTTGTCCTCAAACTACCATATAGCATTCAAGAAAAATGGGTTAGTCAGGGGTCAACTTACAAGAAAAAACATGGAGTTGCCTTTCCTCCGCTTGCCTACTTCTGTGACTTCATAAAGGAAATCACGGACTCTAAGAATGACCCAAGTTTCTGCTACAGCGACAATCCGCCCTCTCCAGGACTTGCAAACACATGTATAACACACAGAGGCCGCAGGGGCCCAGTATCAGTGAAATGGACTGATGTCCAAGCTGCACCCACTACAGTTCGTCAAAAGACTGGGCAAAATAAGAAACTTGAGGATCCAAATCGCCCCCAAAATGTCCCATACATAAAAAGCCACATCCACTTAAGAAATGCATCAGCTTTAGAAAGAAACCTCTACAAGATCGTAAGGAACTTTTAAAGGAATTCGGAATTTGTTTCAGATGCTGTGCCTCCACAGAACACCTTGCAAAAGACTGTAAGGCTATCATTAAATGCATGTAATGTGGTAGTGACAACCACGTGCAAGCCTTCATCTGTACCAACAAAGTTCTACTTCATCCACAGACATTCCTCCCGTGGCAGAGCATGGCGGGGAGCACAGTGAACGAACAGCTACCTCCACCCCAGTATTCTCTACATGCACGGAAGTCTGTGGGGAAGAACTTTGTGAGAAATCCTGTGCAAAGATATGCTTGGTTCGTGTACACTCTAAGGGCCGACCTGAAAAGGCCATAAGACTGTATAACATTCTCAACGATCAGAGTAACCGATCTCTCGCAAGCACAAGGTTCTTTGATCTGTTAGGCATAGCAGGGGATGCTGTACCTTATACCCTGGGTACTTGTGCAGGCATTACTAAAGTCTTGGGTAGAAGAGCCAGTGGTCTCATAGTTGCTCCACTTAATAGCAACAAAGAAATACCTTTGCCAAATATCATTGAGTGTAATCAGATCCCAACTTACAAGGATGAGATCCCCACTCCTGAAGCTGCCCTACACCATTCTTACTTGAAGGACATAGCTGACCAAATACCAGCCTTTGATGAAAACGCTGATATCCTGCTATTACTTGGGAGAGATATTCTAAGAGTGCATAAGGTTCGCCAGCAAATCAAATCAGCGTCTGGATCTGGGCTGGGTCATCATCGGCAACGTCTGCCTTAGCAACGTTAGGAAACCATTCTCAGTCTCTTCCTTTAAAACACACGTTCTGCCAAATGGACTTGTTTCCCACCACGACAACATCGCTACAGTGTGAAAGAAAAGCTGTGTGACAAATGTATGCAAGAGCGCACCATACTTGATAATAGCAAATCATTTGTCCTCCGGGATGACAACATCGGTAACACAGTACTTGAAGTGACCACAAGAGACAATGAGTTGGCAGCCACAATGGAAGATAAGGAATTCTTGAAAACAATGAGTAAAGAGTTCTACCAAGATGATTCCAACAGCTGGGTGGCACCACTACCACCCAGCCATCTCATCACAACTGTAAATTACAGAGATCACACTTTCAGTGCTTAGACTGGAGAGGCAGAACAATATATATATATATATATATATATATATATATATATATATATATATAGATATCTATCATACCCTACTACCAAAAAAAAAATATATATATCTATATATATATATATATATATGTATATATACACATACACACACAATGTACAAATACAGACAAGGGATTAACCTGACCCTGAGTCTTCCAGCAGGGAAACTGAAAGACTGAGCTGTCCGGGGTAATGGAGTGGAGCAGGGCTGGAGACTGATTGTGACTGGATACAGGAGGTCCAGAATATCTCCTATTTAGCCTACCGATGGACACCAATATGCTACTTTCATACTGGGGTGTTTGCAGGCGATTCCACTCTCCTGCAAAAGGCGTTTTAGCAGCGATGGCTGTATAGCAAATAGCTATTGCGATTGCAAATGAGATCGCTACTAAAACACTGGTCAATCGTCTGTCCACAGAAGCAAGGCATGGCTCAGGCGTGTTGAAACCAACCTTAAACACAATGTTGGGGAAAGGGATGCACAGTGCCGCCAGCAGGTGACTAACCATCATCACAGCAAAGAGCCCTGCTTTAAATGGATTAATACCTGGGATTTTCAATCTCCTGCCTTTTTTTTTTTTTTTTTTAATATCCAGATGGGCATCTAGATTTCGCCCCCCCTTTAAGTGTGTCCCCTGGGGATCACCAGTTAAAAATGCTCCTTCCAGTGATTCCACTTCGCTGCTAGGTAATCGGCGATTGCTCTTCAGTAAAACCTTCCTTAGCACACCTGACATCGTATTTTCTAGGAAAGATGAATGGAGGGCACATCCGTGTTTCTCTGAGCACTTGTGCCAGCCATTCAGAAGTGCCTGGTGCGCGTACACACATTAGCTATAAGTATAGCAGGGAGGTGCCCTGCACATGCGACATGAAATTGTTGGCTATGTGTGTATAACAGGTGATACCAGGGGTTTCACACATCCAGGCATCCAAAACTGGATGAGGAACTCAGCCTCCCTGGGTTCTAATAAAGGGATTGCGTCTGCAGACTGGCAGGTAAATGATCTGTTTGTTCTTTCATTTGCTTGGAACATCCCTTTAATTTGGAAAGTTATGGGTTTTCTGATAACACTGACACTGCGCTTTTAAAGGGAAAAGGAGGGGATGTGACAACAAAGCATAATTAAAGCAGACCAACAGTCAAGAATTACTTAAACTAGGCCAACACAAGAAATGGTGATCATAAGCATCCCTCCCCGGGGAAATTCAGATTGCTGCACATAAAAAATAATTTACCTTTTTCTAACTCCTGCTGTAATAACTTTTAGAAACAAGATGGCGGCTCATGCATTTGCAGGCCACCTGCAAACAGGAAGTGCTGCTGAGCTTCCTGTTACTGTGCATTGTCAGTTATGTCAGTTGAATCCAGGAAGCAGAGATGCTGGAAGAGGAAGTTCCAAAATGGCCCTTACCTTTCTTTTCCAACTGTGCCAGGCTGTTGGTCTGGTTTAAATTAATTGACCAGGCATAGCCAAAAGTTAGCCTGTTAGTATATTGTAAACTTCTTTCTGTTTAAAAAAACAATGCTTTTTCCCTGTCCTTTCTGCTCGGAGTGACTGGGCTGAGTGATACTGTGCAAACACATTGGTAACTAGCAGAGCAGAAGATGGGAGGAGGGAGGGCTGAGCTGCGGCTTGTTTTGCATTCAGGCCTTTCACACAGCGGGGCATCCCAAATCAGGCATAGAGAGAATATGGGTTTCCTATGCAAGCACTGTTTCATGGGACACCCATGTATTTTATGTTACATGACATTCTAGTCTTCAAAATATTGTACCTTAAATTGTCTCTTTTAGCTTTAAGGTAGTGGACCCCATGTATTCCAAGCATACAGCACGTCCTGCTCCAGTAATAGTAATAACATGTGGGTAATCCTCCGCCTCCGGTGCCGTGCACTGCAGACATGTAGAAAACAAGCTCCTCCCGGCCCTACATATACCGAGGGACCTCCCACAAATCCCCAGATTTCTCTGCAGTGCTGGAACTGCGAAGACATGAAGTATCTCGCAGGCGAGCGGGGCTTGACAGCCCGAGGCCCTGCGGGACTATTTCCACCCGTCCTCATTGTGAATTAATGCCTCCCAGCCTGGGCTGCGTTGGTCGGGTGAAGGTAGGCAGCACCCAGTGTGTTTAAGGAGCTAGTCTCCACCGCAATCTCCCTCCATAGGGTAGGCGGTTAAGGCGAATGGTGAGCCTTCAGTGGATGCCCCTCCCGCACCAGTGCCCCCATGTCCCATCTAACGGTGAACCCTCTACTCGGGTCACCTTCCTCCCCAGATTCCCCCGTTAGAGGGGGGAAAAAGAGGGGGGGGGGTTATCCTTGCCTTTATTACACTATAGATAGCTTTACCGCTACCGGGTGTCAGAGCGCTTTTCACTTTTTAGTTTTTCAACTAACCACAGCGTTTTTACTGTTTTCTATGGCGCATACGGCAACACCGTTCGGGGAAGCTACAGCGTTTTTTCAATCTCCTTACTCACTCTGTCAGACTTCTTCTCTGAAGTGATGCTGACGTATCTACTATTCTCTCCTGATTGGCTCGCGCCTTCTAGCTTCGCACTCTCCGGGCGGGGGGCGTGGTTCGGTCTGGCACGTTCCGCGTCATCGCCCACTCTGGCCCGCCCTTCGAGGTTCGCTGGGCGCCATTTTCCTTCTCGCATGCGCGTGGTGAAGACGGTCCTCCCCTCGCAGACCTGTAAGTGCCCTCATGGGCGATCTTTTCCCTAGCTTGCTTCTTCACGCTCGGCTCTGACATCCCTGTTTCCCCTTGTGCCTTTCAGACAGCGGCCCTCGTGCCCAACAGGCGCTAGCCGGTCTCCCCACCTCTTCCGAGCCCGGGCCCGCACCTCGCCTTACTTCCCTTACTCCCCCAAGCTTGAGCCTAACCCCCCAATACTAGTGGGGATTCTCACGCTGATTTGGCCTCTAGATTGGCTAGTGTGGAAAGCTTCTTGGCGCGCAAGGCTACTGCCAAGAGGCGTCATTTGAATCCTGAATCTACTATTCTCCCTGTAGAATCTGATGATTTACTGCTTTCCTATGCTCAGTCCCCATCAGAGGAAGGGGAACTGCTCTCTGACTCAGGATCCTACGAGGACGAGACCAGGAGTCAGGAGGAGTCTGGTTCTGATCATTGGTCCCAGGACGACATTGATAGACTGCTGTCTCAGATCTTTGATGTGTTATCCCTCTCTCCCCCTCCCGTGGCCCCTCGGCAAAGGGGTGATCTGTTTCATACCGCTAGGGTGCGGTTGGAGTTTCCCAAACAAACAAATTTTAATAGCCTAGTGCTGAAAGAATGGGAACATCCCAGCAAACTCCAGGGGATTCCTAAAGCTGTGGATAAGAAGTATCCATTTCCTGCCGATCTGGTTAAGTGTTGGACATCGCCGCCCGAGGTCGATGCCCCGATTCTGAGTCTGTCCAACACCTCTATTATGCACTCCCCCGACACTACTACGCTGCGGGATTTAGAGGATCGGCGAGTTGATCAATTGGCATGTCATGCCTTTGCATTTGGGGGAGCGTCGCTCCGCCCGGTTTGCGCCTTAGCCATCACGGCGGTGGCGCTCAGGACGGTGGTTAAGACTGCCCTGGAAGGGGCGGATGAGTGGCCCTCTGAGGCTGCCAACGCTCTGGCCACCTGTGAGACCTTTGTGAATTATATCCTATCTGCATCAGACGATGCTATTAAGCTGAGCGCTAGATCTTCTGCTCTGGTGGTGGCCATACTCCGCGCGATCTGGTTACGACAGTGGGCTGCTGACAACGTCTCCAAGAAGGCCCTTACGGGGCTTCCATTTAAAGGGCTGCGCCTGTTTGGAGAAAGGTTAGATATATTTGCCAAGGGTGGCAAGTTGCCCCAGCGCAAGCGTCAGATTCGGCCCTTTCGTGGCCCAAGCTCCCATTCGACCCCCTACTGTGGGGCCAAGCAGGGTAGAGGGGTGTCCTTCGCTGGGTCTCGCGCAGAGTCCTGGAACAAGAACAGAGGACGCCGTCCTGGCTCCTCCTGGGGGCCCAAGCCCAAAGCCTCCCCCCAAGCCCCCCCAAGCATGAAGGGGCGCCCTCGCCCGTCAGGGTGGGGGGACGTCTACAGCACTTCGAGCATGTCTGGAGACGCCTTGTCCCAGACCGGTGGATTCAGGAGGTAGTGTCCTCCGGTTACAAGATAGAATTTGCTGTACTGCCCCCTACCAGGTTCGTTGGGTCTCGGATCCCACAGGATCCTGCCTCAGCTCGAGTCTTGATGCTGGCTGTGCAGGACCTTCTGGAGCTCGGGGTCATCTGCGAGGTCCCCTTAAGAGACAGGGGCATGGGGTTTTATTCCAACCTGTTCACGGTGCCCAAAAAGGACGGGTCAGTCAGACCCATTCTGGATTTGAAAATCCTAAACAAATTTGTCAGAGACAGGCATTTTCGTATGGAAACTCTGCGCTCGGCCATTGCCTCGCTGTGTCCAGGGGACTTCATGACATCTGTGGATATCAAGGACGCTTACCTGCACGTTCCAGTGTTCCCAGGGCACCAAAGGTTCCTCAGATTTGCGCTGTTGGATCAGCATTATCAGTTCGTGGCCCTGCCATTCGGCCTTACGTCGGCTCCCAGGGTCTTCACCAAGGTCCTGGCAGGGGTGATGTCTCTATTAAGACTAAAGTGCATACGCGTGTTGCCCTACCTGGACGATATACTCATCACCTCTCGGTCTCTGCAGCAGGCAGAGCTGGACACTCGGTTGGTGGTGTCCACCCTGGAGTCCTTCGGCTGGGTGATCAATTACCCAAAGTCCTCTCTGTCCCCCTCCTCAGTGACCCCGTTTCTGGGGATGATTCTGGACTCGGTTCAGTCAAGGATATTCCTTCCTCCGCAGAAGGTGGAAGCTCTGACAACGCAGGCGAGGTCCCTGCTTTCGAACCCTCATCCCTCCATCCGGCAGGGAATGCAGTTGGTGGGCTCGATGGTGGCAAGCTTCGAGGTGGTGCCCTTTGCCCAGTTTCATTTGAGAATCCTACAGCTTTACCTTCTGTCAGTATGGAACAAGGACCCAGCGTCCTTGGACGACAGCTGGGTGATTCCCCCCTCGGTCAGGTACGCTAAGACAACAGGACGGCGGTAGCCTACATCAATCATCAGGGAGGAACCCGGAGCATGGGAGCTCTCCAGGAGGTGTCTCTGATTCTAACATGGGCAGAGACCAATGTACAATGCATCTCGGCTGTCTACATTCCGGGGGAGGAGAATCTGCTAGCAGATGCTCTGAGCAGGGGGTCGTCCCGTCAGGGGGAATGGTCCCACTGCGACAGGGTATTTCAGTCCCTGTGTCACCGTTGGGGTGTGCCAGATGTGGATCTCTTTGCGTCACGTCACAATCACAAGCTACCGAGCTTTGTATCCCTGTCTCAGGATCCTCTGGCTCTGGCCACGGATGCCCTGTCAATGTCTTGGAGGGAGTTTCGGCTCCTGTATGTGTTTCCACCAATTCCCCTTCTGGGCAGAGTGCTGCGCAAGATCGCTCTGGAAGGGGTACCCACAATTCTGGTGGCCCCAAGGTGGCCAAGAGTGTGGTTCGCAGATGTGGTTCAAATGGCAGTAGATCAGTTTGATCTGCCAAGGTTGCTATCACTTCGGTTAGACGTGTGTCTGAGTTGGCTGCCTTATCTATGCAGCCTCCCTACTTTGAGAGACACCGGGATAAGGTGGTGTTTCGCTTCAAGCCAGACTTCCTGCCTAAGGTTGTGTCTGCATTTCATTTGAATCAAGATATTGTACTTCCTTCCTTGTGCCCTAATCCTAGTAACCCTAAGGAAAGGGTTTTGCATTCCTTGGATGTGGTTAGGTGTGTCAAGTCTTACCTGGTTACCACTCAGGCCTTTAGGAAGACGGATGCTCTCTTCGTTGTGCCTCATGGGCCTAGGAAGGGTTTGGCTCCCGCCAAGTCTACCATCAGTAAATGGATTCGTCAGGCTGTGGTTCAAGCCTATACTGCTAAGGGGAAGACTCCCCCCTTTCGTCTTACTGCTCATTCTACTAGAGCTGTTGGGGCTTCTTGGGCTTTTCAGCACCAGGCCTCTGTGGAGCAAGTTTGCAAGGCCGCTACTTGGTCTTCTGTTCATACCTTTACAAAGTTTTACAAGGTTGATGTTAGGGCCTCAGCTGACGCTGTGTTTGGCCGCAAGGTTTTGCAGGCGGCAGTAGTTTAGACTGCTTGCTGTTGCCTTCTGTTGGGGATCCCACCCTTCTTTATGGACACTGCTATTGGATGTCCCACATGTTATTACTATTACTGGAGCAGGACGTGCTGTATGCTTAGAATAATACAACTCTGTGAAGTACTCACCTGTAGAGTTGATATTATATGCATACAGAAGTCCTGCTCCACCCCACCCTGTTTTCACCTTGTTCTGGATCCCCTGTTGGTGATTGTTATATTGATATTTGTGCCAGTTTTGGGTGGTTGTTTCTCCTGGCCTCTCTTTCTCACTGCTTTTCAATGCTGGGGATTTGTGGGAGGTCCCTCGGTATATGTAGGGCCGGGAGGAGCTTGTTTTCTACATGTCTGCAGTGCACGGCGGCGGAGGATTACCCACATGTTATTACTATTACTGGAGCAGGACGTGCTGTATGCATATAATATCAGCTCTACAGGTGAGTACTTCACAGAGTTGTATTTTTAGTACCACTATTTTACATTCTGCGCTGGGGGTTGGAGTTATCAGCTGCCTAAAAAGCATTAAAATACACAAAACATTTAAAGTAAATTAAATGCACAAAAATACACATACATTGTTTCTTCACCTTTTAAAGCAGTTTTGTACTTAGGGAGCAACTCAGACTTGGGAAGTCTATAGACGGCATCAGATCAGGTTGGCCCTGTCGAATACCAGCTGGCTGTGTCGCCAGGGTGTGGGGAGCCAAGAAACTGGAAATGAGTATATGCCTGTCTGGTACTCTTCATTTTCCCCGTGCGTCTTCTGGCCCTTTCTATACACACACACCATATGCATTTAACCCCTCGTGCTCTTCCCCCTACATCGCTAGGGGTGTTTCTCTGGCTGTGGTGGGGCTGAGATGGGAGGTCTAAGGTAGCAGCTGGGGGGAACTGCAACCGAACTCAACAAAAAGTGGTGCAAGCATTGAAAGTGCATTAGATAGCTTGCACACCAAACACGGCAGTGAAGAGAGAAGCTGGAAAATAAGCCCCTATCTACATTGGTGGCAAGAAAAAAAGACCATGGAAATAAACTGGAACACCACTCATTTTTTAAAGAATTGGTGTTGTTCCGAGCTCAGGGGGCAACCCAATTGTGGATGTTCCCCTGCACATTAACGGCACAGAATGGGAGGATTCTTACCAATATCCTCGGTACCCCAAAGCAATTCAGCCTTCTGATGGCTGCCGGAACTCAGCTGGCCGGCACCCATGTGACTGCACCAAAGTGCTTGATTTTTCCGAGAGATCGAGGAGAAAGGTACGATTTCACCCGCCCTTCGCCGTTTAGGTGGAGGGGGGCATCAGCAATTAGAATGCCCCCGTTCTTGAAATAACACCCATTTTAAAATATTGGGTGTTAATCTGGTCTAAAGTCATACTTTAGTAAACTGGTCTTATAGCTGTGATGGGGAACCACAACTCGCCTCCTGCTTTAGTCCTGCCTTCTGGCTAATAGTTAACCCAACAGTAAATACTCTGTTCCTGTATGGTGAGGGAAAATGTACAAAAAATGTTTTTTTTTTGTTTTGCTGTTAATTCAGTTTTAGTTTAAAATGAAAATGTTAATTCTGAGAAAGCTGGAGATGAAAAGATAAACTCCACTATGTTGTTTTTCACAACAGACAACAAAAATCTCTCATTATCAGGTGTCGAGTTAGGTGTGCTTAGGCTGCTTTCTGTTTGCACGACAAGTTCTAAGAGAAATGAGTCAGAGCCTGTAGTGTGACAAAGATACGGAAGCTCTTGTGGCCGGACCTACGTGGTTTCTTCACTTCTGCTGAAAACCGCCATGCAGTTGTCTAGAAGAGCTGTGAGCTTGTGGGAAGGGGCTGCACCTGGAGTGTGGGAAAGATAAGTGAGAGATGGAGCTGATAGATAGATTGATGATAATGGGGGTCACCACCACCAAAACTGTGACTTTTTCTTCTTCTCACTTTTTTGCCAACTTTTCTCTTTTTTACATTTAAAAAACATATACAGCTTCTCCTTTACTAAATCCACAGTAACATTTAAAAGGTTCCTTGTCCCTCTAGTTAATGTTCCCAAAACACTTACACACACAATGGTCGATCTTTGCCATAAAAATCTAAACCATTATGGCTGTAAAAAGTAAAATATATGGTATGGACATGTATCACCAAATTGTGTAATGTTAAAAATTCATATAAACACATCTGCTAATGAGAGGAGGGGTCATTTCAATCATACAATCAAACTGAATAAAACTCCCTCCCAAGCTTGTGGTTTTCTTTTCCTGGTAGGAATAAAATCCAGGGGTGCCAGGTTTGAGTGAATCAGGGGAGACCGAACCTGTTTTCACTATATCCAGTCCAGGTCGTCCCAGAAGGGATGACAGTTGGGTATTCCACCGCTAGGTGGCGCTCGACTGCAAGATCCAAAGCTGTCGCCCCTCCGGCCCCCTATAAAAACAGGTGTCTCCCCAGTGTTCATCTTGCAGTGCTGCTGCTGAAGATCGTTTGGATACTCTCTCCTGGATATCTGCAGCTGAGCGGGGCCTCCTAGCCCGTAGGTCGCTGCGCCCTTATTCCCACTGTTCCCGTGGACCCACTACTGCCTCCCAGCCTTGGCTGATCGGGATGGTGAAGGTAGGGTGAACGCCGGGGTCAGGCGTTGGCAGAGCTAGGCTCTGGGTCGCCGGCCATAGGCTGATGGTGAGCCTATAGGGGGGGGAGGGGGACCACTGATGCCCACTGGGTGGCCCTCCCTGCCCCACAAGCTTTATTATTTGTTGTGCCTGGTGAACTTGGACTCTGCGGAGTCCCTTAGTGAGCTGGCTTGCACTGTGTTTTTGGTTACTTACCTCCCTCGCTCCCTCGAGGCTCCTGCTCCTCTCCCCTCTCCATCTTGCTGCTGCGCTGTGAGGGGGGGGGGGCGGCGCTGCTCGGCGGAGGCCTTTTCTGTTGGGCCTGTTATGGGGTGCTCGGCTGGTCTGTTGGGCCCCTCCCTGGGCGTCTCCTCAGTCTCCGGGCCCCCCTCCATCTTGGGGGCGGGCGCCTTTTTTCGCACGGGGGCGGGGCCGCACGATGACGCTTTTCGCGCCACTGCAGTGCGGCCAGCCCCTCAAGGAACACGTGCAGCTGCCTTCTCCACGCCATCTTGCCCTGCTCTTCCTGCACACTGTTGGTCGCCCCCGAGCTGAAGACAACGCGGTCGGTGTCGTGAGTCCCTCTTGCTAAACATCTTTTTTATTGTGTGCATTGTGCATGTGCTGTGGGATGCTTATTGTTTTTGTCTGCTTGTGTCTTCTAGGTGGGTCCCCTTGATAGATTTAGGGTTGTGGTTCCTCCCGGTCACCGACCCCCCCTCTCTCTACGCCCTCTCCCTGTTAAGAGGGATCACATATGAGGGACTCATTATGAGGGCTTGTCAGGTTTGAACCGTCAGTGCCTTGTAACCTGCATACCATTACTCTAATCCCCATAATGGAGGCTTCTGGGTATAGTGAGTTAGGGGCCCCATCCGGACGGGTGAAGCTCTGCCCCATGTGCAGTACTAGCCCTCTGGGCGGACTCAGCACTGTTTGTGTCACTTGCGCCAGAAGTGGTATTTTGGAACATGATCGAGCGGGCGTATCTGCCCCTAGCCCGTTATTGCCCGTGGCCTCTCCAGAAGCCCCGCTCTCTCACTCGGCTACTAAGAAGGCCATGAGTAAGAGGCGGCATATTGAGGCAGTTTATTCTGATAACGATGGCGATGATGATGTTGATCTTTTTGGAGGTTCCGGCTCCATGGAGGAGGGCGAGTTGCATGAGGACTCCTTCACTGTGGATTATTCTGTCAGCTATGACCGCGGGCCCGGTTATTCCTAGGACAAGGATACATGGCTCCCTGATGATACGGAGAAGTTGCTAGCTGCGGTATTTGAGACGCTGCACATTGTCCCTCCTAGAGCGGCTAAGAGGAAGCAGGGTGAATTGTTTCGGCCTGAGAGACAAGCAGGCCCATTTTTCTAATATGATTTTCAAGGAATGGGAAAGGCCTAACAAGTTACCATCGGTGCCCAAGGGCCTAGACAGGCGGTATCCTTTTCCCGAGGAGTTGGTCCGACTATGGTCTCGAGGTGGATGCCCCTGTGTCGGGTATGTCCAACACTACGGTCATGCCTACGTGATCCAGCTGACAAGCGCATGGATCAGCTGGTCTGTCATGCCTTCACCTTTGCCAGTGCTTGGTTCCGCCCTGTGTGTGCCGTGGCTATTGTCTCCCTGGCCATTAGAAAGAAGGTGAGACGTCTTGTGGATGTTGCTAAGTCTCGCAAGCGGGCGGAGGAGTATAAGGACCTCAAGGTTTGCGTGGAGTTTATTGCTGTTGTCTCTGCCATGGATGATGGTGTCCGGCTCGGTGCCAGGGTCTCGGCCCTGCTTCTTGCGCTTCGCAGCTCGCTCTGGTTGCGGCAATGGTCGGCTGATGCCGTGGCCAAAAAGTCGCTTACTAGTATCCCCTTCGTGGGCCATAGGTTGTTCGGGGAGCGTCTGGACCTCCTGGTCAAGGACGGAAGACTCCCTCAGCGACGGAAGCCTGCGCGCTCCTTTCGGGGCTCATCTGCCTATCGCTCCTTTCGAGGAGGAAGAGGCTTTTCATTTTCAGGTGGCCGCAGAGGTACCTGGGGTAGAGGTAGGTCCCGCGGCCGACCCAATCCCGCTTAGGGAGCCAAGTCCAAGCCCCCTGCCAAGTCCCCTCAGGCATGAGGAGGTGTCCTCACCCATCCGGGGGGGGCTTCTGCTTTTTGCTCATATCT
This sequence comes from Gastrophryne carolinensis, assembly GCA_027917425.1. Taxonomy (NCBI): domain Eukaryota; kingdom Metazoa; phylum Chordata; class Amphibia; order Anura; family Microhylidae; genus Gastrophryne; species Gastrophryne carolinensis. Next base: position 74,166,640 of record CM051237.1, on the reverse strand, counting down.
GGAGACAGCGCATCTCGGATCGGTGGATTCAGGAGGCGGTGTCCTCCGGTTACAAAGTAAAGCTGACAGGTTGGCCGCCCTCAAGATTTCTTCAATCGCTGATATCTCAGAACCCACTGCAGGTACAGGGCCTACGATTGGCCGTCCAAGACCTTCTGCGGTTAGGTGTGATTTGTCCTGTACCTTGTCAGGAACAGGGTCAAGGCTTTTACTCCAATCTGTTCACGGTGCCCAAGAAGGACGGAACGCTGAGACCTATCCTGGACCTGAAGGGTCTCAACAAGTTTGTCAGAGTCAGACATTTCCGCATGGAGACCTTACGGTCTGCTGTGAGCTCGCTTCGACCTGGCGACTTCATGACCATGGTGGACATCAAGGATGCTTATCTGCACATTCCGAGGTTTGCGCTGGAGGATCAGCATTACCAGTTTGTGGCGCTGCCGTTTGGGATATCCTCAGCCCCCCACTTGTGTTCACCAAGGTGCTAGTGGGCATTATGGCTATCCTGAGGAATCAGGGAATGCGCGTGCTGCCTTATCTGGACGATTTACTGATTGCGGCTCAGTCCCTTCAGCAGGCCGAGAGCGACACCCGGACGGTGTTGTCCACTCTCCAGGATTCCGGATGGGTAGTCAATTACCCCAAGTCTTCAATCACTCCCTCGATGGTGAGGTCCTTTCTGGGCATGACGTTAGATACCTCTCAGGTCAAGGTATTCCTACCACAGCCGAAGGTGGTGGGTCTCCAGATGCAGGTGCAGGCCTTGCTGTCTTGTCAGCGACCACCGATCCGTCTGGGGATGAAACTGGTGGGCCTTATGGTGTCTAGCTTCGAGGCAGTACCCTTCGCTCAGTTCCACATGAGACCTCTTCTATTGAATTTGTTGTCCGGTTGGGACCGGATGCAGGAGTCACTGGAACAGGAGTTTTCCTTGTCTCCCCTAACCAGACAGTCCCTCTTGTGGTGGCTGGACTCCAGAAACTTACTGGTAGACAAGTCCTTTCTGACTCCCCAGTGGGAGATTGTTACCACGGACGCTAGCCTGACCGGCTGGGGAGGTTTTTGGCAAATGAGAAGATACAGGGCCAGTGGGGGCCGCAGGAGGCCCACTTGCCCATAAATATATTGGAGTTGAGAGCGATCCGGTTGGTGCTTCTTCGCTTGACTTCCCATCTGAGGGGTCGTGCGATCCAGGTCGCCTACATCAATCACCGTCATCCTGACGGAGAAGGGGCTTTCAACCACGGTTGTTCAAACCATGATTCAGGCACGGAAGAAATCTTCCATGATATACTACAGAGTTTGGCATGCCTACATTGCTTGGTGTGAATCCAAGAGTTTCCCTTGTCGCACATTCTTTATTTCTAGGATTTTGGAGTTTTTGCAACTTGGCCTAGACTTGGGTCTCCAACTGAGCACCCTCAAGGGCCAGGCCTCGGCCATCTTTTTCCAAAGATCCTTTGCCAATCATAGGCTGACCAAGACTTTTTTCCAAGGAGTTACACATGTCCGCCCACAGCGTAAGCCTGTATTACCGGTGTGGGACTTGAATTTGGTGCATGCTGCTCTGCAGGGTCCTCCCTTTGAGCCTTTGTGCGATGCTGCATTGTCTATTTTGACCCTAAAGGTGGTCTTTTTGGTAGCTATCACCTCGGTGCGTCGCGTGTCAGAGCTGGCCGCGCTTTGTATGAAGCCTCCTTACTTTGAGCGGCATAAGGATAAGGTGGTGTTTCGCTTTAAACCTGATTTTTTGCCTAAGGTTGTTTCTCCCTTTCACCCTAATGAGGAAGTTGTCTTGCCTTTCTTGTGTCCAGCACCAACTAATTCTAAGGAAAGGACCCTCTATTCCTTGGATGTGGTCAGAGCCATTAAGTACTACCTGGTTGCGACTGAGTCCTTCAGGAAATTCAGATTTGCTTTTTGTCCCCTCTGAGGGTTCTAGGAAGGGCTTGCCTCCAGCCAAGTCCACTTTCAGTAAGTGGATCAGACATGCGGTGGTGCAAGCATATTCTGCCAAGTGGAAGGAACCCCCTTTTTCGTGTCACTGCTCATTCTACTAGAGCTATTGGTGCTTCCTGGGCTTTTCAACACCAGGCATCCGTTGAACAAGTTTGTAAGGCCGCCACTTGGTCTTCTGTTCATACCTTTACCAAGTTTTACAAGGTTGATGTTAGGGCCTCAGCTGATGCTGTCTTTGGCCGAAAGGTGCTTCAGGCGGTAGTGAAATAACTACATGCTGTTCCGCACTGGGGATCCCGCCCTAATGGACGCTGCTTTTAGATGTCCCAACTCTCATCACTTCTGGGACGACCTGGACTGGATATAGTGAAAAATAAAATTCTGTGAAACTCACCTGTAGAATTGTTTTTGAATATATCCAGTCCTGGTCGTCCCACCCCGCCCTTGATCATTATCTCTTGTTGCCTGTTATGGTGATTACCATTTTTATATTGGACTGTTGTCCTTGGAGAGAGTACATGCTGAAGCTATGTGACGTAACATAGTTGCTTGGCCTCCCAGCCTGTCTCTTTTCTTACTGCTGTTTAACCACTGGGGATGCTTCAGGCGGTAGTGAAATAACTACATGCTGTTCCGCACTGGGGATCCCGCCCTAATGGACGCTGCTTTTAGATGTCCCAACTCTCATCACTTCTGGGACGACCTGGACTGGATATAGTGAAAAATAAAATTCTGTGAAACTCACCTGTAGAATTGTTTTTGAATATATCCAGTCCTGGTCGTCCCACCCCGCCCTTGATCATTATCTCTTGTTGCCTGTTATGGTGATTACCATTTTTATATTGGACTGTTGTCCTTGGAGAGAGTACATGCTGAAGCTATGTGACGTAACATAGTTGCTTGGCCTCCCAGCCTGTCTCTTTTCTTACTGCTGTTTAACCACTGGGGAATCATAGTGAGACACCTGTTTTTATAGGGGGCCGCGGAGGAGTGACCGCTTTGGATCTTGCAGTCGAGCGCCACCTAGCGGTGGAATACCCAACTGTCATCACTTTCAAAAACAACTCTACAGATGAGTTTCACAGAATTGTATTTTCTTGATTTCTCCCTTCCTTAAACCAGACCAACACCAACAGGTGTTGGTCCCGCTGTTTGGTGATTGTAAGAAGCTCGGGGGAGCAAAGCTTGCAAAGCTTGTAATACTCACCTTCATTATGAGCCAGCAGTGATAAGGAGTCCCGCGATTGGCCGCTGGGCAGTCATGTGGGCCGCAGTTGCTTCCTCTGCGCCAACCACTGGCAGGACCTGCCCACGTGACCGCCCGGCGGCCAATCACAGGACTCTGTTCTTATGATTTCTTTTTTTTTTAAACCGGACCAACACCCGATAAAGTAAAAATGGGTGTTGGTCTGGTTTAAAAGAAAAAAAGCCTGGCAGGATATTCCTTAAAGCCAAGTGTATAAGTAAACCCTCCTCCCGCCATCCAGCATATTTTTATCAAGTGGCTATAGTTTTGAAATACAATACAATTAATATAATGACATCTAATTAACCAAAGAAAACTAATTTAACCTGTATACATATCACTATGTGAATAAAACATAGCTTTTACATCATATGTTAAAATAGCAGTAGTAAAAACATAATGTCCCAAAGCCAGTGGTGAAATGCCTCAGGCCAAAGGTAGCCCTTCACGTGGGAGCTCCAGACATCCACCCAAGCACAGAGTGCTATCCAGCATTGGGGATCTGTGGTTTTCTTTTCCCACTGACCTCCTGGTTGGTAAGACACTGGTCAGGTAAGAAGTAGGCCCTAGTTATAATGTATTATCAGGTATAGCTATTAGCTGTAAATTCTACGTTCAAGATGCTTCTCCAGCTGGAGGGGACTCAAGCAAAGAAGCTTTTTCCAGTTATCAGCATCAGGACTCCTAGCTTTGCTGGACATATGCTTGGAAGTAGGGTTTACATTTACCATCTATAACCGATGGGATAGTTTCTACCTTGTTGTTGTCTCCTTAATCAAGAGGTCAGTGAGCAGAGTGAGAATTTTGCTATCTTTAAACTCTTACTGCTGAAATCACTTGTATATATGTATAATTGTATTGTTTAATCATTCAATAGAAACATATATATTACTATTTAGGCTCTATTCACACCTATCCACTTGTATTGTGTTGAGCAACACAGAGTTGTGACTGTGTTGCCCAACAAAGCGCAAATGGATAGGTGCGAATAGATTCTTAAAGTGGTAGCTGTTTATATCTTATCTTGGCAATATCATGAACCCGTTAAAGTGGACCAAAACCCAGGATTTTGACTGTCCTGGGTTTGGGTCCTTTCCCCCGGGGCACCCGGATCGAGGGTGCCCCACTGTGTCAAACCACCCAGATCGCCCGAACAAATGCTCTTCTTCCCGGTACAACGCCGCGTGCGCGGCCACTCGTCCAATCAGCGTGCTCGTAGCCGCTGACATCACGCCATCTAAGCCGGCTCCAAGGGCGCTGGTGCCCAGCGCCGGCCATTCCCAAATGTCCTACTTAAAGGAAAGCAGGGATGTGGCTCGCGCATACGCTGTTGGACCTGGGGGGTTTCCCACAGCGGGGCATACCAATTTTACATGCCACAGTGGGGAGGAAATCGATCGGGCCGGGAATCTATAAAATCGTGCTGGGTTTTTGTCCACTTTAAACGTATCAATATGTTTTTGGGTCATCCAAAGAAAACACAGATCGGAGGAAACGCTGCACATTGATAATAGAAGTTCAAGCCAAGCTGTTCAATCGGGCAAAAGAAAATGAAACTTGCAGTTGCAATATACAAGGGTTTGCAAGGGTCCTTTCCCTGGGGGCTCCCAAATAGGGTTGCCCTGCAGTGTGAAACCCCCCCAGGGTACCGAGACCAGCTCACCTCTTCCCAGTCCCACGGCACGTCTAAGAGCAACATCTCTTATGGCCACATCCTCCGCTCCCTCTAACATGAAGCGTGCCCGCACCGGCCATTCCCAAATACCTGGTGCGAGCACTCTCCCTGGCAGCGGAGAATGCAGCCGTTAGAAGTGCTGTGGAACCGGGAAGAGATGAGCTGGTCTTGGTACCCTGGGGGGTTTCACACAGCGGGACATCCCTGATCGGGGTACTTACCCCATGGTTGTACTTCTATCAGTAGTGAATTGGCTGACAGTCCCAAAGCAAATCCTGTTTATAATGCTAACTCTCACTTACAAAGCTCTCTCCAGCCAGGCCCCTCCCTACACCTCATCTCTAATCCAAAAATAAAATAACCTAAACACAGCCCCTGCTCTGTCACCGACATTTTTCTGGCATCCACCCTGGTCAACTCCTCTCATGCGCGGCTTCAGGACGTGCCACTCCAGTCTTCTGGTATGCCCTCCCCCACCCAATCCGCCAAGCTTTCAAAGGCGCCCTTAAATTCCACCTATACAGACAAGCATACAATCTGGTTTAAGTAGTTCTCTAAAGTTCACCTGCCATAAAGCTCAGTACTGACTGTGATTCTTCCCCTTTGTCTCTACCCCATATGCTTTAGACCGTAAGCTTGCAAGGGCAGGGCTCTCTCTCCTATGGTATCTTGCATTCGTAATATTTATTGTAAACTCTATAACACTGCATTTGTAATAGTCTATGTACTGTATTTTTCTACACACAAGTCTTAAAGGAGCCACGGCACTCAACCCTGTTAGCTTGCAGGCCAGCCTATAATCTGTCTCTAAACTTGGTTAAAAACAGAGGACTCGGTCACACACATCTGCAGAAGTATGCTTAAGCTGCACCACTACGCCAAAGTGCCTCTGTGGGGTGCAGTCCTAACTCTAATCTCTGAGAGCCCATCTGGGACATACAATGCATTAGATAAATTGGGAGCAGGCTTACCTGAGGTTGCCCTAAACCTCTCAAGTGCAAGCCATGGGGTGGAAGGGTCAAAGACCTTGCAGTACAGCCTAGACCCCACACACCATATGCTTGCACAAATTCCAAAGAAACAAAAAGAAAAAAAGAAACTGTATTTTTCTACCCTGTCTGTAATTACTACTTTGTACAGCACTGCGAAAGATGATTGTGATGTTATATATAAATGTTCTCCTTATCTTAGATTTGATCTATGTTTCTTCCAAGTATATTTAACTACCTTAGTTTAGAATTTGCTTGTTGGGAATTGTAATCATCAAGCCCTTGGTATTTGGTTGCTGATACCTGGCTTATGTTATGCCCTTTATGTTTTAGGTTTTCCCTTGGTGATGCTCGGCGTCCCCTGCATGAGACCGCTGTTTTGGTAGAAGATATTGTTCATACTCAGCTTGTCAACCTGGTAAGTTTATTCATGTCCAGTCTGGAGTAGTCCATTTTCTAATGTGTTTGAATTCCCCTAGGCTGATATTATTGTGCAACATGGATGTTACTTTCTCAAAACATCCTTAGGGCAGCATACCACTGAGATATTAAGGCTCTGCCCCAAGGTAGGAACACATGACCAGCAGAATACACAAAAGCTTTAACTCCTCCTCCAGACACCAGTCCCCTATGTGTTTCTGCCTGGGGCAGGAGCCAGACCACTAGCTCTTGAACCATGGGTTAAGGTAAGTAGACCGGTTTGCTGTGGGTCTGATTGGGTTGACCCATTCCCTGGTTCTGGGGGCAGCCTGTCAGGACCCAGGAGATAGGCCAGGAGATTGCTGTGTCCCCTTCCCACCTCCAGTACCATAGGGCAGCCAGGCGTCCAATGCCTATGGCTTGCGAGTCTCTGGCGTTATGTGCGGCTGCGGGCAGTATAGCTGCATTGTGTTTTTAGCTGGAGGCCAGGCTTCTGGGGGTGCTGAACAGAGTTGCAGCCCACTGGGGAAAAGGATAAAAAATTAAAATGTTATATATTTTAATTTTAGATGCTGGGGGTTAGTTTTTTTAAGGGTTTGGGATTTTCATTAAATGATGCTGAAGGTCCGCTTTAATTCAGCATGATGGAAGGGGGGATCTGCTTCAAGGGGGAGATTCCACTAGGCAGTGCCCAATGACATCAGCAATGGTCGCCACTGTAGGACCCTGCTAATTCACATGCTCCCAAATTAAAGTGGAAGCACTATGCAAGTCTTTTTCTGGCCTCCCTCTCATTTTACCTTAGTGGGTTAAAAAAAACTCAGCAATTTGGAACCTCCCTGCCTGCTTATTTATTGAGCCTTGGGAAGGGGAACCTCTACCTCACACCATTAAGTTAGTTATGCCACAGATCCAAAATACACAATACAAATAATTAATCACAATTTTAGTGAGCAACCAAATATTAACAAAAAATATATCCAATCCTATGCTAATTAAGTGTAAGTGCATATCACAGTCCCAACTGTATAATCAAAGTACCTAAAACAGTATCCTAAAAAAACCCATATGCCTAACCAAAATACAGAAGAGAATGATCATGGAACAGTGGCAAATAGATATATAGCAGCAATACTTATGCCATAAATACAGCAAGGTGGAGCCCCAAAACTCTCCACATCCTGATTCAGGATGCCCCAGCGGGAAGCCAGTGGTCGCCCTGGGATCTTTCACATTCCAGGGCGGTCGTTGGTAGGTTTTCTTCCACTTTAATGGTTAGGCCTCAGTATGATTTTAGGTAGGCCAGAAGTGGTTTATATAAAACAAAATGCATTAATTCCCTTTAAAAGTAAATTAGTTTGGAGCAGGTGATTATCCACCATGGGACAGATATCTTCATCCCTGTGTGCTTTTTTTCCCTTCTGAAGGCATGTGGAGCTTCCTGTAGGCCAGTGTTTATGTACTAACCAGAATAGATAAATAGAGTAACAGACGTTTTGTTAACCTATAACCCGGTAAGCTTGTGCAGGGAAGTGGAATACATTTCTCATGGAGGCCTCCTATTTGCTGTGACATTTCCTAACCCCAAACAAGAAGTAGGCAAGTGAATAGGCATCGGAGGCAGAAGAGAAGGAACAGCAGGCAGACAAATTGCTTTTCTAACCTAATGCCTGCAGGCTACAGACAGTGCTTTGGTGTAGAGGAAGTGAAAGTGCTTTTAATAACTCATTTTCGACCCCTGATTGGGACAAGAGGAAGATCTTAAATCAAATCTGCATGTGCTGTACTGCTGCCGCATATGCTTCAGAGAGACAAGGCACAGTGCTACTTTACCTACTAACCTTATGAGAAAGGCATTTTTATTCTTTTACATAATATCTCTCTGCTTGGGTATGGTACACTGTGCCAACAAAGTTTATTTTTCAACCTAAAATTGAGAGCAATAAAGTTTTAACTAATAAAAGTATTAAATGGAAAACTATCATGTCTCTGTTAGACTTCTAGTCCAGAGTTAAAGGTATTGATCACCCAAATAAAAATAACAAATACTCACCTTTTGTTCCCAGCTGATTGGCCCTAATCCATAAATCAGCAACTCACCCAATCGCTGGTTTGGTTCAAGCTCCAGTCACTGGCACTTCTGTGTCAAGACTATGCCCTCTGCCATCAGTCTCCACTTTCCCTTCATTGCAACAGAGGGGGTGTGCCAAGGCCTGACACAGGGCCGGATTTTGAGGGGGGTACAAGGGGCATGAGCTCTGGGGCCTCCACCACTTGCCCTGCAAAGGGGGCCTCCACCAACCTTTGGGTTATGGTCTGGTCCAGGAGGCTTTTTAGTCTTTGGTCCTCCTCCCCCCCCCCTCTCTGGCTTTGTTCGGGCGGGGGGAGGGGCGGGTGGCATCGGCGAGTGGTATTCTATGTGGTGTTTTGGCGTTTATTGTGTTTTTCAGGCGCCGCACGCTTTGTACTGCGCTCCGCGGCGGTTGGCGCTATAACCTGAGGCATTTTTTGCATTGTCATGGCGTCAGCCAGGTCACGTGATCGCCGTTTTCGTGCTCCCTGGGGGGGGGGGGGGCGGGGCCTTGGGATGACGCATATTGGGGGGACGGGGCCTCCTGGAGACAGCGCTGCTTCCTCTGGTGTGTCGCTTCATCCTGCGGTCTGTGCCTTGGTGACCCTGCGGTGTCTTTGGCCTGTGAGTCCCCCTTGGGGTTTTTTTTTTTAATTGACCTTGGGGGTGTGTGCTGTGGGATGCTCAAGTGTCTTTTTCACTTATGTCTTTCAGGCGAGCACCATTGGGTTGTGGTTTCTCCCGGCTCTACTCCTTCCTCCCCCTCATCCCCCCATTTCACCGATTTCTGGGGGCATCCCGTGGGAGAGCATCCCAGGTGGCTTCTGTATTAGCCTTTACCCACCGCTGGCCTATTGTGCCTGTGTTAATCACCATATGGAGGCTTCTGGGGATAGCGTGCTTGGGGGTCCTTCGGGACAAACTCGGCTGTGTTCCATGTGTGGGGTATCCTCTGTGAGTAACAGTGTCACGGTGTGCGTGCCGTGCGCTGAGAGTGTACTTGCGCTCCAAGCTGGTTTGCCTGCTTCGCTTCCCAGCTCTGCGCCTCCCTCGGCTTCACCTACTCCCCCGCTCCTGCAATTGGGCCCTAGTGAAGGGGATATTAGCAGGGAGTCACACTCTGATTTGGTTCTGCGGGTGGCCAGCATTGAGAGGCAGCTTGCCAGGACTGTTCCTAGGAAGGCCTCTGGCAAGAAGCAGCACCTGATTTCCACTCCCTCACGCTGTACAGAGGAGTATGAGGAAATTGATGTCACTATTGGACGTTATTCCCTAGAGGAAGGGGAACTGCTCCAGGACTCTGACTCCTCTGGGGACCAGCAGGTGGGTTGTGATAGTGACCCTGAATCTGGGGAGGATTCATGGTATCCTGAGGACACTGATAATTTGCTGTCTCACATTTTTGAAATTTTATACATTGCTGCCCCTGTGGCGGCTAAAAGGAAACAGGGTGAGCTGTTTCGTCCTAGTAAACATCGTCTGGAGTTTCCTGAGCAGGGACATTTCACCACTATGGTGCTTAAAGAATGGGAACGTCCTAACAGGCTGCCTGCTGTGCCCAAGGGTATGGATAAGAGGTATCCCTTTCCTGCTGATCTTGTTAAGATGTGGTCATTTCCCCCTGAAGTGGACTCTCCCGTGCTAGGCTTGTCCAATACTTCGGTCATGCCTTCACCTGACACTACCACTCTGAGGGACATTGAGGACCGACGCATGGATCAGTTGGCCTGCCATGCCTTTACCTTTGTGGGGGCTGGATTGCGCCCGGCCTGTGCGGCTGCCATTACAGCTATTGCCCTTAAGAAACTGCTCAAGTGTCTCCTTGATGGCACTACAGATCGTAGCGGGGAGGAATATAGGACTCTCTTGGTTTGCTCTGATTTTGTGGTCTTTATCCTTACTGCTATGGATGATGCTGTGCGGCTGAGCGGTAGGGCCTCTGCGCTCTTGGTGGCTATGCGCCGCTCTGTTTGGTTATGTCAGTGAACAGCTGACGGCGCTGCTAAGAAAGCTCTCACTGGACTCCCCTTCGCGGGGCTGTGGCTATTTGGGGAGCGTCTTGATGTTCTAGCCAAGGATGGCAGGCTACCTCAGCGTAGGAGGCAGTCTCGGCCCTTTCGGGGGTCCTTCGCCCCCCTCCCTTCCTAGTTCCAAGCCCCCTCAGGCATGAAGGGGCGCCCTCACCCATCCAGGTGGGGGGCCGGCTTCGGCTCTTTGCTCACGTCTGGAGGCTTCATGTCTCAGACCAGTGGATTCAGGAAATAGTCTCCTCCGGTTACAAGATAGAGTTTGCAGCCTGGCTGCCCCCAAGATTCATCAGATCCCGGATGTCTTTAAACCTCCTGTGTGCTCAAGGGTTGCTTCTGGGGGTTCAATGCCTGTTCAGTCAGGAGTCATTTGTCAGGTGCCCCATCAAGAACGGGGTCAGGGGTACTATACCAATCTTTTCACGGTCCCCAAAAAGGACGGCTCTCTGAGGCCCATTCTGGACCTGAAGGGCCTCAACAAATTTTTCAGATTCAAGCATTTTCGTATGGAGACGCTACGCTCTGCTGTCAGTACCCTTCGCCCGGGCGACTTCACGACCACTGTGGACATCAAGGATGCGTATCTTCATGTGCCCCAGGTCATCAGAGATTTCTAAGGTTTGAGTTGCAGGATCAGCATTACCAGTTTGTGGCCCTACCCTTCGCTATCACCTCGGCGCCTCGGGTGTTCACCAAGGTACTGGCGGGAGTGATGGATCTGCTAAGGAACCAGGGCATACGCATCATTCCTTACCTGAACGACATCCTGATTGTGGCCAAGTCCTTTCCACGCCGAGCAGGACACTCAGATGGTGACATCCACTCTAGAGTCCTTCGGCTGGGTGATCAACTATCCCAAGTCTTCTCTGTCCCGTCCTTGGTGAGGTCCTTTCTGGGCGTGACTCTGGATACCTCTCAGGTCAAGGCGTTCCTTCCTCAGCAGAAGGTGGGGGGTCTTCAGATGCAGGCTCGGGCTCTGCTATCGTGCCCTCATCCCTCCATCCGTCAGGGGATGCAGTTGGTGGGCCTGATGGTGTCCTGCTTCGAGGCAGTCCCCTTTGCTCAGTTTCACATGAGACCTCTTCAGTTGCACCTCTTGTCAGTTTGGGATCGGGACCCCGTGTCCCTGGATCAGGAATTTGCTCTGTCTCCTCTGGCCAGACAGTGCCTCTCGTGGTGGCTGGACTCAAGGAACCTTCTGGGGGGCAGGACCTTCCTGCCCCCGTGCTGGGAGACGGTCACCACAGATGTCAGTCTGACCGGTTTGGGAGGCTTCTGGAAGTCCCTGAAGTTCCAGGGTCGGTGGGGCCCACAGGAGGCCCATGCTTCGATCAACGTCCTGGAACTGAGGGCGATCAAGTTGGTTCTTTCTCGCCTAACCACCCACCTTCAGGGTCGGGCTGTTCAGATCCGCTCAGACAACCAGATGCCGGTTGCCTACATCAGTCATCAGGGAGGGACTCGGAGCAAGCGAGCATTCAAGTAAGTGTCCCTGATTCTGTCTTGGGCAGAACGGCATGTTCTCTGCATCTCAGCAGTCTACATTCCTGGAGTGGAGAACCAGGTGGCGGACTCCCTGAGCAGGGGGACGTCTCGTCTGGGGGAATGGTCCCTCAACAACCGGGTGTTTCTCTCCCTGTGTCACCGCTGGGGTCAGCCGGACGTGGACTTGTTTGCGTCCCGCCACAATCACAAACTTCCCAGGTTTGTCTCTCTATCTCAGGATCCTCTGGCCTTCGCCACGGATTCCCTGGCAATACCTTGGACGGAGTTTCGGCTTCTCTATGTGTTCCCTCCTTTTCCTCTCCTAGGCAGGGTCATGCGCAAGATAGCCCAGGAGCGGGTACCAGCCAACCTGGTGGCCCCTTGTTGGCCAAGAAGAGTTTGGTTCGCAGACGTCGTGCAGCTGGCAGTAGACCGGTATGTCTTGCCCAAGGATCCAGATCTTCTCACTCAGGGGCAGCTACGCCATCCCAATTTACAAAGCTGGCTTTAACGGCTTGGCTGCTGAAATCTCCATCTTGATGGAAAAGGGGTTGCCTGCTTCTGTTGTTGATACCATGATTAGGGCTAGGAGGAAGTCTTCGTCCTTTATCTATTACAGGGTCTGGCATGCTTACATTGGCTGGTGTGAGTCTAAGTCTCTTCCCTGTTGGGTTTTTTCTATTCTTCTGGAATTCTTGCAACATGGTTTGGATCTAGGCCTTACCCTAAAAGGCCATGTTTCAGCTCTGGCAATTTTTTTCCAAAGATCCTTTGTCAGTTACCGGTTGGTTAAAACCTTTTTTCAGGGTGTTTCTCATGTGCGTCCACCCCGTAAGCCTTTGCTACCAGTCTGGGATTTGAATCTGGTGTTGTCTGCTCTGCAAGGGCCTCCTTTTGAGCCTATCTGTGAGGCTGCCTTGCCCATTCTGACTCTTAAGGTAGCCTTTTTGGTGGCTATCACTTCTGTAAGGCGAGTTTCTGAGCTGGCGGCGCTTTCCATCAAACCTCCTTATTTCGAGCGGCATCAGGAAAAGGCGGTGTTCCGGCTTAAGCCGGATTTCTTGCCTAAGGTGGTGTCTGCCTTTCATCTCAATCAGGACATTGTTTTGCCTTCATTGTGTCCTAATCCTGCTAATTCCAAGTAGCGGACACTGCATTCTCTGGATGTGGTCAGGGCTATGAAGTTTTATTTGGTCGCTACAGAGACTTTCAGGAAGTCTGTTGCTCTTTTTGTTCTCACTTCTGGACCTAGGAAGGGTTTGCCTCCGGCTAAGTCCACTATCAGCAAGTGGATCCATCAGGCGGTGATTCAGGCCTATTCTGCTAAGGGAAAGGAACCTCCCTTTAGGGTGACTGCTCATTCCACACGTGCTATTGGTGCCTCTTGGGCTTTTCAGCACCAAGCTTCTGTTGAACAAGTTTGCAAGGCCGCTACTTGGTCTTCTGTTCATACCTTTTCCAAGTTTTACAAGGTTGATGTTAAGGCCTCAGCAGATGCTGCTTTTGGCCGCAAAGTGCTTCAGGTGGTAGTCACTTGAACTACTGGCTGTTACTCTTTGGGGATCCCACCCTACTTTTGGACACTGCTTTTGGATGTCCCAACTGTTATGAATACCGAAGCGGGCCGTGCCATGCAATAAAGAAAAAAGCAATTATGTGAGTACTCACCTGTAGAATTGTTTTTGTTCTTGCATGGCACGGCCCGCTTCACCCCACCTTTGTTATCGTTATTCTTGGTTGCCTCTTTATGTTGATTGTTCCAAGTTAATTGGGGTTTTTTTTTACCCTTTTTTACATTTTTACCTTATTCTCTCCCGGCTTCTTGTCTCACTGCTTGTCTACGCTGGGAACTCTATGGTTATTCCCGTTTTTATAGGGAGCCGGGGGATGGCACAGCTTTCTGCAGTACCACTGCACCACCTTGTGGCAGAATAACCCAACTGTTATGAATACCGAAGTGGGCCGTGCCATGCAAGAACAAAAACAATTCTATAGGTGAGTACTCACAGAATTGCTTTTTTTCTTTTTGCAAACTTGCAGCCAAAGCCACGACAGGGCAGCACTGAGAGTCTAGAGCAGCAAAGCCTCCGTCAGCAACGCTACATTCATGGGTGGGTGCAGAGCTATCAATCGGTGGCCTCTCACTGCACATAAGCCACCAAGCACAGCCACTGGCACCTGCTTTTCAGCTAGACCGGCTAAAACGCATACACTACCCCCTCCCAGAATGGCAAAGCAGGAGTTCCTGAGCAGCACACACGCACAAGGGTGGCACAAGGGACTTGATCTGACGTTTCCTTAACTAGGCGGGTGCCAGACAACCACCAATCAGTTACTTGGCTGGACTATTATTTTAAAGGAAAAATTACTGTATATGGTACTAGATTTTGTGCCCAGGGGCCTCCACCACATTTAATCCGGCCCTGGCCTGACACCGGAGGACCAACGAACAACGAACAGTAGGACCAATCGGCTGCGGTGGACAAAAGGTTGAGTACCCTTTTTGTTTTATTATTTGGCTGGTCAAACCCTTTATGATGCTTTATCAGAAAGATGTTCTGTAATAAAAACATGCAGTTGCATAGTTTACATGATTCTGGTCTTTATTGCCTAGCAGCTGAGGCCTAGTTCTGCCTCTTAATGCTTCTAGTATGTACTGCCCCTTGCCATGAAGCATCTAAAGGCTTTTTTCACATAAGACTGAAGGGTCCTTGGACTAGGCAGTGGAACAATCCTAATGAGTGATTCCCTGCCCCGCAAACTTGATTCCCATCCCTGGTACTCATCTGCTTCCATGTTCCCACACAGCTTTGAAGCCCCATATGACCCCCGGCTTCCAGTGAGCCGCATTGTAGGTTTGCACAGTACTGTGGGTGTTGGGGGTGGGGGCAGAGTGATGTTACATGCACAGGTTAATAAAATGCAAGTCTCTGGTAACCTTAAATTTAAATGTAAGATTATTAAACAGATTATGGTTTATAGTTAACATTTATCCTTGCACAAAACAAAACAAAACCTTAAGAACTGCACTTGTACATACATAAAGTGTATCTATCTACCTGGATGTTAATGGCAGTTAAGCTATGGCTAAGTTTTGCAGCCTAGTGCGGCATCACAGCAGACAATATAGCAAAGAGATCACAGGATCCAGTTGATCTGCTTCCACGGTAGAGCAGAGGTTGAGTTTATCCTGGTAGAGAGTACTTACCAGGAAAGCCTTTTAAAGCAGATGAAAACCCTTTGTGGCTGGCTCTGGAATCTAAAAGACTCCAGGGCCATCCCCTAGCCTGCCCCTGGGGCATCTTGTAGCAGGATGCCCTGCTTTGTGAAACTGTTGTAATAGCTTTAATGCAACCACTACATTCTGTAAATGACTGTCTGCTTGTTATGCTATTGAAAAAGTTAGTTTTAAAGAAAAAAAAAGCAGTTTTAGATCATGTGACTGTATGCATATTGTGTTTAATCTGCTAACAGCAAGGAGCTGTGCGCTTTGCTCCATATTGAGACGTGTTGCTGATGTATTCTGTTCACATTTATGTTCCTGATTGCTGCTGAACAGCAACTGTTTTTCCTGCACGCTGGAAGAGTGTCATGTACAATCCGCTGCCAACAGGTTATGGGCCCAGAGAAGGCTTTTCCCAGAGCAACAGTGAATCCTGTCAAATTCACAGTCCCATGCCTGACTAACCAGAACTTCCAGTCCTCGAAATGTAAGGTCAAGATGAGAGAAGGTACTCTCTTATCTTGACATAAGGTGGAAATATGTTGAGGACACTTTTTTGAATTTATTTTTATAAATGACAGGATGGCTAATTTGAAACTCAGCTACAGCTTTTACCAGGTGCTGCAGGAAATGGCATAGGGGCATATGGGACAGAAATCCAATGAGCTTCTTGCTTTCTCATCTTTGCCATTGGGTGTGCAGTCCTGTTAATGCCCCTGTGTATCTCCATATGTGACTCCCATTGCAAAGATGGCGCTTTCATGTGTGATCACCAGAGACATTTATCAAAAAGTCATGTTTTACACCATATTATGGTGTTCCTGTGCTAGTGACACTAGTGCTAGTGACACATTCTTTGAGCCATATGATATCTATGGGCAGATGTGATATTTGTTATTGCTCAGTGAGATACACAGATTCACACACTTTACACTTCCCCTACAAGAGGGTGGTGGAGCTCTACCCCTGGGTAAATTAACATCGAGTACAGTAAAGGACTCACAAGCAATAACAGTAGTCATGCTAAAGATTTAGTGAAGAAAGTTCAACTATGGGTGCACATTTGGGTGTGAATTGTAATGGGAATGTCACATGCAATCGGGTTTTATTTAAAATAAAAAAGACAGTTTAAAAAAAACATCATTTTTAATTTTCATGTTTTTCATGTTAAAGCCTAAACTCTGCCGAAATAAAATATATATATATATATATTTGCATGGCAAACTGTGTTCACAGAAAATGATTTCTGGCGGTATGCCTGAACCCATTCAGTGATTTGCATTATCGATTTATACCTGTTTGTAATTAAGTATTGCATAAGGGTCTGTAGATCATTAGCATCCAGTATTGATGGTTGGCCCTGTTCCTTGTGCACAATTCAGATTTAGATTCTCTGAATCTTTTAAAGATGTTATGTACTTTAGATGATTGTATAGTAAAAGTCATTGCAATTTTACATTGAGGAACATTTTTCTAAAATTGGTCTAGAGTTTTTAGACACATTAGTGACCATCTTTGCTTCTGAGAGACTCTGTATCATTAACATGCTGTTTTATAGACAGTGATGTGAATAAGGCGAAAACTGACCCTCTAGCAGTTTTTGTTACTACTACACCGCTGTTAACCCTGTCCTAACATTTTAAGATGTGTTGGTGCAATTTCTGAAAATTTTGTTTTTCAGTGGAAGATGTCCAACTTAAGTGTTTTATGTTCTATTGTAATGACAATATAGTAATATGAGGTTTCCCTATCAATTGATTTTTTTACACATTTTACAGTGTCCCAACTTTTTGTATTTACCTTTTTTATTCTACAGTCATTTTTTCTTCCAATCCATTCCAGACACTCTTTACACTTGGGATTACCTCCTTGCCGATTGGATGTGACTGCAAGACAAAAAAGGGCGCGGCCCTCCCGGCCCCATAAGTAGCAGCTGCCTCCTAACCTAGATCAGTTTTCTTTCTTGCAGTTGCAAGTGACTGTGAAGGTTGTACAGGAATTCGCTCTCAAGGATTGGCAGCAAGCGGGGGATTGCACCCTGTCGGCTTCCTGCATAGCCTTATTCCCATGGATCCCCCAGACCCAGTTGTGCCTCCCACAGCTTCTGGCTGTTCTGGGGTTCATGAAGGTAAGGTGGAAGCTCTGGGGTCTTAGGGTGCTTACAGAGTGTATATGCTATGGGCTGCAGGCTTTTTGAAAAGTAAGACAGCCGCAGGTTTCTCTCTGGTGTACCTGCTGAGGAACATTTTTTATTTTCTTAGTTTCAACCCGTCCTTCTTCCAAGTTAGGTAGGTTTTTGTTTTTTACAGAAAAAAAAAAAAAGAAAGAAAAAATGTTGGTATGCCTTTAAGGGGCTGACGTCATGCAGGGGCGGAGCTTAACACGGAACCACGAGGCCGTGCTACTTCAGTGTGTCTCTCTCCGGGCTGGAGGGAGGTTGTGTTCAGGCTCCCCTGCACCGTTCAAGGTTAGTGTACAGCAGCCTGGCTGACATGAGGCTGCTATTGTGTTTGCGTTGCGGCTGCGACGGCAGCTGCCACCGCTGGCCAGGCCGTTTGCTGGATTTTGATCATGTTGAGCTTAAGGGCTCTGGGTGTGGGGATAGCGGCCGCGGAGACATGCGGCGGCCATCTCGGGCCGGGCCGCTGGTTCTCTTAATCCCATACTACTTCTTGGAGCCTAGGGGTTCTTTGTGTGCAGCCCTTGCAGAGTGCGGCTGCGGTGGCAGCCATTGTGGTTAGGTCACTAGCCTTCTAGGAGACCCAAGAGGGGTAAGCTTAGGGGCTTATGGATTGCGGGCTGGTCCCGCTGTTTTTATATATTTATTCAGCTTCTTGGCCTTTTGCTTGAGAATATATATATATATATATATATATATATATATATATATATATTTATATATTATGTGTTAGTCATACTTTTTTCTTGTATAGGCTGTAAAGTGAAGAGCTGCGGTGGTGAGTGGACGTCAGCATTGTTATTATTATTATTTTTTTTATTATTATTAGTATCATAATCATTATTATATTATCTTATTGTTATCAATATTAGTATAATGTGTATTTATGAATTGTATTTATAAATTATATTCCAAGAGTTAAAAAAAAAAAAAAAAATACCACGAGGGAGGCATCAGGGGATAGTGATTCGGGCATCCCGCTTGAGCAGGGCGGGCTCTGTCCCTTATGTAAGTTGGATCCCCTGGGTAGTTTCAGCACGGTTTGTTCCGCTTGCGCCATGAGAATTGGTTTAGACCATAATAGAGCGGTGGCTCGGGTCTCTAGCCCAGCTATTGCTGGTGGGAGCGCGACGGCTTACCCATCCCTTACATCCCCTGGAGAGGGGGAAGGCAGTGAGGCACAGGCGGATGTGGCGCACGGGTTGGATAACTTAGAGAGACAGTTATCCTTGGTCATTCCTAAGAAAGCCACCTATAAGAGGAGGCATTTGGAGCCTGTTTCTGAGGAAAGATATTTATTTGCCTCCTTTGGGTCTGAGGAGGAGGAAGAGTATTTAAATGAGCAGCTCTCAGAGGGCGAGTTACGCTCTGGTGAAGAAGATAGTAATTCTATTTTATTCTCTTCTGATCCCCTTCTCTCAGACGAGACAGAGTGTTTATTTTCATCAGTTTTTGAAACCTTGAATATTACCCCTGTTTACGCCAGTAAGGCAAAGGCAGGTGTTCCCGGAACAGCCGCATTTTTCCAGGATGGTTAAAGGAGTGGAACTCCTAACAAGCTGCCGGCTGTTCCCAGGATCCTAGACACTAGGTATCCTTTTCTGGCGGATATGATTAAACTTTGGTCTTTTCCACCCGAGGTGGATTCTCCAGTATCAATCTTGTCCAATACTTCTATCATGCCATCGGCTACTATGGGATCCTTAAGAGATCTCACAGAGAGACAGATGGATCAATTGGCCCGCCATGCTTTTGCTATGGTAGGTTCCTTTCTTGGCCCTGTTTGTGCCACGGCTATTGTGTCTTTGGCTTCAAGGAAGAAGGTGAAGAAAATTATGGCCAGGGCTAATTCCCGCAGGCTTCCCTTGGCCAGAGTCCAAGGATTTTAAGGTTTGTTTGGACTTTAATTCTTTCGCTATCACTGCTATGGATGATGCTAGAACTTCTGCTATTCTTGTAGCCTTGCGCAGTTCCTTATGGCTAAGACAATGGTCGGCGGATGCCGCCGCTAAGAAAGCTCTTACAGATCTGCCTTTTTTAGGGAGCAGACTCTTTGGAGAAAAGCTGGACCATATGGTCAAGGACTTCCTCAAAGGAAGAGGGCGACTCAGCCTTTTCAGAAGCCTTCATCCTATCGGCCCTTTCGGAGTGGCAGAGGTGCCTTCCGTCCTTGCTCCCGTAGAGATTTTTGGGGCAGAGGCAGAGCTCGTAATAGGGCAGGAGGGGCCTGGAGAAGTAGGCCCAAACCTCCAGCCAAGCCCACTCCAGCATGAGGGGACGCCCTCACCCGAGCGGGTGGGGGGATGGCTCTTGCATTTTACTCCTATCTGGAGACGCCACGTGGTGGATCTTTGAATCCAAGAGGTGGTGTCATCAGGCTACAAGATCGAGTTTGCAGCCAGACCGCCCGCAAGGTTCCTTCAGTCAGGGGCATCCCGGAACCAGCTAAAAGCAGATGCCCTGAGAGCCTCTGTGCAGCATCTTCTTCAAGAAGGGGTAATTTGTCAGGTACCCTTTCAGGAAGTTCAGGGATTTTATTCCAACCTGTTTACAATTCCCAAAAAGGACGGGTCGATTCGTCCTATTTTAGACTTAAAGGGTCTCAACAAGTATATCTGGGTGAAACATTTCCGCATGGAGACTCTGAGGTCAGCGGTAACATCGATTCAGCCCGGAGATCTTATGACTACAATAGACATAAGGGTCGCGTATCTTCATGTTCCGATTTTTCCAGGGCATCAGAAATTCTTGAGGTTTGCCCTGGGAGGCCAGCACTTCCAGTTTGTGGCACTTCCATTTGGGATATCCTCGGCTCCAAGAGTATTTACCAAGGTCTTGGCAGGTCTCATGGCCATTTTCAGAAGCCAGGGGATATGCATCATCCCATATTTGGACGATCTGTTAATTTCAGCCGGGTCTCCTTAGCAGATCATGAAGGATACGCATACGGTCCTATCAACTCTGAAAGAGTTCGGCTGGGTGATCAGTTATCCGATGTTCCATATCATTCCGGCTCCAGTAAGGAATTTCTTAGGAATGGCGCTGGACACAGTTCAGGTCAAGGTGTTTCTACCATAGCAGAAGGCTCTGCTAAGTCGGAATCAAATAGAGTCCTTACTGGCCTGCCGACAGCCGACCATTCGGCTAGGGATGAAACTAGTAGGCTTTATGGTGGCCTGCTTTGAGGCTGTGCCTTTTGCCCAGTTTCACATGAGGCTTCTTCAGTTGAATCTGTTGGCAAGCTGGGATCGAGCCCTGCAGTCGCTGGATCAAGTCTTTGTTCTGACTCCCTCGGCCATGCAATTTCGGCTGTGGTGGTTGGACCCTCTGCACCTATTGGTAGGCAGGTCCTTTCTGACACCGCAGTCGCAGATCGTTGCCACGGATGCCAGTCTTACAGGCTGGGGGGGGCATCTGGCAAGCCCAGAAGATCCAGGGATAATGGGGTCCGAAGGAAAATCAGCTTCCCATAAATATATTGGAATTAAGAGCAATCCAGCTAGTGCTTCAGTATCTGACCCCCAGTTTAAAGGGACAGGCTGTCCAGGCCCAGTCAGACAATTAGATGGCGGTAGCCTATTTCAATCATCAGGGGGGTACTCAGAGCAAGAGTGCTCTAGAGGTAGTAAGTCGGAATCTGACTTGGGCAAGAGGAGAATGTTCCCTGCATCCTGGTGGTGGCAAACCAGGAGGCCGACGCTTTGAGCAGGAAGGTACTGCGTCGGGGAGTATGGTCCCTCAGTCAGAAGATCTTTCAAGCCCGGTGCCTTCGCTGGGGGTGTCCGGAGGTGGATACTTTTGCATCCAGACACAATCACAAGCGGCCGAAATTCATGTCCCAGTCAAGGGACCCTCTGGCCATAGCAACGGACGCCCTGTCAACCTCTTGGGCAAGGTTCAAGCTCCTGTATGTTTTTTCCCTGCTCCTGCTCCTGAGCCGGGTACTAAGAAAGATAGCTCAGGAGGGGGTACCAACCATTCTGGTGGTTCCTCGCTGGCCAAGGAGAAGTTGGTTTTCAGACATAGCAAGGATGTCGGTAGATCATTGGCGCCTGCCAGTCGATCCAGACCTTCTCATACAGGGGGCGCTTCGGCATCCGAATTTACAGATGCTGGTTTTGACGGCCTGGCTATTGAGACCTCGATCTTAGCAGAGAGAGGTTTATCGACTAAGGTTATTCATACCATGGTTCAGGCCCGGAAGAAGTTGTCTTCCATGATTTATTACAGGGTCTGGCAGACGTTCATATCCTGGTGTGAGGCTAGGAAATTTTCATGTAGAAAGTATTCGATTTCTAGAATTCTAGAATTTCTACAAAATGGCTTAGAAATGGGCCTACAATTAGGCACCCTAAAGGGGCATGTATCGGCCTTATCTATTTTTTTCCAGAAGTCTATCGCTAGCAATAGGCTCATTAAAACTTTTTTTCAGGGAGTCACTCATGTCCGACCACCGCGCAAGTCTATTTTACCGCTGTGGGACTTGAATCTGGTATTATCGGCTCTCCAAGGTGCTCCATTTGAACCTATTATTGATGCTCCATTGAGCATTTTGATGCTTAAGGTGATATTTTTGGTGGCAATCACCTCGGTGCGGCGTGTTTCTGAGTTAGCCGCCTTATGTATGAAGTCCTCTTATTTTGAGTTACACAGAGACAAGGTAGTTTTTCGGTTTAAACCTGCTTTTTTTACCTAAGATCGTTTGTCCCTTTCACCTTAATCAAGAGGTAATTCTACCTTCTTTATGCCCTGTTCCGGCTAATGCTAAGGAAAGGGCGCTTCATTTTTTAGATGTAGTCTGAGCCCTAAGATATTACATGGCAGCTACAGATTCCTTCCGCAAGACGGATTTTCTTTTTGTTATATCGGAAGGGCCGAGAAAGGGGCTAGTCAGTAAGTGGATTAGGCAGGCAGTAGAAAAAGCCTACTCGGCCAAGGGGCAGGAACCCCCTTTTCGGGTCACGGCCCATTCTACTAGGGCTATTGGTCTTCGGTTCATACATTCACCAAGTTTTACAAAGTGGATGTTAGAGCCTCAGCTGACGCTGTTGTTGGTCGAAAGATTCTTCAGGCGGTAGTGAAATGAACTACCTGCTGTTCTGCGCTGGGGATCCCGCCCATAGATGGCACTGCTTTTGGATATCCCAAGTGTAAGGAGTGTCTGGAATGGATTGGAAGAAAAAACGCAGTTCTGTGAGTACTCACCTGTAGAATTGTTTTTTTCTGGGAATCCATTCCAGATACTCCGGCCCACCCGTTTTTGGGTTATGATCTATCTTTTGATGTTTCTTTGATGGTGTTTAGTCCATTTATTTAATTGGCATGGAAAAAAAAAGAAGAATATTTATTTACTCGTTTATTATTTATTGTTTTGAGAGTATTCTGGCGGAGTTCGGTGTGAAGTAACATGGACTCCTATATAGGGCCTCCCGGCCTGCCTCTATTTTATGTTTTACTGCTTTTTAAGTAACTGATCTAGGTTAGGAGGCAGCTGCTACGTATGGGGCCGGGAGGGGCCACGCCCTTTTTTGTCTTGCAGTCACATCCAATCGGCAAGGAGGTAATCCCAAGAAACGGATTCCCAGAAAAAACAATTCTGCAGGCGAGTACTCACAGAATTGCGTTTTTCCCTTTCATTATTCTTCACTAAAGTTGGTCATCATTGGTAAAACAAACCAACCCAATTCCAAGCAGGGAAAGCACCTTAGATGTTACTTGATTGCTGGATGTTTCCATTATTGATGATAGTGGAGCACATTTCTTGATGCCATCTTATAGCCTTTTATCTGGTAAATAGGACATCAAGTGACTTTGGTGTTGAGGACACTATTTGTGGATTCTAATCTCACCCGTGTGTTTGACTCTTTTATTGACTGATCCAAATACACATTGGTCAAATCTCTACTGCTTACCTATGTTTGCCTCCTGCATTTTCGGTAATAGTTCTCAATGTGCAATAGCCAAGGTCTTGTATATTATTAGAGCAATTAGAGTGTGTAGCTTCAGGCTACTCTACAGATGCTCCATTATCGGGGTTAAAATAAAAGCAGATTCCTGATCAGTCCTAATCATGCGCTGATTTCCAGGGTTTTAAGGGGAGGTGTAGCTGTTTTAGGTATTCTAATCATTGCAGACTGTCAGGAAATGATCACAATGTACTTTTCAAGTTCAGACTCAGGAATTCTCTTTGATTATTTCATTGTGTCTAACATATTTTATGCTTTGCCCAAAGCACATGTAACCCAGTTACATTTTAAACTCATAGGTGATCATTTTGTCATTTTTCATACATTTTTCTCTCACTAAAGCCTAAGCATTTTATTAAATTTACCCTGTTATAGTAGTCTAATAGTATAAAGTGGTGCGGTATTTAGTTGATAGGTTGATATTCATTACATCAAAAGGTTCTGATTTGACAGCTGAGGACACCTTTTACAAAGTTGGAGAACTGTTTGGGCCAGAGCCTTGATCTAGACCACATGTGTGAAACTCTGTGAGCAAGAGTCTACCATTCACAATGCTGTGACTGACAGGTCTCATGGGCATAGCCAGGCACACGTCCACCCACTTAGTCCTGGCGAGGCTAGTTAACAAGCCCTTCTGGTGGCACTGCCAGGTTGCAGCCTGGCGGGCAGCGAGATTGCAGTATGGGGCTTTGATGTAAGACCGCGCCCCTAGGATGATGTAGGAAAGTGCTTCCCCCAGTGGCCGACAAATACCAGGCTGAGTTGGCTGCCGCCTCCCTCTACGCAGAATGGCGTCAAGCTAGCACAGCCTGCCAGTAACTGTGAAAAGCAGCTGCATTAGGTAAAGGAAGGCACAGAACCCTATTCCATCATGGAAAGTGGCTGAGGGCTTGCCCATGCCAGCCATTTGTGAATAGGCGGTGCAGGCATGCACCCAACTGGGGATGTGGCTGCCGGTGCATATGGCCAAATTCGGCCCTTAGCCAAGAAGAGCTCTCAAAGTCTAAGACTAAGAAAATATGGCTATGAAAAGATGAATGGAGCCAAGCACGCCGTTGGCTAGACATTTATTCTAAGCATACAGTGCGTCCTGCTCCATATATAATACTTACACGTGGGTAATCCTCCGCCAGATGGCGCTGTTCACTGCAGACATGCAAAAAACAGGCTCCTCCCGGCCCTTCATATACCCAGGGACCTCCCACAAATCCCCAGATTTCTCTGCAGTGCTGACTGCGAAGACATGAAGTATCACTCTCTCGCAGGTGAGCGGGGCTTTTACAGCCTGCGGCCCTGCAGGACTATTCCCACCCGTCCTCTTCGATGATGTGCCTCCCAGCCTGGGCTGCGTTGGTCGGGTGAAGGTAGGCAGCACCATGTGTGCTCACGGAGCTGCGCTCCACCGCAGTCCCCCACCATAGGGTAGGTGGTTTAGGCTGATGGTGAGCCTCTAATAGATGCCCCTCCCGCATTATTGCCCTGTTCCCCGTGTAGCGATGAAACCTGGGTGAAGGGTCGCCTTCCTCCCTCATTTCCCCCTGTAGCCCGGGGGAAAAGAAAGGGGGGGGGGGGGTATGCGTGTGGCGGTCTCAGTGTAATGTTGTACACACTTATGGCCGTTGTTTTGTCTTGAACTGGGTGTCAGAGCCACGCTTCTTGAATAATAAAGAAGGACCAAAGGGGAAATTTGGTTGGGGAGGGTCTGCACAGCTAGAATATATTTGAAATCATGAAAGGGTGCTAGTAAGATAGGGACAACAACCCATAAGACATCAAGAAATGCTGGGTCCTAGAGCGACCCAAATACTCCCTAAACAACTATACTGCACACCAAGATTGTATAAAATATATAAAAATAGAAATTTATTAAATCATCCTTGGTACAACACAAAACATTACAAGACTAAGTTAAAAAACATAAACACACAATAAAGGGGGTGGGTTTATCCTGATATGAGCTATTGAACAATAAATATATAGTTAGAAATAATCAATACATAGTAGTATGTCCTATCAAATGAATATTAATTGTGTACTTCACATTGGCTGAATATACAAACGTACTAGAGTGAAAAAGTGAACATGCATAAAGATTAAGAGTGAACATGCATAAGGATAAAAAAGTGGTTGAAAAAATCCAAGTGAAGAAAAGGGTGCAAAAATGACTAAGTGCTAATGGTGCACAGTGAAAAAAATATAAGTGCTGTGGAAAGACCACAATATACACATATAGAGACTGATGGTGTGCAGATATAAGGACGCCTGTATATCAGCCAAAGGAATACAAAAACAGTTAATCTGATAATATAAACATCACCACATCCAGGAGCTCAAGGACCCAACGCCACAGCTAGCCACCGACGCGTTGCGTGGCCTTCTGCCACTTCGCCAGGGTGAGTAACTTTTTTTCACTGTGCACCATTAGCACTTAGTCATTTTTGCACCCTTTTCTTCACTTGGATTTTTTCAACCACTTTTTTATCCTTATGCATGTTCACTCTTAATCTTTATGCATGTTCACTTTTTCACTCTAGTACGTTTGTATATTCAGCCAATGTGAAGTACACAATTAATATTCATTTGATAGGACATACTACTATGTATTGATTATTTCTAACTATATATTTATTGTTCAATAGCTCATATCAGGATAAACCCACCCCCTTTATTGTGTGTTTATGTTTTTTAACTTAGTCTTGTAATGTTTTGTGTTGTACCAAGGATGATTTAATAAATTTCTATTTTTATATATTTTATACAATCTTGGTGTGCAGTATAGTTGTTTAGGGAGTATTTGGGTCGCTCTAGGACCCAGCATTTCTTGAAGCCACGCTTCTTGATCCACATAATCCTTGACAGGTTGCGCACGGGTGTATTTTTCCTTACTGAAGTGTGCTGCCCGGGCGGCAGTGTCGTTCAGTAGTTACGGCGGTTCCCTTAGCTAAATTCTAACTTGTGTGTCTTATCCACTGCTTGTCATGAACATTACCGCTGGGTTGAAGCTTCGCGCTCTTTGGGGGAGGCGGGGACCTGGCTTGGCGCGCTCCGCGTCACAGCCAGATCGGGCCCGCCCCTCGAGGTTCGCTTGGCGCCATTTTGATGGTCTTCGCACGCGTGCGTGGTTGCGATCCTCCTCCTCCCTTGGTCATGTAAGTGCCCTCGTGGGTGGTTTTTCTTATGATCTTTCGTTCTGCTGCGCATGGCTCTGACACCCCCCTTATTCTCTTTATGTCTTTCAGACACCAAGATTTCGGTGGCCTCTCCCGGCCTGACATATATTATAGCGGGTTCACATAAAAATTCTCCCACATTCCTAGCGGGTCTTGGGGCATCCAGGGTTGCCTATTGCATAAATCCCTGCGGGCATATTGCTCAGATAATCACCATATGGAGGCATCTCAGAATTATGTGCCCGGGGTCCCTCGGGGACAAGACCGGCTGTGTACAGCGTGTGGACAGCCCCATGCTGATGCGGACAGAGCACGGGTCTGCGGACTGTGTGCTGAACAGGTACTGGCCCTGCAATCAGGTTTACCAGTGGCTGCACCTCGCTTCAATACACCTGTCTCCCCGTGCTTAAATCTCACTCCTGATGAGTCGCACTCGAGCGGTGATGACCAGCAAGTCGTGCCGCGCAGGCTGCCTATGGCTGAGCAGGTGATATCTAGTTTGGCGGAGCGCTTGGGCCCTGGAAAGAAGCGGTCCCTGATGCCTCCTGGTTCTCTGTTTCCTACTGAAACTGAAGAGTCTGCTGCTATGCAGGACCTTGCTCCTTCTGATGAAGGTGAGCTGTTCTCCGATTCGGGCTCCTCGGACGAGATGCCTTGGAGCCGTGATGATTCTGGCCCCGGTTCCTGGGGCCTGTGTGACACTGATAAACTACTTATAAAGATCTTTGAGGTTTTGTCAATCTCTCCTCCTGGAAAGGCTCCCAAGCCTAAAAGGGAGAGTTTCCACACAGCGACACCACGCTTGGAATTTCTGGAACAGGATCATTTCCAGGCTCTTATATCCAAAGAATGGGAATCACCTTGTAAACTTACAGGGGTTCCAGGGGTCTGGGATTGGAAGTACCCTTTTCCCCCTGATGTGGTTAACTGTTGGTCAACACCTCCCGTGGTGGATGCACCGATCAGAGGGGTTGCTAACCCCCCCTTCATGACAGCTCCTCATTATCGTACCCTTTGGGATGCTGAGGACCGACGCATTGACAGACTGGCTTCCCACGCCTTTTTGTGTGCAGGGACTTCTCTGCGCCCGGTCTGTGCCGCGGCCATCACTGCGGTGGCCGCCAGGACCCTCATTAGAAAGCTACTTGATCATCAACCTGAGGATCTCCCCTGGGAGGTCTTTAATGCACTCTCCAATTGTGATGTGTTTGTGAGGTTTATCCTCTCAGCGCTGGACGACACCATTAAGATGTGTGCTAGAACCTCTGTCCTTGTGGTAGCTATTCGCCGCCTGGTCTGGCTGCGACAGTGGGGTGCTGACGATGAGACAAAAAAGGCTCTCACTGGCCTTCCCTTTAGAGGACGACATCTATTTGGGGCACGTTTGGACCTTTTTGGAAAAAAGGGTAAGGCACCCCTACGCAGAAAGCCGTCTCGGCCCCCTCGGGGCAGGGGCACCCCTCCCTACGTTAGTGTCAAGCACAAACCAGAGGTGTGCTTCCAACTTTTCGGCGTAGATTCCCACCCCAGGGTGGGCAGGCAACATCCTGGGCCCTCCAGCAGGACTAATCCAAATCTGCCAAGACCTCCCAAGCATGAAGGGACGCCCTCGCCCTTCTGGGTGAGGGGACTGCCGCAGCACCTGGCTCCTATCTGGGAGCGTCTCGCCTCCTTCTGGTGGATCCAGGAGGTAGTTCCCCTGGATGCAGGATAGAGTTTGCTGGGCGGTCCTTTTCCGAGGTTGTCAGGGTGCTTCTAGTCCCTGTCTCTCTTCAGGAGTTGGTGCAGGCCGTGCTCGGCCTGCAGGGTCTGGGCTCACTCGCAGGTTGCCCTTAACAGGCTGGGGCGATGGCCTCTACATTAACCTTTTCTCTTTCCCTCAAAGGGATGAGGCAGTCTGGGCCATGCTGGCATTTTGTAGGCTTGGCAATTCTACGTTCACAGGTAGTTTCTTCATGATATCTCTGTGTTGGGCCACAGGCGCCCTGTGCCCGGTGGGCCTCTTGCCGCCTGTGGAGATCTAAGATCCTTTTTAGTTTCCCTGTGTCTTCTGGACACCGAGGCCTTTACAGGTCAGTGTTGAAGGACCAACCCGGCGAATTGTGGCCTTGTTTTTGGCCTCTCTTCTGCTCCCAGGCTGCTCGCCAAGGCGCGGGCGGGGGTGATGTCTCTGACGTGCCCGTGGGCGTCCGCGCTAGGACCTACCTGATCGTCCTTCTTTACTTCCCAATCTCGACGTCAGGCCGAGTGGGTTATTCGGCCGTTGGTGTCCCTTGGGAGTCATTTGGATGGGTGCTCAGTCACCTCAATCCCTCATTGTCCCTTATTCGGTATCTCCATTCCTTGGATTCGGTTCAGGCTTGAACCTTCTTCCTTGGCAATAAGTGGACTCCTGGTTACACGGGCTCTGTCCCTCTTTGCTGTCACCTTACTTTCACTAGGCAGGATTGCAGCTGGTGGGCCCGTTGGTGGCGGATCATATGATGTCCCTTAATTTCAGAGCCTTTGGGCTCTTCGGCACCGCATGTTATTAATCCTGGACGGGGTTCCAGCACCCCTGGAGCTAGGTCTGTGTGCTCATTCCCCCTTGGTACGGGGGTTCCTCTTGAGCTGGTTAAATTCAAGGAACCTGTCAGGGGGCACCCCCTCCTTTTCTTGCATCTTCCTGTAGATGGTCACCATGGGTACCAAGTTTCGCAGGTTGACGGGGGGGGGGGGGGATTTTCTTCTAAAATCCCTCGCGGTTCCTAGGTAGGGGCCCATTTACCTACTGAATTTGTTAAAACAATGAGCCTTCTGTTGGCTCTATCTTGCTGGACTACTCCTCTTCAGGACCTGTCTATTTGGGGACTCTTGGTCTGTCGGAGGACAGTGGCCTGTATTTATTATCGGTGTGGAACTTGGAGCAGGAAGATCATTCAGGAAGGTTTCTGATCCTGGTCTAGGTGGGGGTCAACGTTCCCTGCATCTCAGTGGTATTTGCTCCTATGGATGTCCTTCAGTGGCAGGTTGTGCTATCCTGGTGTCCCTCTGAGATCCAACTAGGGTGGCTCTGTTGGGCCCCGTCACTATCACAGGGGCTCTGCCCTTGTTTTTACTGTCCCAGAATATTCTGACTTTGGTCATGGGGGCTTAGTAATTTTATGTCTGGACATTCTATTTTATATGTTTTATCTTCATTCACCCTGCTAGGCGGGGTTCTGCGCAAGATTGCGCTGATAAGGGGGGGACCCGTGATACTGATGGCCCCTGGGTGGCCTAGTGGAGTGTGGTTCGCAGATGTTTCTGCTGAGGACAGCGGACCTGTACACTCTCTCAGGAGTGCGGTTCTGCCCATTTCAGGCCCCTTTTTATGTCGCCCCAATCTACAGGCTCTAGTCTGACGGACTGACGGTTGATTCATTCACCCTTTTGGAGACGGGTTTATCTTCTGGGTGACTTTGTCTATGGAGGGCTAGGAGCAAGCTTCTTCTTCCGTCTATTATAGGGTATGGTGTACCCATATTGATTGTCGTGAGTCTAGGTCTCTCCCCTGTTGGACGTTCTCTGTTCCAAGGGTTCTAGAGTTATTACAGCATGGGTCGGAGTTGGCTCTCCATCTCGGTGCTCTGAAGGTTCAGGTTCTGCCCTGTCCACCTTTCCGTAGAAGTCTTGTTCAGTCTTCCTTGTTAAGCATTCTTTCGGGGATTGCTCAGGTGTATCCCCCAAGTAGTTCTATGGTCCCTGTTGGGATTAATTTTTATTCTGTTTGTCTTGCGGGGTGTTCCCTTTGGACCTATTCCGGATGCTGTCTGAACTGTTCTTACTTCAAGTTGCCCTTCTGGGGGCTGTTGCTTCAGTCAGACGTGTGCCTGAGAGGGCGGCTCTGTTTAGTTAGCCCTCGTTCATTATATATACACCATGATGTGGTGGTGTTTCGCCTTATGCCGGACCTTATGCGGACCTTATGCCCAAGGTGGTGTCTTATGCTCATTTATTCAAGACCTTTTGTCTGCCTCTGGGCCTTATTCTTAGTAACGCTGAAGTAAGGGGGTCTACATTCCCTCAACAGGTGTTGAAGTTTTTCCTGGATTGTCTCTTGTCCCTTAGGGGGACTGATGCCCCCTGTGGTTTGCGGGCGTCTCCATCCGTATGTGCCTGATCTCGTCTGCTTCCAGGGGTTATGCGCCCTTTGGACTGGTCTTACTTGGATGAATTGTCCTTTCTGGTCCTAAGTACAGGTTTCGGCTTCTTGCTGATCCTTGTTAGTGTAGTGGTCAGTATCCCCGCCTGTCACGCGGGAGACCAGAGTTCAAATTCCCCGATGGGGAGAGCTCTAAGTTTTACCAGGGCTACTGTTTGCATTTGGACTGGTCAGGCTGTTACTCTGGCCTATTCTTTTAAGGGGAAGAATCTTCTTCTCTTTTTATTCTGTTTCTACTTTTGCTTGGGTACCTTGGGCCTTTCAGCACCAGGTTTCTGTTAAACAGGTTTTGCTAGACCGCTGCTTGTTTTCTGTTCATACCTTTTTCAAATGTTTTTTTATGAGGTTGACGTTAGAGCCTTTGCTCATGTCGCTCTTGGTAGCAAGGTTTGCAGGTGACAGCGCCTTTACTGTCTGCTGTGCCTTTTTTGATGGGGATCCCACCCTACTTTATGGACACTGCTATTGGATGTCCCACGTGTAAGTATTATATATGGAGCAGGACGTACTGTATACTTAGAATAATACAATTCTGTGAAATACTCACCTGTAGAATTGGTATTATACGCATACAGTACGTCCTGCTCCACCCCACCCTGGTTTTACATTTTTCTGGATCCCCTGTATGGTGATTGTTATCATTGTTATTATTACCAGTTTTGGTGGTTGGTTTCTCCCGGCTTCTTTTCTCACTGCTTTTCAATGCTGGGGATTTGTGGGAGGTCCCTGGGTATATGAAGGGCCGGGAGGAGCCTGTTTTTTGCATGTCTGCAGTGAACAGCGCTATCTGGCAGAGGATTACCCACGTGTAAGTATTATATATGGAGCAGGACGTACTGTATGCGTATAATACCAATTCTACAGGTGAGTATTTCACAGAATTGTATTTTTCAGTAATTATCAAAGTTGCCCGCGCCACTTTGCAAGTTTTTAATTTTGGCCACTGTGTACTCCAGTTTGACTCTCCTGATCTAGGCAGTTTTGCATACTGTCCCTTCGCTCCTCACACGTATCAAAGGTTTTAAGCCCAGATCAGTAGGGGGTTAGATGATTTCAAGTTCAAGTAAATGTGACCACAAGTCCTGTTTCACCCTCCTGCTTTTCTAGTTTGTTTTCCCAAACAAAATAATTGCAAGCAGCATCATGGGTACAGCATATATTTGCCCCTGTGCAATAAAAGCCAACTTGTGAGCAGCAGTAAAAAAAAAAAATACTCTAGCAATCGAGTTTCCAATCCTATGTTGCCCAATCGGTATGCCCCACTGCAGAAAATTCAGCAGTCAGCCTGTCTATTTTAGCTCATCCATGATTCCACAGATCATGGCTGGAAAGGAATTTGGGGGGGGTGGACATTTTGTCAGCAACCATCTATTTTTTTCAATAAAGAGATACTTAATATGAAGCGTCTTCCTTCTCTGTTACAGCACTCTCCAGTCTCACCCCCCCCCCCAAACTCCCATACATATATCAATTCTAGCCTTGTGCAGATGAGGACCAAAATCCAGAAACATGTCCACAATTAGGGATGGTAGTGCAAATATTGAAAGATATAACCACAATTTGCATGCTCAGTTAATTTCTGATCACTTTGGATAACACATTAAAGAGATGATTTACATCGTCTGGCTTCTTGCTAGGACGTGTTGGTAAACAGGGCAGTCTGGCATTTGGTATAATGGCTCCATTACTTACATCTTTTTTTAACACAACCCTACTATGTCATCTTTACTAGGACAATGCCCAGGAATCGTCATAAGCCTGGTTAAGGAGTGACCCATGTTAGACAGTATAGGGGGATTCAAAGACTCAAGAAACCCTCTATTAAAGGTACAAGGCAGAGAATGCTTTGCTAAAACTAAAAGTATTTGCATGGGGCATACAACCAAGTATAATGAAATTTGTCGCAGAATCCCTTGTGGTAGACGGGCCCATGCAAATTACCCTTTTTGCACTTCTTAAAACTATATTCAAAGCGCCCTGATCTGCCAGGTTTTGCAATGCTTTGCAATAGCATATAAGATAATATGCCACCACCCATTCCTACCTGTGTACATATTCCACCATTTTGACCCTACTGCAAGGGTTTCTGGGAGAAATTCCATTCTATTTGGTTGTAGTCCCCACGCAAATAGTTTCTATTTTAGGGAAGCATTCTCTGCAATGCCCGGTAAAACATTTGTCAATGGCTGTGTTCTGTTTTATCTTTTGTGTATGTAGCACTGTGACCACATCATGTTTGGCTATGGCTTGAACAAGACACCAGGGGTTCATCTGGTACTGCAGTATACACCATGATTCTCAGCATAGTGGTAGATGATTTAACATGAAAGGGCAGAGATGTCTGGAACGCTTAGCGAGTAATCTGGAAATAATAACCAGTCCTGACAGGGGCTGACCCCACTTGTAAGGTCACAGTGTTACAGCAGGTGTCTACCCACAACCCTAACCAAAGGAATCCATTTCACCCTAGCACGTTTCCCACCACTTACAACAACAAATCGCTAATAAAACCCCCCTTAGTCACTAATTTGACAACATTGTGGTCACTTTCATTATTTCACTGAATGCTTGATTGTTCTGTTTTTTACACCCTCCCCCTTCAAAACCACACTGCTTAACTAGGGAGCCAGCCGGCCATAAATTAACTCTGAAACATTGAAACGGCATGTCTAACCTTATTTTTTCAATTTTAAATATTCTGTTTAAAGTTTTCTGACAATATAAACCGGGTAGAATCCTAAAATAATAGGCAAACACACAATGCAACAAAATTAATACGAGAAGAGCTTAAAATAGAAAAAGGGACAAAACTGAACTTTGTTACAGAAGTGGGAGCAGATCTTCGCTTTATTAACTAATTCAGAAGCACAGCCAGATGTATCCTCTACATGGCAGGTAAATGGCAGATGATTTGTTTTTACACCTAGTCTAGTCCCAGCTGATTGGAGGTCTTTATATAGATATAAGCTTCCAGTCTAACACTGTTCACTTGTAGACAAGTCCTCATTTTCCAGATAACATTATGCCAACGTGGTTGTCCCAAAAACTTACAGTACATATCAGAAATGACACATAAGGCTGCAAAGGCCAGTGAACAACCAGCGCAAAGCAGGAGTTGTAATAGTACGGGATGCTGACCTGAGATAGCCAAGGTCAGTAACAAGTTTCTTTCTTGATTTCCTCTGGGTCTGGCACCTATCCCCCAAACCTGACCACCAATGAAAGCCTGATATGTGACCTAACTGCACCCCCCTATTCGTGAACTACCACCTTGGTGCCCTCCCCAGTTTCACTATATATTGTGGAGGGAAGAATCATTTCCCACTTCCAAAACAGCACACAGATCCTCTGTCTAGCTCTGCTGTTTGAAAAATTACTGATGCCAGTGAGCAAGGCTAGCGTCAGCCAGCATATTATTATTGTTTATTTATATAGCGCCATCATCTTCCATAGCGCTGAGTTCTCTGCCTCCTCCAAAATGGACTCGTGCCCCCTCTGAATGCCCACTCCATTCATTGCAATCAAGGGGTAGTGCCAAGGCAGGGCTGATGTGGCATGGCGGATTCTGTTTTGATGGAGTGCGCCATCACCCCAGGGTGATGGGGCCAGAACAAGAAGCTGCCGGGGAGAAAGGGCAAGTATAGATTTTTTTTTTTTTTCTGGACAGTCATTTTAAACACTATGGGTGGTCCCAGGGCCATCGAAGAAGATATTGAGTGACATGTGGCACCCTTTATTGGAATAGGGCAACAGGCAAATTAAGGTGACACCAGGCTGGTAAATGTAATTCTAACATAAGAAAAACCTACAAAATTTTAAAAATTATTTGTTCATTTCTTTTACATATTTCAGCCAAAAATATTAAGAATGCACCAAAAATGTAATAAAACAAGATATTTCACTTTAAAGCTCTGACGAAAAATACAATATATAATTTTCCCGGAAATACCTGCAAAATCATAGTTAAACATAAAGTGACAAATTCAGAAAATGGCCTGGCAACAGAGGGTGACAAAATCTTCTGAGACACCTTTACATTCAGACAGCAGAAGAGGAAAGACTCATGCATGCACAAGGATGTCCATCAGAAAATGAGAGAGCTCACTAGAGCATATCAAGAAATAGAAATCAGACTGTTTGAAAGGTACAGTCCCTCAGTCAGCATGGGCAGAGCATGGTGGCTAAAAGAACATTTAGCCCTGAATGTCCATTTAAATAGGGGTTTGGCTGTATAGGGCTCAGAAATTGCTGTTTTGTCCAGTGAGTGGAGGCTGTTTATTTGCAGTTACTACTCTAGCAACAGGGAGTTTTAGATCATCCCTTTATTCTAAGTATACAGCACGTCCTGTTCCAGAAGATATTCCTTACACTTGGGTTATAGTATCCAGTAGATATAGACAAGAAAAGGGAATCCCACTATTCCCAAACAGCTTATCCTCAAAAAACGGCACCACTACAATAATATAAGATCAATTGGTAAATTATTTTATTAATCCAAAACTTTGTACATATAGAGACAAACACTTTAAAAACCTCATTAAAAAACATACACACAAGACCTGTGAGGAGGAAAAGTAGGAAGGGAGGGGGGGGGGAGGAAAAAAGGGGGAGGTTGAAAAAACCCCCAGATGGTCGCTACTAAAATGCCATAATTAATACATTTATAATTATTAAGGAAGATCTGCAAATTGTAGTCCAGCTGAAACAATAACCTAATAGTGCTATCTACTTAATAATGACAATACCTAATCCTTGTGCCAATAATATCTTAAAGTGCTGAGTGCATAGTGTGCTAATATAAAAATTAAGAGGACAACCAGGAGACAAAAAGCAGATATCAAATACAGACAAATCACTCACATATCAAATGGCCATCAAACTCGCCCCCCCCACACACACAACCGCACGTGCGCTGTCGACGCGTTGCGTGACGGCGGCGTGTCACTTCTCCAGGACGAACGGGGCACATGCCTATCCCCCACCCTCCTCCTTAAATACTCACACAGCACCCGCTCCCCCGCCGCGCGCCGAGCCTTCAATACCGGAAAGGGAGCGCGCAGCCAAAGCTCGCGCATAACCGGAAACTCAGGCCCACGTGACGCTCGCCGGCCGGAAGCGCGTCAGTGGGCCAGATGCGCTCCAACCACCCGGAAGCATATGCGTTCCGGTGTGGGGAACGCAATATAAAAACCGGCAGGTGGACAGCGCGGGACCAGGGACGGGACAGGTGAGTAAAAAGGATGGAGGAACAACCATAAAGCCCGATTACATATATCAGAAAACTCTCTATATACAATATGCTATACAATAAAGAAACACGCATAAAAAATTATTGTGCCTATATACTATAATATATGTACATGCCTATACATCTTTCATCACCAATGCATGCAATAATGTTCTATGCTGCATATTTTCATTAACCCTTTAGGGGTAAATTAACAGCTGTGGACATCTTACATTGCTGATATTATTGGACCATTTAGCCACATCGAGTACCAGTGGACCCCATATCCCATACATTACTAATGAACCTACTTCCATGTATTTTAAGCAAACTAGCATACATGGGTAAAGTACAAACAAAGACAGTCTGTAACATGGACAAAGAAGCCTGTAATAAAGAGGTGGAAGCCATTCCAAAGATGTCTTTTTACTGAACTCTCGTCACTCCATAGGTCTACCTCTTGATGCGCTGATCACCTTGCATAGCCATGAATGACCCGGATATACAGAATATGTGCAAAAACTGTGACTAGAAAAAACAAGTGTTAACACATTGAATTAACCCTTTGAGTGCCGGCCTACCGAGATTTTTTGTCACAATCTGTTGCCAGACGACTTTTCACGTTTTTGCGCTACACGTGTGCAACCTTGATTTTTGAAGGGATTTCCAGGGATTTTGATGAAAATTATATATTGTTTTTTCCAGCAGAGTCTGGGATTCAACATGAAATGTCTTGTTTGGCCTTTTTTTAGTGTATTCTCAATACTTTTGGGTGAAATATGTGCCAAAAAATTAAAAAAACCTATTTTTTACAATTTGTAGTGTTTTTTTTGTAATAAAAAATGTAAGTTTGTTGATAAAATATTATTGCGTGTGAAAGCCCTATTTCTCCCGGTTACAATGGTACCACATATGTATAGGTATACCCCCTTTCCTGAAACAGCAGTTTAGGAGATTCCAGATAGGATACAACTATGCAATATGATTGCATAGTTGTAAGGGGTTAATAAAAAAAAAAACAATTACATAGGGTTCCCCCTCCCGGGGGGGGACCTCATTTCTTTTTTGGAATTCTAAGAGTTAAAAACCCTTAAAATCCCCCCCAAAAAATGACATAGGGTCCCCCTTACCCAGCATTACTGACCCGGACCAGCTATGGGGGCTTGTAGAACAGGGCGCAGGGGCCAGCTTTGGTGGCCCCTGGCCCTGCAGGCTACTAGCCCACATAGCCACGTGGCCCGGGCCCTTCTGCCCCCCCCTGGCCGTTGGGGAGGCAGGTAATGGGGGGCTGGGGGTTATGGCAAGTCACCCGCTTGCCGCAGGTGACCTGCCATACCCAGAGCCTTGTGAACTGGTATAAGGGGTCTCATGGACCCCTTACCAGTTCACAAAGGGTTAAGTTAAAAAAAAGACACCAGACAAGTTCTTTATTATTCTATTTTCACTTATACTTACCTCCCATCCAGTGTCCCACGCTGCTGCAGATGACAGTTGTCGGTAGTGATCAGAGCAGGGAGGGTGGCAGGCAGGGAGATCAGAGCCTCCCTGCCTGCCACCCTCCCTGCTCTGTTCGCTGCTGACAACTGACAGATCGGAGCCCGGGTGCCAGTAACCCGAGGAGCGGGATGACGTCATCAAGTGGGCGGAGTTAGGGGCGGGGGCCAGCGCCGGCCGAAGAGGATGGTGATGGCCCTCACGAGCAGCGTGGAAAGCCCAGGGGGGTGAAGGGAAGACCCGGGGAGAGCCATCGCGCTGCCAGGTGAGTAAATGTCATTTACTGTTTTTTTTTTTTTTTTTTCAGATGTCGGCGCCGGCGGGGGGGGGGGGGGTGGCCTATTCCGGGCCCCCTCCTGAGGTGGGGGTAAGGTAAGTCTGTATGTTTTTTACTTTTTGTTTTATGGGCCTCTAAAGTCAGCTACGTGACTCTCACGTAGCTGGCACTTAAAGTGGACCAACACCCAGGATTTTGACTATCCTGGGTCTTGGTCCACTTCGGTGGGGCACCCCCGATCGGGGTGCCCCGCTGTGTGAAACCCCCCCGAACCCCCCGAACTCACCTCTCCCCGCGCCGACGGACAAGCCGCGGACAAGCGGCTCCTCCGCCGCCGCCTCCCGCGCGTCCCCGCGCCGGCCATTCACAGACGGCCGGCGCGGGCGCGCGCACGTCTAGAGGGGCGCTAAGAAACTAAGGTAAGGAGTTTGAGGGGGTTTCACCCCGCGGGACATCCCGATCTCGCATGTCCCGCGGGGAGGGAGGTGATCGGCACGGGAATCTTATAGATTCCCGGGCCGATCACCGGTGGGTGTTGGTCCACTTTAACGGTTGGAGAGGCAGCTACGTGAGAGTCACGTAGCTGGCACTAGAAGGGTTAAACACAAACAAAATAATACACTCTGCCTGTGCCCTCAAGTTACTGAAACGTAAATGTCAATTTACTAATGAAACTAACTAAACATGCATACAAAGTGCAAAGAATACCAACTCCCCCCCCCCCCATCCCATGGTGAAAACAGTGAATACAGACTATAAACCTAAAAAAGATGTGAAAGCCAGGTCTTCGTTGAGCCCTATGGGGACCTGAGTATCCAGGTTGTAGATCCACCTGAGTTCCTTACCTTCAAACTGGTAAGAGTTTCCCTATAGCTCAATTTATAAATTGTAGGACAACAGGAGTCATTTATGCCCTCACCTGTGGGTGCCCCAAGATGTACATAGGTGAGACGCGTAACAGCATCCGTTTGGCTGGCAGGAATTTACAACTTGGCAAGTTGGTACCACCAGTGGCCCTACACTTTTATAATGCACATCACAGCGATATGAGCTGTTTAAAAATAGTTGGCATTGAGAAAGTTAGTGTAGGTCCACGTGGGGGTGATATTAAAAGGTTGTTACAACAAAAGGAACTCAGGTGGATCTACAACCTGGATACTCAGGTCCCCATAGGGCTCAACGAAGACCTGGCTTTCACATCTTTTTTAGGTTTATAGTCTGTATTCACTGTTTTTCACCATGGGAGGGGGGGGGGGGGCATTGGTATTCTTTGCACTTTTCTATGATTAAGGACCCTCCCGCGTCCGAAACGCGTTAGCAAGCACGTGAGATTACACACTTCCATCTGGGTTCTGTTATATGTTTTTAAGCTGTCTCTGTTTTTGGATCATATGGATGCTTTTACTCACTTTGGATTAAAGTATTGCATTTTAAGGAGTGCTGACCAACTGTTATATTTTTCTTAATTCTTTGCACTTTGTATGCATGTTTCGTTAGTTTCATTAGTAAATTGACATTCACGTTTCAGTAACTTGAGGGCACAGGCAGAGTGTATTATTTTGTTTGTGTTTAATTCAATGTGTTAACACTTGTTTTTTCTAGTCACAGTTTTTGCACATATTCTGTATATCCGGGTCATTCGTGTCTATGCAAGGTGATCAGCGCATCAAGAGGTAGACCTATGGAGTGACGAGAGTTCAGCAAAAAGACATCTTTGGAATGGCTTCCACCTCTTTATTACAGGCTTCTTTGTCCATGTTACAGAGTGTCTTTGTTTGTTCTTTACCCATGTATGCTAGTTTGCTTAAAATACATGGAAGTAGGTTCATTAGTAATGTATGGGATATGGGGTCCACTGGTACTCGATGTGGCTAAATGGTCCAATAGTATCAGCAATGTAGGATGTCCACAGCTGTTAATTTACCCCTAAAGGGTTAATGAAAATATGCAGCATAGAACATTATTGGATGCATTGGTGATGAAAGATGTATAGGCATGTACATATATTATAGCATATAGGCACAATAATTCTTCATGCGTGTTTCTTTATTGTATAGCATATTGTATATAGAGAGTTTTCTGATATATGTAATCGGGCTTTATGGTTGTTCCTCCATCCTTTTTACTCACCTGTCCCGTCCCTGGTCCCGCGCTGTCCACCTGCCGGTTTTTATATTGTGTTCCCCACACCGGAACGCATATGCTTCCGGGTGGTTGGAGCGCTTCCGGCCGGCGCGCGTCACGTGGGCCCGAGCTTCCGGTTATGCGCGAGCTTTGGCTGCGCGCTCCCCTTCCGGTATTGGAGGCTGGGCACGCGGCGGGGGAGCGGGTGCTGTGTGAGTATTTGAGGAGGGTGGGGGATAGGCATGTGCCCCGTTTGTCCTGGAGAAGTGACGCGCCGCCGCCACGCAACGCGTCGACAGCGCACGTGCGGTTGTGTGGGGGGGACGAGTTTGATGCCCATTTGATATGTGAGTGATTTGTCTGTATTTGATATCTGCTTTTTGTCTCCTGGTTGTCCTCTTAATTTTTATATTAGCACACTATGCACTCAGCACTTTAAGATATTATTGGCACAAGGATTAGGTATTGTCATTATTAAGTAGATAGCACTATTAGGTTATTGTTTCAGCCGGACTACAATTTGCAGATCTTCCTTAATAATTATAAATGTATTAATTATGACATTTCAGTAGCGACCATCTGGAGTTTTTTTTTTCAACCTCCCCCTTTCCCCTCCCCCCCCCTTCCTACTTTTCCTCCTCACAGGTCTTGTGTGTATGTTTTTTAATGAGGTTTTCAAAGTGTTTGTCTCTATATGTACAAAGTTTTGGATTAATAAAATAATTTACCAATTGATCTTATATTATTGTAGTGGTGCCGTTTTTTGAGGATAAGTTGTTTGGGAATAGTGGGATTCCCTTTTCTTGTCTACATTAGAAGGGTGCATTGAAGCACCCTCATCCTCTATTGAGCACACTTTTGTTCATATATTAGCTGGTGTGGTTTATTATATTTTTTTTTATACATAGTATCCAGTAGATGGCGCTGGACTGCAGAGACAGAAAAGTGGCTCCTCCAGGCCCCATATATACAAGGGACCTCCCACAAATTCCCCAGTTCTTCTCTGCAGTCTGGGCTGCGATGACTAGAAGATGGCTCTCTCTACTCGCAGGTGAGCGGGGCTATTAGCCTGCAGCCCTGTAGGACTATTCCCACCAGTTTCCTTTTACTGCCTCCCAGCTTAGGCTGCACTGGTTCGGGTGAAGGTAGGCAGCACCGCTGCTAGGTGCTAAGGAGCACTGCTCCAACGGCAGTCCCCCACCAAAGGGTAGGCGGTACAGGCCCATGGTGAGCTTTATGGGATGCCCCTCCCGTGTCTTGTGCCCCTCACCCCCGCTCCCTTAGGCTGGCCTTCGCTTCCCCTTCGCTCTCCCTGGTAGATCTCGGGGGGGGGGTGCATGTCTTTATATATATAATATATGTTTTATGTGATGATCCCTTTTTGAATTGGTTGCACTGGTTCTTTTGCCGCCGCCGCCGCACGCTTGTACTCCGCTCAGCGGCGACATCACCTCAGGCGCAGCTGCGCCATCATTAGCTGGCTTTGTCATGTGGGCGCGTTTTCGGGCTCTTCGGGGGGGGCAGCTGACGCGTTCTGCATCACTGTCTCTGTGGCCCGCCCCTCGAGGTATATGCGGGCGCCCTTTGATTTTCTGCTGTGTGTGTCTGGCGTTTCCCTATCGCGTTCCATAAGTGCCCCTACGGGCTGATTTATTTTGTTTTTCTCTGTATTGCGCATTGCTTACGGGATCTTTTTGCTTATGTCTTGCAGGCGGGTCAAACGTTTGTGGTTTCTCCCGGTCCTATCCCCTCTATTTAGTGTTAACTCCCTATTGGAGGGCTATTGTATTGTATTTCTCCCACTTCCCTAGCGGGCTATTGGGGCATCCCGGGTAGCCTTATTGGCGTCAATCCCGAATGGCCTATTGTGCCACAATAATCACCATATGGAGGCTTCTCAGGATAATGTGCTTGGGGTTCCTTTGGTACAAGCCCAGCTGTGTGTGGCGTGTGGGGTATCTCCTATAAGTGATGATGTCAGGGTGTGTGTACCCTGCGCCCAGCAGACGCTTGCGCTGCAGTCTGGGTTACCGGCGGCTGGGCCTGCGCCCCCTCGGGCTTCGCCTACCCCCCCACGCTTACATCTGACTCCCAGTGAGGTGCATACCAGTGGGGAGTCTCAACCTGATTTTGCTACTCGGGTGGCCAGCATTGAGAGACATATTTCTGGCTCTGGCCCGCCTAAGG
This sequence comes from Gastrophryne carolinensis, assembly GCA_027917425.1. Classification (NCBI taxonomy): domain Eukaryota; kingdom Metazoa; phylum Chordata; class Amphibia; order Anura; family Microhylidae; genus Gastrophryne; species Gastrophryne carolinensis. Next base: position 74,124,738 of record CM051237.1, on the reverse strand, counting down.
CTTCTGCTAAGAAGCGGCTTTCTCCAGTCTTTTGTCTCTGCTGTCTGCGAGCAAGTCAAAAGATTGTTGTCTCCTCCTTGCAGGTAGCCGGGGTAACCCCCCCGGCCTTTTGTTTCTATTGCTGCCTGAACCTTTTTTTTAATTTAAACTATAGCAGTATGCCTCCCAGCCTAGGCTGAAGGTCCAGGCAATGGTAGGCTGCACCTTGTGGTGTATATGGGAGCTAGCTCCCCCGTGAGACCCCATACAAAGGGGTAGGCGGTGTCCGGGTTCGTGATCCCGGCTTGGGATGCCCCATCCCTCTTACCCTTTCACCTATTGGTGTGGGTTCTCCCCCCTACTGTGAGGCCTTTTCTCCTGTGGGTTGTTTTACTTTATTTAGGGGAAAAGGTGTGTGGATTGTGTGTGTGTGTTTGTATGTGTTTTTGCGGCCGTTGTTGCTGGACCGGTTTCACTTTTCAACAGGTGCTCGTTGTGGCCCGTCACCCCCCTCCCCACCCCCCTCGAGGCCGGCTTCTCTCAAGCACTCTTTCGGGCCTCACTGCCTGCTTTGCTGCTCTCCCTCTCATTCCCTTGCTGCTGTGAGGGTTGACGGTCGCTGCTTTGCTGCGGTGAGTGGATTTTATTTATTTCACCGTTTTTAACTGCCTTATATGGTGGGTGATGTGCATGTTGACACTTATGTCTGTTCTCATGTCTTCTAGGTGGGATCCCTTCTTTTGAAGTTTAAAGAGGGAGTTCTCCCAGTCCTAGGGTCCCTTAGAGTTTAATTTAGGGTTCCCAAAAAAATAAAAAAATAAAAATAAAAAAAAATCCTCCCACTTGGGAACTGAAGGGGCATCCCGGGTAGCTTAATAGCGTAAATCCCTCTGGTCATTGCGACTACATTAAAATCACCATATGGAGGCTTCTCAGGATACCGGGCTTGGGCTCCCCTCGTGGCAACCCCGGCAGTGTGTGGGTTGTGGGGCATCCCTTGCGGGGGATAATGTACTTGTTGCATACCTTGTGCTCAGCGGGCCATAACGCAGCAGTCGGGGGCCCAGGCGTCTGGGTCCGGGGTCCCGGCCTCATCTCCTTACCCACCCTGCCTTATCCGTACCCCTAGTGATGTTGTCACAGGTGGGGAGTCGCAATCTGATGTATGTACCAGACTGGCTAATATTGAGAAATTTATTTCTGGCTCAGTTGCCAGAAAGGCCTCGGCTAAGCGAAAGCATTTGTCTCCAGCCGCACCGGCCTTTGAGTTGATTATGATTTCCTTGACTGGTCTGATTATTCCCCGCTAGAAGAGGGGGAATTATTTGAGGATTCTGAGGGTTCTGACAATCAGCAGTTTGTTGGTGCTGATACTGAGCAAGGGCAGGGGGATGCTGTGGATACCCCGAAGGTCTTGGCTCACCTTTTTGAGGTTCTGGCAATTTCTCCTCCTGAGGAGGCCACTCCTCAAAAAGGGGAATTCTTTGGGACTTCCAAGCCGCGCCTGGAGTTCCCAAATCAAAAGCATTTTGATGGCATTATTCTTAAGGAATGGGAGAAGCCTACTTGGCTTCCAGGTATTCCTCAAGGTTGGAATAAATAGTATCCCTTTCCGGTGGACGTGGTAAAACGATGGTCGTCCGCTCCCGAGGTGGATGCCCCGGTGCTCGGGTTATCCAATACTTCTATTTTGCATTCTCCTGACTCCACCACTCTCAAAGATGGTGAGGATAAACGCATTGATCAGATGGCTTGCCACACGTTTGCTAGTGTCGGTTCAGCCTTGCGGCCTGTTTGTGCATTCGGCGCTTTTGGCAGTGGCTACCCTTGTGGTTGGGGGGACGGCTGCGACACTTCTTCCAGGTCTGGGACCAGGAGGTCTCAGACAAATGGATTCTGGAAGTGGTGTCTTCCGGTTACAAGCTGGAATTCGAGATCCGGCCTCCTACCAGATTTTTCAGGTCTCGAGTACCTTTGGATCCACTGGCCGCACAGGGGCTCCGGGCGGCAGTAAGTTATCTGCTGGACATGGCTGTCATTTGCCCAGTGCCTTTCGCGGAAAGGGGCTTGGGATCCTATTCCAATCTATTCACGGTGCCCAAGAAGGACGGCTCCGTTCGACCCATTTTGGATCTGAAGCTCCTCAATCAGTTTATCCGCTTCAAGTTTCGCATGGAAACCTTGCGGTCAGCCGTCGATTCTCTTCGTCAGGGGGACTTCATGACGTCCATAAACATCAGGGATGCTTATCTGCATGTACCTATCTTCCTGGCACACCAGAGATTCCTCAGGTTCGTGGTGGAAGATCGTCATTTTCAGTTTGTGGCCCTTCCATTCGTGCTTACCTCGGCTCCGAGGGTGTTCACCAAGGTATTGGCGGGGGTGATGGCCCTCCTTAGAGTCCAGGGCATTCGCATTGTACCATACCTGGACAACCTTCTCATTTTGGCTTCCTCTCTCAGCCAAGCGGAGCTAGACACCAGAGTGGTGGTAGCCACGCTGGAAAGGTTTGGTTGGGTGATCAACTATTACAAGTCCTCCCTCTCCCCGTCCAGGGAGGTTTCGTTTCTGGGCATGACTCTGGATGCCTTTCAGGCCAGGGTGTTCCTTCCTCAGCCCAAGATTCTTCTGATCCAAGATTTGGTTCGGCTTCTGCTTTCCAGTCCTCGCCCATCTATCCGGCTAGGGATGAGATTGGTAGGTCTGATGGTGGCTTCCTTCGAGGCAGTCCCTTTTGCCCAGTTTCACATGAGGACGCTTCAGCTCCATCTTCTAGCAACTTGGGACAAGTGTCCGCTGTCATTGGATCAGTCTTGTCTGCTGTCTCCCCGGGCTCAACAGTCCCTTCAGTGGTGGCTAGTGTCAAGCAATCTGTTGAAGGGCAGATCCTTTCTGACCCCTTGTTGGAAAGCGGTCACCACGGATGCCAGCCTGTCGGGCTGGGGGGGCTTCTGGAGGGAACATCAGTTCCAAGGGTTATGGGGGCCTTAGGAGGCTCATACCCCTATCAACGTTTTGGAGCTACGGACCATTTGGTTGGTTCTGTCTTGCTTGACTCTTCTATTGCAGGGATTGCCAGTTCAAGTCCGATTGGACAATCGGACGGCGGTCGCTTACATCAATCACCAAGGAGGGACTCGCAGCAGGAGTGCCCTCAGGGAGGTATCTCTGATCCTTGTTTGGGCAGAGAGCAATGTCCCATGCATCTCAGCCATTTACATCCCGGGAGTGGAGAACACGAAGGCGGATTCCCTGAGCAGGAGATCCTCTCGCCGAGGAGAATGGTCAGTTCCAAGGTATTCCAGTCCCTTTGTCACAAGCGGGGGACTCCGGAGGTGGATCTTTTTGCCTCTCATCACAATCACAAGCTTCCTGCCTTTGTGTCTCTGTCTCAGGATCCTCTGGCCCTGGCAGTGGATGCCATGTCCCTGGCTTGGAGGGAACTGGGGTTTCTGTACCTGTTCCCCCCTTTCTCCATGTTGGGCAAAGTGGTGCGCAAGCTGACTCTAGAAGGGTCCTCCAAGGTGGCCAAGACGAGTGTGGTTCGCAGACGTTGTCCGGCTGGCAGTAGATCAGTTTTATCTGCCTCTTCTTCCGGATCCTATCACCCAGGGTCAGCTACGCTACCCCAATTTACCAACGCTGGCTTTGACCGCGTGGCTGCTGAAACCTCCATCTTAATGGAGGAAGGTCTTTCTGATGCGGTGGTTCAGACTCTTGTTAGAGCTAGGAAGAGATCTTCCTCTAACGTCTACTATAGGACTTGGAGGTCTTATATTAACTGGTGCGAGGCTAGGGCCTTGCCTTGTAGGGTGTTTTCTATACCCAGAATTCTGGAGTTTCTTCAACATGGTCTGGACTCGGGGTTCCAGCTTAGTACTTTGAAGGTGCAGGTTTCTGCCCTGGCGGTTTTCTTTCAAAGGTCTTTTGCCCTTCATCCCCTGGTTAAGACATTTTTCCAGGGGGTTACTCATGTGCGGCCTCCTAGAAAGCCCTTGCTGCTGGTTTGGGATTTAAACTTGGTTCTGTCGGCTCTCCAGGGGCCCCCTTTTGAGCCGGTGCATGATATTGCTCTTTTTCTGCTCACTGCCTTTTTGGTGGCTATTACCTCTGTTCGGCATGTCTCTGAGTTGGCGGCCTTGTCTATTCAGGCTCCTTACTTTGAGAGGCACCTGGACAAGGTAGTTTTCCGCTTTAAGCCGGATTTCCTTCCTAAGGTGGTTTCGGCCTTCCACCTCAATCAGGATGTAGTTCTCCCTTCCTTGTGTCCTAAGCCTAGTAATGACAAGGAGAGGACCTTACATTCTTTGGATGTGGTTCGATGTGTGAAATATTATTTGGTGGCTACTTCTCCTTTTCGTAAGACGGACGCCTTTTTCGTGGTGCCCTCCGGGCCCAGGAAAGGTCTGGCGCCCGTTAAGTCTTCCATTAGTAAATGGATTCAACAGGTCATTGTTGGGGCCTATTCTGCCAAGGGAAAGGTTCCTCCTTTTCGTGTTACTGCTCATTATACTCGTGCTGTTGGAGCATATTGGGCTTTTCAGCATCAGGCTTCTGTTGAACAAGTTTGTAAGGCTGCTACTTGGTCTTCTGTTCATACTTTTTCCAAGTTTTATAAGGTTGAGGTGCGGGCCTCAGCGGATGCTGTTTTTGGCCGCAAAGTTCTGCAAGCTGCAGTAGTTTAAGTTTGCATTATTGCCTTTTTGGGATCCCCACTCATTATGGGCACTGCTATTGGATGTCCCAAGTGTCATGAATATTCGGAAGCGGGGTGTGTGACATACAGGGTATAATACCATTTTGTGATTACTCACCTGTAAAATGGTTATTACAAGTATGTCACACACCCTGCTTCATCCCACCCTTTTTTGGTTTTCTGGGATCCTTTATATGGTGAACCTTTTTCTTTGCTGTTTACATTTGGCTCTTTCTGGTCCCTTTACTGCTGTCTTTTACTGGGGAATGGTGGGAGGTCCCAGGTATTTATGGGCCAGGAGGGGCTCCTTTTTTCATGTCATCTCTCCAAGATCGCCCTCTACAGGACAGTTACCCAAGTGTCATGAATATTCAGAAGCGGGGTGTGTGACATACTTGTAATAACCATTTTACAGTAATCACAAAATGGTATTCTTTTGATGTTACAGGTTATACCCCCCTAGAAGAGGGGGAATTGTTTTCTGATTCAGAATTATCTGAGGAACATCCTAGAGCGTATGGTGCCGGTTCTGGGCATGACCCATGGGCTTCAGATGATACTGATAGGCTTTTGGCTCACATTTTTGATGTTCTCTGTATCTCTCCTCCTGCCGTGGCTCCGCGGCAGCAGAAGGAGCTGTTTCATACTGTTAAACCATGCATGGAGTTTCCTGAACAAGCTCATTTTAATAATCTGGTGCTCAAGGAGCGGCCTAGCCGGCTCCCCGGGGTGCCAAAGAGTTGGGATAAGCGGTATCCCTTTCCTGCTGAAATGGTTTAACGGTGGTCATGTCCTCCCGAGGTGGATGCACCAGTTCTGGGGTTGTGTAACACATCCGTCATGCATTCTCCTGACTCTACTACACTGAGGGATGGGGAGGACAGGCGCATTGATCAGTTGGCTTGCCATGCCTTTGCCTGTGTGGGGACCACGCTCCATCCGGTCTGTGCCTCTGCCATTATGGCTGTTGCTATTAAAAGCCTGCTCGGGTCTCTTAGATGGGGCCCCTGATGATGCAGGTAGTGAAGAGTATAGAGCTCTTCTGCGTTGTGAGGAATTTGTTGCATATGTTCTCTCTGCCTTGGATGATACCATTAGAATGTGTGGCAGGGCTTCTGCCTTGTTGGTGGCGATACGCCGCTCGGTCTGGCTGCGCCATTGGGCAGCTGACAACGCTGCTAAAAAGGCTCTCACTGGATTTCCCTTCAAGGGGCTGCGCCTCTTTGGTGAACTTCTGGACTTGTTTGCTAAAGGAGGCAAGTTACCTCAGCGTAGAAGGCAGCCCCGGTCCTTTCGGGGTTCAGGTAACTTTTCTCCTTCCTTCAGGGGCTCCAGAATTGGACGGGGAGCTGCCTTTGCATGAGCCCGCGGAGATTTTTGGACGTGGCCCCCCTGGGGTCCCAAGATTAAGTCCTCCCCCAAGCCCCCTCAGGCATGAAGGGGCGCCCCCACCCATTCGGGTGGGTGGACGGCTTCGGCTCTTGGCTCATGTCTGGAGGCTTCACGTCTCGGACCGGTGGATTCAGGAGGTAGTGTCCTCCGGTTACAAGATAGAGTTTGCAGCCTGGTCGCCCCCAAGATTCATTAAATCTCGGTTAGCTCAAAACCCCCTGTCAGCTCAGGGTCTGTCCCTGGCTGTACAAGCCTTCTGGAACTGGGTGTCATCTGCCGGGTGCCCTTGAGGGAAAGGGGCAAAGGCTATTATTCCAATCTTTTCATTGTTCCCAAAAAAGATGGGTCCATCAGACCCATCCTGCATTTGAAGCACCTCAACAAATTTGTCAGATTCAGACACTTTCGTATAGAGACCCTGCGCTCAGCTGTGACTTTCCTATGCCCAGGGGACTTCATGACCTCTCTAGACATCAAGGATGCTTACCTTCATGTTCCTATCTTTCCAGGTCATCAGAGATTCCTCAGGTTCGCTCTGGAGGATCAGCACTACCAATTTATGGTCTTGCCCTTCGGTCTCACCTTGGCTCCCAGGGTATTCACCAAGGTGCTGGCAGGAGTGATGGCTCTGCTGAGATCTCAGGGCATTCACATTCTTCCCTACTTGGACGACATGCTTATCACTTCTTAGTCCTTCCATCAGGCAGAGCTGGACACTCATCGGGTCGTGTCCACACTGGAGTCATTCGGCTGGGTGATCAACCACCCCAAATCTTCCCTGTCTCCTTCCATGGTGAAGTCTTTTCTGGGCATGATTCTGGATTCAGCTCAGGCCAAGATCTTTCATCCTTAGCAGAAGGTGGAGATCCTTCAAGAGAAAGCTCAGCTCCTGCTGTCTTGTCCTGATCCATCCGTCAGGTGGTGGGCCTGATGGTGTCCTGCTTCGAGGCGGTTCCATATGCTCAGTTTCACATGAGGCCTCTTCAGCTTCACCTCTTGTCAATATGGGGTCGGGACCCTGTGTCCTTGGATCAGGTGTTTGTCCTGTCCCCTCTGGTCAGGCGGTCTCTATCGTGGTGGCTGGACTCAAGGAACCTGCTGGGGGGCAGATCCTTTCTGACCCCCTGCTGGGAGACTGTCACCACGGATGCCAGTCTGACAAGTTGGGGGGGCTTTTGGAAGTCCCTGAAAATCCAGGGTCAGTGGGGCCCTCAGGAGGCCCATGCCCCCATCAACATTTTGGAATTGAGGGCGATCAGGTTGGTTCTCTGTCACTTAACCCCACACCTGCGGAGTCGGGCTGTTCAGGTCCGCTCGGACAACCAGACGGCGGTTGCCTACATCAATCATCAGGGAGGGACCCGGAGCAAGAGGGCCCTCAGGGAAGTGTCCCTGATACTGTCCTGGGCGGAGGAGAATGTTCCCTGCATCTCAACTGTGTACATCCCGGGGGTGGAGAATCTGGAGGCAGACTCTCTGAGCAGGGGGACCTCTTGTCTGGGAGAATGGTCCCTCAGCAGCAGGGTGTTTTGCTCCCTGTGCCACTGCTGGGGTCAGCCAGATGTGGATCTATTTGCATCCCGTCACAATCACAAGCTTCCAGTCTTTGTCTCTCTGTCCGATGATCCTCTGGCCTTGGCCATGGATGCACTGGCAATGTCTTGGACGAGGTTCCAGCTCCTGTATGTGTTTCCCCCTTTTCCCCTGCTGGGCAGGGTGCTGCGCAAGATATTTCAGGAAGGGGTGCCAGCCATCCTGGTGGCCCCCTGTTGGCCAAGAAGAGTGTGGTTCACAGACATCGTGCAGTTGGCAGTAGATCAGTACGCCCTGCCCCGGGTTCCAGATCTGCTCACTCAGGGGCACCTATGCCACCCCAATTTACAAACGCTGGCTTTGACGGCCTGGCTGTTGTAAATACCATAATCAGGTCTAGGAAAAGGTCCTCTTCTTCCATCTACAGGGTTTGGCGTACTTACATTGACTGGTGCGAGTCTAACTCGCTTCCCTGTCATGTGTTTTCTATTCCTAGGATTCTGGAGTTTCTCCAACATGGTTTGGATCTGGGTCTTCAGCTCAGTACTCTGAAAGGTCATGTTTCTGCTTTGGCCATTTTTTTCCAAAGATCCTTTGCTCAGCATCCCCTGGTCAAGACCTTTTTCCAAGGGGTTACTCACGTGCGTCCCCCACGTAAACCTATGTTACCAGTCTGGGACTTGAACTTGGTCTTATCTGCCCTGCAGGGGTCTCCTTTTGAGCCTTTGCAAGGGGCCTCTTTGTCCATTCTTACGCTTAAGGTGGTCTTTTTGGTGGCTATTACTTCTGTTAGGCGTGTTTCAGAATTGGCGGCGCTTTCCATCAAGCCTCCTTATTTTGAGAGACACCAGGACAAGGTGGTGTTTCGTTTTAAGCCAGATTTTCTGCCTAAGGTTGTCTCTGCCTTTCATCTCAATCACAACATTGTTTTGCCTTCTCTGTGTTCTAATCCTAGTAACCCTAAGGAGAGGGTTTCACATTCTTTGGATGTAGTCAGAACTCTATTCTATTTGGTGGCTACTGAATCCTTCAGGAAGACTGATGCTCTTTTTGTGCTTACGTCTGGACCTAAGAAAGCTCCGGCTAAGTCCACTATCAGCAAGTGGATACGTCAGGCTGTGATACAGGCCTACTCTGCTAAGGGGAAGGAGCTTCCCTTCCGCCTTACTGCTCATTCTACTCATGCTATTGGTGCCTCTTGGACTTTTCAGCTCCAAGCTTCTGTTGAACAAGTTTGCAAGGCCGCTACTTGGTCTTCTGTTCATACTTTTTCAAAGTTTTACAAGGTTGATGTTAGGGCCTCAGCTGATGCTTCTTTTGGCCGCAAGGTTCTGCAGGCGGCAGTGGTTTAAACTGTCTGATGTTACTTTTGGGGATCCCACCCTACCTTACGGACACTGCTATTGGATGTCCCAAGTGTAAGGAATATCTTCTGGAACAGGACGTGCTGTATACTTAGAATAATACAATTCTGTGATTACTCACCTGTAGAATTGGTATTATATGTATACAGCATGTCCTGTTCTACCCCACCCTTGTTATCATTTTTCTTAGTTACCTCTGTATGGTGATTGTTCAGTTTTGTAATAGTTATAGTTCTCCCGGTTCCATTTTAACTGCTTTTCAATACTGGGGAATTTGTGGGAGGTCCCTAGTATATATGGGGCCGGGAGAAGCCACTTTTCTGTCTCTGCAGTCCAGCGTCATCTACTGGATGTATACCCCAAGTGTAAGGAATATCTTCTGGAACAGGACGTGCTGTATACATATAATACCAATTCTAAAGGTGAGTAATCACAGAATTGTATTATTTTCTTTATCTTATCTTTTTCTTATTTATCTTTCACACGTTATCTCTTACTTCAAATATTAGCACCCTTAACCACAAGTTCCTTTGCTCTCCCTTGTCACCTGCCACTCTGGGTTATATTTTGCCCCTCATCTCCTTGTGCATAATCGTTTTAATTTTAACACAATTTTATTTGCTGAGCTCTCCCGCTAATTGTAATATTTATATATAAAGATTTCTTATTTTCCACTCCCCACCCACCACTACATTAATCCCTTCTTATTTCCCTTACGTCTAACGGGTAACACTATACACTCAATTTCCACATTTCTGAAATTCCCCAGAAGTGGCAATTTAAAAATGAAAACAGTGCATGCATTAACTTCAATAATCCAGAGGGATAAACAATGGCTAAATGGCAGGCACCACTCGGTCTTCGGTTTGGTATTTGCAAACAGAGCAGCTTGCCACCCCGTAGCGGGACGTAATTCTCCCCTTTTTTATGGGCCTGTTTTAAAAGACTCGTAAAGTTTCCTGTGCAGGACATTAATTAGAAGGGTTATCAAAATAAGACAAACTAATATAATTTGTGATTGTATAAAATAAAGGAAGTGGAGGGGACTGCTGGGAGCTAATGAGTCACAGGATGGAAGCAATCTGCGGCCTAACTAAACACTGAGACTTTAGACTAAGTTGGTGACTGTGTATACAAGTCAGCAAACCGGAACCGGCCCCATGTTTACATGAGAAGGATAAAGGAGCTCACAGACACCAGCTGGGACAAATCCCCGCAGCATCCCGCTGGCAGCTACTGTAATCGCATGGAGGCGCAGCGCATGGATCTCGGAGGACATTCCAGGACACCTGCAGCTTCACGAATTCAAGAGCTCTGCTGCATCCCTGTGGAATCCACACGCCTCTACCCTCACCAACTGTCCCATTTTAGCTGGCCTATTGCCGCCTCCTTGTCTGTGGAAAATTTTTCTTTATTTAAGTGCCAACATTTTAGACATTGTTGTCTGTCAAGGGACAGTCTAGACCAGGGGTTCCCAACCAGTGGTACTAGTACCATTAGCAGTAGTTGAGCTCTTCTCTAGTAGTACTCAGTGCCACTGGGGGTAAAAGTGTGTGGGGGGGGGCATTAAGCACAGCTGAGATACTATTCCAATAGGATGTGCCAGTTGGCCACATCAACAGGCTGCAGGAGAGCAGGAGCTAAGCATGACTGCTGCCAGAAGAGCTTTCATGGTTGGGTCAGTATATTAAATCCACCATGCCAGGAAGGGAAAAAAACAATGGGTTAAGTGTAGTGGAGGCCCCTGGGCACAACATCTGGTGAAGGCCCCAGATACAGCATTATTTTCAGCGAAGTAACTGATTGGTGGTTGTCTGGTACCCGCCTACTTACTGGAAAGTCAGATTCAGTCCCTTGTGCCACCCTTGTGTGGATGCATGCTGCTTGGGAATGTTAAGAGACAGGCATTTGAATTGAGCAGATCCCCCCTGTAAAAGTGGGATTGTATGCCCAGAAACATATCACCCTTTATTTCTACCAGTAGAAGACGACCACTGTATTGGTGGGAATTATTTTTATTTGGGTTTTATAAGTGACCCCTCCTCTTGCCATCCAGTATATTTATATGGAATTTTAATATTAGGTGATTTTTCTATACAGCTCCATTAACCCCTAGCCCCCCCCCCCCCATCACTTGCCTCCCCAGAGCCTGGGGCTGCGACGGCTATGAGGGCTTGTAGCCTCCACGGCCAGGGACCACCTAGGCTAGCCTCCACTCTTTCCTACAAACCCTGCAAAGGTAGTTTTAACCCTTAAAAAAAAAATGGGGGCCCCCATTCCAATTTTTATTATTCAATCCTTTATAGTGTGGATAGTAGTTGTAGTTTACTTGTAAATGTTATAGTGCTACCGATACATATGTGGTGCCGTTGTAATTGGGAGAAATGGGGCTTTCACATGCAATATAGTTTTCTTGAATGAAGTACATTTATTTAAAATAAACAAGACAAATTAAAAAAAAACATTTTTAATTTTTTTTTAAACCTAGTGAAAAATGACCTGCCAACCGAGGGTCACAAAATCTCAAGCAGGCTGGCAGTTAAAAGGACCTTGCGCTTTCAGATTTAGTTTGTTTTTTCTTGTTTGCATATTGATATTTTAGGAAAATGTGTTTTTTTCTGCTTTTTTATACATTTTTTAGGGAAACCCTATGCAAGCAAGGAATTCTTTGAAGGTTTACTTCCAGAAAGATGAGCCCACTACAACAAGCTGAGTATGCCTAGAAAGCTTAATGTGTGTACTGTCAGGGAATATATGGTTTGTGGGGGGGGATTTCAAATGTAAAGGGTTGTTTTGTTTGGGGTGTTCAGCAACCCTACCCTTGACAGTATCTGTGCATTTTGGGTATTCTTCTGTTCAAGGGACCTTGCCTTTCCAGATTTAATTCGTTTTCTTGTTTGCATATTGTTTTTTTTTTAGGAAAATGTGGCTTTGAGTCTACTTTTTTATTCTTTTTTAAGGAAATCCTGTGCAACCAAAGAATTCGCCAAGGGATTACTTCTAGAAAGCTGTGCCCACATCAACAAGCCTGGTACGCCTAGAAAGGTTGAGGTGATTACTTCCAGAGAATATATAGTTTGTTGGGTGTATTTCAAATCTAAAGGGTTGTTTTTCTTGAAAAGCTGCAAGGTGCACATAGCAGTTGCATTTTATCTGAAAATCTCCTGCGCTGTTTCAGTTTGGGGGAGTCCCCTGGGCAGGGAAGGGTGTCTACCAAAACATATGTGGTACTGCTGTAACCAGAAGAAATGGGGCTTTTACACGCAATCTGATTTTTATTGAAAAACTTTCATTTTTTTTATAACAAAAAACAATTTTTAAAAATTATTTTGCACATATTTCACCCAAAATATTGAGAATACACACCAGGCCAAACAAGAAATTTCACGTTAAAGCTTAGACTGAAAATAAATACAAATCCCTTAAAAAACCACAGTTGAACATTTATAGCGCAAAATATTGAAAAATGGTCTGGCAACAGAGGATGAAAAAATCTCCCGTTAGACTGGCAGTTAAAGGGTTAACGAGGCACCAGTTGAACCATCCCTTTATTTTGACGCTGGACAATACTTTCTAAACCAGCATTCGAGTTTGGAACTCCTTTGCTGCAATTTGATATTGCTAATATCTTTCTAAACAACTTTACTGAAATAGTGTGTCTGAGCTTGCAGGTCACCCTTGAAGGGAACTAGCTCAGTCAAAAAGGCTGACAAGTTCTATCAGAATGTTTAAAAGATGGGTTGTCCTTCCAGAGCCGGTTGTCTGTGACTGAGCTGGTGTTAAGCGTGGAGAAAACTTTGCAGAGGCGCACTGGTTTGCCTACTGCAGGCTTTCTGTATAATTAGCTGCAGTCATTCAACTCCTACTATTTAACAAACAATGTCAACATGCCAGCTGAGAAATTGACGTTGTCTCCATTGAGGTGGAGGGATCAAACAGGCAGCATGTCATTTTGACAAAGCATTCCTGTTTCTTATTTGATGGCTTATGCTTAGCGACATGCAAGCTGGCTGGAATGCAGGCGTTCTGGTCAGGTCATGCGAGGACTGGGCCCAGTTGGTAGCAACCTGCAGCAATGCTCCTGCCTGTGCTTTCCAGCCATTGCTTCAGTTTTATAAGAAGCAATAACAATATTTGAACCACTAAAATGAAGCAGTAAGAACATCATTTATGTTGGTGGCGAGCACCAAAGCTGTCCATGAGTTATTCACCTTATTTGTAAAGTTGATAAAAACTCCAGTATGCTGCATCACATTGGAGCTTCAATAGGGTGCATTAAGCTGCAGCAAATGTTAAAGCCAAACTTCAGGAATTTTGGTTATTTCATCCTTACCACAAGACATTAGTAAAGAGTATACGTGGCTCACTCCTTACAGGGTCTACTTACAGTGCACCTCTGCAATACCCAACCTCATGCCTAAATGGGGATAACTGTTACCTGAAAGGGAAAAAATCTGAAATTATACTATTTTACTTACCTGTTACATGTTGCCAACCAATAGGGCTTATTAGATGTGCGCAGGTGGATGACAGCCTCATTATTTGCCCCTTCACTGCCATCTTAGGGATGTTTTCAACATTTTGCGCTAAGTATGCTTAACTGTGATTTTTGCAGGAATTACGAGCAAAAATGTTCTAGGAAAAAGTTTGGGCTCTAACATGAAATGTCTTGTTTGTAAATTTTCAGTGCTTTCACAATATTCTTGGGTGAAATGTTTTTTTGTTTTTTTGTGTTTTTTTTAAACAAAAAATATGTTTTATTTAAGAAAACGTGTCAAATCCCCATTTCTCCCGATTACAATGCTACCACATATGTATTGGTAGACACCCATTCCTGCCCAGGACACCAACCAAACATTTTTTCAAATGAAATATAGTTACTATCCGCACTGCTGTCTACTAAAATAGCTTGGTGTCCCACCTCCCTGGTAAAACCAGTATGGGCACCAGCGATAAGGGCTGGTGGACCAGGATGTGGAGGCCAAGCAGCCAGCCCCAGGCCCTGAAGGCTACCAACCCACATAGCCCACATGGGCCACAGGCTCTTCTGCACCCTCCTGGGCTTGGGGATGCAGGTAATGGGGCGAGGGGTTATGGTAAGTCACCCAATTGCTGGTAGGTGATTTTCTAGCCCCCCCTGCCCTGTGAACTGATATAGGGGTCTCAAGAACCACTTACCAGTTCACAAAGAGTTAAATGTAGAAAAAATACAGAGACCCAGAGTAACAGTAATTTATTTATTCATTTATTTATTTGAACTTCCCTCCAATCCTGATGTCCTGCAACAATCTCTGTCGATGCCGCTGCATCTGACAGCCAGAGATGATCGGCGGAAGTTGGGTGCAGTGCAGGGAATCGGAGTCCCCTGCCCCACACCTGAACTCCAATGATCACTACATGGTCCTGATAGCTCTTTGGCCTCCGCAAGCGGCCTTTTATGCTGGCAGCGTGAGATGACTTAATCGTATAAATGTATAATGTATAAATGGCCCCTTCTTGCAGCAGCCGGCGCAATTGAGTGAAAATACCAGCTACGTAGAATCTACGTACAGTTGATGGAACTTAACTTTTGGAGAAATAGCTACATATATTCAACATAGCTAGCACTTAAAGGGTTATTGCATCATCATTCTACTACTGTAGTTTTTAGTGTAACAGTTGCTTCTGTAAACCTGAGAATCTCAGGTGGCCTCTCTTCTAGGAGAAGCACCACCAAGTCACAACCTTGCCCTTCCTTCCTACCATTGGACTAGAGCATATGAAGTGAAGTGATTTTGAGCTCTGTAATTTCCTTTTTTTTCTCGAATGGATTGGATGATGTAACTCAATAATATGATTGCTAGAAAACAGTCTCAGTTCTTAGCAGTTTAGATCGTCGGTCACAAGCAACAACACACCTGCATGCGCTATGCACATTCTCTTTCTCCCGACAGCCCCCCACTCAATACCACAGAACATCACCTTATCTGATTTCAAACAAACTTGATGGTTTTGGAGACAGTTTTTTTTTCTCTTTAGATCAGCTTTAGATTAGAGGAGTGCTCACAGCTGGATTTAGTTTTGTGCTTATTTCACCTGAGTGTAAGCAACTGGTCCCCCCTCCCATTCTATCCATGGGCTTCAATCACTGACATCTGCAGGGCTGACCAAACAATATTGAGAGTCTCTCAATATTCTCTCTCTCTGAAATTTCTGGAAAGTGATGTACAAGAGGTGGTGTTCCAACCCCCCTTAGTGGGGGAAAAGGTGGATATTTTGTTACAATGTTAAAAAGTTTAGCATCAGTTTTTTTTTCCACCAAAACAGTAATTGTAGTTGGCCTGGACAGAACTGACCAACCAATCACAGCAGTCAATGAAGCAGGTGCAATGTGGCAAAGTGCTCTGCTGTTAGTGACAGCAATCATCTTCCTCCATCATCAGGAAATCATTTCCCTGCAGGGCAGTCGGTGATGTCTGGAAAAGGACTTTGTTTACCACCACCCCCCTCCAGCATGGAAGCATACAAATTTAGGTTGCACCTCTGTGTGCTTTGTCACTGCCTTTGTGGTCATACAGAAATAGATTAATGAACTGGTGACTGGCCACTCAAAAAACAAACAAAGAGGTGCTCACCTCTTGTCCCCCACAGCTGACCGGTCCAGCTTTGGTGATCACCAACTGAAAAACACACAAAACAGCCACTTAAAATACGTGAAACTCACAAAGGTGCACTTAAAGCAGAGTAATAGTCAAAAATGACTTAAACCAGACCAACACAACAAACCATGCTCATATAAATCCCTCCCCAGGGCACTTTAGATAACTCCACATAAAAATGTATTTACCTTTCTCTCATATTCCACTCCAGGGTGTCAGCAAATCAGATACGAATGGGTTAATTCTCGTCTGAATGGCAGGACTTCAAGATAAAAAAGGTGTGGATCCTTCTATATATACCTCCAGCTGCTCTTCACAATCCAGTTTCATTTTAATTTCCTCTCCTTCACATATTTTTTTTCTTATATAAAGTTTTATTTGGGAAGCGGGGGATATAACCCTGTCTGTTTTCCAGGCCCTTACTGTCCTGCTGATCCTGTGGACCCGTCTATACCCCCTGGATACGGTTAGGGTGGTTTAAGGGTAAGCACCAGGGTTCTGTAGGCACTGCGAGGTGTGACCTTATTTTTAGTAGCTGACCCTCAAGGGTTGTTCCTGCCTGACGGGACAACCAGTCGAAGGTTTTTGTCTGGTGAGCCTACAGGAGGAATCATGGGGGAAAATTCTCCCCTTTTACATTTTCACAGTACTTATGTGTAAGTATATTTTTGTGTGTAGGGAACTTTATTTTCTGAATTTTGTGCCATGGAAGGGGATGGGAACAAGGGTCAGGGGTGTGGCACGGTGTGCCATTGGAACAGGGAGTGAATCTGCTCTTCCGGGGCGCAGGCTGCTTCCGTCGACGGACAGAGATGCTGCAGCTCCAAGCAGAGAGGAGCCGGTGTCTG
Source organism: Gastrophryne carolinensis (assembly GCA_027917425.1). Classification (NCBI taxonomy): domain Eukaryota; kingdom Metazoa; phylum Chordata; class Amphibia; order Anura; family Microhylidae; genus Gastrophryne; species Gastrophryne carolinensis. The sequence goes on along the minus strand of CM051237.1, from coordinate 74,108,288 downwards.
GCTCTGCTAGCCGCTGACATTTTTTCTCATGCTGGCTATACAGGTCGCCTCTGCCTGCTCCTTCTTCATAGCACTTGCGGCTTTTAGCTGGCCTCACATCCCACAATCGACCATCCTTTCCTCTGTCTGGCTCCTGTTCCTCCAGACCAGGGGATGGCTTCATTGAGGTCTCTGGATCTGGGGCCACGAGTGCTGCTGCCTTCTCTTTCTTTGTGGATCAGGTAGATCTCTTTTCATTTATTATTTATTTATTGTTCATTTATTCATGTTTGTTTTTTGTCTTTTAGTATTGTGGGTAAAGATATTTGATTGTTGTCCAGCCCTAGGGTCTCGGAGTAGTCACTTGTGACTATCAAGATTCCTTATATACTTCGGTCTTACGCCCTCAAGGATATTATATTTTATTTACCATGACTGAGACATCTGGGGCATCCGGAACTGGTACATCAGCAGAGGGGGTTGCCCCATGTCCTGTGTGCCTGCAAAGGCCTCTGGAAGAAGAAAACCCCATTTGCTCAGAATACACTGCTGTAGTGGTACTCTCCAGATTAAGGAGGCAGCTGCCCGGAGGTATTTTCCGCTATGGAAGCCTCTGGATTTGCTCCCTTAGAGCTTACTGCTCCTCTGGCAGCTCCATCTCATTCTGATAACCCAGGATTTCATATCCAGCTTGCCTTAGAACAGCTGGTCTCAAGGTATTTAAAGGCGTCAGAAAAATGGAAACATTTAGTTTCCAGGGACTCTTCTTATTCCGAAGAAGAGGATATTTATACTGCCATAAAATCTCAGGAAGAATTTTCAGAGTAATTCGGATTCAGGGTCTTCTGAGCCAGGGTCTTCTCTGTTTAAGGAACAGATGGATAGTCTTATATATTCTATTTTAGAGATCTTGGATATCACAGTTCCTAAAGCCCCTAAGAAGCAAAGGGAGATATTTACAAACCAGAAAAGCAGAAGCAACTGTTTCCTGAGCAGTCTCATTTTACTAGACATGCAAAAGGAATGGGAAAAGCCAGATAATCTCCCCACCATTCTTAGAGTCATGGGTACTAAATACCATTTTCTCTCAGACCTGGTTTAATTATGGTCTTTTCCCCCAGAGATGGATGGTCCAGTTTCATGACTGTCTAATAACACTAATATTCCTACCTCTGATAGTGCTTCCTTTAAGAACACTGTGTAGACAAGTGTCTGGATCAAATGTCCAAACATGCATTTTCTATGGTACGGACGGCCTTCCGCCCAGAACTTTCTGGCAAAATAAGGCTAAACCCCTTTCTAAGCCCACTCGGGCATGAGGGGATGCCCTCACACTGTCAGGTTGGGGAACGGCTTCCGCATTTTCCCCCCATTTGGCTCCATGTAACAGATGCTTGGATACATTTATAATTTTGTCAGGTTACCAGATCAAATTTGGGGCCAGATCTCCTCGGAGGTTCTTTTTGTCAGGGATATCCTAGACTCTGGGAAAGTCAGAAGCTTTGAGAGCCGCTGTAGCTTACCAGTTTACAAAGGATGTCTACTTACATAAACCTGTTTTTCCCGGCCATCAAAAATATCTGTGTTTTGCAATAGGTGGCCTACACCTTCAGTTTGTGGCTCTACCATTTGACCTGTCTTCGGCTCCAAGGGTGTTTACCAAGGTTCTGTCAGGTCTCATCGCCCTTCTAAGAAACCAGGGGATACAAATAATCCCTTATTGAGACGATCTGTTAATCAAGGCCCCATCCTTTCAGGAGGCCTTGAAAGATACAGAGACTGTCTGATCGACTCAAGAAAATTTTGGCTGCATAGTCAACTATCCCAAGTCGCATATCATTCCCTCAAGAGTCATATATTTTCTGGGAATGACGTTAGATACGGCTCAGGCCAGAACTTTTTTTCTTGGAACGTAACAGACTCTTACTTCAGGCCAGGATACAGGCACTCTTGTCCTACCCTTATCTGACGATTCGTCAGGGTATGCATCTGTTGGGTTTGGTGTCTTGCACACCCGCAGACCCCTGCAGTTAGAATTGCTTTTGACCTGGGATGGAACCACAGAAACTTACATGACACACTCAACAAGACTGCTGGCTGAATCCCCAGCATCTTTGGGTGGGTAAATCTTTTCTTCTGGTACATTGGAAAACTGTCACCACGGATGCCAGCCTAGCAGATTGGGGGTATGCCATGGGTTCACAAATGATCCAGGGTCAGTGGGGACTGGGGGAGAGCAGTCTTCCCATAAATATCCTGGAACTGAGAGTGATCCTTCTCTCTCTCACACACACACACTGAGCCTCTGATTCCCTCCGTTTCCACTCCTGGGTTGCGTACTGAAGAAGATCGGGAAGGGATGCCAACCATTTTGGGGGCACCCCATTGGCCAAGGAGAAGCTGGATTTCAGACATAGTAAGGATGTTGCAAGGCAAGCATTGACGGCTACCCTACGATCCAGAGCTTCTCACACAGGGGCCTCTATGGCAGTTTACCCCCAATTTACAAGTTCTGGCTTTGACGGCCTGGCTATTGAAACCTCCATCCTGGCAGAGAGAGGCTTATCTGCTGGAGTAATTTGAACCATAATCCAAGCCCAAAAGTAGACTTCATCAAAGATTTATCACAGAGTCTGATGGGTTTTATCGAGACTAGTGAATCTAGAGGTTTCACTTGTAGAACTTTTTCTGTCTCCAGAATTCTGGAGTTTTTGCAGAAAGGTCTCAATGAAGGTCTTCAATTGATCACTCTAAAAGGACAGATATCTGCCTTATCCCTGTATTTGTTCAAAAACCCATTGCGGAAAATAAACGTATTGGCCCTACAGGGCCCTCCGTTTGACGCTGAAAGTCATTTTTCTGGTGGCAATTTCCTTGGTGCGATGGGTTTTTGAGTTAGCAGCCTTATCTGTTAAGCCTCCTTACTTAGTCCTATATAACAACAAATCCATCTTCCGTTTTAAACAGGTTTTTCTTCCTAAGGTGGTTTCCCCTTTCCATCTTAACAAGAAGGTGGTTTTGCCTTCCTTATGTCCTGCTCCTGTTAGCCATAAGGAGAGAGTCCTTCGCTCTCTGAATGTAGCGAGAGCACTGAAATAATATATCTCTGCTATGCATATCTTTCAGAAGACTGACTCCTTATTTATATTTGAGGGACCACGGAAAGGTCTACCACCAGCCAAATCTACCATCAGCCGATGGATTAGACAGGCAGTAATAAAGGCCTATGTCTCCAGGGGGATGAATCCTCCTTTTTGGGTTACGGCCCATTCTACATGGGCTATCAGAGCTTCCTGGGCTTATCAGCACCAGGCTTCGGTAGAGCAGGCGTGCAAGTCCGCTACCTGGTCTTTAGTTCATACATTTAATACATTTTATAAGGTAGACATTAGAGCCTTGGTGGGTGCCACCTATGGTATTGCAGATGATAGTAAGCCCTTCAGCTGAGGTTTGATTTTGGTAATGACCTACCCCTCATACTTGGGAACCCACCCTGAATCAAGAGCACTGCTTTTGGAGGTCCCATTTGTATCTCATTCGCTGGCACCCTGGAGTGGATTGTGAGAGAAAATACAATTTTGTGATTCTCATCTGTAGAATAGTTTTCTCTCTTCTTCCACACCAGGGTGTCAGGTCCACTCTACTTTTTAGGCTACTATATCCATTCCTTGGATGCCATAGTTTTAGTGGAATTTGTATGTATGTAAGGAAAAAATGGGAAAAAAATAGGAAAATAGATGGATTTAGTAAGAGAAGAGCTTATCTTGTATCTCCTGTTTTCCAACTAAACATGGGACGTCTTAGGATGCCTTATCCTCCCGGGCGGCTGGGTCTACTGCTTTTCAGTTACTGGACTGCGGAGAGGAGCTGCAAGTATATATAGGTCGAGAGGAACCACACCTTTTTATCTTGCAGTCCCACCCTTCGGACAAGAGTTAACTCATTCGTATCTGATTCGCTGACACCCGGGGGTGGAAGAAGAGCGAAAACAATTCTACAATTCTACAGCAACATCACGTTTGGAATTCCTAGAGCAGGCACATTTCCATTCCCTTGTGCTCAAGGAATGGGAGTGCCCCAGTAAACTTCCCGGTGTTCCAAGGGATTGGGATAGGAAGTATCCCTTTCCACTTGAGGTGGTTAAATGTTGGTCATCCCCCCCTGAGGTGGATGTCCCGATAATAGGGCTATATAACACCCCTGTCATACAGCCTCCTGATTCTACTACCCTGCGGGATGCTGAGGACCGGCGCATTGACCTGCTGGCTTCCCACGCCTTTGCATGTGCGGGGACGGCGCTGTGCCCGGTCTGTGCCTCTGCCATTACTGCTGTGGCCACTAGAACCCTCATCAGAAATATGCTTGATAGTGCCTCTGATGATCTCCCTTGTGAGGTGTTTAATGCACTCTCCAGTTGTGATGTGTTTATAAAATTTGTTCTAGTAGCATTGGATGACACCATCAGAATGTGTGCACGAACCTCTGCCCTCGTGGTGGCTATACGTCGCTTGGTCTGGCTGCGACAGTGGGGTGCTGACAATGCTGCGAAGAAGGCCCTTACTGGGCTCCCCTTTAAAGGGCCACGTCTGTTTGGGGCCCGTCTAGACCTGTTTGGTAAGAGAGGTAAGTTACCCCAGCGCAGACGGACGTCTCAGGCCCTTCAGGGCCAGGGCCCTCCTTCCACCCCCCACCATGGTGTTAAACAGGAACCAGGGGTGTCCTTCGCGGGGACTCGCTCAGCTCCCTGTCCCAGGAGCAGAAGACTGCACCCTGGATCTTCTGGGGGGGCTATGCCTAAATCCTCTCCCAAGTCCCCTCAAGCATGATGGGGTGCCCTCAACCGTCTGGGTGAGGGGACAGCTGCGGCACCTTGCTTAAGTCTGGAGGCATCACGCCTCAGACCAGTGGATTTAGGAGGTAGGGTCCTCCGGCTTCAAGATGGTGTTTGCCGCGCTGCCTTCCCTAAGATTATCTGGTTCCGGGTACTCCTGGTCCCTGCTTCTGCTCAGGTGCTGGCGCAGGCCGTGCAAGGTCTGCTGAGTCTGGGGATCATTTGCAGATTTCCCTTAACAGACAGAGGCAAGGGACCCTACACCAACCCTTTCATAGTTCCCAAAAAAGATGGATCAGTCTGGCCCATTCTGGATTTACAGATCTTCAGCAAATTGTCAAGTACAGGCGCTTTCCTCATGGAAACTGCCATCTGCTTCTTGCGCCCCGGGGGCTTCATGCCATCCGTGGATATCAATGTGGCTTACTTTCACATCCTTGTGTTTTCAGGACAAGATTCCTCAGATTCACGTTGGAAGATCAATACTGCCAATTTGTGGACTTGCCATCTGGCCTCTCTTCAGCTCCCAGAGTGCTCACCAAGGTGCTGGCGGGGGTGGTGTCTCTGATGAGGCCAAGGGGCGTCCGCGTGCTGCCACTACCTGGACGTCCTCATCACTTGCCAGTCTCTACATCTGGCAAAGTTGGATACTCAGCTGGTGGTGTCCATTCTGGAGTCATCTGGATGGGTGATCAGCCACCCCAAGTACTCACTGTCCCCTTCCTTGGTAACGTCATTGCTAGGAATGAATCTGGACACAGTTCAGGCAAGGATATTCCTTCCTCAGAAGAAGGTGGACAATCTGCTTGCACAAGTTCAGTTCCTCCTAGCTGTCCCCGTCCCTTCACCAGGCAGGGGATGCAGCTGGTGGGCCTGATGGTGGCGTGCTTCGGAACGGCTCCTTTGTGCTCAGTCCCTCTTGGGGCTTCTGCAACTTCTCCTATTGTCTGTATGGGACAAGGACCCAGCATCCCTGGACAGGGTCTGTATGTCTTCCCCCCTGGTGAGGAGGACCCTCTTGTAGGATGGACTCAGGAAATCTATTGGGGAGCGGAACCTTCTTGCTCCTTCCTGGGAGACGGTCACCACGGTCTATTAGGTTGGAGGGGTTCTTCTGGAAGTCCTTGCGGTTCCAGGGGAGGTGGGGCCCTTAGGAGGCCCATTCACCTGTTTTGAAGCTGTGAGTGATCAGGTTAGTTCTGGCTTGCTTGACTACGCATATTCAGGGGCGCACGGTCACTCTGATGGCAGTTGCCTACATCAATCATCAGGGAGGGACCCGGAGCAAGAGGGCCCTCCAGGAAGTGTCCCTGATCCTGGTCTAGGTGGAGGCCAATGTTCCCTGCATTTCAGCGGTATACATTCCGGGGGGGGGGGGGTCCCTCTGCAACAGGGTGTTCCAATCTCTGTATCACTGATGGGGCCAACCGGATGTGGATCTGTTTGCGTCCTGTCACAATCACAAGTTCCAGGCCTTTGTCTCCCTGTCCCAGGATCCTCTGGCCGTGACCACAGTTGCCTCAGTAATGTCATGGCTGGACATTCAGTGTCTGTATGTCTTTTCTCCATTCCCCCTGCTAGGCAGGGTTCTGCGCAAGATTACTCTGGAAGGGGTGCCAGTGATTCTGGTGGCCCCAGGTGGCCAAGAAGAGTGTGGTTCGCAGTCGTGGTGCAGATGTCAGCAGATCATTGCTTCTGCCTGGAGTGCCAGTTCTGCTCACTTAGGGCCCCTTACGCCATCCCAATTACAAACTCTGGTTTTGACGGTCTGGCTGCTGAAACCCCCATCTTGATGGAAAAAGGTTTGTCTGCCTCGTTGGTTGAGGCTAGGAAGATGACTTCTTCTTCTTCCATTTGTTATAAAGTGTGGCGTATCTACATTGACCGGTGTGAGTCTTGATCTCTTTCCTGTTGGGTGTTCTCAGTTCCCAGGGTTCTGGAATTTTACTGCATGGGTTGGAGTCGGGTCTCTAACTCAGTCCCTTGAAGGATCAGGTTCTATCCTGTCTGTCTTCTTTCAGGAGTCTTTGGTTCAGCATTCCTTGATTAAGACTGCCTTTAGGGGGTTACTCATGTGCGTTCCCCACGACAACCTATGGTCCCTGTTTTGGGATTTGGAATTGGTCTCGCCTGCCTTGCAGGGTGCTCCCTTTGTACCTGTGCAGGATGCTGCCTTGGCCATTCTTACGTTCAAGGTTGTGTTCTGGTGGCTATCACTTCTGTCAGGCGTGTGTTTGAGTTGGCGGTGCTGTCCATTCAGCCCCCCTACTTCGAGAGGCACTAGGACAAGGTGTTGTTTCGTTCAAAACTGATTTTCTGCCTATAGCTAGTGTCTGTTTTTCTTTTGAATCAGGATTTGGTTCTTCCTTCTTTGTGCCCTAACCCTAGCAATGCTAAGGAGAGAGTTTTTGCACTTTTTGGTTGTGGATAGGTGTCTGAAGCACTATCTGGTGGCTACTGCACCTTTCAGGAAAATGGATCCAAGGAAGGGTTTGGCTCCTGCCAAGTCCACTATTAGCAAGTGGATTTGTCAGGCTGTGATTCAGGCCTACTCTGCTAAGGGGAAGAATCCCCCCTTCGCCTTACTGCTCATTCTACTTGTGCTATTGGTGCCTTTTGGACCTTAACTCTAAAAAACAAAGAGTGGGAAACCCCCTAGGGCATAGATAAATGTGTTAATAGGTAGGCGCTGCCCCTTAAAACAAATATAGGGCGCCCAGCTAACCGCAACGTATGTAGAAGAAATACAAAAACCTATCGACAAGTGGTTATATGCTGGGCTGGCCAATCCAAATACTAATCCAATAAGCAACGAAGCTCCCGAGCAGGAGCGAAACAGCTGTCGGTCGGGGCCCCTGACCACGCCCCTCCAGCACGTGCTCGCTCAGAACATGGCCGCTTGCACAAGGAAGTTTTAGCGTGGATTCCTTTTCTTCCTGGAGATGTCTTGATACATTTAAAAGTGGCGACTACGCTGGCGGCGCCGCCGCAGGAAAGTACCTGGCAGACCAGAGGAACTTTCAAACGGAGCAAGGATGTGGCCATCTGACACACACTGGCATCGGCCCTCATAGAGGAGCGCAAGTATCTTGATTATTAAGTGTTGTATACTATGCATCTCAAGTTGGAGGGACTTGGAGCGCTGTTATGCTGACGTCAAAATTATACCTGCCTGTATTGGATTGACTCTGAGGGGGATATATATAAACCCCAAGCGCTGTGCTTTGTCTTAATCAGCCTGTCTTTTTGCCACAGCCGCCCATCACCTACTTACGCTGGATAAACACACAAGGCTGTATCTAAGTGCTCTGTGGCTAGAGCCTCTGTTCAACTCATTTCATATGTTTGTGCCTACTAATTTGTTATCCAGTGGATCTGGTGGACAGCATTTCTATTCTGATTTCTCCAGCAATTTGGATCCCCTACATATATTATAGTCTGCCTTAAAGTTTGGATAGACTTTGCCTCCCTATCACATGATGGCCAGTATTGTGTGTTATGAGCAGAGTGCCTGAGGTTGTGTGTGTGGTGTCCAGGTCGGCCTGGCAGGGGCCCCTATTCATGTGTATATATGTTTTCGCATTGCGATTTTAACCAGTGAGTGTCTGTAAGTCTTGTATGTCATTGCATTATAGTGCTCTTGAGCACCATTATTAAAGTATTTTTGCCTTTTGGACCTTCCAGCACCAGGCTTCTGTTGAACAAGTTTGCAAGGCCGCTACTTGGTCTTCTGTTTATACCTTTTCAAAGTTTTACAAGGTTGATGTTAAGGCCTCAGCTGTTGCGGTTTTTGGCCGCAAGGTTTTGCAGTTGGCAGTGGTTTAAACTGTCTGCTGTTACCTTTTTATTGGGGATCCCACCCTACTTTATGGACACTGCTATTGGATGTCCCACGTGTAAGTAATCTATCTGGAGCAGGACGTACTGTATACTTAAAATAATACAATTCTGTGAAATACTCACCTGTAGAATTGGTATTATAAGTATACAGTACGTCCTGCTCCACCCCACCCTGTTTTTTTTGCATTATTCTGGATCCCCTGTATTGTGATTGTTATCATTGTTATAGTTACCAGTTTTTGGTTGTTAAATTCTCCCGGCTTCTTTTTCACTGATTTTCAATGCTGGGGATTTGTGGGAGGTCCCCGGGTATTTGAGGGGCCGGGAGGAGCCTGTTTTACATGTCTCTGCAGTGCAGCGCCATCTGGCAGAGGATAACCCAAGTGTAAGTAATCTATCTGGAGCAGGACGTACTGTATACTTATAATACCAATTCTACAGGTAAGTATTTCACAGAATTGTATTTTTTGAGCCATTTTCATATCTAATCTAAGCTTAGGTAAAGTGTAGATGGCAGGTTGAGGCACACAGCACTCTGCAGCCTCAATTATTATTATTGTTTATTTACCGTATTTTTCGCCCTATAAGACGCACTTATTTTTCCCCAAAAGTGGGGGAAAAATGTCCGTGCGCCTTATCGGGCGAATGTAAAAAAAAAAAAAAAAAATTAAAAAAAAATTATATACAAAAAAAAACTCACCCGTTCCCGGCGCTCCCGCGTTGCCTGTTACACTGCAGGAGCCCAGAGGAGCGGCAGGGGCTCTGTCCCGGCCCCGCCGCTGTGATCGCTGTCTATTACAGGCAGCGATGACAGCGGCGGGGCCAGAGACAGCGCTCCCGCCGCTCCTCCGCCTGCTGCTTCTTCCGCCTGGGGAACATGCGAGCACCCAGGTCAGGGCAGCGGGTGGGCGCGGCCTGCACCAAGTCGGTGCAGACCACGCCCGCCTGCTGCCCTGACCTGAGTGCTCGCATGTGCCCAGGAAGAAGCAGCAGGCGGAGGAGCGGCGGGAGCGCTGTCTCTGGCCCCGCCACTGTCATCGCTGCCTGTAAAAGACAGCGATCGCAGCGGCGGGGCCGGGACAGAGCCCGCCGCTGCTTCTTACGGCCAGCTCCGTGAATGGGGTGGGCGTGGCCTGTGCCGACGCTGATGCAGTGCAGGCCACGCCCACCCCATTCACGGAGCCGACCGCTCAGCGGAGCGGTGTCAGTGGAGAGGTGAGTTTAACTTTTTTTTTTTTTTACTTAAGCCGCACAGGGGGATGCCACACAGCCTATGGGAATTGGGGGAGGGGGGATGCCACACAGCCTACGGGAATTGGGGGGAGGGGGGGATGCCACACAGCCTATGGGAATTGGGGGAGGGGGGGATGCCACGCAGCCTACGGGAATTGGGGGAGGGGGGATGCCACACAGAATATGCGAATTGGGGGGATGCCACACAGCCTATGGGGGGAGAGGGGATGCCACACAGCCTATGGGAATTGGGGGGAGGGGGGGATGCCACACAGCCTATGGGGGGAGAGGGGGATGCCACGCAGCCTATGGGGGTAGAGGGGGATGCCACACAGCCTATACTAATGGGGGGTGCCACGCAGCCTATGGGGGGAGAGGGGATGCCACGCAGCCTATGGGGGGAGAGGGGGATGCCACACAGCCTATACTAATGGGGGGAGGGGGATGCCACACAGCCTATGGGAAGTGGGGGGAGAGGGGATGCCACACAGCCTATGGGAAATGGGGGGAGAGGGGATGCCACACAGCCTATGGGAATTGGGGGGAGGGGGGATGCCACACAGCCTATGGGGGGAGAAGGGGATGCCACACAGCCTATGGGAAATGGGGGGAGAGGGGATGCCACACAGCCTATGGGAATTGGGGGGAGGGGGGATGCCACACAGCCTATGGGGGGAGAAGGGGATGCCACACAGCCTATGGGGGGATGCCACGCAGCCTTCACAAATGGGGGGAGAGGGGATGCTACACAGCCTATGTGGGGAGAGGGGGATGCCACACAGCCTATACAAATGGGGGGAGAGGGGATGCCACACAGCCTATGGGGGGAGAGGGGGATGCCACACAGCCTATACTAATGGGGCGGAGGGGGAATGCCACACAGCCTATGGGGGGAGAGGGGGAATAGAATAGGAGGGGGGAATGCCACACTGCTGGGGGGAGAGGGGGATGCCACACAGCCTATACTAATGGGGGGAGGGGGATGCCACGCAGCCTATGGGGGGAGAGGGGGATGCCACACAGCCTATACTAATGGGGGGAGGGGGATGCCACACAGCCTATGGGAATTGGGGGGAGAGGGGATGCCACACAGCCTATGGGAAATGGGGGGAGAGGGGATGCCACACAGCCTATGGGAATTGGGGGGAGGGGGGGATGCCACACAGCCTATGGGGGGAGAAGGGGATGCCACACAGCCTATGGGGGGATGCCACGCAGCCTTCACAAATGGGGGGAGAGGGGGATGCCACACAGCCTATACAAATGGGGGGAGAAGGGGATGCCACACAGCCTATGGGGGGAGAGGGGGATGCCACGCAGCCTATACAAATGGGGGGAGAGGGGATGCTACACAGCCTATGGGGGGAGAGGGGGATGCCACACAGCCTATACAAATGGGGGGAGAGGGGATGCCACACAGCCTATGGGGGGAGAGGGGGATGCCACACAGCCTATACTAATGGGGGGGAGGGGGAATGCCACACAGCCTATGGGGGGAGAGGGGGAATAGAATAGGAGGGGGGAATGCCACACTGCTTATGATAATGGGGTGTACACTGCCTATATGGGAATGGGAGGGGGATGCCGCACTGGGTATACGGGGAATGGGATGGGGGCATGCTACACTGTCTATGGAATGGGGGCATTCCACACGGCCAATGGGAAAGGGGAATGCCACACTGTCTGTAATGGTGCGTTTTTGGTTTAAAATATTTTTTTTCTTATTTTTCTCCCCCAAATCCTAGGTGCGTCTTATGGGCAGGTGCGTCTTATAGGGCGAAATATACGGTATATAACACCATAATCTTCTGTAGCACTTTAAAATGTATTATTACAGACAAGGTAAAACAAAACATATAGTACAGGGAACATTACAAACTTGATGCCACGTGGTTTAAACCAAGTGTTGTGAGTACAGGAGACAATAGGAAATAGAGCCCTACCCTTGCAAGCGTACAGTCTAAAGCCTTAATGTTTACTCCCTGATAGGATATTGAGTATTACTAGTGGTATAGCTATGTTCCCACTGCCAGGGCCAGCTTTGGCTAATACCTGGGAATGTGCCTTCAGGGGGCCACTCAGACTTGGACTGGGCAGCAGGATGATTCTTTGGTGGGCCTTACCCAGCAGACTGGTGAGCCGAGTGTTCTATTTGCTGACCTGCTTACAGCTGGCTTCACGATCATAGGACAAGCAACATCAATGGACAGAGTGGCGAGGAATGGAGGGTGATTGACAGTTCAGAAGGTGGCAAGGACCAGGATGATCAACAGCAGTGATATATCCTGCAGCAGCAGTGGAGAGAATAATGAAGACATGAAAATGAGGACAATCAGCAGCAACTGTGGACCCTTTAGCAGCACTTAAAAAGGCAGCGAGGACTGGAGTATTATAAAAAATGACGAAGTGACAGAGAAGGTGGCAAGGACTAGACGATTGGTGGCAGGCGATCAGTACATGAACCCATTAGAGCCAAGATGATTTCCAGCTTCATTTGCAGCTCTCCATTTTTCTAGAGTCTAATCTGTTTTCACAGCCATGATCCTCATGAGCCTCTAACTTGCTTTTCTTACAGATTAAAATGGCCCAGCGGGCTTTGATTTCAGGCCGCATGTAAGTCATGTGTTCCTATTCTTTCGGTCCGATAAAATCTTGTATATTTTCTCAGTGAAGCCCCACGTGTACGTTGCCAGCATATAAATATACAAGCCGCCCCTTCCTGCACAATATGGAAGCGTTACCAGTGCTCGCCTGCCCAGCCGTGATGTGTTTATTGGTACGATCTGCCGATGTATTTTTGGGTCTGTGAAGAAGATTTACATGGTTCAAGGTGTGCCCTCGCTGACTCGAGCTTCTGGGTGGCGGCGCACGCCACGAAGGGAGCCTGTACAGCTGACTTGACACGTTTCATGGCGGAGAGTGTGAGAGCGCGTCTGCCAACTATTGTTTCTGTTTGGCAGCATTAGCGGAAATTAATATCCAGCACTTCACACTCAGGAGAACATAGGAATTCCTGATTCCTGTAATACATCTCTGCACCCAGCTAATCTGCCATTTTTCCTTTTCAAAGGATCTTTCTCTATTTTTGCTGTGTAACAGCTTATGGCAATTTACTAAAAAATAAAATCTATAGGTTATAATAATAGATTATTATAATCCAAAAAGACAGTCAATTTATCTGTCAGTGATGCATCAACATGTTTCTTATTACTACTTTTTGAATTCTCTATAGGGTCTGTAAACCCCCCCCCCCCCCCCCAAAAAAAAAAAAAATAACCAAAAACGTTACTCACCTATTCTCCCCTCTGGGCTGCTCCGGTGCTCAAAAACCTCCTGACTTCTGAGAATGAATCCCGCAATGAGAATATGTCCCAGAATTCCTTGGGCACGCGACCAACACATGTTGTGGCACTGCTACCTGCACTAGTCACAGGGTATGTGCACACATCCCTATTCACTGCAATGGGGGGTGCCACAGCAGTGACTTGGTAGTGAATAGAGTGGGCGTGCAGATCTGATTTGAGACAGTCCGGGACTGCTTCCATAGGGCCTACCTCCTTTTCTTGCAACTCTGTGCCAAAGAGGTTCCTCAGGGATACTAACTAACCCAACCTGTCCCCTACACCATCAGTGAGTTCTGCATGAAAGTAATACCTATTCAAACAAGAGCTCCACCCTATGTAGGGCAGGAAATAGCTACTCTATGGAAGGCAGCCATAGCTTCATCAGTTGAATTCAGTTCAGTTGGAGAAATGCTTCACTAGTTTGTGCAGCTGTTTCCTATAAGGGTCAGTGGGAGCACTTGTGGACTTTGGGAGACCTCAAAAGGGAAGTTTCTAAATGCCAGACCTGCCAGGAGTAGCTGCAGAGGGACGAAGTGTGAGTACCCTTTTTTCTCTTATGCCACCGGGGGCGTCAGTTACTTGTGGGTTAACTCCTGCCGGCAGATGGGGATTGCAAGACATCTCGGACTAAAGCTGTGACCACCTACCTCCCAGTATTGCTTTGCAGCTATTCTTAGTATACAGTACGTCCTGCTCCAGAGAGAATACTTACACTCGGGTACTGCTCCGCCAGATGGCGCTGGACTGCAGAGACATCGAAAATAGGCTCCTCCCGGCCCCTCAAATACCCAGGGACCTCCCACAATCCCCAGATTTTCTCTGCAGTCTGGACTGCGAAGGACAAGAAGATGTCTCTCTCTTCTCGCAGGTGAGTGGGGCAATTAGCCTGCGGCCCTGTAGGACTATTCCCACCCGTTCCATTAGTAATGTGCCTCCCAGCCTTGGCTGCGCTGGTCGGGTGATGGTAGGCAGCACCGCTGTTAGGTGCTTAGGAGCGCTGCTCCACCGCAATCCCCCACCAAAGGGTAGGCGGTACAGGCTTATGGTGAACCTCTATGGGATGCCCCTCCCGCACTATTGCCCCTTGCCCCTGTCTATCGGTGGGTCCTATGTTAAGTGGCCGCTGTCCTCCCTCATTCTCCCTGTAGCTTTCGGGGGGAAAAGAGGGGGGGGTGTATATACATGTATTGGCCTATGATTTATTACATTATGCCTTGTGTCAGCCGCCGCGCTGACTGGTATTACTTGTATTATATTTGAAACTGCCACCGCACGCGATTTTTTCCAGTGTTCCGCACTTGGCGGCGGCGTTACCTCAGGCGCCGGTGCGCCGTCATTGGTTGCTTGTCACGTGTTGGTTTTGCGCTCTTCGGGGGGCCGGGGCCTGTCTCTGGCGCGTTCCGCACCATTGCTCGTGCGGGCCTGCCCCTCGAGGTATACCGACTCCATTTTGTCTGCCTGTTCGGCTTCTGCGTGACGGGCTTCTACCGCGGTCCGTAAGTGCCCTCGCGGGCGGCTTTATTACTGTTCTTTTATTATTGCTTGCTTACGGCTACCTTTGATTATGTCTTTCAGACGGGCGAACCCATTGGCTTCTCCCGGCCCTCTATTTGTTGATTAACTTGTGAGGCCTAGTGTAATTACTCCCACTTCGCTAGCGGGTTATTGGGGCATCCCGGGTTGCTATATAGTGTTAATCCCTATCGGCCTAATGTGCCGCTATAATCACCATATGGAGGCATCTCAGGATAATGTGACCGGGCTGTGTGTAGCTTGTGGGGTGTCCCCTATTAGCGCTGACAATGCACGGGTCTGTGTACCTTGTGCCGAGCAGGTGCTTGCGCTGCAATCTGGCCTTCCAGTGGCTGGGCCTGCACCTCGTTTCACTTTACCTACTCCCCCAAGCTTAAATCTCACTCCCAATGAGTTGCATACAAGTGGGGATTCTCAGCCTGATGTGTCTTCTAGACTGGCTAGTGTTGAGAAGTTAATTGCTAATACCTTGGCGCGTAAGGCCCCTTAAAGCGGCACTTAACGCCTAATGTCACTCTTTTCCCTATGGAAACTATGAGTTTTTGCATCTATGTGGCTATACCCCTTCGGACGAAGGGGAGCTATTCTCCGACTCAGGGTCATCTGATGAGAGGCCCAGGGGTCATGACGATTCTGGCTCTGACTCCTGGGCCCCGGATGATACTGATAGACTGCTGGCTCAGATTTTTGAGGTTCTGTCCATTTCTCCCCCTGTTGCGGCTCCCAGGCAAAGGGGGAAACTTTTTCATACTGCTAAGTCATGCTTGGAATTTCCTGAGCAAGCACATTTCAATAACCTTGTGCTCAAGGAATGGGAGCGTCCCATTAGATTTCCCGGTGTGCCTAAGAGTTGGGATAGGAAGTATCCCTTTCCTGCTGAGGTGGTAAAGTGTTGGTCATCCCCTCCCCAAGTGGATGCCCCGGTCCTAGGGTTATCTAACACCTATGTCATGAACTCCCCTGACTCTACTACCCTGCGGGATGCTGAGGACCGGCGCATTGATCAGCTGGCGTCCCATGCCTTTGCATGTGTGGGGACTGCGCTGCGCCCGGTCTGTGCCTCGGCCATTACGGCTGTGGCTATTAGGACCCTGCTCAGAAATATCCTTAATAGTGCCCCTGATGATTTGCCTTGTGAGGTGTCTAATGCACTCTCTAGTTGTGATGTTTTTGTGAATTTTGTCCTCTCTGCCCTGGATGACACCATTAGAATGTGTGCCAGAACATCTGCCCTTGTGGTGGCTATGCAACGCTTGGTTTGGCTGCGCCAGTGGGCTGCTGCCAAGAAGGCCCTCACTGGGTTTACCTTCAAAGGACTACGCCTGTTTGGGGACCGCCTGGACCTTTTTGCTAAGGGAGGCAGGTTACCCCAGCGCAGGCGGCAATCTCGGCCCTTTCGGGGTCAGGGCTCCCTTTCCTCCCCCTACCGTGGTGGTAGACAAGGGAGGGGGGTTTCCTTTACTGGGGCCCGAGGTGACTTCTGGGGTAGGGGCAGAGGACGTTGACATCCTGGCTCCTCCTGGGGCCCCAAGCTTAAAGTGGACCAACCATCAGGGGGGATCGGCCCGGGAATCTATAAGATTCCCGGACCGATCAGATCCCTCCCCGCAGGGCATCCGAAATCGGGATGTCCCGCGGGGAGGAACCCCCCAGGAGGCCCACAAACCTTACCTCAGCCCCGTTCGATCGGCGCATGCGCGAGCCGCGGCCGCGACTCGCACTTCCCTCTAGCAGGGCACGCACCCGCGCCAGCCGTTTGTGAATGGCCGGCACAGGCGCGCTCCCTGTTAGAGGGAAGCACGAGACGAGGCCTCCAGCGCTCAGAGGCTGCTTGGACGCGCGATGTGATTGGCTAGAGCGGTCACGTGGGAGCGGGGAGAGGTGAGTTTTTGGGGCGTTCTGGGGGGTTTCACAC
This sequence comes from Gastrophryne carolinensis, assembly GCA_027917425.1. Classification (NCBI taxonomy): domain Eukaryota; kingdom Metazoa; phylum Chordata; class Amphibia; order Anura; family Microhylidae; genus Gastrophryne; species Gastrophryne carolinensis. The sequence goes on along the minus strand of CM051237.1, from coordinate 74,091,613 downwards.
AGCGGGGCACCCCCGATTGGGGTGCCCCACCGAAGTGGACCAAAACCCAGGATAGTCAAAATCCTGGGTGTTGGTCCACTTTAAGTCCTCTCCCAAGCCCCCTCAGGCATGATGGGGTGCCCTCACCCATCCGGGTGGGGGGACGGCTTCAGCACTTTGCTCACGTCTGGAGGCTTCATGTCTCAGACCGGTGGATTCAGGAGGTAGTGTCCTCCGGTTACAAGATAGAGTTTGCTGCCTGGCCGCACCCAAGATTCATCAGATCCCAGATTCCTTAGGACCCTGCGTCAGCTCAGGATCTAGTGCAGGCAGTGCAAAGCCTCCTGGAGCTGGGGGTCATCTGCAAGGTCCCCTTAAGAGAAGAAGGCAAGGGCTTCTATTCCAGTCTCTTCACAGTGCCCAAAAAAGATGGGTCAGTCAGGCCCATCCTGGACTTGAAGATCCTCAACAAATTTGTCAGGAGCAGGCGCTTTCGCATGGAAACTCTGCGCTCTGCCATCAGTTTCTGCACCCAGGGGATATCATGACATCTGTGGACATCAAAGATGTTTACCTTCATATTCCTGTATTTCCAGGCCATCAAAGGCTCCTCAGGTTCGCTCTGGAGAATCAACACTACCAATTTGCGGCATTGCCCTTTGGTCTCACTTCAGCTCCCAGGGTGTTCACCAAGGTGCTTGCCAGAGTGATGTCTAAAGTTTCAGGGCATCTGCGTGCTGCCTTATCTGGATGACATTCTCATCACCTCTCAGTCTCTACATCAGGCAGAATTGGATACTCAGCTGGTGGTGTCCACCCTGGAGTCATTTGGATGAGTGATCAACCACCCCAAGTCCTCTCTGTCCCCCTCCTTGGTGACTCCATTCCTGGATACAGTTCAGGCAAGGGTTTTTCTTCCTCAACAGAAGGTGGACAGTCTGATTGCGCAGGTCCAGTTCCTGCTATCTTGTGATCATCCCTCCATCAGGCAGGGAATGCAGCTGGTGGGCCTGATGGTGGCGTGCTTCGAGGAGGTCCCTTATGCTCAGTTCCATTTGAGGCCTCTGCACCTCCACCTCTTGTCAGTATGGGACAAGGACCCAGCGTCCCTGGACCAGGTCTGTGCGCTTCCCCCCTGGTCAGGCAGTCCCTCTCGTGGTGGCTGGACTCCAGGAACCTGCTGGGGGGCAGATCCTTTCTGGTCCCCTCCTGGGAGACGGTCACCACGGATGCCAGTCTGTCAGGTTGGGGGGGTTTCTGGAAGTCCCTGCGTTTCCAGGGGAGGTGGGGCCCTTAGGAGGCCCACACACCTATCAACGTCTTGGAGCTGCGGGCGGTCAAGTTAGTTCTGGCTCAGTTGACTCCTCACCTTCGGGGCCTGCCTGTTCAGGTGCGCTCGGATAGCCAGATGGCAGTTGCCTACATCAATCATCAGGGAGGGACCCGGAGCAAGAGGGCCCTCCAGGAAGTGTCTCTGATCCTGACCTGGGCGGAGGCCAATGTTCCCTGCATATCAGCTGTTTACATCCTGGGGGCGGGAAATCTCCTGGCAGATTCTCTGAGCAGGGGGACCTCTCGCCAGGGAGAATGGTCCCTCTGCAACAGGGTTTTCCAATCTCTGTGTCACCGTTGGGGTCAACCAGATGTGGATCTGTTTGTGTCCCGTCACAATCACAAGCTCCCGGCCTTTGTCTCTCTGTCCCAGGATCCTCTGGCCCTGACCACGGATGCCCTAGCAATGTCATGGCAGGACTTTCAGTTCCTGTATGTCTTTTCTCCATTCCCTCTGCTGGGCAGGGTTTTGCGCAAGATTGCTCTGGAAGGGGTGCCAGCAATTCTGGTGGCCCCCAGGTGGCCAAGAAGAGTGTGGTTCGCAGACGTGGTGCAGCTGGGAGTAGATCAGTACGTTCTGCCCAGGGTGCCAGATCTGCTCACTCAGGGCCCCTTACGCCATCCCAATTTACAAACTCTGGCTTTGACGGCCTGGCTGCTGAAACCTCCATCTTGATGGAGAAGGGGCTGTCTACCTCGGTTGTTGATACCATGATAAAGGCTAGGAAGAAATCTTCTTCCATTTATTACAGGGTTTGGCGTGCCTACATTGACTGGTGTGAGTCTAAGTTTCTTCCCTGTCGTGTGTTCTCTATTCCCATGATTCTGGAGTTCCTGCAGCATGGGTTGGGGATGGGGCTCCAACTCAGTACTCTGAAGGGTCAGGTTTCTGCCCTGGCTGTTTTCTTCCAGAAGTAATTTGCTCAGCATCCTCTGATCAGGACTTTTTTCCAAGGGGTTACTCATGTGCGTCCTCCTCGTAAGCCTATGGTGCCTATTTGGGATTTGAACTTGGTTTTGTCAGCCTTGCAGGGGGCTCCCTTTGAACCTGTGCAGGTTGCTGGCCTGGCCATTCTTACTCTCAAAGTTGTCTTTTTGGTTGCTATCACCTCTGTTAGGCGTGTGTCTGAGTTGGCGGCGCTTTCCATTCAGCCCCCCTACTATGAGAGACACCAGGACAAGGTGGTGGTCCGCTTCAAGCCAGATTTTCTGCCTAAGGTAGTGTCTGCCTTCCATTTGAATAAAAACTTATTCTTTGAATAAAAAAAGTTTCATAAAAACTGATGCTCCTTTTGTGGTCCCTTCTGGTCCTAGGAAGGGTTTGGCTCCTGCCAAGTCTACTATCAGCAAATAGATCCATCAGGCTGTTATTCAGGCCTACTCTGCTAACGGGAAGAATCCTCCCTTCCGCCTTACCGCTCATTCTACTTGTGCTATTGGTGCCTCTTGGGCTTTTCAGCACCAGGCTTCTGTTGAACAAGTTTGCAAGGCCGCTTCTTGGTCTTCTGCATACCTTTTCAAAGTTTTACAAGGTTGATGTCAGGGCCTCAGCTGATGCTGTTTTTGGCCGCAAGGTTTTGCAGGCAGCAGTGATTTAAACTGTCTGCTGTTACCTTTTTGGGGATCCCACTCTACTTTATGGACACTGCTATTGGATGTCCCGAGTGTAAGTATTCTCTCTGGAGCAGGACGTACTGTATACTAAGAATAATACAATTCTGTGATTACTCACCTGTAGAATTGGTATTATGAGTATACAGTACGTCCTGCTCCACCCCACCCTTGGTTTTTGCATTATCTTGGATCCCCTGTATGGTGATTGTTATCATTGTTAAAGTTGCTAGTTTGGGTTGTTTAATTCTCCCGGCTTCTCGTTAACTGCTTTTCAATGCTGGGGATTGTGGGAGGTCCCTGGGTATTTGAGGGGCCGGGAGGAGCCTATTTTTGATGTCTCTGCAGTCCAGCACCATCTGGCGGAGCAGTACCCGAGTGTAAGTATTCTCTCTGGAGCAGGACGTACTGTATACTCATAGTACCAATTCTACAGGTGAGTAATCACAGAATTGTATTTTTTCTTCCAATCCATTCCAGACCCTCCTTACACTTGGGATTACCTCCTTGCCGATTTGATGTGACTGCAAGACGAAAAAGGCGAGGCCCCTCCTGGCCCCATAAGTAGCAGCTGCCTCCTAACCTAGATCAGTTTCTTTCTTGCAGTTGAAAGTTACTGTGAAGGTTGTTCAGGATTAGCTCTCAAGGAATGGCAGCAAACGGGGGAAGGCATCCCCTAGACCCGATTGTGCCTCCCACAGCATCTGGCTGGTTTGGGATTTGTGAGGTAAGGTGGAAGCGCCGGGGTCTTGGGGCGCTTACAGAGCTTTTGCGCTCTGTGCTGCAGGCTTCTTGGAAAGCACGTCAGCCGCAGGTTTCTTTCTGGTGTACCTGCTTAGGAACTATTTTTTTTTTTTTTTTTTTTTTTAAAGTTTCTTTTTATTTGCAATTGCAATTAAACAAGCGTTAAATACACAGACAAGTCACATATTAAAGAGGGGTGACGCAGGCACCCAGCACAGTAGCATAGTTTCAATTAACATATAGACACGACACCATTCACACATCACATTCACACACACACTACTGGACTCGAATGTCTATTCAAATATTCACCGGGATGGGAGGGCCAATCGGGGGAGCCCTTCTCCAGGGTGCTACTCTCATCTCCCTAGTGCCACCTTCCCTCACTCAATACCTCAAGCTACCTGGGTAAGCAGCCATGCCTATTATATGGGTCTGAACCCGTCCTAATCATCCTCCGAGGCTGTGTCTTGGCTTTGCAGCCAGGGACCCCATATCTTCTCAAACTTATCGGGCACCCCCCTGGCCGTATATGTCAGTTTGTACATAGTGAGTTTCTGGTTAATTAGAGACCTCCACGCCCGCACTGATGGTTTGGCCGGGTGTTTCCAATTAAGCAGAACACATTTCCTGGCATAGAAGAGCAGCAGTCTAAATAATGATTTCAGCGGGTTCGATAGCGACAGTGATTCGACCACCCCTAGAAGACATAATGAAATCGAGCCGGTGATCCGGATGCCTACCACTTCGCCAATCAAGTCCATTACCTCACCCCAATATCCCACCAGAACTTCACAGGACCAGGTCACATGTTCCCATGTACCAGTCTCCCTCTCACACCTGGGGCATAAGTCACTAGCCAGTAATCCCATCCTATGCAACCGTATCGGCGTAATGTAAGCTTGGTGTATCCACTTGGTCTGGATAAATCTGTCTCTGGCTTCTATGACCGATGAGTGTAGGTTATCTAAAATTTCCTCCCAGTCGTCTCGGTCCAGGGTTTGGTCCAGGGCCCGCCACCTGCTTTCAATCCTCCCCCTGGGGGATTCCAACCCAGCAACCAGGCACCTGTACAATGTAGAGACAGGTTTCCTCAAGTCCATCCCTCTCACTGCACTCTCCACCTGGGACACTGAAAAGTTCGGACTGACCCTGTGGAACTGAGTTTGCAGAGCGTGCCTGAGTTGCAGGTATCGGAAGAAATCTCGGTGGGAAACTCGAAAGGTCTCTCGGGCCTGGTCAAACGACATAAGCACTCCATCCCTGTACACCTGGCCCAGCGTCCGGAGGCCCCTCCCATCCCAGAACTGCGGGTCTTGCATTGAAACCAACTCAGGGAGCTTGGGATTGTTCCAGAGAGGAGTAAAGGGGGACCAATATTGGACCTCTTCCGGATTCTCGATCAGTTTGGCTACCCTTCCCCATATGTTACACACTACCCTCATGCATCCGGTAGCCTCCCGGACCCCCCGGACCCCCCTATACACCAAGAGTGATAGTCCCTCAGCAGAACCTAGCACCGCTGCTTCCAGACCCACTACCGGGTTGTTTTGCGGCTGGCAGAGCCACCAGTGCACAAACAAGAGCTGCGTGGAATAGAAATACATCTGCATATGTGGGACCGCTAGACCCCCCTCCCCCACCTGTGCTTTCATAATTTGTCTGTTAAGCCTAGGTGGAGACTGCCCCCAGATAAAGCCGAACAGAATTGAATCCAGCATCTTAAAGTGGGAAACGGGCAGCAACACTGGCGAGGCCTGATATATGTACAGAAATTTAGGAAGGAATATCATTTTGTATATATTGATTCTGCCCATGACAGACAGGGGCAGGTTTGCCCATTGAGCAGTCCGCTGCCTCAATCTTGACACGACAGGGGAAATATTCAGAGTCAAGAAGTCACTTGGTTGCCTACTAACCATGATCCCCAAGTATTTAAAATGCTGGACTATTTTTAATTGGGACCTCGGAGAGATGTCGGGGGCAGCAAGCTCGTCCACTAACATTAGGCTGGATTTATCCCAATTAATCTTCAATCCTGAGAACCTCCCAAACACTCCAATAGCGTCCAAAGCTGCGTCCAGACACCTGTGGCCGTCAGCCAGGTATAGCAGTGTGTCATCTGCATATAGGGATATCTTTTCCTCTACTGCCCCCAACCTCCATCCAGAGATATCTGGGGAATTCCGGACAATAATCGCCAAGGGTTCAATAGCTAAGGCAAAAAGCAGCGGCGATAGTGGGCACCCCTGTCTTGTCCCCCTATGCAAGGTGAATGAGTTAGAGTAACACCCATTGACCCTTATCCGAGCCGTAGGTTGTTTATATAACAGTTTGACGTACGTAATAAAGCTGGGAGGGAGTCCAAATCTTCCTAGTACTGCCCAGAGATAATCCCATTCTACCAAGTCGAAGGCCTTTTCATTATCTAATGATATGACCACTCGTTCCCCATGGTTATCATGTATAATTTGAAGATTGGACATCAGTCTGCGGAGATTCACACACGTGGTACGCCCAGGCATAAACCCCGACTGATCCGGCCCAATCAAATGCAGTATAACTTTATTTAGCCTAGTGGCCAGTATCTTGGCAAGTATTTTTGCATCCTGATTCAATAGGGATATGGGGCGGTAGGACGCACAAGAATCAGGGGGTCTCCCCTCCTTATAAATGAGGACCACGTGTGCCTCATAAAAAGAGGCCGGAAGGCGCTCACTATAAAGCGCTTGTTTCAGCACTTCCCACAGCCTAGGGGTCACTTGTTCAAGGTCTTGTTTATACCACTCGGCCGGCATTCCATCGGGCCCCGGCGCCCTTCTGCCAGAGAGCATCCTAATTGCGCCGGAGACCTCGTCCATGGTGATAGGGGAGTCCAAAGCCTCCTGATCCTCCACAGCTAACCTAGGAAAGGAGATCTGGTCCAGATAGTTATCCAGCTCAGACGTCCCATAACTCACCCTCGAGGAATACAAGGCCGAGTAGTACTCCAGAAACCTCTGAGCAATCTCCTCCCCACCCGTCACCCTCGCACCATTATCCAGAATTTCAGCAATGTGGTTGGGCTGGCTTTCGGCTCTCGCTAGATAGGCCAGGGTCTTACCATTCTTATCCCCTTTATCAAAAATTGTTGCCTGCTTATATAGCAGTAATTTTCTGGCCGAATCGGTCAGAAGCAGGTTATATTCCCTCTTTAATGCCAACAGTGCTGAATGGTCTCTGCTATCTGAGCTCGCACTGAACTTCTCCTCTGCCCGTGCCAGCTTACATTCAAGATCTGCCACTTCTCTCCCTTTCTTTTTCCTAGCAGCAGCTATGGCACTAATGGCCGCACCCCTGGTAACAGCTTTGAAGGCATCCCAGCTGACCTCCAACGATGTCTCCGCCGTATTGCAGTCCCAGAACGCCTCAGCAGAGGATTTCAAACTATTCATAATGTCAGGGGCTTCCAACCATAGAGGGTTCAAGTTCCATCCCACCCAATTCTCCCGCCTTAGTGACAGTTCGGCAGTGATCAGTAGGGGCGAGTGGTCTGAAACCCCTCTCGGGAGGTAACAGCAGGCTGCCACTCTCGGTAAAATTTCAGGTGAGGAGAAGGCCAGGTCAATTCTAGACAGAGATTTGTGTGTAACCGAATGGCAGGAAAACGCCTTGTCGGTGGGGTGTTTCCACCTCCAAAGCTCCTGCAGCCCTAGCGTTTCCGCCCAGTTCGCCAATTGGGTCTTGGGACCAGGGTTCTTACTCATCCTATCCAGCGCCGTATCCAAAACCATGTTAAAATCCCCTAGCAGCAGTATCGGGGCCGGAGGATAAGAGAGCACTTTCTCCATTATTTTATCTAGAATACTAGCAGAAAATGGTGGGGGAACATATACTCCGACTATTATTATAACAGTGTCCATCACCTTAGCATGGAGAATAACATAACAACCCTCCCGGTCAACGTGAACTGAGAACAACATAAACGGGGTACCCTTCGAGATCAACACCGAAACTCCTCTAGAGTAGGCCGAAAAAGGGGCATGAAAGGAGCTCTGGATCCATGGCCTCTTCAAAGCCAGCACCCTCTGGCCCACCAAATGGGTCTCTTGGAGAATAACTACATTCGGTTTATACTTCTTAATAAACTGGAAGACAGTGGCCCTCTTGATCTAATCATTAAGCCCCCGGACGTTCCAGGAGAGAAATTTACACTCACCCATTGTTACCGCAGAAAGTGCAACAATCAATAGCCACCCCCGGGCGGCTCCCCCCCCCCTCCAGAGATCTTCCTGTCCCTCGAGTCCAGCAGACAAACATCACAGTCAAGCCCACATACAGACAGCCACAGACAGAACAGATAGTATAACAGATAGTACAACAATTTAACAGTACCCCACCCCAAAACCCACCCCCCACCCCGCTCCACCACCCCCCAACCTTGGCGAGCATCACAACCCAAACGAAGTAACACAACACTGGTTTAACTATGTGCAATTGGAACGCGCAGGCCCATTGCCTAGGGGTCTGCATAAACAGGCTTGCTAAACAGTTGCGGGTCAGCGGAATATCCGCCGCGGGTCCCCCGAGCCAGCGAGAGGGGTCCAGGAAGGGGGAGAGGGGGGGGAATCCCCATAAAGGGGGTAATCGGGAGGATCGAGGGGGGGGGAAGTGAAGGTGGGGAAAGAGAGGGGGGGGGGGGAAAGGGGGGGGGCGGGGAGGGCATTAGTGGGATGGGTGGTAGGGGAGTTGGAGGAAGCCCGGTCGCGCCCGGGGAATCCGGAGCTAAGGCTCCCCCGCAACAGCTGCTGACAGGATATACTGGCTATTTAGGCATCACAACAAAAACAACATAACTACGTTAACTGTAAATAGGATGCATAACAAAGCATCAACTCAGGCTCCACCAAATTGCCCCCTAGTGGGGCTCCCATAGGATCAGCGGAGGCGGGCCCCCGTCACCGAGAGGAGAAAAAAAAAAAGGCAAGGAAACCATCAACCAAGTTAAAGCTGGTCAGAAAAATGGTAAGACTGTACTCTTCAATCGGGGCCCAGTCCATCAGGCTCCCGGCAGTGAGTCCAACCATATGTCAGCTTCCTCAGCCGATGTAAAGAATTTAACGGATTCTCCATCTTGAACACGCAGTCGCGCCGGAAAGAGCATGGCATATTTGATCTTTTTCTTCCTAAGTCTCTCTCTGACCCCGTTAAATAAGCGCCGCAATTTCTGAACTTCCGATGTGAAATCAGGGTAAAAAGACAGCCGGGCGTTCTCATAGGACACCACACCTTTCGTCCTGGCCGCGGCTAGTATAGCGTCTCTGTCTCTGTAATGGAGAACTTTAAATATAAATGGTCTTGGCGGGGCCCCGGGTGGGGGGGATTTCAGCGGGATTCTGTGTGCTCTTTCTATAGTGAAGAATTTGGTTAGGTTCCTGGGTGCAAGGGTATCCCGTATGAGGTTTTCAGCAAACTCCTCTGGGGAGGAGCCCTCAGCCTTTTCAGGCAGTCCCAGAATTCTCACATTATTTCTCCTGTTTCTGTTTTCAGAGTCCTCGGCCCTTCCCAATAGAACAGTCACCTGTCGTTGTAGGGTAGCCAGCTCCCCAGCCTGCACAGACAATCGGTCCTCCGCCTCCCCAATTCTCCTCTCATTCTCCCCCGTGCGGGCCCGGATCTTATCCAGGTCGTGGCGAAAATAGTTGAACTGCTCCTGAAGCGTGTCAAATTTAGTTGTAAGGACGTTTTGACAAGAGGCTATGGCAGCCATAATCGCCGCTGTGTCCGGATTAGAGGGCTCCGGCCCAGTTCCGCCTGGGGATTCCATCGTTTGCGTGCTACAACTGACCACTGTAGATTTGCGCTTCCTATTGCCTGACATGCGTAGAAGGAAAGGCGTACAGGGTGTCAGATATACAGATATAGGGTTCAGGGAGCACTCAGATACTGCGCGGATGCGGGGATCAAGGGGCACTCAGAAGCTGCACAAATGCAGGGAGACCACGAGCTTATATGGCGGTTCAGACGCGGGATTCAAGGAGCTTTCGGATGCCGCACAGAAATGGGGGTAGGGAGCTTGTTTAGCGATTGTCCTGCTACTCAGATACCAGGGAGGCAGGGTATACAGCACAGATATAGGATTTCAGGAGCTCATATGCTGCACAGATATAGGGTCCAAGGTGTCCCGCAGATGATATACAAGCGTTGAGGGGGGGGGACCCCGGGGAGCACCAATGTAGTTTCAGATGGTCCCGAGCCGCTGCCCAGAGAGGGGGGACGCGCCGTCTGCAGACACCGCACAGGTGTGGAATTTTGAGGGGGCTTGCCGTTGCCGCACCAGGTCACCTGGCGGATTTGTGTAAAAAAAGTTGCAGTTGCAGGGGACCCCTTGGTTGTATGGGGCTCAAAAAAAGGGGGGGGAGGGCTAGCCTCCGTGCCGTCTCGTCGGGGGGGAGCCCGAGGGACCTCTTCAGTCACACCAAAATATGGGGATGGGGACTCCCAGTTACCCCAGGGAATTTTAAGGGGGATCCCCCTCTGGCTGCACACCCCCTCTGATCAGACCCAGCTAGAGGGTCTGTGTTGTTTGTCACAGGCAACCCCCTTACACAGTCAGCCGTCTCAGGCAATGCACCACACCGCAGCTCACCGTCCAAAATGGCGCCGTCCTCTCCTCCTGCCTCCCGCCGAAAAGCCAGCTGCCGCGGTCCTCAGCAGGGAAATGCTGCTCTCCCGGGGGGGGGGGGGGGGAACTCCGTCGATCGCCGTCGCCCAGCACAAGCAGGGGGAGATCCTCCCCTGTCTTCACCCAGCAGTCTCACTAACAGCCGCCCGTCACCTCCGCCGGCCAGCCGCCTCCGCCCGGACCACTCCGCCACCAGCTGCACTACGGGGGGCGCCGTCCCTGTCACCGGGCACTTCTTCCAGCTCCCGCAGCCGCAGAGTCACTCCGGGGCCGACACTCTGCCCGCCGTCACCGCGCGCCTCCACACACCGGGGGTCACGTGTACCGCCACCCGGCCGTCGGATCACCGAGGTACTCAGGCCTCCCAGGCACACACGAGAGCCGCCTCCGCCGTCGTCACCACAGGTTTCTTCGGCCTCCGGCCCGAGCTCAGTCCAGGTAGGAAGACAGAGGTCCCAGAAAAGCTTGCCCAAATAGCCCAGGAAGGCAATATATCAGGATGGATGTGAGGAGCCCCTAGCAGACACGTCCGTCTAGGCGGCCATCTTAACCACGCCCCTAGGAACTATTTTTAGTTCAACCCAACCTTCTTCCTGGTCAGGTTAGGTTTTTTTATGGGATCCTTAAGAGATCCCACAGAGAGACGAATGGATCAGTTGGCCCGTCATGCTTTTGCTATGGTAGGTTTTTTTTTGCGCCCTGTTTGTGCCACGGCTATTGTGTCTTTGGCTTCAAGGAAGAAGGTGAAGAAAATCTGGCCAGAGCTAGGTCTCGCAGGCTTATTCATGAGTCCAAGGATTTTAAGGCTTGTTTGGACTTTAATTCTTTCGCTATCACTGCTATGGATGATGGGGTCAGGCTAGCTGCTAGAACTTCGGCTCTTCTTGTTGCCTTGCGCCGTTCCTTATGGCTAAGACAATGGTCGGCGGATGCCACCGCTTCCTTTTTTAGGGGGCAGACTCTTTGGAGAGCGGCTGGACCATATGGTCAAGGATGGCAAACTTCCTCAGAGGAAGAGGGCGATTCGGCCTTTTCAGAGGCCTTCATCATATCGGCCCTTTCGGAGTGGCAGAGGTGCTTTCCTTTCAGGCTCCCGTAGAGATTTTTGGGGCAGAGGCAGAGCTCGTAATAGGACAAGAGGGGCCTCCAGCCAAGCCCACTCCAGCATGAGGGAGCGCCCTCACCCGAGCGGGTGGGGGGACGGCTCTTGCATTTTGCTCCTATCTGGAGATGCCACGTGGTGGATCTTTGGATCCAAGAGGATCAGGCATCAGGCTACAAGATCGAGTTTGCAGCCAGATTGCCCACAAGGTTCCTTTGGTCAGGGGCATCCCGGAACCAGGTAAAGGCAGATGCCCTGAGAGCCTCTGTTCAGCATCTACTTCAAAAAGTGGTAATTTGTCAGGTACCCCTTCAGGAGGAAGGTTGGGGGTTTTACTCCAACCTGTTCACTATCCCCAAGAAGGACGGGTCGATTCGTCCCATTTTAGACTTAAGGAATCTCAACAGGTATATCCGGGTGAAGCATTTCCGCATGGAGACACTAAGGTCAGTGGTAAGATCAATTCAGCCCAGGGATCTTATGACTACAATAGACATAAGGGACGCGTATCTTCACGTTCCGTTTTTTTCAGGGCATCAGAAGTTCTTGAGGTTTGCCCTGGAAGGTCAACACTTCCAGTTTGTGGCACTTCCATTCGGGATATCCTCCAAGGTATTTACCAAGGTCTTGGCAGGTCTCATGGCCATTTTCAGAGGCCAGGGGATATGCATCATTTCAATTTTGGACGATCTCTTAATTTCAGCCAGGTCTCCTCAGCAGATCATGAAGGATACGCAGACGGTCCTATCAACTCTGGAAGAGTTCGGCTGGGTGATCAATTATCCGAAGTCCCACATCACTCCGGCACCAGTAAGGAATTTCTTAGGAATGACTCTGGACACTGTTCAGGTCAAGGTGTTTCTGCCAGAGCGGAAGGCTCTGCTAATTCGGAATTAAATAGAGTCCTTACTGGCCTGCCGACAGCCGACCGTTCGACTAGGGATGAATCCAGTAGGCCTTATGGTGGCCTGCTTCGAGGCCGTGTCTTTTGCCCAATTTCACAAGGCCTCTTCAGTTAAATTTGTTGGCAAGCTGGGATCGAGCCCCGCAGTCATTGGATCAAGTCTTTGTTCTGACACCCTCGGCCAGGCAATCTCTCCTGTGGTGGATGGACCCTCTACATCTGTAGGCAGGTCTTTTCTGACACCGCAGTGGCAGATCGTTGCCACGGATGCCAGTCTCACAGGCTGGGGGGGGGGTATCTGGCAGACCCATAAGTTCCAGGGACAGTGGGGGCCGAAGGAGAATCAGCTTCCCATAAATATTTTGGAATTAGGAGCAATCCGGCTAGTGCTTCAGTATCTGACCCCCAGTTTAAAGGGACAGACTGTCCAAGTCCAGTCAGACAATCAGGCGGCGGTAGCCTATATCAATCATCAGGGGGGTACTCGGAGCAAGAGTGCTCTAGAAGAGGTAAGCCAGATTCTGATTTGGGCAGAGGAGAATGTTCCCTGCATCTCAGCTGTGTACATCCTGGGGGTAGAAAACCAGGAGGCAGACGCTTTGAGCAGGAAGGCGCTGCATCGGGGAGAATGGTCCCTCAGTCAGAAGATCTTTCAAGCCCTTTGCCTTCTCTGGGGTTGTCCGGAGGTGGATCTCTTTGCATCCAGGCACAATCACAAGCGGCCGAAATTCATGTCCCTGTCAAGGGACCCTCTGGCCATTGCAACGGACGCCCTGTCAGTCTCTTGGGTAAGGTTCAAGCTTCTGTACGTTTTTCCCCCGCCTACAATTAAGCACCCTAAAAGGGCATGTGTCGGCCTTATCTATTTTTTTCCAGAAGTCTATCGCCAGCAATAGGCTCATTAAGACTTTTTTTCAGGGAGTCACTCATGTCCGTCAACCGCGCAAGTCTATTTTACCAGTGTGGGACTTGAATTTGGTATTGTCGGCTCTTCAGGGGGCTCCCTTTGAACCTATGTTTGACGCTCCATTGAGCATTTTGACTCTTAAGGTGATATTTTTGGTGGCAATCACCTCGGTGCGTGTTTGAGTTAGCCGCCTTATGTATGAAGTCTCCTTATTTTGAGTTACACAGAGACAAGGTAGTTTTTCGGTTTAAGCCTGATTTTTTACCTAAGGTCGTCTCTCCTTTTCACCTTAATCAGGAGGTAATTCTACCTTTTTTATGCCCAGTTCCGGCTAATGCTAAGGAAAGGGCGCTTCATTCTTTAGATGTAGTCAGAGCCATAAGATATTACATGGCAGCTACAGATTCCTTCCGCAAGACGGATTTTCTTTTTGTTATATCGGAAGGGCCGAGGCAGGGGCTTCCGCCAGCTAAAGCCACTGTCAGTGGATTAGGCAGGCAAAAAAGAGCCTACTCTGCCAAGGGGAAGGAACCCCCTTTTCGGGTCACAGCCCATTCTACTAGGGCTATTGGTACTTCCTGGGCTGTTCAGCATCAGGCTTCGGTGGAACAGGTTTGCAAAGCTGCCACCTGGTTTTCGGTTCATACATTCACCAAGCTTTACAAGGTGGATCTTAGAGCCTCAGCTGACGCTGTTGTTGGTCGAAAGATTCTTCAGGCGGTAGTGAAATGAACTACCTGCTGTTCTGGCCTGGGGATCCCACCCGTAGATGGCACTGCTTTTGGAGATCCCAAGTGTAAGGAGGGTCTGGAATGGATTGGAAGAAAAAACGCAATTCTGTGAGTACTCAACTGTAGAATTGTTTTTTCTGGGAATCCATTCCAGACCCTCCGGCCCACCAGTTTTGGGTCATGATCTATCTTTTGATGCTTTTTTGATGGTGTTTAGTCCACTTATTATTTTCATTGGCATTAAAAGGAAAAAAAAAAAAGGATAAAGAAAAGAGATTTATGTTTTGAGAGTATTCTGGCGGAGTTCGGTGTGAAGTATTATGGACTCCTATATAGGGGCCTGCCGGCAGCTGCTACTTATGGGGCCGGGAGGGGCCACGCCTTTTTTGTCTTGCAGTCACATCCAATCGGCAAGGAGGTAATCCCAAGTGTAAGGAGGGTCTGGAATGGATTCCCCCAAAAAATTATTCTACAGGTGAGTACTCACAGAATTACGTTTTTTGCAAGAGCAGGCTGTGAAGTATCTTTTTATGTTATTTCTTTCCTTGCATTTCTTTTATCCTAATTTTTTGTAGCATTTTTCCAGAAAGTGGGGGCTTCTAGCCTTTTGTCTTCCAGGTAGTCATGCAGCTGGGCTGCACCCTTTTTTTTTGGGGGGGGGGGGGTTCTTGGCACGAGGGTCAGAGCCCGCCACTGGAGAGGGGGACTCCAGCCTTAGGGTCTCATGGTGTCCTAAGGGACAGAATGTGAGGGGAACAAAAACAGCTACACCCCTCTCCTCCCAGTGACAGGTGTAGGGATTTTTATGTCTACATCTCTGCCTTCCTTATCTTTCTCCCCATTTCCTCTCACCTGGTGGAGGATAGACATTGCTGAGTCCAGTTGGACTCATTTGCCTAGACCAGTGTTCTCGATACAGGGCCCAGGTAGAGATGTATCCTTTTTTAGGCAAATTAGCTGTGCTCATCCAGTCAATATATAGCAGTCAAGAGGTGCTAGATGGGTGTGACCACACACTAAGCAAAAAAGAAAGTTAACCCTCTGCACACTCATACTATTGAAAAACCTAGCTAACACTTGTTAAGAACATGGACTGTTAGTTAACATAGATTGCAATGAATGTAGAAGCGAGGTAGCCACGTCAAGGCCGTCCAATATGTACCCGTCCCTAACATTACTAAGTTTAAAAGTTTTTGCAGACATTGCTACTTCTTTACTTGTGTGTGCACAAGCAATGCAATACATGAATCAGCCTGTCTAAAGACATTGCAATAACTTAACTTGCTTGCACACACACAATGAAAAATGCTTTACTTGCCTGCACAGTGTTACAGTTCAAAATTGGGTATTTCAGGTAGAGGCCAATTGGACTCCCTGTTACATTGGGAGAGCTACAATCCAGCAGATCTGGCCACTGACCTGCAAATGCAACAGCAAAAAGAAAGATAGGATTTGCTCATCCAGTCAATATATAGCAGTCAAGAGGTGCTAGAGGGGTGTGACCACACACTAAGCAAAAAAGAAAGTTAACCCTCTGCACACTCATACTACTTCTGCTATATATTGACTGGATGAGCAAAAAAAAAAAAAATTTTTACATATTGTAGTTTTTTTTGGAATAAAAAATGTAAGTTTGTCAATAAAATCTTATTGCGTGTGAAATCCCAATTTCTCCCGGTTACAGCGGTACCACATATGTATAGGTAGACACCCTTTCCTGCCCAGGAGACTCCCCCAAACTGAAACAGCGCTTTAGGAGATTTTCAGATAAAATACAACTATGCTATGCAATATGCGCACCTTGCGGTTTTTCCAGAAAAACAACCCTTTACATTTAAAATACCCCCAACAAACTATATATTCTCTGGAAGTACACACCTCAGGCTTTCTAGGCGTACCAGGCTTGTGGATGTGGCCATAGTTTTCTGGAAGTAATCCCTCAACGTAATCTTTGGTTGCAAAGAGTTTCCCTAAAAAAAGGATAAAAAAGCTGAATCAAAGCCACATTTTCCTAAAAAAACTATATACAAACAAGAAAAATCAAGTTTAATCTGAAAAAGCAACATCTCCCGAACAGAACGATACCCAACATGCATAGGTTCTGTCAAGGGAAGAGTTGCCAAACACCCCAAAGTAAAGCATGCGCATAACGGTAATTTTACTTGAAAATTTCAGCTCTGCAGACAAAGTGCGCACCTTGCGATTTTTCAACCAAAACAACCCTTTACATTTGGAATATCCCCCATAAACCATATATTCCCTGAAAGTACACACGTTAAGCTTTCTAAGGGTACCCAGCTTGTTGTAGTGGGCTCATCTTTCTGGAATTAATTCCTCAAAGAATTCTTTGGTTGCGCAGGGTTTCCCTAAAAAATTTATAAAAAAGCTGAATAAAAAACACCTTTTCCTAAAATATAAATATGCAAACCAGAAAAAACAAGCTAAGTCTGAAAGCGCAAGGTCCCCCGAACAGAACAATACCCAACATGCATAGGTACTATTAACCCTTTTAATTGCCAGCCTACTTGAGATTTTGTCACCCTCTGTTGACAGGCCATTTTTCCCCATTTTGCGTCATGTTTTGCGACATGTTTTGCGCCATTTTTGCTGGAACTTTCAGAAAAATTATATATTTTTTTTTTTGCAGCAGAGTTTAGACTTTAACATGAAATGTCTTGTTTGTAATTTTTTTTTTTTTTTTTTTTTACAATATTAAGTGAAAAAAAAATAAATAAATAAAATTTTGACTCCTTTATTTTAAATAAAAAATGTATTTTATTAAGGAAAATCATATTGCATGTGAAAGCCCCATTTCTACCGATTAGAACGGTACCACATATTTATCGGTAGCCCCCCGTTCCTGCCCAGGAGACCCCCCCTAACTGAAACAAGTATTTTATAACATTCACAAAAAAAAACACAAAAACCATCCACACTACAAAGGGTTAAATCGAGAAAAAAAATGACATAGGGTCCCCCCTCCCAGGGGAGGGAGACCCCATTTTTTTTTTTTTTTTTTAAGGGTTAAAAACCCTTAAAAATCAAAAAAAAAATTGACGTGGGGTCCCCCTTACCCGAAGTAACCAGCCCGGGACCAGCTATGGGGGCTTGTAGGCACAGAGTGGGGGGGGCCAGCTTTTGTGGCCCCCCCACCCTGCAGCCTACGAGCCCACATAGCCTATGTGGGCCCGGGCTCTTCTGCCCCCCCCTGGCCTTTGGGGAGGCAGGTAATGGGGGTGCCGGGGGTTAATGGCAAGCCACCCGCTAGCGCAGGTGGCTTGCCATCCCCCCAGCCTTGTGAACTGGTATAGGGGTCATGGACCCCTTACCAGTTCACAAGAGGTTAAAAGTAAAAAATGACACAGACACACAAAAGAGAAAAAATATTTTATTAATTTTTTTTTTTTTTTTACACTGTACTCACCTCCCATCCATCCTGGAGCACTCTGTCCCTCGGCGATCACTGGCTTCTGCTCACTTGCTAGAAGCCTTTTATAGCTGCTGGATGACAGAACACAAAGGGTTAATCAAAAAAAAAAATGACATAGGGTCCCCCCTCCCAGGGGGGGCGGACCCCATTTTTTTTTTGATTTTTAAGGGTTAAAAACCCTTAAAAATCAAAAAAAAAATTGACGTGGGGTCCCCCTTACCCACAGTAACCAGCCCGGGACCAGCTATGGGGGCTTGTAGGCACAGAGTGGGGGGGCCAGCTTTTGTGCCCCCCCCACCCTGCAGCCTACGAGCCCACATAGCCTATGTGGGCCCGGGCTCTTCTGCCCCCCCCTGGCCTTTGGGGAGGCAGGTAATGGGGGTGCCAGGGGTTAATGGCAAGCCACCCGCTAGCGCAGGTGACTTGCCAGACCCCCGAGCCCTGTGAACTGGTATAGGGGTCACATGGACCCCTTACCAGTTCACAAAGGGTTAAAAGATAAAAAAAAAGACAAGACACGTTGTTGAAAATAACTTTATTAAAAAAAAAAAAAAACTTTTACTTTACTCACCTCCGATCTTCATCTTCTGTGTCCCGCGGCGATCTGCTGTCAGTGACGGCTGGACAGAGAAGGGGGGAGGCAGGCGATCGGAGGATCGCCTACCTCCCTCCTTCCCCGCCCAGCCGTTCCCGGCATCTGAGAGATGAACTGCCGGGTGCCCCGATGACACCCGGCGGTGACGTCATCTGGCCCCGCCCCGTGACGTCACCAAGATGGCGGCCGCCATCGGAAGACAGCAAGGGAGGAGGGCTGTTATGCCCCCTCCAGAAGACAGAAGAGCGGGGGGGGGTCGGAGCCCCCCCCCGTGAAGAGGAGAGCCTGCGGGAGCCGGCGGGGACAAAGGTAGGTGACTGTTTTTTTTTTTTTTTTATAGGAAACCGGGCGGCTGCTGAAACGGGGGGGGGGGGGCACCCTGTTCCGGGCCCTCCCCTGCAGCCGGAGGAGCCCCGATGGGCGATCGGAGCCCCTCTGGCTGAAGAGGAGACCCGACCGGATCGAACGAGGGGTCAGGTAAGTGTCTTTTATTTTTACTTTTTTTTTTATTTCTGGGGAAAGTCAGGCACGTAAATTTTACGTGGCTGGCGTTTAACTGTTGGAGAGGCAGCCACGTAAAATTTACGTGGCTGGCGTTTAAAGGGTTAAAGTGGACCAATCATTAGGATTGCCACTATCCTGATGATTAGTCCCTTTTCTCTGGGCAATTAGAAATGTCCCACTGTATAACCCTTCCAGATCGCCCTCAAAACTCACCTTTTCATCGTTCAATGAGTTCATTATGCCGTGCATATTGATGAATTTAGAAACCATGCTACGACATAGAAAAGGGGGAGCAGTCTCATTCCCAAGCTCCCCGCAATCAATCCACTGATATCCAAATGGTTGGTGTGTGGGAGCAGCCACGAGATGCTGGGAATTCGGGTGCATGCACTGTGTGACCGCCGGACAGGGGAGTTTTACGGGCGATTGGCAAGGTATATCACAGCAGGTCATCCAAAATCGGGGTGCCCCAAAGGTGGGAAATCAACAGGCCCTAGAATCTTTTAGACTCTAGGGCCAGCCAAAATACTGATAGGTCCATTTTAGGGATCACTTTAGAAATGTAAGGGTACGCTGCTTAAAGCAGATGAAAAACCCGCTCAGCGTGGCCCTGGAATCTAAAAGACTGTGTGACACCGCTGGGTCGCCAATAAACACACATTTTCTGGACTAGTCCCGTGACAATGTGATCGGCGGCCGCCACATCCTCAGCTTCCGTATCACCGCGCACGCTCCCGCGCCCAGCCATTCAGAAAGACTGGGCGCGGAACGCACACGGTCATATGGAAGCTGGGGATGTGGCGGCCATCGAGAACGCACACACAGGAGCAGAGAGCCAGAGATCATTGATGAGCTCCAAAGTACTGCTGGGCATGGCTTAGGCGGTGGAACAACCCGTTTTCTTCGAAAATCTGGCCACTGCCAAGGCAATAGCAGCCCCCTGCTGCTGGGATGGGCCCTGGGGGATCAACGGAGGAAGCCCAAATGGCTTTCTATCTGCTTTAAGGGTCAGGATTGTGGGTCATTGGTAAAATATTGTATGTGAGATTGTTTAAGAATAATTTTTTTAGAGAAATTTTACATGATGATTGTGTTGGCTTTAATCTCCTACAATTGCAGATTATCTACTCATTATGAAAAATTGGAATAGGATGGATATATACCACTAAAGTACCATGAATCGGTTTAAGATGAGCCTTGCATATGAAATTCCAAAAGCAGAAGTGCACATCTGGAAAGGTCAAGATTGTGCAGCCTCACTGGGCCAGGGGGTCTTGGGGGGGGGGGGGGGGGTATAACATCAGACTTAGGCAAGAGCATATATAGTATGTATATAAGTATGTTACATTATTTTTGTCCCAGTGCCACCCATAGATATTTTGTTAAACAGGAAGTAAGTATGATGCCAATCTGGAGGGACACAGCCTGCCAAGAAATAGATCAGATTTTCATGTTCTTTCCTAGACAGAAAAAAATATTTTTATAGAGTTGGGTTTTGGGTATCAAAGCAGTATTCTTTGTACTTAACTTAAATGTTCAAAGTAAAATGTTAAAAGTACAGTCCAGCAATCTTTTTAAAAGCAGACAAATGTTGCTTTATTTCTGCATCTCATCCCAACATAGATCAGGTATATACTTACTGGTATGTTTTTTCTTTTTTTTTTATTCAGTTTTTGAAAAAGTATTTTTAACTAATAAAAATCGCACATGAAATGAGCTGAAATACCACAGTCCTGTAAAAAAAAAATAGATTGCATACTGTACAAAGTTATAAAAAAGAAAAGCCGCTCGGGTACCCACCTCTTGATAGAGTATCTGGACAGCTGTTTTTTTTTTTTTCTCTAAATTTGAAAGATACAGTTACAAATTGGTCAAGAGGAATTAGATATAGAAAAAATGTTGTTTATAAAGGATACAGTACATGTATTACATCCTAAGTGACGGGAGGTATTTAAGTCATGAGAGAAGATCTATGTTTAATGAACAGGCTAATTCAATACACAGATACACTCTCACAGGTATACGCACCAAAACTCATACACAAGAGAAGAAAAAAAAAGGGGACGCAAAAGAAGCCTAAACAGAGCCCCAAAATCTTTTTTTTTAACTATATTTTGTCAAGCATCCCTTGTATTATGCTCTTTTTCTATACTTTATTACTGAAATAGGGAGTTTCTTAAAGAGGAACTATGGCTCCCCCGCTGTGCATCACGGTGCTAAAAATTGAAAAAAAAAATGTTTATGTCCAGATACTCTGTCAAGAGGTAGGCACTCGATTGGCGTTTCTTTTTTTTTTTTTAGGGGCGCGATCTACAGCAGGGCAGCCAGATACTGGCTAATACATTGCTGCATATTAAAGAGGGACTGCCCCATTGTGCATCACCACCTATAAAACAAAACCGCCGCCCCGGAGACTTACCTTTTCTGGGTCCTTTTCTACAGCTGCCATGGAGAAGCCTTTCAGCCTCCATGGCCAGCGAAGAAAGGCTGCTCGCAGTCACATGGGCTCGTCGCCTCAAATAGCCTATCAGCGTGGCCAGTAGTCGAGCCTATCAGCGCTGGCTGTGGTTCCTCTTTAACCTGCTAGGCCAAAACACTTCAGCAGATGACAATTTGACCAGGTTGCTCGTGGGAGGATAGGAAACCTTATCGCATCTCTCTCAGCCCTAATCGTTGAGCCTCTACCCTATTCTTCCTCTGGATATTGTTCCCTGTGTGTGTGTGTGGGGGGGGGGGGGGGGGGGTGCATCCTTTTTTCCAGTATACATCCCCCTTTTAAAACAAAAAGTTTTGATTTTCTGTATTTCTGGGCGTTACAGTGCAAGAGAGCATAGGCAATCAAAATGACCCCTTTTGCAGGAACAACACTCATTTTGTTGCAAATGGGTGGTGGTCTGGTTTAAATGGTGACTTAGAATGGCCGCCTAATAGAAGTCTTCTACTACTGGAAGTTCTCACCCATCTTTCTCTCATTCCTGGCCTACCATTTTAGTTCTCTAGGAACAGCAAATGACAAGTGGCGCCATGGACTTGCAGTCTGGGTAGAGTACATGAACATAAAGATCCCTCTGAGCCACACCACCATGGAATACAGTGGCTCCTAGTACAGGAAGCACTTACCTCTCTACACAATGTACCTACTTATTACCTAATATATTATTGTATTATATATATTGTGGGGGATTAGCTCTGGTAGGCGACCGGGAGCAGTATAGAGGCGGAGGCAAACAGTTCAAAGTAAAGTCTGTGTTTATTTCACACAAAAATCCACAAAAGCATATGTCCATACAGGTTACATCACCTTTTCAGGAAACCGCAGCATAAATGATTCAGTCAGGCAAACAGCTTTTAGTCCTTGAGCAAAGGTCCTGTTTACAGTCAAATAGGCCTCAGGTCCGCATGAACAGCCTCCACAGGAGATTTCAGCCAGGCTCACAGAGTCCCACTCCCATGTGAGCTCTAGACAAAGGACAGGCCACAGCTGATTCCCCAGGCTATTTAAACAGCCCGCAAAACCCGGACCTGGGTAGTGGGATGGAGTCCCACCCTGCTCTACTCCATCCCAGTAAAGCCGTCCCAGGTTAGCCTTTCGGCTATTCTAAATCATCAGCAGCAAACTGCCACAAGCAGCTGATGCTAGAAAACAAGCTATACGGCTTTACTGCACCAATGCCAGGTACATTGGTGCTACATACCTGCCGTCAATAACGGCCCCTTGCACCTTACCACAATATATTGGATTCTTATCACTATTTGGAGCAACCATCTTTGACATCTATGTGAGAAACATCACGGTCATCATGTCACAATGTTTCAGATGCTTCCCTCCATTTACATTGAAGCGTAATGGAAGCTGTAAGCATATATCTTAACTGGTGTAGGAGAAACGATTATTTTTCAGCATGGAGTTAGGTATATGTGACTAAATTGCAGTGGCAGATCTGTTGCGATGAAACTGAAGCTGCACTTTGACAAAGTAATTGATTAAATGAATGGATTCCAGCAGTTCTTTGAAGTACACTGCTTCTGGCATTATTGCCAGCAGTCTGGGTAATCCCACGTGTGGCAAACGCTATTATCACATTTGAGGCTGACTCAGCTACCCTTATTGCTTTAGATTAGTGGCTAATAATCAGGGAAAGCCTTTCCTCACTACAACTCCCCCCCCCCCCCCCTTATAAGTCCAGAGAAAAATGTTCTTTCTCCCAGATAAAATATGAAGGGTCACCCTGCCACAGAAACAGTTCTAGAAGAAATCTCTGGCTTAATACTTTTTTTCACACCATAATTTAAGCATAGCATTTAGCAGATTGGTGCTGCCATGTGGTTACCATTACCTGTGAGATGTCCATAGTGTTTGTGTCTTCTAGAGGTTAACAGCCATTGTTCTACAGAAGTCACTGATCAAAAGCAGCTGTCAGCCCTCACTTCTGCCTGTGTTTTATACACTCCATATTAAATTACCGTCCTTCTGATGACTGCATGTCTGCACACAAAATGCTATACAAGGAGAAAAAAATATATAATGGCTGTTTCCCCCAAAGTCAGCCTGAATATCATTTACTGAGTCATCATGTCCTTAATTGTTGCTAAGTTTGGCTTCTACTACTATTAATGTTATCAACATGTACATTACGCACTGCTATAGGCTTGTCTACTGGGCTATATGTGAGTAAATATGTCATATATACAGTGTGTATGTGAGTGTATATAGAGTTCAGAAGTTTTTTTTGTAAAAGTGGGACACAAAAATGATCACCAGTCTCAAAGTCCATTAACTGGTGTATCGCTGATCTATGAAAATTATTTTACATTTGGTAACATTGGTCTTATCTTCATGTTTTCCCTTGCTGTCTGGGTACCTGATCCATCATGGTGAAGCCAGGACTACAGCGGCCTCAAGGATTCCGTGAGATTAGGTCTGTGGGGTGGCATAATTTATTTGTCTTTGCCTATGCAGGGGTTTGGGAACACTTGCACATGTTTGAGGTGTGATGAGGCCTGGTCGAACTTATTACTCTTCCATTTTACTTCAGGACATCAGACTTAATTCAGAGACGATTGGGTTAACCTCTCCCGAAGGTTGTGGTCTGCAAGAACAAAGGTGTGTCTCCACCTCCCGGGCCTATTTCCACCTGGCTGACTTGATGCACTTCTGTTTTTCTTTCTTGCAGTGGTCACTGCAAGGACTTATCTGAACTCCTCTCCCATTTACTTTTTAGTTTTAAAGGAATTATGCCTTGGAAGCGGGGGTATTGGAAACCTGACTGTTCCTTGGCCCTTATACTCCTTGGACCTGAATGGACCCACTTTGCCTCCGCAGCTAAGCTGCATTCGGATCAGGATGGTAAGGCAAGCGCCAGGGTCTTGGGGCGTTGTGGGGTGTCACCTTTTTTGTTTTTTTTAAAAAGAGTGACACTACCTGGCTGAGAATTCCACCACAGGAAAAAGCAGCCATAAGGCTTTTGTCTGGTGAGCCTGATTGAGGGGAACCAGGGGAATTAATTTCCTCTTTATTGCTTTTCCCATGTGTTTTTACTGGTTAAAAAATTCAAAATTTGCGCCCGCCGCTATGGAAATATTTTCGGCTTAGCATAGCAGCGAGCACCGGTGTGCGGCTCTTTTCTTAACCCGCTCTCACTGGAAGATTTTCGGCCGGGCGAAGCGGCAAATACGGCTAACATTGCGGTTCTCCTCCTGCCGCCCGCACTGCAACATTTTCGGCCGGGGCTAAGCGGTAAGTACCGCAAACATTGCGGTTCTCCTCCGGCCGCTCGCACTGCAACATTTTCGGCCGTGACTAAGCGGCAAGTACCGCTAACATCACGGTTCTCCTCCGGCCGCTCGCACTGCAACATTTTCAGCCGGGGCTAAGCGGCAAGTACCGTTAACATCGCGGTTCTCCGGCCGCTCGCACTGCAACATTTTCGGCCGGGACTAAGCGGCAAGTACCGCTAACATCGCGGTTCTCCTCCGGCCGCTCGCACCACAGCATTTTCCGCCGGGACCAAGCGGCAAGTACTGCTAACATCACGGTTCTCCTCCTACCGCCTTCAGTGAAAGATTTTCGGCCGGGAGAAGCGCCGAGTACCGCTGAGATCACGGTTCTTCTCCGGCCACCTTCACTGGAAGAAATTCGGCTGGGGAAAGCACAAAAATACCGTGAGCCGCTGCACGGCCACCCTCAAGCGGACCTAAATCTTAGGTAGGTCATTTTTTAATTATTATGTGTATTAATATGATATTTATTCATATATACTTTTTAATGGTTTTAAAAGATATATGGTGTGGGATAAGCTGTCAATATATTGATGTGGTTCACCCTCTGAGCTCTCAGAGTAGTTTTGCGACTATCGGGAACTGTTCACATACTAGGTTTTAGACCCCCTGGGAGGTAATCTAGTATTATTCACCATGACAGAGGCATCTGGGGTAATCAGATCTGGTCCTTTAGCAGATAGATTCACCCCATGTCCAGTATGCAAACAGACACTAGACAAGGATAGCACGGTGTGCAGGGTTATGCTACTGTAGTAGTGGATATGGAAGACAATTGTCTCCTCCCTGCAAGGGCTCTGACCCTTGTTGCCGGTGCCCTCTGAGCTTAAAACCCCCCCTGGCAGCCTTCAAGCAGACCTAAAACCTTTAAGTCATATGGGTTATCCGTTGGGAGGATTTATCCAGTAGGGACTCGTATTCAGAAGTCCTCTACACAAGGGGCTGCTCCGTTAAGATGGATGGATGGTTTTGATTTCCTCGATTATGGAGGATGTTGCAGAGCATACGCATTATTTTCATCTGATCAATAGGGAATGGCAGAAGTCAGGTTGTCTTCTGCCCATTCCTAAAGTACTAGTTAGAACAAGGGGGCACAACCTGAAGCTAGTCGGGGGGAATATCAGGAGCAATGTTAGAAAATATTTTATTCCCAGTATGTCACACACCCCACTTCCGAATATTCATGACACTTGGATAACTGTCCTGTAGAGGGCGATCTTGCAGAGATGACATGAAAAAAAAAAAGGCGCCCCTCCTGGCCCATAAATACCTGGGACCTCCCATCATTCCCCAGTCTTTCGTCTCTGCAGTCGGCGAGCAAGTCAGAAGATGGTTGTCTCCTTTTGTTTCTATTGCTGCCTGAACCTTTTTTAATTTAAACTATAGCAGTATGCCTCCCAGCTAGGCTGAAGGTCCAGGCAATGGTAGGCTGCACCCTATGATGTATATGGGAGCTTGCTCCCCCGTGAGACCCCATACAAAGGGGTAGGCGGTGTCCGGGTTGGTGATCCCGGCTTGGGATGCCCCGTCCCTCTTACCCTTTCACCTATTGGTGTGGGTTCTCCCCCCTACCGTGTCCCTCTGTGCCCCTTGGGGGGGGGGGGGGGGGGCTTTTTTCCTGTGGGTTGTTTTAGTGAGTGGATTTTATTTATTTCACCATTTTTAACTGTCTTATATGGTGGGTGATGTGCATGTTGACACTTATGTCCTCATGTCTTCAAGGTGGGATCCCTTCTTTTGAAGTTTAAAGAGGGAGTTCTCCCGGTCCTAGGGTCCCTTAGAGTTTAATTTAGGGTTCCCAAAAAAAAAAAAAAATCCTCCCACTTGGGACCTGAAGGGGCATCCCGGGTAGCTTAATAGCATATATCCCTCTGGTCATTGCGACTACATTAAAATCACCATATGGAGGCTTCTCAGGATACCATGCTTGGGCTCCCCTCGGGGCAACCCCGGCAGTGTGTGGGTTGTGGGGCATCCCTTGCGGGGGGATAATGTACTTGTTTGCATACCTTGTGCTCAGCGGGCCATAACGCAGCAGGCGTCTGGGTCCGGGGTCCCAACCTCATCTCCTTCCCCACCCTGCCTTCTCCGTACCCCTAGTGATGTTGTCACAGGTGGGGAGTCGCAATCTGATGTATGTGCCAGACTGGCTAATATTTAGAAATGTATTTCTGGCTCTGTTGCCAGAAAGGCCTCGGCTAAGCGAAAGCATTTGTCTCCAGCTGCACCGGCCTTTGAGTTTGATGATTATGATTTCCTTGACTGGTCTGATTATTCCCCGCTAGAAGAGGGGGAATTATTTGAGGATTCTGAGGGTTCTGACAATCAGCAGTTTGTTGGTGCTGATACTGAGCAAGGGCAGGGGGATGCTGTGGTTCCCCCGAATGTCTTGGCTCACCTTTTTGAGGTTCTGGCAATTTCTCCTCCTGAGGAGGCCACTCCTCAAAAAGGGGAATTATTTGGGACTTCCAAGCCGCGCCTGGAGTTCCCAAATCAAAAGCATTTTGATGGCATTATTCTTAAGGAATGGGAGAAGCCTACTCGGCTTCCAGGTATTCCTCAAGGTTGGGATAAAAAGTATCCCTTTCCGGTGGGCGTGGTAAAACGATGGTCGTCCCCTCCCGAGGTGGATGCCCCGGTGCTCGGGTTATCCAATACTTCTATTTTGCATTCTCCTGACTCCACCACTCTCAAAGATGGTGAGTATAAACGCATTGATCAGATGGCTTGCCACGCGTTTGCTAGTGTCGGTTCAGCCTTGCGGCCTATTTGTGCATTCGGCGCTTTTGGCAGTGGCTACCAGGTCTGTGGTTAGAGACCTGTTGAGTACCTCCAGGCTTGACCCGGCTAGTGATGAGTTCGCCGCCCTTAAGCGGTGTGAATTGTTCATGTCCTTTGTGCTTGCCGCCTTGGATGACACCATGGTCATGTGTGGTAGAACCTCGGCCTTGCTTGTAGCTATTCGGCGGTCGGTATGGTTGTGCCAGTGGGCAGCTGATTTTGTGCCTGTAGCGACCACCCTTATAGCTGGAGGGCTTCCCCGCCAGAGACGTCCTTTTCCCAATGGTGAGAGGTGCTGCAGGAATTCCAGAGTCATCCGTGAGGAAACAGGAACAGCCCTTACAAGGGCTAGTGAATTGTAATATAAGGGTCGATTCAAAGAAACATGTAACAGCTTGGATTTTGGTGCCGATCATCCTATTTTTCCCGTACGCTCGTGCGTTCGTATGAACTTACGAGTGATTCTATAAGCAAATACGTTTCTATCCTAAAATGTACGTCCGTTCGTATGGCAGTTCGGGAATCAGACCTATGTCAGTTTCCATCCTGAATTTTCCGTTTCATTTCTCAGGTTGCAACATTGGTTTTGCCCTTTTTCCTTTTTTGTCTGGACGTAAATCCTTCTGATCTTGCGGCTGCGCACTACAAACTTACCTCATTAAAGGGAATTCTAAATATTTGGTCTTTTATTTTTCTTTATTTCTTTCATTTTGTAGTAACCAACCATTAATGAATGCATTTGCATAAGTAAATCTTACTTTGTTTAATTTTTAGTTAACTTGCATTTTTTACTTGTGGATTTAATTTTAATATTTTGGCTTCAAATGGTACAACTTAAAGTGGACCAACACCCTGGGGTGATCGGCCCGGGAATCTATAAGATTCCCGGGCCGATCACCCCCCACCCCGCGGGACATCCGAGATCGGGATGTCCCGCGGGGTGAAACCCCCCCCAAGCACCCCAACTCACCTACCTTATCTTCGGCGGCGGCCGGCCGCCGCCGCCTCCCTCGCGCCCCTGTAGGCGTGCGCGCCTCCGCGCCGGCCGTCTGCGAATGGCCGGCGCGGGGGCGCGCGCGTCAAAAGTGACGCGAGGGAGGCGGCGGCGGCCGCCGCCGCTTAGACGTTCCAGTTCTCCCCTTGTACGTCGGCGCTGGGAGCGGGGAGAGGTGAGTTTTTCGGGGGTTAGGGGGGGTTTCACACAGCGGGGCACCCCGATCGGGGGTGCCCCACCGAAGTGGACCAAGACCCAGGATAGTCAAAATCCTGGGTGTTGGTCCACTTTAAAATTTTGTGTGTGGTTACCCCCACCCTCTCCATACAGATTGCTCTCAAATATAAAAAAAACACCCAGCAACTTCTGCATGTTATGAGTCTAGAAACAGCCAAGATGGCGGGTCAGGTATTATCGGGCAGCCAGAAAGGGCCTTGTGACTGTGTTGCTCTGCATTCTTTGATTTCTGACCTTTCCGTGCCCCCAGCTCTGCTGTGTCTGTGCAAAATACAGCAGTAACCCACATCCTGCACTTTATCCCGCTCTCCTCTCCTCAGTAAGTGTGATGCATCTGACCAAAGATGAGCTTAAATAATTAAACAAAGCAAAGGTAAACAACTACACCAATAAATTCAATCTAAAAATATTATTCTAGTACATCAATTTAAAAATAAATAACAAAGGACATAAGTTTCTTTAATTAACGCAAATATATGGATGTATTGCAAAATAAAGGTTTACATGCAAAGGACTAATTAAGGTCCACATTAAAATGCTTTTATAAGGCATACATGAATCAGGTATGCATTGCTATACAATTTATGGCCTCGGCCATGCTGATACATGCAGTTCATTGGAGCTCAAGACGCGCAGACTCCTCCACATAGCCAAAAAACCTGAACAGCAATCCGACTGCTAAAAGGTGTCGGCAGTGGCTTTCTTTTAAAACGTATTTAGAGGTTGGAAAACTGTTCTCTGAATCACACCTAAACACATCCAATTATAAGTTTTACGTTTTGATCCTAAGTTTTAGGATTTGATCCTAAGTTTTACGTTTTGATCCTAAAATTTAGGAACAAACTTGCGATGATCGTAAGAGCATATACGCATTCGTACGTAGGCTCGTGCGAGTCGGAAATGGCCAAAAAAACAGGAAAAAATGACTAACACCCACCCAAACTTACGATTCTCGATCCGAAATCAATTAACTTTTGCTCTTTGAATCGAGGGGATAGTGTTTCCCCCAATAAGAGACAGAACTCAGTATTGAGGGTGAAGGTGAAGTGACTTTATTAGTGCCACTCTAGGCCTTATATACACAAGTCTCCATGCAAGGTGGACCTGATGGAGAACTGCATGACACACACACCGACCAATAGCAGCAGGGCACACCATCCCTCAACTCTGCCGGTAACACAATCAGTATAACAATAGCAGTCCGTAATACAATCAATGAGAACAATGCCATTGTCTGTGACGTAATCAATCAACACAATGGCAGTCTGTAACACAATCAATCAGAACAATGAATAACGTAATCAATCAACACAATGGCAGTCTGTACATGCTTAAGAAAAGGAAAGTAATGAACCTGTGTAAAGTCCAAAGGGCAGAGAGTCTGTCACAATGCCCCCTTTTTGTGGAACACCCGGCAGACCCGGATTGACCCTGTTCGGGTTAACGTGGGGCTGTCCGGACTCTTGTTATGGGCAGAGTTCTGTTTGCCGGGATAATCCATCTGCATTACCGTTTTGTCTACCGGGCCTGTATTGGATTGTAAAATTATATGGCTGCAGGGCCAAGCTCCACCGCAATAGTCGTCCATTGTCCCCTGCGACCCGGGTTAAGCCATACCAAGGGATTGTGGTCTGTGATCAAGGTGAATTCACGCCCATACAAATATGGAGTAAGTTTTTTCAAAGCCCATACCAACGCCAAACATTCTTTTTCCACGGCCGCATAGCTCACTTCCCGAGGTAACAGTTTCCTACTGATATACGCAACAGGGTGCTCCCCTCCATCTTCTCCCACTTGACTTAGAACCGCTCCCAGTCCGAACATGGAGGCATCTGTGTGCACGAGGAAACATTTGTTAGCAACTGGGGCAGCCAAGACAGGCGCATTCACTAAGGCAGTCTTTAGCGCTTGAAAGGCCTTTTCACAGTCGGGGGACCACAGGACCTGTCTGGGTAGGTTATTTTTCGTCAAGTCAGCCAAGGGTTTGGCCACTGCAGTATAGTCTGGGACAAACCGTCTGTAGTACCCTGCGGTCCCCAGGAAAGCCAGTACTTGGGTCTTAGTACGCGGTGTGGGCCAGTTAGCAACTGCTTCGATCTTGGCAGGCTCTGGTCTCTGTTTCCCACACCCCACCCGATGTCCCAAATACTGGACCTCTGCCATACCCACATGGCACTTATCTGGTTTCAGCGTCAGGCCGGCGGCCTGAATCTGATCTAACACTGTCCCTACATGCCTTAAGTGTTCTTCCCAGGAGTCACTGTAGATCGCAATATCATCCAGGTATGCACAGGCAAATTCCCGGAGGCCATCAAGAAGTCTATCCACCAAGCGTTGGAACGTGGCTGGGGCGTTTTTCATCCCAAATGGCATGACCTTAAACTGGTACAAGCCAAACGGGGTGACAAAAGCTGACTTGGGGATAGCCTCTTCAGCCAAGGGAATCTGCCAGTACCCCTTGCAGAGGTCGATGGTGGTCAGATAGCGACCCCTGGCGATACGGTCTAGTAGTTCGTCTACTCGGGGCATGGGGTAAGCATCGGTCACTGTTTTTTCATTTAACCGCCGATAGTCCACGCAGAATCGGGTAGTCCCATCTTTTTTCGGGACTAGGACTACTGGAGATGCCCACGGGCTATCGGATGGCTCAATGACGCCTAACCTCAACATTTCCTGTATCTCCCCTCTCATCCCTTCACGGACCGCTTCAGGTATCCGGTAGGGGGGGGGCTGTCTAAGGGGACTTTGCCCAGGGGTTTCTACCTTGTGGGTGGTGAGAAAGGTACAACCTGGTTCTTGTGAAAATGTTTGTCGTTTACTCGCTAGTAAGTGGAGCATCTGCTCCCTTTTGTGGGAGTTAGCCAGTCCCCTAACTGAAATACAACAAAAATGCACAGAGCTACATAAATGAGAGTCCACAGAATTATTTCATCCCGTAGCGCATGCTCCACCACCTTGAAAGCAGATCACCAAGTGTAAAGCCACCGCTCTTACCAGATCCAAATGAATAAACGCCTTATGCTCAAGCCCTCGAATGCTCAGTCTCAGGTCTTCTCTGGTTAGGCTAATGACCTTGCTCAAGCGATGCCGTCATACACATAGTGACTCACAAAAGTCATGTAAGGCAAAATAGAAAAAACACTAGTGCAATACGTCCAAATTGTAATTAAAATATTGTTGTTTAATAGATTGCACTCACAAAGTTTAAAACAAGCAAACGCCTTCAGTACATAAAATGGCCAGTAATTCTCACCGCCAAAGACACTCAAAGGGTTAAATCCATGATTCCAAATCCAGT
This sequence comes from Gastrophryne carolinensis, assembly GCA_027917425.1. Lineage (NCBI taxonomy): Eukaryota > Metazoa > Chordata > Amphibia > Anura > Microhylidae > Gastrophryne > Gastrophryne carolinensis. The sequence goes on along the minus strand of CM051237.1, from coordinate 74,060,022 downwards.
CCTAGAATGTTAAAATCCAAGCGATCCAACGCGTTTCGTCGTAAAAACGACTTCTACCGGAATGCTTGGATAATGAATTGAACGGTCTTTTAAACCGGAAACTTCAATGACGTATGGTCACGTGATCGCGAACCCCGAAAGTTAAAAACAAAGTTCGTACCTGATTATCCTAATAAGCAGACGCGTCCCCACCGCATCTCGCAGCAAAAGGACCTCTCTAAATACACCGGTCAGGGAGATTTCTTCAAATCTTTCTTCCTCAATCCGGCCGGCGCATGCGCAGTAGCGCGCACGTCTCCAGCCTTCATAGAAAAAACTTTACAGCACGCCACTTCAGATGACAGGATGCGCACGCAACCCATAACAATATGCGCACAGAGAGTGTGTGGATCTCTCCCCTTCCGTCTATCAGGCGCATGCGCAATGACGCGCATGTTTCAACCTTCATAGAAAACACTTCACAGTGCGCAGTTTCAGATGACAGGATGCGCGCGCATCCAATCACACGGCGCACACAAAGAGTGTGTAATTTTAAAGCTACAGTACCTAAATCTACAACTTCAATGATGTTACCCAAAGGGACTTATTTATGATATAAAAATTATTTTATAAAATGAAAAAAAATATTATACAGCCAAAAAAACCCCAAACAATTTTAAAATACAAAACCATCAAGGTCCTGGCAGGTGAGAATTACCTCACAAACAGCATTATTACATCACCTGGGCCAAATACAATATTAATACTATACAATTAAGAATCATCTATAAAACAATTGAGGTCGAACTCAATGTTCAGGCCTCTTGGTACCATGGTGTCTAACTGAAAAATCCATTTACTTTCACACTGAGATAGTGTCCTAACCCAATTAGAGCCTCTCCAATGTCGTTCAACTTTCTCTAGACCCACAAAGGACAAAAACTTTGGATCAGAAGCATGTTTCAATTTGAAATGGGCGGACAAACTGTGCCCATCATAGCCCCTTTTAATATTGTAAATATGTTCGCAAACTCTAATTCTTAGTTCGCGGGTGGTCCTCCCTATATAGGTCAACCCACACGTACACCACAGGGCATATACAACTCCTCTAGAGCCACACGCAATAAATTTCTTAATCTTATAGGACCTTCCAGTACGGGTGTCTTCAAAGCACTTGACAGTTCTTTCAGATCCCATTGTGGTTTTACATCCACAACACCTCCCACATCTGTAGAATCCAATGGGCGGGGACTCCACCACCGTAATGGGTTTAGGGGGATCTACAAAACTCCGTACCAGTTTGTCCTTCAAGGTCGGTGCTCTTCTGAAAACACAAACCGGTTTCTCGGGTATTACCGGACCCAAAACTGGGTCTTCCCTTAGGATATGCCAGTGCTTCCCTAAAACTTTTTTCACCTTCTGATGTTGAGCACTAAATCCAGAGATAAAAGCATACTCCATATTGGAACAGTTTTCCTTAGTCACTTTTGATTTGTGTAGTAGGGAATCCCGTTCCATTGCACGAACAGATGTCAGCTGTGTTTCAAGCATGGTGGTATCATACCCTTTATCTACAAACCTTTGGGAGAGAGCTGCTGCCTGTTCATCGAACACATCTAATTCACTACAATTCCGCCTTAAACGCATGAACTGTCCCCTGGGAATAGCCCGCAACCAATTGGGATGGTGACAGCTGTCCCAGGGGACATATCCATTCCTGTCTGTGGTTTTGAAAAACGTAGAGGTTTGTAATTGTGATCCATTTATCTTGATGGTCAAGTCTAAGAAATGTATTTCATGCGGTCCAATTTCCGGGGTGAATTCCAAATTATAACTATTAGAATTTACTGAACCAAAAAATTCTTCCAAAGTCAACCTCGGCCCCTCCCACACTATTAATACGTCGTCAATGTAACGCCGCCATATTTTCAAATAAGGCCAAAATCCATTGAAGACATGCTGGGATTCCCAAAGCCCCACAAACAAGTTAGCCATACTGGGTGCAAATTTAGCACCCATGGCCACACCCTTGGTTTGGAGGTAAAACTTCCCTCCAAACCAAAAGTAGTTGTGGTCTAGGGCAAAGGTTAAGCAATCTATTATAAATTCCACCTGTTTAGTAGGAAGTCCAGATAGGAGATTAAGATAATGCCGAACAGCTGTAATACCTAGATTATGAGGAATAACAGTATATAAGGACGTAACGTCCGCTGTTGCCAATATTGTCTCCTCTCGAATTTCTATGGTATTACATAATTCCAAAACCTGCCCTGAGTCCCTCAGGTAGGCTGGCAAAGCACATACCAACGGTTGAAGAAATGTATCTACATATTCCCCTAATCTGCAAGTGAGGGAATTAACCCCGCTTACTATAGGCCGTCCAGGGGGTCTGTCCAAACGTTTATGGACCTTTGGAAGATAGTATACAGTCCCCTAACTGGACTTGGTGGATGGGGTCACTCTGGGGTTGTCTATCTAAAAGGTCGGGTAATGGTAAATTGTCTTGGTCGTCAGTAGCTGGGGCACATACAGCTGCTACGTCCTCCGGCCTCTCCTGATATTCTTTTAACATATTTACGTGAAAGGACCGCCTTATCCTCTCATATTTACAGCTAGCGATGACATACGTCACATAGCTGCTCTACTACTTTATAGGGACCTTGCCACGCTGCCTGTAGTTTATCAGTCTTGATGGGTTTCAAGACTAACACCTTCTGTCCTATCTGGAATGTACGCTGACGGGCACTCCTATCATACCATAATTTCTGTCGTCCCTGGGCTGCCTGGAGGTTCTCCTTTGCCATCTGGGCTAATTGCTCCATGCGGTCCCGGAGCTCTACCACGTATGATACGATGGGAGTCCCTTCCCTCTCGGTCTCTCCCTCCCAGTGCTCACGAATGAGATCTAGGGGGCCTCGTACCCTCCTCCCATATAATAGTTCAAAGGGAGAGAACCCAGTGGATTCTTGTGGCACCTCTCGGTATGCAAACAGGAGGTGAGGTAGGAATCTCTCCCAGTCCCTGTAGGTGTCTGTGAACGTCTTCAACATTTGCTTTAGGGTCCCGTTAAAGCGCTCACAAAGACCATTGGTCTGGGGGTGATACGGGGAGCTGAACAAGGGCTTAATATCACAGGCCTCCCATAACTGGCGGGTTAGGTCTGCGGTAAACTGCGTCCCTTGGTCAGATATTATTTCTTTTGGGAAACCTACTCTGGTGAATATCCCGACTAGGGCACTGGCAACAGTATCTGCCTGAATATTTGAGAGGGCTACGGCTTCCGGGTATCGGGTGGCATAGTCCACCACTGTAAGTATGTACTGCTTACCCGACTGACTCGGTCGCTTGAGGGGACCTATTAGGTCAACTGCTATCCGGCTAAATGGCTCCCCAATAACTGGCATAGACAGTAGTTGAGCTTTAGGGTGGTCTCCCCTCTTCCCTACTCTTTGACATATATCACAGGTCCTACAGTAGTTTCGTACATCCTTGGAAACTCCCGGCCAGAAAAAGTGCTGGGTTATTCTGCCTTTTGTGCGAGATACCCCCAGGTGTCCTGCTAGTGGGATATCGTGTCCAATTCGCAGAAGCGCCAGCCGGTATTTTTGGGGTACTACCAGCTGGCGTCTCTGTGATGGGACCGTCCCATGGCTGCGGGTGACCGACACCCTATATAGCTTACCCTGCTCCCACATGAATCCCTCTCCTTCTAACCCTCTCTCCCCCCGTCTCAGCCCTATCCCTGTACTTGGTGAGTGAGGGATCTAGCTTAGTCTCTAACCCAAACTCCTCTGGGTTGTCCCAGGCTACCGTCTCAGTTAGATCATCAGTGTGTCTTACCTGGGTCTCCCGACCAGTGGACTGGAGTCGGCAGCTCGGCCTTGGGCCCGAGTTGTAACAGAGTTGATGCTGGCTGGCCCAGAGGTAGCGTAGGCAAAAGTCATTGGTCCTAGATCATTTCCCAATAGTACTTCTGCTGGTAAGTTGTCCATAAGTCCCACCTGTACCCTGCCGGATCCAGCGCCCCAGTCAAGATGTACTCGGGCGGTGGGGAGTCGAAACGCCGCTCCTCCCGCCACCCTTACTGCAACGGTGTGTCCAGTGCGGTCTTTGTTCTTGACCAAATGAGGTTGGAGCAAGGTAAGTGTGGTTCCGGTGTCGCGTAATCCTTGCGCGGTGCGCCCATTGACTCGTACCTCCTGGCGATGGTGCTGTCGGTTGTCTGGAATGGCCGCTTGTACGGGATCAGCTTCATACAGTACCCCCAGATACTCTTCCTAACTGCTCTCAGCTTCCAAACAGTGTGCCGCAGGAGTATGGGAGGTGGAAGGTTGTTTTTGCCCCCACGTGTTTTGGGGAGGCTCTAGGGCGCAATCCCTGCCATAATGTCCCCATTGTTTGCAACAATGGCACTGAACTGTGGAGCGGTTCGGTTTCTGCGCTGGCCTATGTGGCCCAGAGTAACGAGTTGGCGCGGAAGCCACAGGTGCTTGAAACTTGATGGGAGGTTGTGGTTTTGGAGCGGACTGTTCTGTCCGGCACACATCGGTGTACTCGTCGGCTAGACGAGCAACCTCAGGTAGTGTTAGAGGCCTCCGGTCACGTACCCACTCTCTTAGCTCTGGTTGAAGGGCATTGAGAAAATGTTCTAGTAAAAACAACTGTAGTACATCCTCAGCAGTCGTGGCTTTGCATCCAGTGACCCAGTGTGATGCTGTACGATGGAGGCGACATGCCCACTCCATGTAAGAATCCCCTCCCTTCTTTTGGGATTTCCGAAATCGTCGCCTGTAGGCTTCCGGGGTGACAGCGTACTGGGCTAACAAAGCCTCCTTTACCAGATGGTAGTGTGGTAAGTCCACATCAGGGATGGCCCGGAAAGCATCGGAAGCTTTCCCAGATAGTTTCCCTGATAATATGGTGACCCATTCCTCCGTGGGTACCCGGTGTAAAGCGCACTGCCGTTCAAAATCGGCCAAAAATCCGTCAATCTCGTCGTCACTTTCCTGGAAGGACTTAAATGCTGCAAATGGAATCTTTCTCCCCCCAGTGTAACTGAGGCCGAGAGGCTGCTGGGTTGAAAGTCGCCGATCTTCCCTTCGCTTACTGGCCTCTGCCTCCGCTGCGGCAAAGACTTGGTCGATCAGTTCCTGTGATGGATTCGGGCCATAGACCGACAATCTGTTCCGAACCGCTTGAACAAGAGCAGCGTCTTCATCGATCTCTATATTGGTTTCGGTCCTCACTGCTGCACGATCCATTTCGATCAGCTCGGCTATCAGTTCCTGACGTGGGCGGTTGCTAGCTGACCTTCCCCGGCTCTCGAGTAGATCCTTCAGGGTCAGCCTTTTCAACTTGTCCTACTGACTCTCCATCAGGGTAGCACTCTCTCTGGGTAGAAAGGACCATCCGACCGCTTGCCACCAATTGTAGCGACCACCCTTATCGCCGGAGGGCTTCCCCGCCAGAGACGTCCTTTTCCCAATGGTGAGAGGTGCTGCAGGAATTCCAGAGTCATCCGTGAGGAAACAGGAACAGCCCTTACAAGGGCTAGTGAATTGTAATATAGCGTTTCACCCAATAAGAGACAGAACTCAGTATTGAGGGTGAAGGTGAAGTGACTTTATTAGTGCCACTCTAGGCCTTATATACACAAGTCTCCATGCAAGGTGGACCTGATGGAGAACTGCATGACACACACACCGACCAATAGCAGCAGGGCACACCATCCCTCAACTCTGCCGGTAACACAATCAGTATAACAATAGCAGTCTGTAATACAATCAATCAGAACAATGCCATTGTCTGTGACGTAATCAATCAACACAATGGCAGTCTGTAACACAATCAATCAGAACAATGAATAACGTAATCAATCAACACAATGGCAGTCTGTACATGCTTAAGAAAAGGAAAGTAATGAACCTGTGTAAAGTCCAAAGGGCAGAGAGTCTGTCACAGTGCCAAAAAGTCGCTTACAGCACTTCCCTTTGTGGGATTGCGGCTCTTTGGAGAAAGATTAGATTCTGTCACGAAAGGAGGGAAGTTACCTCAGCGTAAGAGGCAACGTCATCCCTTTCGGGGGGCGGCCTCATTTAACCCTTCCTTTCGTGGTGCCAGAACTGGCAGAGTTTTGGCCTTCTCTACCCTCAGAGGTGATTCCTGGAGTAGAGGCAGAGGTCGTGCCCATCCAGGTCACAATTGGAGTTCCAAACCCAAGCCCGCTGCTAAGCCAGCTCAGCAATGAGGGGGCGCCCTCACCCTTGTGGGTGGGGGGACGGCTGCGGCACTTCTTCCAGGTCTGGGACCAGGAGGTCTCAGACAAATGGATTCTGGAAGTGGTGTCTTCCGGTTACTTCTCCTTTTCGTAAGACGGACGCCTTTTTCGTGGTGCCCTCCAGGCCCAGGAGAGGTCTGGCGCCCGCTAAGTCTTCCATTAGTAAATGGATTCGACAGGCCATTGTTGGGGCCTATTCTGCCAAGGGGAAGGTTCCCCCTTTTCGTGTTACTGCTCATTCTACTCGTGCTGTTGGAGCATCTTGGGCTTTTCAGCATCAGGCTCCCGGGCGGCTGGTTCTACTGCTTTTGATTAAACTGAAGTGGATCAAGTCAGCCAGGTGGATATAGGCCCGGGAGGTGGAGACGCACCTTTGTTCTTGCAGACCACACCCTTCAGGAGAGGTTAACCCAATCGTCTCTGAATTAAGTCTGATGTCCTGAAGTAATAATGGAAGAGAAATTTATTCTACAGGTGAGTACTCACAGAATTCTCTTATTTCTTTCCCAAATTGTATAAACTCTTGTTTATTTCTTCACATTTAAAAGACAACCATAGACAAATATTTGGATGTTGGTGGATTATTTCAGATGTGCTCTGTCATTTCTAACCATAGCTATAGCCAGTATCTGAATTTTAAAAGCCCAAGGGCAGCTCTGGTGAAAAAACCCCCGGAAATCTTGAGCCGTCACTGCCCACCAAGGTTCATACAGTATTGATCTGTGTTTCAGTCAGTGGCACTTTCTGATTTAAAGAAAGAGGAGAAAAATAAGAGTATTTCCAAGCAAAAACAAATCTTCAACACTGCTCTGTTATTTTGGCCAGGAGAGATGATGAGAAGCAGGAAAGAAAAATATTTTCAAAACACGTAGAACAAGGGGAGTTTTCAGTGAGGCAATTAGCCGTGGGTTCAGTGCTAAGAGATACTGGATAGGTCCACTCCGTTCTGACAAGGCTGCGAGAAGGGTTATCACCGGAGACATGCTGTACGTACTGACTGGACCCTTTGCGCACTGCAGAAGGGTTTACATGTAATTAGGTTCTCACACGTTGTTCTTTTATCGATGTCAGTGCATTGAACAGTGTGTGGGAGCCCAGACAAGGTACCATTACACAGGATGAATGTATGATCACTAAGGTTATGGTAGAGGCACACGGCGTAACCAAAAATGGTTTTGCTAATGCTCTACAGTTTTACCATCTTGAAAATCAACTCTTTTAATGTGTCCTTGCAAGCAAAAATCGAAAGGTTCAGTTTGTTTTTGCGATTGCTAGTATCATTCATCCATGGACGCTACTTTTTATTTAGATCCACTAAAAACATGTATGGAACCTTAAACCGGATCTTCAGCATCATTTTAATGAAAAGCCCAAACCCTTAAAAAACTATTCTCCAGCATCTAAAATTAAAATATTTTACATTTTTACATTTAATTGCTTCTTTTTTATTCTTTCCCCCACTGGGCTGCAACTCTCTTCAGGACTCTTGGATACGGGCGTCGCCATCTTGCCTCAGAAGCATCACACAATGAGAAGAGGGGGAGAAAGTGCAGGGGGTCGGGTTATAGCTGTGCTTTGCACAGACAGAGCAGAGCTGGGGTCAGGAAAAAGACAGCAATCCCGCAATGCAGAGCGGCATAGTCAGAAGATCCTTCTGTTCCTTCCTGTCTGCAGGCAGCCTGAGATTCCATGGACTGCCATCTTGGATATGGGCCACCATCTTGGATATTTAAAGACTCAGAAAATGCACTAGGTGCAGGTAGGATGAGTTTTAATGTGGGCAATCTGTATGTAGGGTGGGAGAAACATATAAGATAGGCTCTTATTCAGGATGAAGGTCCTGTTTAAGTGGGAAGTGGGAAAATCCACTTCGAGGGACTGTTCAGTGGTGTTAAGGCACCAAGTGCACCTGATTCCCTGCAGCCGCTCCTACGGAACTATTTGCCTGGTGTATTTGTGAGCAAACTGCTGTTTCATCTTCTAGACTCAAGTTATGTTATGAGCCCCACTTGAGTACCTATTAGCCCCTATGGGCAATCGATTTAATCCTGTACTCATTTACAAAACTAGTAAAATCTAGGGAGCCTTCCTGTTTTTACCAGGTAGGTTAAAGGTTAGGGGGAGCACCACCCCATCCAGGGACCCAAAAACTGATTATTTTGGGTGGTGAGAGGGGGTAGCAGACCAGAAGATCTTTGGGGGGTGATATAAAAGGATGACTGAGGGCCCAGGGAAGTTCTTGTGTCAGTACCTATAGGGGATTTGTGGGTGTTCTCATGTGGTGGGGGTATGTCACAGTCACATCATAACGGTATAGTTGGGGGGACCGCGGGGTGTTGTATGAACAGACCTCTCACCTCAACATCTACTTCCTGCACAGAGCATGTTGCCATAGCCCCCCTGACAAGCCTCCCCAGCTCATGCAATCATTCACTGCACCAAACCTCGTCACCATATGTATGCCTGCTGCAGCATTTCTCCTGTGGTCCTAACATTGTTGCCACACCCCTTTCAGCAGCCTGTTTTACGGGGCCCTCCCATACACCCGACACCTTCTGGTCATATCCTCACCCCCTTCCACAGCTGCTGCTTCGATGCTTTTGCACCTGCAGCCTTGAGTAGCCATGTCCCTAATGACTTCTACCACCACTGCCATCTTACACTTGGCGTCAGGTATGGAGTAGAGATTTTCCATGAGGGATAAAAAGCAGGGAAGAATAGGGGAAAGAGTAAGGGAATGACAGCCCAGTAGCAACCATTTACGTTGCCATCTTGATTGAGAAGAAACTGAATGATGTCAGTCCCTTTCGAACCCATCGGAGAGTTATGGCGGTTTTGACAACTACAACACATTCTTTGGAAGCTGTTTCCTTACAATTATTCTTAAGCCCTGTGCTGTACATCCTACAATAAACGTTCATTTGGGAAACATTTATAAATAAATTGTAAGGGCACCACTTATGAATAAGTAAATATAATTATAATTTCCCCTAGGTGGGTGCACCATGAATTCCAAACCATCAAAGTTACAAAGAAAACAAAAAACCTTCAGAATTCCAAAGGAAACCTTTTAGGGCACACCACCAGGTATATGAAAAAGCAATCCTTTAATTCATACAAAGACACCAACTAAAAACCACATATACACAAAGGACAGTTTAAAAACATATAAGCATCCCCCAGGTCTTATAATCCATCATTAAACATATATATATATATATATATATAAATATCATCAATTTGATAGTCAGCACTAATATACAAATCAAATAATACAGCTGACAACAGCGGCAAAATATATATATATATATATATATATATATATATATATATATATAAAAGTACATGTATGTGCAAGCTAATATGCTAAAGAAAAAAGGGGGGGGGGTTTAAAATTAACTAAAAGTTGATGACACTAAATAATTAATGTGCCCCTAAACAAATATAATCAATATCATTGTGAACTATTAAACCACCCTAAAAATAACCCCTGAGATTCAACATCCTGAATCTCCTAATAAAGTGCACTTGCTTAGCCAATCCTTACAAGTCTCCCATAAATATCAAACTCCTCAATCTCCTAATAAAGTGCACAGTGCTGTATCAATCTACACTAAAATATGCAAGCTTAATATTACTGCAAACAACAGTTGTAAACACAAGAGCAGGAGCTTGCAAACTGCCTTAGACCATGCAGATAAACATGACACAGGATCTATACAAGTAAATAAATACCGCCATTATTCAGCTGAACGACTGCCTGGAGGACCCACTGCTGTCGTTCAGCTGAATAATGGCGGTATTTATTTACTGTTTTTTTGCGCAAGGTGCGCACTTTGTCTGCAGAGCTGAACTTTTCAAGTAATGTTATGCGCATGCTTTACTTTGGGGTGTTTGGCAACTCTTCCCTTGACAGTAGCAATTCATGTTGGGTATCGTTCTGTTCGGGGGATGTTGCTTTTTTAAATTTTACTTGTTTTTTCTTGTTTGCATATAGTTTTTTTTAGGAAAATGTGGCTTTGATTCTTCTTTTTTATTTTTTTTAGGGAAACTCTGTGCAACCAAAGAATTTATTGAGGGATTACTTCCAGAAAACTGTGCCCATGTCAACAAGCCTGGTACGCCAAGAAAGAAAGAGGTGTGTACTTCCAGAGAATATATAGTTTGTGGGGGGTATTTCAAATTTAAAGGGTTGTTTTCCTGGAAAAACAGCAAGGTGCGCTTAGCACGTAGCATAGTTGTATTTTATCTGAAAATCTCCTAAAGCGCTCTTTCAGTTTGGGGGAGTCTCCTGGGCAGGAAAGGGTGTCTACCTATACATATGTGGTAACGCTGTGACCGGGAGAAATTTGTGTTTTACACGCAATAAGATTTTATTGACAAACTTACATTTTTTATTACAAAAAACACTACAAATTGCAAAACATTTTTTTTTATTTTTTTGCACATATTTCACCCAAAAGTATTGATAATACACTAAAAAAAGGCCAAACAAGACATTGCATGTTGAAGCCCAGACTCTGCTGAAAGAAAACAATATATAATTTTCCTGGAAAATCCCTGGAAATCCCTTCAAAAATCAAGGTTGGACATATGTAGCGCAAAATAGTGAAACGTGGTTTGGCAACAAAGGGTGACAAAAGCTGCAGGTAGGCTGGCACTTAAAGGGTTAAAGAGGAACTTTAGTACTATCACTCCTACAGCATGTGGTCATGCAAATGGTATCGGCTGCCTGGTCTCAGGATTCCCCCATTTTTTTTGGGGGGGGGGGGGTTGCGAGAGTAATTATAGAATTTTTAAGCTTTTAAAGAAAGTTAAAATAAACCTTAACCAATGACTGAAACACCTAATGAAATAAAAATATATTGATGCCCTTATTGCATGATACATGGACAGCAAATGTGAGAGCATTAGGGAAATTATCCTTGGGACCCATCAGTCAGCTAACACACAAAGCTGGATTTAATATAAAATCTGATGTTTATTGACCATAATAACAAATGTAAGGTTATGGAAGAAATAACACAGTAAACACTCCAGGCAAGCCAGAAACACGTTTTGAGTCCTGGATCTCTTGGACTGCCCTAGAGGTGACCTTGGGTCAGTCCCTGGGTCCCATTTGTGGGCCAGTCCATCCCTGGTCAGCAGAATTGCACTGCACCCTAGTGGAAGCAATTAAACATCTTCATTTTCAATTGTTGCCACGTTAGGCCCTCCACGGAGTAGCTTGCATAGCGTACACTGCCAACATTGCCATAAAGGGAACAGGAGGTTGGTTCGAGTAGGTGATTATCACAACTGCATTTACTCTAAAATCTCTTATTTAAATTCAATCTTTGCCTACAAAAAGGCACATTATGTGCATAGATTTGGCATTTAATGGCAGAAACATTTGTAACTTCTTCCACAGGGGATGTTCTGTACTAGCAGATGAAAGACAAAAGAGCATTCATTTTCAATCTAAGTTCAGCTAGACTATGCAACCCCCCCCCCCCCCCATAATCTTTTTTTAATATTGCCCTTGATCCTATGCTAATAATTATCAGCTCTGGTTATTTGAACATTTAGGCAAATTGACTGCACTTTCACAGGGTTCTCCTGCATCCATCAGTGGTCTCTTCTTTTATTTCATATGGAATATTTTGGCTAACAAATCACCTGACCTGATAGATTGCCATTTGTTTTCATGGATCAGAAACCTAGAAGGTTGACAGCAGTAGGAGACCACATGGTTCACCTAGTCTGGTCTTGTGACCAGTGGGCTGCAGGCTTGATTCTTGGCATGACATGCTCTTTAGCAAGGCACCTAACCCCCCTCCCAAACTGCTCCCGGGCATGGTTTGGGCAGGCCTCAGGCATGGGGGCACTCACTGCTTGTGTGTGTCTCACTGTATGATTGGATTAAATGCAGAGGAATAATTCCTGTGTGTACACAAGCATACAGTGGTCATACGTGCACAAATACGTTCTCTTGACCTTGGGGTATGTTTATCGCAGGCATGTCTGAAATCTCTCAGCCAAAACAACTGAGGCGGCTTCACTGTTGTGTTAAAAAAGCATAAAAAAGATGGCCTTTAGAGCAGCAATATGTTCTTACTGACTTACCCTTCATATTAAATACTATACGATTTCCTTTTTAATTGTCATGATTTTGGCAATAGGATTAATATGAAAATGAACGAAAACTTGATCCAGACAGCGGAACAGGTAGCACAGCCCCAGAACACGTTGGTGTTGAAGGATTGGTCTGGTGAGTAAGTACACTGACAGACCACATGGAATTATAGGAGGCTTGAAAGTTTACAGTAGCAACAAGTGTAACCGGCTACCATCACATCCCGGATCCCACGCATCTCAACCAATGACCTCAGCCTCTCCCTGGATATGAGATAATTGAGTCTGTACCAGGCCAGTCCCAGCAAGAAGTGCTTGCCAGCAAAGTCACATAACACTGAATCATGTCAGGAAGCTTTGAGGTGGATGGCAGCAAATAACCACAAAGTGATTTAATTAGAAACATTACTGCATACTTAAGATTTAAGTGCAATACGTTTGGTAATGCATACAGCAAATGAGCCAGCTTTGCTTAAAGGAGAACTTCAGAGCATTAGGTTATCTCCTCTAAGTATTTGCATAGTTTATTAGGAGCCCTATAAATAGCATCAATGATTTAAGGGGTTACAGCAGGCAAAGGCAATTGTTAGACCATTGTGTTGGGCTACGTCTGGCACTTATTTCAGACCCGTCTGGTCTTAAACTGTGTCTTCACCACATCAACACACTCCCACACACATACATATATTTATATAATGTCATTGAAATGAATACATACGCTATAAGCCCATTTTACTTTTACAAAATGCAAATAATGGACAAAAAAAATGGCAATGATATTATATGATATGCATTTATAAACTATTACCTTTGGTCTGATACATTGGTTAGAATCAGCTGTTACACACCAGCAGTTATTTTTAATCCACGCTCTGATGATCAATTTTGCAGGCTCTATTGTCTTTTTCTAAAGCTGTGCTTGTGACCAGGTAGCCATGTGTGATTCAAGCACTAATTAGTAGTGATTGAAATGCTGCATCTATTCATAGGCTAATTAGTCTTATTGCCTCAACTGACAAACGTGGGTGAACATATAGACCGCCAGTAGAACCCTATGATTGGTGGTCTATGGCAAATAAATCTAGGTGTGCCACTACTCCTGCCTTGTTTCTACTTCAGGAACAACTGTGTTCTAACAGGATGGGAGAGGGCAGCCATCAGGAGGTGATCTGCTGATCGATAGTTTATGCGTTTTGCCTATAGAGTTCCTTTAATGCTAAAGCTGCTACATAGCTTTTGTCCCCTTGCTATAGAAATTACCTGGCGGCTATCTGTTTTTTTTTTTTTTTTTTTTTTTTAATTAGACTGACATTTAGGTTAACGAACAGCAGAGCTTCATGACAAGTTTGGCATTAAGGCTTTACATATATGGCATATAGGCTTTATTTGCTTCCTATGGAATTTAGGGCTTGTGAGGTACAGATTGGCATTCAGGCATTAGGCTGCAAAAGAATCAGAAGTAGACTTTTTTGTTACAGTGCACTTACAGGTTGGGTGCAGAAACAGATCCAGCCAGTTCTCTTGGCCCTCTACAACAACAATATATTTAAAATTCCTAATGCATACATTCTATGCCTGCCCTAACCTTAGCCCACTCTGTCTAAGACGAAATATAAAAGTAAACAGTTCCCAAACTGTTTGTTTTAGCTTTGAATAGAGCAACTGTTAGGACAAGCTTGGTAATATCTGTGACCCTTAATGAGAGGATACCGAAAGAAAGGTCATGTAACAGAAAAGCTATAGTTGTTCCCAGTGTTGGCCTAACCCACCAGAGGACCAGGGGCTATTATCAGGGCCTTACAGGAGATATGTATAGTTCATTGGTACTAAACTAGTCACAGGTTACTATGTTTACTACAGTAAAAATGGTCTTCTGCTATTTTTCTATAACTGAAAGGTGGGTCCCAAGAATGATATATTCTGGTGGGCTACTCTTTTTCCCAAGGATACAGTTTGTCCAGGGCTGTATTTAGGGTTCACGCCACCCAAGGCAATTCAACCGGAACAACAGTCTGAAATTAAAATTTCTGTATCTGGATAGTGCACCTGCTCTATAGACTTAAGAAAAATGTCTCACATAGTTTACCTGATAATGGCGACCCCTGAGCACATAGTGACCAACAAACCGAAAGCCTCAGATCCACTCCTGAGTGAGCAGTGCAGCGCACTCTCACTGGTTCTGAGAGTGCCAGCCCATTGAGAGGGAGCATGTGCCAGGCCCGTCCCCCCTGCCAGCTGACACAGATTTTTTTTATTTCAGGGGATAATAGGGATTATCCCCTGAAATAATTCATGGGGATGGAGGGGGATCTGCTACACTACCATGTTATGGGGGTATTCTGCACGCTGCCTGTTATATGGGCTATATAAACCTCACGGTATAAACCTCACACGGTCTGTATAAATGGAAGTGGATAGAATTGCAAGCTGGGGAACTCCTGCTTTCGTTACCTTGGTTCATTTCTTGGACAATTCTCTCCTTTTTATTTTTTGTGATGTGTGACTCTACAGGTCCTTCTCAAAAAATTAGCATATAGTGCTAAAGTTCATTATTTTCCATAATGAAATGATAAAAATTAAACTTTCATATATTTGAGATTCATTGCACACCAACTGAAATTTTTCAGGTCTTTTTTTTGTTTTAATACTGATGATTTTGCCATACAGCTCATGAAAACCCCAAAATCCTCTCTCAAAAAATTAGCATATTTCATCCGACCAATAAAAGAAAAGTGTTTTTAATAAAAAAAAAAGTCAACCTTCAAATAATTATGTTCAGTTGTGCACTCAATACTTGGTCGGGAATCCTTTTGCAGAAATGACTGCTTCAATGCGGCGTGGCATGGAGGCAATCAGCCTGTGGCACTGCTGAGGTGTTATGAAGACCCATGATGCTTCGATAGCGGCCTTGCGTCTCTCAACTTTCTCTTCACAATATTCAACAGATTCTCTATGGCGTTCAGGTCAGGAGAGTTGGCAGGCCAATTGAGCACAGTAATACCATGGTCAGTAAACCATTTACCAGTGGTTTTGGCATCTCCATAAAGCTTTTCAGCCGATGGAAACATGAACTGCTCCAAAATCTCCTGATAGCTAGCTGCATTGACCCTGCCCTTTATAAAACACAGTCGACCAACACCAGTAGCTGACATGGCACCCCAGACCATCACTGACTGTGGGTACTAGACACTGGACTTCAGGCATTTTGGCATTTCCTTCTCCCCAGTCTTCCTCCAGACTCTGGCACCTTGATTTCCGAATCACATGCAAAATTTGCTTTCATCAGAAAAAAGTACTTGGGACCACTGAGCAACAGTCCAGTGCTGCTTCTCTGTAGCCCAGGTCATGTGCTTCTGCCGCTGTTTCTGGTTCAAAAGTGGCTTGACCTGGGGAATGCGGCACCTGTAGCCCATTTCCTGTGCACGGTGGCTCTGGATGTTTCTACTCCAGACTCAGTCCACTGCTTCCGCAGATCCCCCAAGGTCTGGAATAGGTCCTTCTCCACAATCTTCCTCAGGGTCCGGTCACCTCTTCTCGTGCAGCGTTTTCTGCCACATTTTTTCCTTCCCACAGACTTCCCATTGAGGTGCCTTGATACAGCACTCTGGGAACAGCCTATTTGTTCAGAAATTTCTTTCTGGGTCTTACCCTCTTGCTTGAGAGTGTCAATGATGGCCTTCTGGACAGCAGTCAGGTCGGCAGTCTTACCCATGATGGCTTTGAGTAATGAACCAGGCTGGGCTTTTTTAAAAGCCTCAGGAATCTTTTGCAGGTGTTTAGAGTTAATTAGTTGATTCAGATGATTAGGTTAATAGCTCGTTTAGAGAACCTTTTAATGATATGCAATGAATCTCAAATATATGAAAGTTTAATTTTTATCATTTCATTATGGAAAATAATGAACTTTAGCACTATATGGTAATTTTTGGAGAAGGACCTGTATATTCGGTCTTTCTGGTTTGGGGTGCCCCACTGTGTGAACCCCCCAGGTCTCCGAGGTCTCTTACCTTTCCTCGAGCCCACTCTGTGGCTAAAGCAACCTGCAGGAATCCTAGCCGCACTTGCGAGTGAAGTGCAGAATCACTCCGCGCCCTTCGGATGTATGCGAGAGCCATTCATTTGCGGCAGGCAAGGAGGGAGTCCCTGGAGTCTCATGGACTGCGGGTGGGTTTTGGTCCTCTTTAAAAAGTAATTTAAAGGAAGCTCACAATTTTTCTCTGCTCTATTCGCAGATTCCTTTCACCTGTGTGAAATATCTTTTTTACCCAAGGGCAGCACGTTCATAATTTTGCTTCGATCTGTTTACGTTGTCCTGATTTAAACAATGAGCCTAAAGTGTGTCTAATTGTCCTGGGAGTGGGATACACTCAAAGCCTCTATTTTAAATTTAACTTTTCTTCGAAGTAAGTTAATGCAAAATATCCTGTACTTGCACCTAATGGTCCACATTAAATCCATCCAATGGTTTGGAGGCCTGCCAGCATCAGTCCATAGTGCTACTGTTTCACCCAAATTAGTCTATGGAGTTATTAGTCATGATATAACGAGCCCATTCTTCGTGGTAACTCGAGATCCTGTAGCTTAATAAACGTCATCATATTCCTGCACTGAACATAACGGAATTGATAGAATCTAACTCTCTGTGACCCAGGTAAGCGCCTGAACCATGTTTTCCCTGCATTAATAAATCCCTTCGATTCCTCACCACAAGGTTTATCGTGGCATGCAGATTGGCAGGTGATATTTACTCTGTACCACAGCTTCTTCAGCCTTGGGTTCAGGCCCAATTGAAAATCAAAATATCTGTGATGGGGTCTGGAGAATAAGTGACCAGTTTTCCCCCAATTCAGATCGTGACCGGCTTTCATTTAGCATTTCCAGAATTAGCTGTGTCCCTCTTATTGAGGCTTCAGGCAACCAACAAAATGTAATAATAAATTGCTAGTGGAATTTTTTTTTACATTTGAATTGTTATATAGCACTGATGGCTCTGCCCTAACTATAAATGGCAGACCTACTTCCTTCCTTGTAACTCTTTGCGAGGGAGGGTCCTGGCTCACCAGGACACTAACCTAACCTACCCCCTCAGTGAGTGCCATCTGTGAGCACTGCATTAAAGAAGCAGAGCTCCATCCCATTTGGGGGCGTGCAAGAAACAGCTACACACACAAATGCAGCACCTACTACAATAAGAGTCATGCTTAAAGCGGAACAAAACCCAACAGCGGCAGACTGGCTTTTCCCCTGAATCTGAATACCCCACTGTGTGAAACCCCCAGGCTCCTGTAAAAAACTCACCTTTTCCTGCTCCAACAGCGCATACATGGGCTCTCGACCAATCAGAGCCCTTTGCCTTGACTACCTAAGTTAGCAAGGAGTGGGGTAAGGTGAGTTTTAGTGGGCGAATTAGGGGGTTTTACAAAGTGTTTTTGTTCTGCTTTAATGGGACAGTCCAGACAATGGCAATAATAGGACAGCAAGCAGCTCTTCTGAAGCCTGCCCCATGTCCCTCTTCTCCATTCTCTGCAGTGCACTGTAAATGTTGTAGCAGGTCTCCAAAATGTGCCCCTCCTTACCATTTTAATTCTATATGACCATTTCCAAATGTGGTCGCACATCTGCTTCTATCTTCTGTGCTCCCAGCATGAGCAAGCTCTATTCTGACTCACTAGATTGCAGTAGTGGGGATTCTGAAGACAGCTTCACCTTGTCTGTGTATGCATGTGATTGATGTGTTCTTACTCCATAAGGCTTGGCAGATAGCTTACTTGGCTTGCCATGGACATTATTTTCAGAAGATTTATTTCAGTACAGAATCTTGTAATAAACTCTTCTTACAGCAGGAATCTTGAAATGTACGTTCAATACAGCAGGGCATTTGTGATCTAAACCCATAACAGCAGCAGGTAAAAAGACTGCAGACTGCAGGAGGGAGCAGCGGGTGTGCACTGCTTGGATGCAAAATTGGGAACAGCTGGGTGAGAGGGGAAGAAGGGAGGAGCTACTTGCATCACAGCTAGACTAAGGGAGCCAGGAAGGGACAAAAGCAATTAAAGGGACACTGCTCAGCTTATGTAAATAAACAATATATCAAGCAGTTACCCCAGGTAAAATAAATCACACATCGTGGGACATAACAAGCCCGGAAAATCACAGAGGTTGCACTTGCCGGGCTTACTCACGCTGGGAGCACTGAGCAACAGGGGCTACCATTTTGAGGAAAGATGGGGCAAACGTTGAAGAACTGCATTAGTACAGATAAGTGCTGCAGGCAATAAAGGGGAGGCACATGGGACAGGCTTCAGGTGAGCTGCCACATCATGCATGTCTAGACTGTCCGTGTAACTGGGGTGCACAGTTTTTTTCTGCATCATGAAGCTTACTATGCCAGATTTTTGCTTACTAAGGATCTTTATCTGTAGAGGCATCAGAATTTGGGACTAAAAGTCACCTAATATCATTTTTAATTATATGTAAATGTGTTATAAGATGCAAGATAACA
This sequence comes from Gastrophryne carolinensis, assembly GCA_027917425.1. Taxonomy (NCBI): domain Eukaryota; kingdom Metazoa; phylum Chordata; class Amphibia; order Anura; family Microhylidae; genus Gastrophryne; species Gastrophryne carolinensis. Next base: position 74,041,150 of record CM051237.1, on the reverse strand, counting down.
CTTTACTACAATATATGAAAATTAGAGCAATACATTTGCACTATTCATGTTGCTGGTTTATTGGAACCTTTTATTGGGTACTGATAAATGGGCGGGTCCCCAACAGCTTGTCCTTGTACATATTTATGCTTAAATAAATGCAAGGACCAGGACTTACTAACCCTCAGATGAGTATAATGCATTTATTCCTGCTGAAACTTTCTGAGAACAGAGGAATCCCTGTGACAATGATTGGCTTCTTCTACTTGTATCCATAAATCTCTGATCACTCTAGCTTCTGACAGTTTTCTAGCTTTAAAACACATAGGACAATGATCTAGACATCTTAAAAATGTTGTGTTCCTCATCAATCTATGGTAATTAATATCTGTCCCATGCACATTTACCATTAACGTTAGGAGTATGGTATACCCAACAATACATGTCTTAAGTAATATGATATTATAAACATGCTATAAAATCTTTATGGGATTCTCCCCCCCCCCCCCCCCCCGTCATATTAATGGTAGGCAAATTACCTCCTGAAATCTTGTCCACAAAAACTATTCTAAGATCTTAATGGTGTTAGGGTTGAAGTGTGTCTTATAGGGTTATGCTATACTGCTTTTCATGACCTTGATAGCCACATGGTCACCATACATACAGATGGAACAATAGTTAACCATCACATCCCAGCTCATCCCATTGTGATATATCACAAAGCAGCCATTAAAAAGCATTTAAGATTTCAAGATAGCATGATGCACCAGTGCATTACTGAAGAAACTGTACTTCTGCATGTAGGTGCTGGTTGGTCTTGTGATTCAGGTGTTGGCTGCCGGCCATATATCTGCTATTAGATATTAATAGCAGCCTATTCATTGGCTAATTCATCCTCCTTTACATAAATCACTTGGCTGGTAGTGTGCAGTTTGAACTGGACCAGCTTTCTTCAACCGAAGCAGTCAGTGTGCATGGAGTGCAGGCATAACTTTTACAATAGTGGAGGGTTATAGAGAAACCTATTTTATTGTTGGTCTGCTTTAAGGTAATGAGGTGCAAACTAACCAGTGAAAATTATCTCTCAGTGGCCAGACTGCAATCTGCATACCATCATTGTTCTTTGCCTCGCTCCATTGAATAAAACTTCTGTGTTAGTCTGTGAAGCCCTTTTGGCATAAGAGTCTTGTCATTTTTATTATGTGCAGCAATTTATCGCCTTACACATCTTCTAAGACACATTTACAACAACAGGTACGTTATAAACCTTCCAGGTCTCGCTCATAATAATTAATGCTTTCATGGCTGGAGGGTGTGGGGGGGGACTTGCACTGTTTTGCCGACTAGACGAAAATGTCTCAAACAATCCAAGGCCCGATGCTTTTTTAATATGCAAACTCTTGAAACCGTGCCCGGCGCGTTTTGACTGGCGTCTTCAAGTAATGGCCTCAGTGTTTTCTGCACATGAAAGCTTTTTAGATAATGTAAAAAATATAAAGGCAGGTTTCTATTTTTCATCTTTGACACAAATGTTTATTTTTTAACAATTTACTGAAGTCTACCGAAGCTCGGCGTACATGTTATTGATTTAAAAGTTCATTTGGTTTAAGTGATGTGCTGTGTATACTTGGGGAGTTCAGAAATGAGATCCATCTGGAGAAGGTTGGTTCCTTCTGCTTCTTGACGGCACTAGTGCCTGTTACATACATTCAGACAGGAGATTACGGCATTCTTTGCACGTTGTGAAACACATATAAATACTTTCAGTAGGGAAAATGAATTGTGTATGTTGTAGAACACAATGAAACTGTTAGTCCTTATGACACAGCACCCGTAAACAAACACAATGGATTTTGGATTACTTTGATTTAAAAAGAGCTTTTATGAAGACATGAGAAAGTTGATTGAAGAAAAGTGCCTTTGTTGCCTAAAGTGACCAGTTGAGTAAGCATTCTTCCCATCACCAGCACTAGAGACATTACTTAACCCTTGGTGCTTCAGCCCAAGAGTTACCTTGACCGGCACAGCTTTAGCCGATGTTTGACTCCCATTTCCTGATCCTTTTTTTTCTCGGCTAGCAATAACACTCTGGAATTCTTCCTTCCTGGATTGTCACTATATGTAGAAAGGAGAGAGACAGAGAGAGAAGGAGAAAATGTAGAACAGAGACAAAAAAGGAGGGAATGTGTAAAAGAGAGGAGGGAATGGGGGGGCTGGAGAGGAATAATGACACTGCGGACAATAGTTGTGGTTTGTAAGTTGCTGTAATTACTCTGTCTGATCAATTGGTCTCTTAGTCTGGCCCATCATCTCCGGGCTCTGAGATTCACCTGGGTATTCAAGCCATCCCATCATGACAAAGTGTTGAGCACCATTGGGAAGGATTTCCCTCCTTAAAATGATTTATTTTGTTCTACTTTTGAGTGATCTCATTACATGTTCTAACCACTGTAGCCTAGGTCCTGATTATCACAGAGGTTTTTTGAAAAAATATCGATAGTAATAAAAGTCTGCTTGAAGACATTTAACTAGTCATCTGACTTTCTCAATAAAGAATGATTTGTACAAGAATCAACACAATTATTAGCTTCAATCAATGTTTTCTGTTTACTATAACCCCTTTAAACAGCATGTGTAACTCGTAACTCTCACATGGTTGCCTCTCCTGCTGTTAATCGCCAGGCACATGAGCGTTACAGGCCTGGCCCCCCTAGTGGCAAAAAAAAGTAAAAAAAACAAACAAAAAAACACCTACTTGACCCCTCAATCGATCTGGCTAGGTCTTCTCTTCACACAGGGGCATCCAATCCCCCCCCCCCCCTTCCCCGGGGCTCTACTGGCTTGAACATGTGTAGCGCAAAATATTGTGAAAACTAGTCTGGCAGCAGAGGTTGATAATAACTTTAGGTAGGCTGAAAGTTGAAAGGATTAACGTCAATGTTTTTTTTTTTTTTTTGGGGGGGGGGGGGCTTTAACATTACTGTACATGTCTTGTTTGATATTTATTTTGTGTTTTTTTATATTTTTAGGTATAATATGTAAAAACAAAGTCATGTTTTTTAAAATAAAAAGTGTACAATTTTAAAGAAAACCATATTGCGCGTAAAAACCCCATTACAATGGTACTACATACAGTATGTTCCTGCCCAGAAGATGCCCCAAACTATGACACTTTCAAAGCAGCTTAACTGATGCCTCTCCACCATTTCCTGCAGCGTGGGGTAGAAGACTTTGCAGGGCTCCAATGTTTGTCCTCCTTTCAATTTCATTCATCGAGGACCATGCAAAAAAGTGTCCCCCCTAAGCTCTCAGTGCAAGCAAGCAGCGCAAACAGTGGTCCCGCATCAGTCTGTGACCACACCAGAGCATGCTCAAGACTCAGAAATCTGCCCCATGACACAGCCTTCCTAGCTCCGCCACAATCCAAAACAAGGAAAGCAGCTTCACTTAGAATACTTAAGTTATTTGAATATAATCACAGATTTTTGGAGATTCATCCAAAAATGATCACTTTGCCTATTGAAAGGACTAAATGTTTGTTTACAGCATCCTTAGACTGCTACAGGTAGATCTGCCATAATTCCAAGAAAAATTCTAATAGGAAGGATCTGTATATATGTATACAGAATTCCTAGCTGTACATGTAAGGAAGTGTTGTTTTCCTAGGATGGACATCATAAAAGTAAAAACAGATGTCCCAACTACTGTAAAAAGAAAAAAGAAATGGTTCTGCATATTGATTTCTTGTTGCTTTTCACTGTACTTAAACTTTTTTTCTCTCTACAAGCTAATAATGCGCAACACATTTTTATGTGTCAAGTCACAGCTACATTCCGGTGCATTTTACAAGCCTATATATTCATGATTGATATAAACAGCCCATTGTTTGTGTAAATACCATAATTGCTTATTTACAGTAACAATGGATGCCGGCAGTAGCAGCACAGCGCAGCAGGATTGTTGGGAATTAAGTAGGATCATTGTGTGCAGCTCATGAATTTTCTGGCAGGGATGAGCAGTGTTTGCTTTTTCCTCGCTGTTCTTGCTCTGCCTGGGTCAAAAGTGCATTGTTACACACCACGCTGCTTATTGTCCTTACACCTTCTGTTCCATGGACTGCAGCTTAATATAGGCTAACATCATAAAAGCACCAACATTTTGGGATACGACACAAAGTCTCATATTGACTTGATGCCCCCCCCAGGTAAGTCTGTCTAACATAAACTCTAGAAGTAACAAAAAAAAAAGTCAAAGTAACTGTAAACATGTTGAGTCACTCAGCATTAAAAAGCTTTTACCATAAGTAACTTGCAGGATAGTGACAACTTTTTTCCCGCTTCTGTTGTCAACTTTCATCTCTTAGACCAGGGGTGCTCAACCTTTTGATGAGCACAGGCCACTTAAACTTGGATTAACAGCCTTGCACGGTTGAAAACAAAAAACCCTTTCCCATCTACATGCATGATACTAATTCACCGCTTACATTTGCGCTTGCACCCACTCAAAACTAGAATTCTGCCCCACCAATTTTCTGCTGGTACCGGACATTTTGAAGCACTCCTGAGGCTTCCTTTCCCAGCTGTGCTGCTACATAGATTTAACTGACATAGCCCACAATGCACAGTGGCCGGAAACCCAGCAGCACTTTCTCTTTGTAGGCAGCCTGCAGCTCCATAGGACACCATTTTGGGGTAAAATAAATGACGGCGGGAGTTAATAAAAGGTAAATAATTTTTATGTTCAGCAATCTGAATGGGAAGGGATGCATATGAGCACTTGTTTTTAAGTGTTGGTCCGGTTTAAATGATTTGGAACCTGGTCACGGGACAAAATGAATATGTTCAGCATTCTTTCATTTGCAATAGCATATTGAAGATTTTCTACAGCAGGATAAACGCTGTCTCCACATACTCCACTCATATATCTTTCCACCACACCTCTATATTCATATGTAGCAATCCCCGCATGCTAGCAATGCACATGCCAATCTCAAGTGGCAAATATTGAAATGGGAATTTCAAAAATAAAGATGCATTATCCCTCTCTCATGCTGTATGCACTATAACAAACAAAATGAGTCATTCTGAAAACCTGAGAGCTCCCTGAAAAGTTAAATTGAGTTACATTGTTATAGCCAAGGAGCAGATGATGTATCATCGTTTTTTACTAATCAGCGGTGCTACATTGTAAAGCAGATATGAGCCTGCTATTGAAATGTAAATAGCTCAAAGATTACTTATTGTCCTTCTGTGATTTGTGCATTGCACTGATGTGATGGAAAGAACACTGTGAAGATAGTCTCCTCTTTTATATGGGTCTGTTATTTATAGCCCTCTCCCATCTGCCTAAACATGTTCCCAATACTCAACCCAGCTAAGCTCCCACCTGTACTAAGCATCCAATTACCAAATTATTCTGCCAAAGGTTTTACCAAGGGTTGGTGTACAATCAATTTCCCCACGTTCCCTTAGGCCACTGCTGTCACCTCTATTTGTCAATCCCCCTCGCCTATATCACTCTCCATGCAATTGACAATTCTATTTACCCCTCCCACTTTTGCCACAACATATCAGGGACCAAAACATATGGCTCTGAGGGCCACCTGGCGTGCAGGTTAAGCACATGTGCCTTAGACCCACTTGATTGGATCCTCTCTTGTTCTATTAGCTTTTTTTCAGTTGTTTGCATCTTGCCCCTTCACTATTTAAGTGGTCTATTGGACCCCTTACCATTTCACAAACAGCACTTTTGGGTGCCATGCTGGATAATTAGATCTTGCTGATAATCTGGGATGGGGGCGACTGTATCGGAAATATATGGGTCAAATCTATCTTTGTCCTGGATCCGAAGCCCATCACTAATAACAAACCTCATGACAAAATGTTGTAAAATGTCTTCCTCCATTCTTCACATACTCTACAGTGGGTTTGGCAACAGCAATGTGATGTAAGCACACTGTTTGCTTTGCATATATCATAGTAAAAAAAACAAGTTCATTGTTGCGCTTCTAGTTATTACCGCTAGCACATATAGTTATTACCGCTAGCACATATAGTTATTACCGCTAGCACATAATGTGACCAGAAAAAGGGGGCAGAGTTGCTTCAGTCTAAGTGTATCTCCAGCCTGCCAGCACATAGTGTGAGCAGAGAGGATGGCAGCCAATCAAGATGTCTGGGGAGGGAGTGGGGAGTGCTTCCGTTCTTGGTCCATTGATGGTTGATTGATGGATTGGGTCAGTGTGGTGGGGATTGAAACCGATTGAGAAAGTAATTTTTATCACTATGGCGACAGACAGAGGAGGAAGCATAGCACTGGAGCCACTCAATGAAAGGTAAGTTACTGATATTTTTCTTTTCTTCCCTGTTTCGGCAGTGGCAACTCTTGCAGCCATCAAGTATATACAGATATCTCACAAAAGTTAGTCCACCGCTCACATTTTTGTAAATATGTTATTATATCTTTAAAATGGGGCAACACTGAAGATATGACACTTTAATTAAATGCAAATGTAAAGTCAGTGTACAGCTTACATAGCAGTGTAAATTTGTAAATGTTTGCCCTCAGAATAACACACAGCCAATAATGTCTAAACCCCCTGACAACAAAAGTGAGTACACCTTTAAGTGAAAATGGCCAAATTGGGCAAATATGTCAATATTTTGTGTGGCCATTACATTCCAACCATGCCTTAACGCTCTTGTTCACTGGAGCTTCAGAAGTTTCCACTGGAATCCTTTTTCACTCCTCAATGATGACACCACAGAGCTGGTGGTTGTTAGAGACATTGTGCTCCTTCGCCTTCTTTTTGAGGATGCCACACAGATGCTCAATACTGTTTAAGACATAAGTGTCCAGTCCAGCTCCTTTACCCTCAGTTTCTTTAGCAATGCCAGTATTCTTGGAGGTCTATTTGGCGTCATTATCAGGTAGGAATTCTACCTTGCAGCCAGATTTCAGAGGGGAGGCTTCAGTATGTCACAGTACATGTTGCCATTCATGGTTCCGTCAATGAACTGTAGCACCCTACATCACCCATGCAGCCCAAATCCTGACATTCCCCCAATATGTTTATTTTTGTCTCATCAGTTCACAAGACATGGTTATATTAATCCATGCTTTTAGTCTGCTGCAGGTTTTTTGTAGCTCCTCTTTAGAAGAAGCTTTCTTCTGGGATGACATCCATGCAGACCAGTTTGATGCAGTGTGCTGTGTGTTCTGAGCGCTTACAGACTGACCCTCCATCACTTTAACCTCTGCAGAAATGCAGACAACCTCTAGATTTGAGGCTGAGCATGTGCACTCAACTTCTTTGGTCCTGTTCTGGGTGGAACCTGTCTTGTTAAACCATTGTATGGTCTTGGCCACTGTGCTGCATCTCAGCTTCAGGATGCTTTTCTTATATTTTTCTTCCAATCCATTCCATACACTCCTTACTCTTGGGTCTCCTCCTCCTTGCTGATCATGTGACTGCAAGAAATAAAACAGGTGCGGCCCTCCCGGCCCATAAGTAACAGCTGCCCCTAATCAGATCAGTTTTCTTTTTTGCAGTGACTGACTGAAGATTCAGGTAGCTCTCAAGGTTTTTGGCAGCAAACGAGGGACTGAACCTTGTCGGCTCTCTGCAGAGCCTTATTCCCACGGATCCCTCAAGACCCAAGTTTATGTCTCCACGGCATTTGCTGTTTTGGGGTCCGTGAAGGTAAGGCGGAAGCGCCGGGGTCTTGGGGCGCTTTTACAGAGTGTATGCTCTGGGCTGCAGGCTTCTCAGAAAGCAAGTCAGCCGCAGATTTTTCTCTGGTGTACCTGCTGAGGATGTTATTTATTTTTTCACCCAACCCTTCCTTCTTCCAGTAGGTAGGCTTTATAAAAAAAAAAAAAGAAAAATTAATGAATTTTTTGTTGGTGTATATGCCCTTAAGAGGTCTGACGTCACACAGGGGGCGGAGTTATATCTGACCCACATGGCCTGTCTACTCATTTCTCCTCTTGTGGAGGGAGGTGGAGGTTGCTAGTCTCTGTGAGCAGGTAAGAAGCGACGGCTCTCTTCCTCCCCTTAGGCAGATGCCTTCCCCTGTGTAGCAGCGCAGCCTAGGTGGACGCCTGGGTCCGGCGCCGCCGGATCGCGGTCTTAGCATGACCACACGGCGGGCGGCGGGTCGAGGGTCTGTTCAGCGGCCATGCTGTGGCCAAGAGCATTGCGTGTAGGGGGTTGTGAGTCGCAGGTGAGGCTGATTATTAATGTGTAGCTGTGTGCCTGTGTGTTTATTCTGGCATCTGCTTTTCAGGTGAAGACTTGCAGCAGGGTGAGTGGATCGTTTTGATTCATGTTTTCTGTTTGCCTTTCATTGTTAATATATTTTTATAGAATGTAAATATTTGGCTCTGGTTAAGGATCAATTTTTATAAACATTTTTAAATATTTTTAAACGTTCTGTTCCACCTGTGCCGTTAGGATCGGCCTAGATCACAACAGAGCGGTTGACCAAGTATCTAGCCCAGCGAGTGCTGGTGGGAGCTGGGCGGCTCATCCATCCCTGTTTCCCCTCAAGGGGGAGAAGACAGTGAGGGGCACACAGATATTGCTCACAGGCTGGATAATCTGGAAAGACAGTTGTCTTTTGTTTTGCCAAGGAAGGCCGCATATAAGAAAAGACATTTAGAACCTGTGGCAGAAGAGGATATGTTTGCCTCCTTTGGAGAAGAAGAGGATGAGGATTATATGGACGAGCAGACCTCTGAGGGTGAGCTGCGATCAGAAGAGGATAGTAACTCCATTCTGTTTTCATCCGATGAAGATCCTGTCCTTGTGGATGAGACAGAAGGTCTACTGTCGGCGGTTTTTGATACCTTGAATATCTCCCCTCCTGAGGTAGTGAAAAGAAGAAAAGATGATCTGTTTAAGCCTGTTAGGCAAAAGCAGGTGTTCCCGGAACAACCGCACTTTTCTAAAATGGTTCTTAAGGATTGGGAAAATCCTAATAAATTACCGGCTGTTCCTAAAATCCTAGATGTCAGGTATCCTTTCCCGGCAGACATGATCAAACTTTGGTCTTATCCGCCTGATGTGGACTCTCCAGTGGCAGGGTTGTCTAACACTTCAGTGATGCCATCCCCTACTATGGGGTCCCTTACAGATCCCTCAGAAAGGCGTATGGATCAGTTGGCCCGCCATGCCTTCGCCATGATAGGCTCCCTTCTCCGCCCTTGTGCCACGGCCATTGTGTCCCTGGCTTCGAGAAAGAAGATGAAGAAGAATCTAGCCAGGGCCAAGTCGCGCAGGCTGTCACAGGAGTCTAAGCACTTGAAGGACTGTTTGGACTTTAATGCATTTGCCATTACTGCAATGGAAGATGTGGTCAGGCTGGCGGCTAGAACCTCTGCGCTCCTTGTGGCCTTGCGCCGCTCTTTATGGCTTAGACAATGGTCGGCGGACGCCGCAGCTAAGAAGGCGCTGACGGATCTACCCTTTGTAGGGAGCAGACTTTTTGGAGAAAAGCTGGACGGTATGGTTAAAGACGGCAAACTGCCTCAGAGGAAAAGAACGACTAGGCCTTTTCAGAGGTTCTCATCTTTTCAGCCCTTTCGGAGAGGCAGAGGGGCTTTTCAGCCTTGCTCCCGTAAAGATTTTTGGGGTAGAGGCAGAGCACATAATAGAGCAGGAGGGGCCTGGAGAAGTAGGCCTAAACCTCCAGCCAAGTCCACTCCAGTATGAGCGGGTGGGGGGACGGATTTTGCATTTTGCTCATATCTGGAGGCGCCGCGTAAGGGATCTGTGGATCCAAGAGGTAGTGTCCTCAGGTTACAAAATCGAGTTTGCAGCCAGACCGCCCGCAAGGTTCCTTCGGTCAGGGGCATCCCGGAACCAGTCAAAGTTAGATGCCCTGAAGTCCGCTGTTCAGCACCTCCTTCAAAAAGGGGTGATTTGTCGAGTATCCCTTAAGGAAGAAGGTCAGGGGTTTTATTCCAACCTTTTTACAATCCCCAAAAAGGACGGGTCGATTCGTCCCATTTTAGATCTGAAGGAGCTCAACAGATATATCCGCGTCAAGCATTTCTGCATGAAGACGTTGAGGTCAGCTTTAACAGTAGTTCGACCCGGGGATCTGATGACCACCATAGACATAAGGGACACGTATCTGCATGTGCCAATTTTTTCGGGACATCAAAGATTCCTGAGGTTTGCCCTGGAAGACAAGCATTTCCAGTTTGTGGCACTCCCATTCGGGATATCCTCGGCTCCAAGAGTATTCACCAAGGTTTTGGCAGGTCCCATGGCAATTTTCAGGAGCCAGGGGATTTGTATTGTCCCCTATTTGGACGATCTTCTAATATCAGCCGGATCGCTGCAGCAGATCCTGAAGGACACGCATACGGTCCGATCGACTCTGGAGGAATTCGGCTGGGTGATCAATTACCCGAAGTCTCATATCACTCCGGCGCCAGTAGGAAACTTCTTAGGTATGATTCTGGACACTGTCCAAGTCAAAGTGTTTCTACCAGGACAGAAGGCGCGACTAATCCAAGATCAGATAGAGTGCTTCCTGGCTGGCCGGCAGCCGACCATTCGGCTGGGTATGAGGTTGATAGGCCTGATGGTAGCCTGCTTCGAGGCGTTACCTTTTGTCCAGTTTCACATGAGGCCCCTTCAATGGAATCTGTTGGCAAGCTGGGATCGAGCCCCACAGTTGCTGGATCAAGTGTTTGTACTAACGCCCTTGGCAAGACATTCTCTTCTGTGGTGGATGGACCCTCTTCACCTGTCTGTGGGCAGATCCTTCTTGACCCCACAGTGGCAGATTGTTGCCACGGATGCCAGTCTCACAGGATGAGGCGGCGTTTGGCAATCTCAGAAAGTCCAGGGTCAGTGGGGGCCAAAAGAGAATCAGCTTCCCATAAATATATTGTAATTAAGAGCCATGGGGTTAGTGCTTCAGTATCTGACCCCCTGCTTGAAGGGGCAGGCAGTCCAGGTCCAGTCGGACAACCGGACGGCGGTAGCCTATATCAATCACCAGGGGGGTACCCGGAGCAAGGGTGCTCTACTGGAGGTAAGCTGGATTCTGATCTGGGCAGAGGAAAGTGTTCCCTGCATCTCGGCAGTTTACATCCCGGGGATAGAAAACCAGGAGGCCGACGCTCTGAGCAGGAAGGTCCTGCGCCGGGGGGAATGGTCCCTCAGTCGGAAGGTTTTCCAAGCCCTTTGTTGGTGCTGGGGGCGCCCGGAAGTGGATCTCTTTGCGTCCAGACACAATCACAAGCGGACAAAATTCATGTCCCTGTCAAGGGACCCTCTGGCCATAGCCACGGACGCCCTCTCAGTCCCTTGGACAAGGTTCAAGCTTCTGTACATTTTTCCCCCGTTTCCTCTTCTGAGTCGAGTGCTAAGAAGGATAATTCAGGAAGGAGTACCCACCATTCTAGTAGCTCCTCATTGGCCAAGAAGAAGTTGGTTCTCGGACATAACAAGGATGGCGGTAGACCAATGGCGTCTACAGGTCGAGCCAGATCTTCTCACTCAGGGGGCGCTTCGGCACCCGAATTTACAGATGCTGGCTTTGACGGCTTGGCTATTGAGACCGCGGTCCTAGCAGAGAAAGGATTATCAGCTAAGGTAATTCATACCATGATCCAGGCCCGGAAGAAGTCGTCTCATATCCTGGTGTGAGGCTAGGAAATGTTCATGCAGAACGTATTCAATTTCCAGAATTCTAGAATTTCTTCAGGATGGCTTAGAAATGGGCCTACGATTAAGTACCCTAAAAGGGCAGGTATCGGCCTTATCTATTTTTTTCCAGAGGTCTATCGCTTGTAATAGACTCATTAAAACTTTTTTTCAGGGAGTCACTCATGTCCATCCACCACGCAAGTCTATATTACCGGTGTGGGACTTGAATTTGGTGTTGATGGCTCTGCAGGGCGCTCCCTTTGAACCTATGATTGATGCTCTAATGAGCATTTTGACACTTAAAGTAATTTTTTTGGGTGGCAATTACTTCTGTGCGGCGTATTTCGGAGTTAGCCGCCTTATATATGAAGTTTCCTTATTTTGAGTTACATAGAGACAAGGTAGTTTTTCGTTTTAAGCCTGATTTTTTACCTAAGGTTGTCTCTCCCTTTCACCTTAATCAGGAGGTAATTCTACCCTCCTTATGCCCAGTTCCTGCTAATGCTAAGGAAAGGGCACTTCATTCTCTAGACGTGGTTAAGAGCCATCGGGTATTATTTGGCAGCTACAGATGCCTTCCGCAAGATGGATTTTCTTTTTGTCATTTCAGAAGGACCAAGAAAGGGGCTTCCGCCAGCTAATGCCACTATCAGTAAGTGGATTAGGCAGGCAGTAGCTAGAGCTTACTCGGCCAAGGGAAAGGAACCCCCTTTGCAGGTCACGGCTCATTCCACAAGGGCCATTGGGGCTTCTTGGGCTTTTCAACATCAGGCTTCGGTGGAACAGGTTTACAAAGCTGCTACCTGGTCTTCGGTGCATACATTCACCAAGTTTTACAAGGTAGATGTTAGAGCCTCAGCTGACGCTGTTGTGGGTCGGAAGATTCTACAGGCAGTAGTGAAGTGAACTACCTGCCGTTTCTGCGTTGGGAGGATCCCGCCCATAGATGGCACTGCTTTTGGAGATCCCAAGAGTAAGGAGTGTATACAATGGATTGGAAGAAAAAACGCAATTCTGTGAGGTACTCACCTGTAGAATTGTTTTTTCTGGGAATCCATTCCATACACTCCGGCCCACCCGTTTTGGGTCATGTTATCTTCCGATGTTTTTCTGATGGGGTGTTAATCCATTTTTTGGTTATTAATTCATAGTATGAAAAAAAAAAAAAAGATAATAAAGATATAAAAATATATTAAAATAAAGGAAAAGTAATAGAACTTAATTTTGAGAGCATTTTTTGGTTGAGTTTGATGTGTAGTAACATGGACTCTTATTAGGGCCTCCCGGCCTGTCTCTAAATTATTTTACTGCTTTTTAAGTAAACTGATCTGATTAGGGGCAGCTGCTACTTATGGGCCGGGAGGGCTGCACCTGTTTTCTTTCTTGCAGTCACGTGATCAGCAAGGAGGAGGAGACCCAAGAGTAAGGAGTGTATGGAATGGATTCCCAGAAAAAACAATTCTACAGGTGAGTACCTCACAGAATTGCGTTTTTTTTTTATTGCCTAGGCTTGGATCCTCAGAGAGTTCTTGCCATCAGATGCCATGTTGAACTTCCTTTGCCAGTGTGAGAGCGATATCGCCAAACTTAACACCCCTGCTCCACTTTCATTCCTGAGGCATTGTAATACCAGCGAGTCACTTGGCACTGGGGATGCAAAATGGCTAATTGAGCACAATGTGACTATTTTTATTTAGGGCTGTACTCACTTTTGTTTCCAGGGTTTTTAGACATTAGCGGCTTTGTGTTGAGTTATTTTGAGGGCTCACCAAACGTACACTGTTATACAAGCTGTACATGGACTATTGCTGTAACTTAGTTTAGCCCTGATCCTCTTCTCTCAGCGGCAGGGTGGTGGCAGCAGTAGAGTTTCAAACTGGCCCCAGTCGAGGCTACAAAAAGATGGCCGTTCGCTCCCAAAAGTTAGCATGCATCTAGTGCTCAGTAGCCCATCAACCAGCTTTTCCGTGTTCCGTGTTCGGACACTGAACTCGAACACAGACTGGATGAAGTCCATGTTTGGGAACCTGAACTCGCAAAGTTCAGTACAAACCCGAACTTTGCCGTTCGGGTTCTCCCATCTCTACTCACAAGACATTTCTCTGAGAGTCCTTCAGGTATTCCTCTGAAATATTGAAGGATTGTGCCCTGGCTTCCCCTCTCCCTTTTTTTGACCTTGCTGTATTAGGTGTTGTAGAGTTTATAATCTTCACTCGTCTTGAGCATGACTTTAGAGGTTGGCAAGAGCCCAGTTAGGTAATCAAATCACCAATAAAGTAGAGAGGGTGTAAATATAAACTGAGTCCAGGGCGCGTAGAAATGTGCAATGCAAAATCAGCCTAAATGTCCTGGATTTAGGCATTAAATAATTGTTTACTCCAACAAGCAAAAAAAAACTCCTTGCATACTCAAAGGACTTTATGTAAATGATGGCCAATTTAGAATTAACACTTGCTAAAATCAGTTATGCCAGCTTGAGTCACGGTGGGTATGATGTAAATTTAACCCCCTTTCCTGCCTGATTTTATGACGGCTATTAAATTTAGTTCAGGTTCTATTATTCTGCTGCAAGCGCCACTCATTAAAATTCAGCATGCTATTACAAAGTTAACTGGCCTTTGCATGGCTTAATTATAGAGCTGGTCTAGCGCGTAAAACATGTACACCAGGAGCACATGCATGTGGAGGTGATTACACATTTCTCATTGCCAATGTAACACTTTACTTTTGCCAGCAAACAAGGGACTGATGGAGCAGCAAGGAGATAATGGTACTCAGAGCTTTGTCCTTGTAGTTTATTAGTCATTCCATGGTTGTTGCTGATGTTAGGAAACATGGGGAAACTTCACCCCAAGCTGACCATAAACTTAAACAACACCAACAGCTTTGCACAGTTTAAAAAAAGAATTCCCCAAAACGCACTTGCCCCATCTGCATGCATGATACTGGATTATTGTCAGCACTTGGTTCTGCATTAACTTAAGGCCGCTTTACATATTTTCTCCTAGTCACAGCAATTTTGGAGCACCCGGGAGGCTTCTTCCTTTCCCAGCATCCTAGCTATGCTGCTGTCTAGAACCAACCAACATAACCCACAATGCATGCATATGCATGCTGTTCCTTGGAAGGGTGTTGGTCTGGTTCAAGGGCAAAGGTGGACTACAGTGAACAGTCTTTAAGCCCATATGACCCCACGTTGGGTCATTTTTGTTTCTCCCCTTGGGCTCTCTTTTTTACAGATTACAAGAAAAGGTAGATTAATCACTGTTCTTTGGTCTCCTTTTGCTGACATACAAGTCAGGCACTAGTTGGTTTGATGACCGAGGCAAGGTGTACTGATTTAGGCACATTCTGTATAATATATTCATATGACCATAACACTTTACAGGGAAGTAGGATGTAGCTCACAGTACACTTCCTCTCCTTCACTTAAAACAGGGAGCAAGCCCCCAATGGCAAGGGTCACTTTCAGGATTCAGTCGACAGGTGCACAAATCTTCAGTTGAGATCATCTGCTAGGTATACCCTTTTGCTCTAAGACACTCAAACCAGAACAACAGCCTTGCACAGTTGAAAAAAAAATAAGCCCCCAAAACTTACTTGCCCCATCTGTGTGCCTGATACCGAATCAGTGTCAGCACTTATATTTGCTCCTGCATCCCTTCAAAGCTGAAACGCTGCCTCACCAATTTTCTCCTGGTTGTGGCCATCATGGAACACCCGGGAGGCTTCCTTTTCCCAGCATCCCAGCTATGCTACTGTCTGGTTTTGAACGACATATCCCGATTGCAAAAACCCTGCAGCACTTCTTTGCAGGCCGCTGGCAGATCCATAAGACGCCAGTGGTTGGGGGAGTGTGTGTGGGAGGAGGATTCGACCAAAGCAGGAATTACAAAAAGGTAAATGAATTTTCATGTGCACCAATCTGAATTGCCCTGGGGAGGGATGTATATTGCCACTGTTTCTTGTACGGATGTTTGGTTCAAAAAAAAAAAAAATGTACCTAGGGACCTTCTGCAAGTTTCTGCAAGTCTTCTCTTTCTATAGGCTTTGCACATAACATACCACTAGCTATAGGACACCCCTCTGAGGCCTATACCAGTCCTAAATAAAGTAGTAGGGACACCTAATGGTTATGATCCTAACTGCAAATAACTATACCCAAAGATTTGACTACAGTATATATACAATTAATGGCTAACTGGGTCTAAAACTTTATAACTAAATAAAAATAAGGGGGACGATTTAGACAACCCTCTACATATGGTATTGAAATTCTTATGGGAAGAATTTGGAGGATCAATAACGACACATAAAGAGTTATAGGAGTCCCTCTATAATCATAGAATAGAATTAGGAAGCGAGTTGCGAGCTTTGATATACTTACATTGTTGGACGCTGATGAGGAGCTAAGCCCACAGGGTTGCAGAATCAAGCCTGCGGGCTGGCAGGTAAGTGATTTTTGTTTTTTCCTATTGCCTGGGCTGTCCCTTTACATACTTGTGTATATACATACCATGAATGAGTTAAATTGCATAAGAAACATCTGTTACAGTTTAAATCTCCGTCACTTTAACTTTGGTTTAGTTTTGGCTGGTGCTTCCTTTTATGCAGGCAAAGGGGACAGCTACTGCTCTTGAAATCGCCCACTCTCCCCTTCTTTCCTAGTGGAAAAGAAAACTACCTTACATGCCCTGAATCTAATCAGAATAAAAGTAAATTTTACTGCTGCCAAGTAAATAGGATGATCATTTTTCACATTCTTCCATTTTCCAGGGCCGCTTCAAGTCAGATTATATTTTTGTTGCTCGTGAGTTCCTGCGAGCTGCCGAAACCCCCTGACCCGCATGTAGCCGTAAAGACCCAAGTGAATTTAACGGGGAGGGGAAAACTCATTAAGGTTTCACACCGGAGCATTTCGTGTCGCCTGCACCAGATACAGTTAATGTTTTGTATGTGCTTGATTAGTGTGGAAAAATTAATGCACTTCTGTATTATGATTTATGGGCTGAAGTCATTGGCCGATGTCATTCTGCCAACTCTCAAATCTTTTTTTTTTTTTCCGACTTAAACTTTTTTTTTTCTTATTGGACATTAGAGCCGGGCTACTGTTTCTGTTGATTTCTTCGAACTTGTGAATAGGCCTAATTCAAATCTTAGCAGCGTGAGATCTGAAAATTATTAATGCCCCAATTCAGACACTGATATTGAGTGAAGTTCTGCCCAAGTGCTTGAGGTGGAGGAAGCTTGGATTTCATGAAATCGCTTTCAGGTGCGTTCGCTGCTCGTGTCAGCTCCTGGGTAATGTTCAAGCTTAATATTCCCATTTATATGCTTACATTTTTTTTCTGAGGGCAGACATATCTAAAAAGAAATCTGCTAAATGCTATATGTACACAGCGAGGTTGCAAATATTTGACCAGGACTTCTTATTAAAGAGTTCGCCTATTTATCAGCTTTTAATTTCCATCAGGAGCATACAATTCAGTATATTTTTTCATAAACATACATTTGCAGCATCATTGCTTATGATAAGAGCTCAGCTAATACATACCGTATTTGCCAGCGTATAAGACGACTGGGCGTATAAGATGACCCCCCAACATTTCCACTCAAAATATAGAGTTTGTTATATACTCGCCGTATAAGACTACTCCCACTTCAGCACACCAAATAAAACGTAAAAGAACATCAGATTTTATTTCAACATGTTAATTTATATTCAAATGCTTATGACATGCAGGAAAACTGTCACAAGGATATATGTTGTCAAACCCTTGTGTACACCTGCCAGGGCAGGCTCCGGGTTTTGATGGGCCCTTGTGCGACAGTGTCACAGTGGGCCCCTTGCAGTGATCATGTCTGTGATTTTCTGCTGTTCTTTTCTAGTGCTCAGAAACCAAATGTTCTTTTCTGGATGTTTAAAAGTGATGCAGCAGGACCAGCACCTAGGCAATAGTGGGTGTTGATAATGAGGCATCCCAATTTGGGATTAAACACTTTACCTGTCCTGGGAATCTAAAGCTGCCATGGGAACTGTGGCCAGTGAATGTACAGAGCAGGCAACAACATGATGGCTAAAGTTCAAATGGAGCCATCCCCGCTCACGCATGCACCGTTGGATCACTGGATAGGTAAGTTTATGCACTGATCCAGGGGGGTTGACACAGTTGGGTATGCCAAATCAGGATTTGATCCACTTCAAAACACACCAAAACTCTGGTAAAACAGCTCTAAAGCACTCAAAGGCTGGGTTACAGCTTGTTCATAGGGCATCCCAATACGGGTTGCCTGGCTGTGTGAATCCCTGTTACTCCTGCAGCTCATGTGGCATCCACTGCCAGCATATTTGAATGGCAGGCAGTGGCTGTGCATAGCACCGAGGAGCAGTCAGCAGAGGTTGTTGCATTCAGAATAGATTGTGGTCAATAATATGCACCACAATCTTTTCTGGTTAAATGTTAGCCTGTGCATGCGCCATGGGTGGGTGGGTGGCTGGTTGCAGTTGAGTAAAAACCAATGTGGGTTTCACACACATGGTTATCTAAAATTCGGATGCCCCTGTAATGTAGACCAAAAACCAGGTGAGGGAAACTCCTGGGATTGGGTCTGCTTTGAGGTACTGACAGTTTGCCATCTGACCTGCTCTGATGCTTCATGTTTCTTCTGTAGCCATCTTCTTATCGGCTTCTGATCAGCAAGTCAGTCCCGGCAGCTCATCACTTCACACACAGCCCGGGAAGGGGAACACATACTGGCGCACGCTGACACAGAAAACAGGAGGGAGGAGGGGGAGAGGAGGAAGAGAGGGGGGAGAGGGGAAGCGCGGGGGAGCTCCACGGAGAGGAGACCGTGGAGAGACAGCGCTGCACTATCATCACACACGGGGAAAGCCAGGGGAAGGGAAAGATATAATGGCGCGCTGACACAGGAAACAGGAGGGAGGTGGGGAGAGGATGAAGAGAGGGGCAGCACGGGGGAGCTGCACACACACACACACTGACAGTTCCCGGCTACCTTCTGCAGCTTCGGACCAGGCTGCGGGGGGAGCGCCACTGCTTCCAGCCCAGCAGAACGGGCTGCTAATGCTCGCCGCTGTATGTGACCCAGGTGCACCCGGCGTATAAGACGACCCCCCCACTTGGAGGCATGTTTTACAGGGGGAAAAAGTCATCTTATACGCCGGCAAATACGGTACATAAGATGCTAGCTTTACAGTTCATCAACTGTGACCTGCCCCTGTCTATTTTTTAAAATTTTTATGAAATGACAGCAGTTCTAAATAGTGTTGGGTGGACCTATAATTGTTGGGCTTGACACGTTCAGACAAACTTTAAACAAAAGTTCAGGTATCGGAACTTGACCCGAACCCAGTCCCCATTTGGTACCAACAAATGGCCCAAAATTACATATGAGGGGTGACCTTGATAGACCGGCCACTCTCCAAACCCCCACATGCCTCACTCACCCCTCATATGTAATTTTAAATAAATTAATTGCGGTGGTGGGTGGGTTGTGGTGGTAAGTGAGGGGTGCAGTTTAAGCTAATGCAGAGCAGCAGCAGAAAGTGGCTGTACATTTACCTGAGCTAGTGATATGGTTGGCGTTCTTTCCTCTGTCAAAATGGCCATGGGTGGAGCTTCGAAAAGAGGTCGTCTCCATGAGTGAGGTGACTGGCAGAACTAGACACTAGAAGTGCTGCTAGCTGCTTTCAGTGTCCTCACTCATGGGGGCGACCACCTTTTTGAAGCGCCGAGGAAAGGACGACAACCCGATCCGATCGCCAGCTCAGGTAAGTGTAAAGGTGCCTTCTGCTGCTGCACACTCTGCATTAGGTCAAGCTGGTTGATGGGCTGTTGAGCAGTTTTTCAGGGTTCAGCCAAACTTGAACATGGGCTTCTGGCTGAAGGTCATGTTCGGGTTTGGGAACCCAAACTTTCTAATTCGCCAAACACTAGTCCTAAAGTCTAAAATGGATTTAGACTGCTTTGAACCCTTATCCTTAGGGATGCTCATTTGCTTTAAGGGCCCTTATGGCAATAATCAGGCAGCAATAGAATGGAAAGGAAGAGCAAACTTTGGATCCCTGCTAAAGCATCTGCAGCATGCTGCAGGAATGAAGGATAAGCATTTGGGACAGACTTATTATTGCCATTGTCTAGAACTATCCCATAAAGAAGCCCAGAAATTGCTCATTTTTAAGTATGCACTTTCTCCCATTGTAAAGCGTAAAAAGTCTATAAAGTACATAGAGAATGAGGTATAACATCTTTGTTTTATTCTATACGTGCCACTGAAAAACATTTTGGTCATGGCTGATGTGCTTACTGCCTGATTAAAGGGCTTTGTAGGACACCAAAGGTTGTTCAGCTGCATTCACGAAGCAAAGAGAAGTTATACCTTATTCTCAGTGTGCCTGGACCTGCTACAGTTTAGGTGTTTACAGCATTGTTTGTTTGCTTTGATGTGAGGTTGAACTGAACAGGTGGTTTGCCACCCATTTATCCATATGGCTCTCACCATTTATGACTGCTGCTGGCCAGTGGGGTTCACCAAGCATGTGTACATGGTGCCATGCACCAACGAAGCCGCTTGATCACTGGCAGAGATGGGGTTAAGGGAGCTTTAGCTTCAACAGCACGTGATGCCTCTCTTACCAATAGCAGAGACAGTTTATCTATCTAACGTGCTACTTGGCCATGACACTTTTACTGAGAAGGGATTTTTCCATTTTACTTCAGGCCATCAGAAGAATTAAGAGACTAATGGGTTAACCTCTCCCGAAGGGTGTGGTCTGCAAGAACAAAGGTGTGTCTCCACCTCCCGGGCCTATAACCACCTGGCTGACTTGATGCACCTCAGTTTTTTCTTTCTTGCAGTGGTACTGCAAGGACTTATCCGAACTCCTCTCCCATTTACTTTTTGTTTTAAAGGAATTATGCCTTGGAAGCGGGGGTAATGGAAACCTGACTGTTCCTTGGCCCTTATACTCCTTGGATCTGAATGGACCCACTTTGCCTCCGCAGCTAAGCTGCATTCGGATCAGGATGGTAAGGTAAGCGCCAGGGTCTTGGGGCGCTGTGGGGTGTCACCTTTTTGTTTTTTAGAAAAAGAGACACTCCTGGCTGAGAATTCCGCCACAGGAAAAAGCAGCCATAAGGCTTTTGTCTGGTGAGCCTGATTGAGGGGAACCAGGGGAATTAATTTCCTCTCTATTGCTCTTCCTATGTGTTTTCACTGGTTGAAAAATTCAAAATTTGCACCCGCCGCTATGGAAACATTTACGGCTTAGCATAGCAGCAAGCACCGGTGTGCGGCTCTTTTCTTACCCCGCTCGCACTGGAAGATTTTCGGCCGGGCAAATCGGCAAGTACCACTAACATTGCGGTTCTCCTCCAGCCACCCACACTGCAATATTTTCGGCCGGGACTAAGCGTCAAGTGCCGCTAACATCGCGGTTCTCTTCCGCCCGCTCGCACTGGAACATTTTCGGCCGGGCTAAGCGGCAAGGACCGCTAACATCATGGTTCTTCTCCAATTCTTCAAAATCTTCAATGGAAGATTTTCGGCCGGAAGAAGCGCCAAGTCCCGCTGAGATGGCGGTTCTTCTCCGTCCGCCTTCACAGGAAGATTTTGGAAGCTTGGGGAAGCACAAAAGTACCGCGGACTTCACGGTTCTTCTCCGGCAGCACTTGATACTGGGGTTGTTGGCCGGCAAAAAGGGCTGCTTCTGAGCCGCTGCACAGCCACCCTCATGCGGACCTAAATCTTTAGGTAGGTCATTTTTTTGTGTATTAATATGATATTTATTTACATATAAATATTAATGTTTTTGAATTGTTTATATATATATATATATATATATATATATATATATATATGATTGTGGGATAAGACTGGCAATATATTGATGTGGTTCACCCTCTGAGCTCTCAGAATAGTCTTGCAACTATCGGGAACTGTTCATATACTAGGTTTTAGTATTGATCACCATGACGGAGGCATCTGGGGTAATCGGATCTGGTCCTTTAGCACATAGATTCACTCCAGGTCCAGTATGCAAACAGACACTGGACAAGGATAGCACGGTGTGCAGGGTTATGCTGTGGTAGTAGTGGATATGAAAGACAATTGTCTCCTTCCTGCAAGGGCTCTGACCCTTGTTGCCGGTGCCCTCTGAGCTTAACCCCCCCCCCCCCCCCCGGCAGCCTTCAAGTGGACCTAAAACCTTTAGTAAGTCATATCGACTACTAAGAAGGTTTTGGAAAAAGAAAAAAAAATCCTCTGAGTTTTGAAGAGGATATTGTGGCTTCCACAGCCTCTTTCTGAGTCTTTAAACTCTGTCGGCAGCCCTCAAGTGGTCCTAAACCTTTAGAGAGTCATTTAGAAGGATTGGCTACTAAAAAGGTTTTTAAAGAAAAGATTTATCCTCTAACTTGAAGAGGATATTGTAGCTGCCATAGTCTCCCAGGAAGTTATCAGTTGTGGAGGATTTATCCAGTAGGGACTCGTATTCATAGTCCTCTACGCAAGGGGGTGCTCAGTTAAGATGGATGGATGGTTTTGATTTTTTCCATTCTGGAGGATGTTGCAGAGCATACACATTTTTCTAACCTGATCAATAGGGAATGGCAGAAGTCAGGTTTTCTTCCGCCTATTCCTAAAGTACTAGATACTATGTATCCCTTCCCTCCAGATCAGATTGAATTATGGTCTCACCCTCCTGTGGTGGATGCTCTGGGGTCAGGTCTCTTTAAGATTTTGGTTATGCCATCCTCTGATAGTGCTTCTCCAAAGGATCCAGCGAATAAGCGCGTGGATCAGGTGGCATGTCATGCTTATTCTATTATGGGGTCGACCTTGCGGCCGGCCTGGGCTACATACATAGCATTTTTTGTGGAGCAGTAGGTTGTTAAAACAACTGGACTCAAAGACTCGTAGGGGTCATTCATGGAAGTCATGCTCCCAGGTGATCAAGACCAGTTTGGCTACAACAGGTATATGATATGGGCTATGGAGAATTGAGCAGAAGTGCCAGAGGCCTAGCTCTGGTGTTAGCCTTAAGGCGTGCTTTATGGCTTAAGCAATGGCCAGCTGACATAGCCTCCAAAAAAGAATGACAGGACTCCCCTCTAAGGTGGGGTGTCTGTTTGGGGAGTGCTTGGTTGACATGGTAAAGCATGCTACTAGTGGTAAATCATCTGCCACAGAAGTCTAATACTGCTTCCGCAGGGCCTCCAATACTCCAGGGTTCCGGCTGGAGGTTCGGCCTCTTCGGGATACCGAAGAGATTTTTTGAATAAGACAAAGTTCCAAATTAAGGCAACAGGTGTCTTGAAGAATAAAGCCAGCCCCCCTTCAAAGCCTGCTAAGGCATGAAGGGATGCCCCTGCTCTTGCAGGCGTGGGGGGACCGCTTCTGCATTTTGCTCATATTTGGAGGCTTCATGTAACAGATATTTGGATACAGGAAGTTGTATCCTTAGGTTACAAGATCAAATTAGGAGCCAGACCCCCTTGGAGATTCTCTTGGTCAGGGGTATCCCTTGAGATCTGCCTTTAATCCTAGTGTGGTCAAAAAGTTCTTTTTAAACAGAAGATCCATATCAGCCACCACAAGATATGTGTTTTCTTTGCTTGGCACACCCCTCTGGTCTCTCTGGTACCTATGGTTATTCTGTTCTAGGCTGTTCCTTATTTTTGGAGTTTAAGACAAATTGTGGAAAAAAATCTGTATTATGATTTATGGGCCGATGTCATTCTGCCAACTGTCAAACCTTTTTTTTTTCTTTACCTAAACTTTTTTTTTCTTATTGGACATTAGAGCCGGGCTGTTTCTGTTGATTTCTTCGAAATCAGTGAAACTGTTAAGTCTCTGTAATCCTAGTTGGGAGACCGATTCTTATTTAGTGTGGTCAAGAAGTTCTTTTTAAACAGAAGTTCCATATTGGCCACCGCAAAATGAGGATTTTTCTCATTTTTTGAGTTTTAGATAAATTGTAATACATCTATTTAAATCCTCCCGCTATCTGAAAGTAATGGGGATGGAGTTGCTTTTAAAAATATGAACTTTCAATGGATAGTTTTGATAATTATATACTATTATTATTTTTTCTAGTTGCAACAAGCTGCAGATGTGTCTCAAATGAGAGGGGCAAGAGTCATCTCTGCTGAAGATCTGCTCTTCCTGATGCGCAGAGATAAGGTAATTTGATTTTTTAAACTCATATTGGTTTTACCACTTAGTATACATATGCTTATTAATCAAACAATATATCTGACATCCACATCCTGTATTACTGGATGATTGTCCTTATGCAGTAATAAGGAGTGTCAAGTAGAGCTTTGCATCTCACCAATGGTTATCCAACAGTGGAGTGACTATCAGGGAAATGGTTATTATTATAGTAACTTATTTTTTAAGGTACATGCCTTAAAGTGGACCAGTCTATGGGACTCCAGGGCAAGCTTACTCCCTCCCACAGGGTATTCTGAACTGGGATGCCCTGCTGTGTGAAGCCCCCCAGGGCGCTCAATAACCTTTTCCCCGAGCCCATGGCGCATGTGCATTACTTGCCTGCCTTCTTGGCTGTGCGCCTCCCCGTCCACTGCAACTAAATGGCTCTACATGGCCACGTACAGCCAAAGGGAGGAATTGATGCCACGTGCAGCTTGTAAATGCAGGTAGCCGCTCCATGGGCTCGAGGAGAGGTGAGTTAGCTCAGCGTTTTGGGGGGTTTTAAACAGGGCCCCCAACGGGGGGGCGGGGAGGACCAAAACCCGCAATAGTGAAAAGCTGTCATCACACAAGTACAGTACAGTCACCAGCAGTTGAGCAGTAACCTTTGTGGCCATGAAAACTTTTGAGCATCTGGTGCTGCAAAGCCAGAAGTGTGTTACATGTAACAAATTAGGCCCACTTCAATTTGCATACAGTTCTAACAGATTCTCTGTGAATATGTAAATATTGCCCTATTATGTGGATCGGCACCTAGACCAGCTGGAATCCCATGCCAGGATACTCTTTGTAGATCTATAAGTCGAACAATCTACCGTATTTGCCGGCATATAAGACGACTTTCTGCCCCTGAAAAACATGCTTACAAGTGGGGGGGGGTCGTCTTATACGCCGGGTGCACGGCACTGTTCCCTCTAAGGCAGGGATATTCAACCCGCGGGGCCGCTAGGATTCCGGACCCCATGGCCAGGAGGGTGGTAGCAGAGACGGGTGTCGGTGGATATCGTCGCCGGCGGCCGGGAGGGAAGGCAGCGCGCGGGGCTGAAGACGGGGAGGGAAGGGAGCGGGCGGGGCCGGGTGGAGGTGAAGGCAGTGGGCGGGGTCAGAGACCGTGAGGGAAGGCAGTGGGCAGGGTCGGAGACCATGACGGAAGGCAGTGGGCGGGGCCGTCGCCCAGGATGCAAGACAGCCGCCCTGCTGCATTGTAAAAATCCAGCTAGCTCCTCCCTGTATTACTTTAACAGTCAGGTGTGTAGCTGCTGTTACAATGCACCCTGCTGTGTTACATAAAATAGCAACCAGGTGCCCTGCTGTTATAATGTAATCAGCCTCACAGCTGACTGTTATGTGTGAGTGATCTCCCCATCGAGGCCGATGTGATAGATCATGCTTAAAAATGTTTTATCTGTAATTAATGCACCCTTGCAATCCCCACCAGACCCATTGAGAGATGTTTTAGTTTGGCCCCTTGCGGTGCTGGAAGTGTGGGCTGTGTTGTGGGCTCAGATACAATGGTCAGGTGAGCTGCTGATTGCCAGACTAACACCCATCAGCTGCAGGGGTCATAGAACCAGGGCTGGTTCCCTTTTTTCCCAGCAGAAGCTGTCTAGGTTCCCGATGTCCTCACATTTGTGTGCGCTAAGATAACTTGTGTCGGTAAGCGCATGCGCTGTAGCAGCACATTTTGTTTTTTCATGCATGTGTGCGATCCACCTGATTGTGCACACATGCGAAACTGCGCTAGTTTGTGTGCATGCACAGAGGCCTATAAGTAACGGTGAGCACTGACCAGCATTGCCAGTTGAGCTTCACTCCTGCATGTTCCTGTATTCCAGTGCCTTCGTACCTGTGTACTGACCTAGTCTGATTCTGACTACGTTCCCACACTCGTTCCAACTACGGCTTGTTCTACGACTTTGTTCCAGTTCTGCCTGCCCAAGACTTTGGTGTGTTCTACGATCTTGATCCAGTTCCGCTTGCCTAAGACCTCGGCTTGTCCCTTCATCCAGCTTCACTTCGCTTGTTCACAACCTAGTTCCTGCCCAGCTCAGCTTCCTCCTTGTCTGAACCAAAAAATAGAAAAAAGCGGGACTTGCACTATACCCGATGAATTGTAAAGGTGCTACTCCCAAAGCTACATGGGCTCAAGTCAAAACACAAAAAATAGACAGACACTCTTGACTCAAAATGAATTCAAGAAATTGTATTAAATATGAACTTGTAATAAATCACTACATTTATTCCCTAAACATATTAAAAACATATAAATCAGACAATAACAAACAAGACAGACCAACATAAATAAGTGTGTAGACGATGGGAAGAGTGCCATCACAATTATGACACATAAATTCATGTAATTATGTATTTATTTTTAATTATTTATGTATATTTTTTTCTTGCCCAACAATTTAGTGTAGATATATATTACATTAATTAATGTGTCATAATTGTGATGGTACTCTCCCCATCGTCTACACACTTTTATGTTGGTCTGTCCTGTTTGTTATTGTCTGATTTATATGTTTTTTAAGTGTTTTTAATATGTTTAGGGAATTTATGTGGTGATTTATTACAAGTTAATATTTAATAAAATTAATTTTTGTGTTTCAGCTTCCTCCTTGTCTCTCCCAGCTCTGGTCTGTCTCCTACTGGTGGTGTTTCAAAGCATTCAAAGAATGTTATTTACCACACTGAAAAAAATGATGTGCCACATCGCAGGTGCAAAGGAAAAATTATAACAAAGATTTTTTTGGCATGTTAAAGATCACCAAGACTCAGTTTGCAATTCACACTCAAATGTGCAAGTTACACTTGCTTCATTAAATAATTAGCATGACCCCTAGTTACCTAGGTCATTGGTCTGCTTCATAACTAATTCTTATAGATAACAGTTTTGTTTTTTTTATTTAAGTTCACCACTTACGACTTACTTCCACAGAAAAAGCTCAAGCGGTTACTGAAATACATGGTGTTTCGGGATTACAAATCCAAAGTACTTAAAGGCATTGAGGAAGAAGACATTGAAGGTAGGTAATGTTCTTTGTAGCCTATCTACACATTCAGATACTAATCATTTGTCAGAAATATTTCTGCCCCTCTAAGAATTCTTCTTGTCCAGTCTGTCACAGTGTACCGCTAACTTAGAAAAGGCAGACTACTGACTGTCTCAGATATTTCATTTCTCTTTCCGTACACCTTTAATTCAGCAAACTCTGGGCAAGTGTTCCCCAATACTCTCCTTTATGTGTGCATCTGTGTGGAGATTTGCAAAACCTGACCTGTTGGTGACTCTCCAGGAGAGGGTTGGGGAACACTGCTCTGGAACCACATTTTAGGAATGAAACACCCCCCCCCCATCACTGCCTAATATAAAGAGTTATCCTAATGCTCAAGCTTCCTGCTTCAGGAAATGTTCTCCTCTTTCCTTCGAGAAGGCTAAATGCTTCCCCTTTAGTGTTGTGTCATACGTGTACAGTACAGCACTTAGCTTTCTGAAGATGGCTTTGACTGGTTGGAAAGAAGGTGGGGTTTGTGCAGTTTTTTACACACACCCACAAAATGGCTAATGAAACAGGTCTCCAAGATCAAGGCCTATAATGATCGACTTTTGAGGATCCCTTGAGTAATAGTAATAGTGTGAATAGTGGCCATTGTGTGCTTACTCACATATGGTATTTTACCTTTTGCATTTTTCCCATCCGTGGACTTGTTACCAACACAACTTTATAAACACACCAATTACACACAATGGCACATCAGTGAATAAACACCAAATCAGTGACTACACACAAGTGATTTGACACATTAAGGGGCAGTGAAGTACATATGTGCCCAGAGAGGTGGAGGTAGATAGTGGTAGTATTTGTTTAATGTTTTTCTCATTGGTATCCTGATTTATTCTGCAGTTCGGAACCATGGCCACTTCTGATTTTAAGGTTCCTATCCAAAGGAGTGATTTAAGAAGAACCGTTTTGCTTAATTTCAGCATTATGCATGTAAATCTTTCCATAGGTCTCCTTAAAGCCAATCTGTGGCGGTGTCCCTGGAGCAAGAGAAGGATTACAGTTTGGGTGGCTGGCTGTGAGACAGATAAGCACAACATCCTTGTTATGAGTGAGCCATTTCCTTTCGGGGATGTTTTCAGAAACTGGGACTGATTAAGGCTGTAATTGGTTTCAGCCTATGTAATTTCAGTGTGGTGACAAGGGGCAGAAGGGGTAGCTCTGAAAATGATTTCTCGGGACAGCAGCCAGTGCATTATGCAGGAATTCTTCAAACACAGGCTGTGCTGTCCCAGGAACACAAAGGTATTTGAAGCGTGCCTCCAGCCCGGTGGCTGTGACAACATGATGGTTGGGGTGCTTATTTTCTTTTTCTTTATTGTACTTTACGCAGCATACTTTACACAGCCTACTGTGGCTGTCACTGAAATAAACCTCTCTTTATCATTACCTGCTGTAAAATAATTTTTTCTTCCAATCCATTCCATACACTCCTTACTCCTGGGTTTCCTCCTCCTCGCTGAGACATGTGACTGCAAGAAAGCAAACAGGTGCGGCCCTCCCGGCCCATAAGTAGCAGCCGCCCCTTAATCAAATCAGTTTTCTTTCTTGCAGTGGCAAGATGACTGTGGAAGATTAGGTGCTCTCAAGGATTTTTAGCGGTAAGCGGGGGACTGAACCCTGTCGGCTCGCTACGGACCTTACTCCCACGGCCCCTCAAGACCCTTGTTATGCCTCCACAGCATTGGCTGTTTTTGGGGCCGTGAAGGTATGGTGAAGCGCCGGGGTCTTGGGGCGCTTGCAGAGCGATGGACTCTGGGCTGCAGGCCTTTTGAAAGGCAAGTCAGCCGCAGGTTTTTCTCTGGTGTACCTGCTGAGGATATGTTTACCCAACCCTTCCTTCTTCCGTTTGGTTTTTTATTTTTTCCTTTTACAAATTGTTTATTTTAAAAGAGATGCGTAATGGGCATACCGGGAGGTATGACCCTGCGCAGGAAATGTCCTTTGTGTCATGCTGTACACTTACTTTTTATTGAAAAAAAGAAAGAAAGTTACAAGTGTTGATTTGGTCCTGTACCTTAAGAGCGAGGCTGACGTCACGCTGGGAGTAGACCCAGACCATGTGCTATCTTCTGGGGAGGAGATCTCTTCCTCCCAGCCTTCACTTCCTCAGCGTGCGAGACAGGATCCGCTCGAGGTACAGGTAGGCATCACCGGAGTTACAGGGAGTATTCCCTCCTCCGGATTGCGCGGGCGCTGGTGCTGCGGGGGGAGCGATTCACCTCGCGTCCTCCTGGCTTGGCGTCCTTCCAGCCTCTGTGATGTCTCCCAGCCGGGTCCCAGCCCTTTCTCCCTCTCCCTCTCCCTTCACACACGCTGTTACCGGCATGGTCCCGGCGTGTCCCCGGCGTGTCTCCGGAGTGTCTCCGGCGGGGTAGACCGGGCCTGCGGTCCCCTTCTCAGGCCAGCCGCGATACCGCATCGGTTACTGGCAGCGGCGGCAGGTAGGGAGGGGGCTGTGAGGCGGCTTGGGTGTGGAGTCTGTGGGAGCGTGGCTGGGTGCATGCATGTATTGTTCATTCTTATATCTTCTCTCCTCAGGTGAAGACAGACAGCGTTGGTGAGTGGATCTTTGATCCTTTTCTCTTTTTTACTATAGTTTGTAAGATCTTTGATCTTGTGTATGCGTTTTAAAAAAAAAGAAAAAGAGAAGGGAAGAGTATTTGGTTTGGAATACTAAGTATCGCAGATATTTTAGTTATCTGCTTGATTGGTTGTGTGTATATTATATTATATTACTATTATATGATATTATAGTTTATTAATATTATAATTATATTAATTATATTATTTATATTTATTATATTAATTATATTAATCATGTTAATTATATTAAATATATTAATTATATTAATTTTATTATTATTATTATTGATTATTAATTATATTTTTATATTTTGTATATATATATATTTTTATTTTTAATCTTATTAAGTTTATTAATTGGGATATCTGTTAGTTCTTCCCTAGTAGAACTAAGGTTTTCATTAATCCTCTTTTTTCTCCCTTTATTTTTTAGACTGGAAGAAGGGTAGAAAGCAGGGTTGTGGCTCCTCCCGGTCCCTTTTTTGGGGATTTGGTTCAGGCTTAGGGCCCTTTGGGTCTGCTGGCCATAAAAAAAAAAAAAAAAAAAAAAGGAATAATATATATATATAGATATAATTATATTTCATATATTGAAAGTTAAAAAAAAAAAAAAAAAAGAAAACACCATGAGGGAGGCATCGGGGGATAGCGACACGGGCATTCCTCCTGAGCAAGGCAAGATTTGCCCCTTATGCAGGCGGGATCCCCTGGGCAACTTTGGCACGGTCTGCTCCGCCTGCGCCGTGAAGATCGGCCTAGACCATAACAGGTCAACTGACAGGGTTGTTAGTCCAGCTGTTGCCGAGGGCGTTATGGTTCGTCCACCTCCTGCTTCCCCAAAAGAGGGAGAAGGCAGTGGGGTGCGGTCGGAGTTGGTTCACAGATTGGATAGTCTGGAGAGGCAGTTGTCTCTTGTGCTTCCAAAGAAAGCCACCTTTAAGAGAAGGCATTTGGAGCCGGTTGCAGAGGAAGAGGATTTATTTGCCTCTTTTGGAGAAGAGGAGGACGAGGAGTATCTGGAGGAACAGCTGCCTTCTGGGGGCGAGCTGCAATCAGAAGAGGACAGTAATTCTATCTTGTTTTCGTCCGATGAAGATCCTCTCCTCATGGATGAAACAGAGGGTCTGTTGTCTATGGTGTTTGACACCTTGAATATTTCTCCACCTGAGGTAGCGAAGAGAAGGAGGGATGACCTGTTTAGGCCTGTCAGGCAAAGACAGGTGTTCCCAGAACAGCCTCACTTCTCTAAGATGATTTTTAAGGAATGGGAAAATCCTAATAAGCTGCCGGCGGTCCCAAAGATTTTAGATTCTAGGTATCCCTTTCCAGCGGAAATAATAAAATTGTGGTCCTATCCGCCGGAGGTGGACTCCCCGGTTGCGGGCTTATCTAACACGTCGATAATGCCATCCGCTACTACGGGTTCTCTTAGAGATTCCACTGAGAAACGTATGGATCAGCTGGCCCGCCATGCTTTCGCCATGATAGGTTCCTTGCTTCGCCCAGTTTGTGCCACGGCCATTGTGTCTCTGGCCACGAGGAAAAAGATGAAGAGAAACTTAGCCAGAGTTAAGTCTCGCAGGCTGTCCCAGGAGTCCAAGGACCTTAAGGACTGTTTGGACCTTAATGCTTTTGTTATTACTGCAATGGAGGATGCGGTCAGGTAAGAAGGCGCTCACGGATTTACCCTTTTTTGGGAACAGACTTTTTGGTGAAAGGCTGGATGGTTTGGTAAAGGATGGCAAGTTACCTCAAAGGAGGAGGTCGACTCGACCTTTTCAGAGGTCTTCGTCATTTCGGCCCTTTCGGAGGGGCAGAGGCGCTTTCCGGTCTTGTTCCCGAAGAGATTTTTGGGGTAGAGGAAGAGCGCGTAATAGGGCAGGAGGGGTCTGGAGAAATAGACCTAAACCTCCAGCCAAATCTACTACAGCATGAGGGGGCGCCCTCACCCGAGCGGGTGGGGGGACGGCTTTTGCTTTTTGCTCATATCTGGAGACGCCATGTAGCGGACCGATGGATCCAGGAAGTGGTGTCTTCAGGTTACAAAATCGAGTTTTCAGCCAAACCACCCGCAAGGTTCCTTCGATCAGGGGCATCCCGGAACCGGCTAAAGCTAGTGGCCCTGAAGTTCGCAGTTCAGCTCCTCCTTCAAAAAGGGGTGGTTTGTCGAGTACCCCTTCAGGAAGAAGGTCAGGGGTTTTATTCCAACCTTTTTATAATCCCCAAGAAGGATGGGTCGGTTCGTCCCATTTTAGATCTGAAGGATCTCAACAAATACATCCGCGTGAAGCATTTCCGCATGGAGACGTTGAGGTCTGCCTTAATAATAGTTCGACCCGGAGATCTTATGACCTCCATAGACATAAGGGACGCGTATCTGCATGTACCGATATTCCCAGGGCATCAGAGATTCCTGAGGTTTGCCCTAGAAGATCAGCATTTTCAGTTCGTGGCACTTCCGTTCGGAATATCCTCGGCTCCAAGAGTGTTCACCAAAGTCCTGGCGGGTCTAATGGCAATCTTCAGGAGCCAGGGGATACGTATCGTCCCTTATTTGGACGATCTCCTAATCTCAGCCAGTTCACAGCAGCAGATTTTGGAGGACACACAGACGGTTCGGTCATCTCTGGAAGAATTCGGCTGGGTGATCAACTACCCGAAGTCTCACATCACTCCGGCGTCAGTAAGGAACTTCCTGGGTATGACTCTGGACACTGTCCAGGTCAAAGTTTTTTTGCCGGAGCAGAAGGCTCGACTAATTCAGAATCAGATAGAGGGCCTTCTGGTTTGCAGGCAGCCGACTATTCGGCTGGGAATGAGGGTAGTAGGTCTGATGGTAGCCTGCTTCGAGGCAGTACCTTTAGCCCAGTTTCATATGAGGCCCCTTCAGTGGGATTTATTAGCAAGCTGGGATCGGACCCCGCAGTCGCTGGATCAGGTCTTGGTTCTGTCCCCATTGACCAAGCATTCTCTCCTGTGGTGGATGGACCCTCTCCATCTGTCGGTAGGCAGATCCTTCTTGGCGCCACAGTGGCAGATAGTTGCCACGGATGCCAGTCTCTCAGGATGGGGCGGCATTTGGCAGTCCCAGAAGATCCAGGGTCAGTGGGGACCGAGAGAGAATCAGCTTCCCATAAATGTATTGGAATTGAGAGCTATCCGGCTAGTACTCCGGTATCTGACCCCCAGCTTAAAGGGGCAAGCAGTCCAGATCCAGTCGGACAATCGGACAGCGGTAGCCTATATCAACCATCAGGGGGGTACTCGGAGCAAGGGTGCTCTGGAAGAGGTAAGCCGGATTCTGACGTGGGCAGAGGAGAATGTCCCCTGCATTTCGGCAGTCTATGTTCCGGGGGTAGTAAACCAGGAAGCCGACGCGCTAAGCAGGAAGACTCTGCGTTGGGGAGAATGGTCTCTCAATCGGCAGGTTTTTCAAGCCCTTTGTCTTCGTTGGGGGCGTCCGGAGGTGGACCTCTTTGCATCCAGACACAACCACAAGCTGCCAGTATTCGTGTCCCTGTCGAGGGACCCTCTGGCCTTAGCCACGGACGCCCTGTCAGTCCCTTGGGCAGGGTTCAAACTTCTGTACATCTTTCCCCCGTTTCCACTTCTGAGTCGTGTTCTAAGAAAGATAATTCAAGAGGGGATACCTACCATTCTAGTAGCTCCTCATTGGCCAAGAAGAAGTTGGTTTGCGGACATAAAGAGGATGGCGGTAGACCATTGGCGCATACCGATCGAACCAGATCTTCTCACTCAGGGGGCGCTACGGCACCCGAATTTACAGATGCTGGCTTTGACGGCTTGGCTATTGAAACCTCGGTCCTAGCAGCTAAAGGTTTGTCAGCCAAGGTCATTCATACCATGATTCAGGCTCGGAAGAAATCGTCTTCCATGATTTACTACAGAGTATGGAAATCCTTTATATCCTGGTGTGAGGCTAGGAAGGTTTCATGTAGAAAGTATTCGGTTTCTAGGATCCTAGAGTTCCTGCAGGATGGTTTAGAGATGGGCCTACGTTTAAGCACCCTGAGAGGACAGGTGTCGGCCTTATCCATTTTCTTTCAGAAGTCTATCGCTTGTAATAGACTCATTAAGACTTTTTTTCAGGGAGTCACCCATGTCCGTCCACCGCGCAAGTCTATTTTGCCAGTATGGGATTTGAATTTGGTATTGACGGCTCTACAGGGGGCTCCCTTTGAACCTATGGTCGACGCTCCAGTAAGCATTTTGACACTTAAAGTGGTATTTTTAGTGGCAATCACTTCTGTGCGGCGTGTTTCGGAATTAGCCGCTTTATGTATGAAAACTCCTTATTTTGAGTTGCACAAAGACAAGGTGGTTTTTCGGTTTAAGCCAGATTTTTTGCCTAAGGTTGTTTCTCCTTTCCATCTTAATCAGGAGGTGGTTTTACCCTCCTTGTGCCCAAATCCGTCTAGCACTAAGGAAAGGGCACTTTATTCTCTAGATGTAGTTAGAGCCATAAGGTATTATTTGGCAGCTACAGATGCCTTCCGCAAGTCGGATGTTCTTTTTGTTGTTTCAGAAGGATCCAGAAAGGGGCTCCCACCGGCTAAGGCCACTGTTAGCAAGTGGATTAGGCAGGCAGTGATTACAGCCTACTCGGCCAAGGGGAAGGAACCCCCCTTTCGAGTCACGGCCCATTCCACTAGGGCCATTGGTGCCTCTTGGGCGTTTCAGCACCAAGCTTCGGTGGAACAGGTCTGCAAGGCTGCCACCTGGTCTTCAGTTCATACATTCGCCAAGTTTTACAAGGTGGATGTTAGAGCCTCAGCTGACGCTGTTGTTGGTCGGAGGATTCTTCAGGCAGTGGTGAAATGAGCTGCCTGCTGTTCTGCGTCAGGGGATCCCGCCCATAGATGGCACTGCTTTTGGAGGTCCCAGGAGTAAGGAGTGTAGGGAATGGATTGGAAGAAAAAACACAATTCTGTGAGATACTCACCTGTAGAATTGGTTTTTCTGGGAATCCATTCCATACACTCCGGCCCACCCGTTTTTTGGGTCATGTTATCTTCTGACGCTTCTCTGTTGGTGTTAAAGCCATTTTTCTTTTTGGTTATTCATGGCATATATATATTGTATTAAAATTAAAAAAAAAAAAAAAAAAAAGATAAAAAAAAAAAAAAAAAAGGGAAAAAGAGGTTATCGTACTTTTTGAGAGTAATTTTTTGAGTTTGATGTGTAGTAACATGGACTCTTTTTGGCCTCCCGGCCTGTTTCTAGATTATTTTTACTGCTGTTTAGGTAAACTGATTTGATTAAGGGGCGGCTGCTACTTATGGGCCGGGAGGGCCGCACCTGTTTGCTTTCTTGCAGTCACATGTCTCAGCGAGGAGGAGGAAACCCAGGAGTAAGGAGTGTATGGAATGGATTCCCAGAAAAACCAATTCTACAGGTGAGTATCTCACAGAATTGTGTTATTCTTGGTGTGCCACACACCCCGGCACCCCCTTTTGGTCTATTTCTGCCCGGTTTTGATTGTTTATACCTTTATGGTGGATTGGAAGCCTCCCAGCCTAGGCTGCTCACTGGGCAATTGGTAGACGGCACTATAGGTGCCTAGGAGCTTATCTCCTCCGCTCGACCCCCTCTTTTGGGGGCAATGCGGCTATCCGGCATGGTGATCCGGAAATGGGATGCCCCTGTCCCGAGGGTCCCCTTAGCCCCTTACTCTCCCGTTACGGTCCCTTCTCCCTTCACTATGGGGGGGGGGGGGGTTAGAGGGCTGTGTATTGTGTGTGTGTATTTCACTGTATGACTTTTTGTAACATGTGTGTTTTACTTTCATGCACTTAGCAGACTGCACCGCAAGTGTGCACTCAGTCTGATTGTCCTCTTATTTTTTCCCTTAAAAGGGCTTTCCTTGGGCAGGTCTTGCAAGATAAGTACTGGCCGGCTTGGCCAGCGTTTAGGTCTGCTTTAGGGGACAGCTGGGCCTTGGCCGCGCTGATTGCAGGCTGGCTTGCTGCCTGAGCCTTTGCTATAGCAGCCTCCCTCCCCCCTCCCCCGCTGGTCTCCTTGCCGTTCGCCGCCGCATTATCAACGTCGGCTGCGCTGAGTCTTTCCTTCCCTCCCTCCTCCTCCCCCCTCCTCCTGCTTTGTGTTTGGCCCGTTGTAGTGGCTCATCTGGTAGTAATCCCTTGATGAATGGGCGCACTGGTCGGGCTTGAGGGGGGCGGGCTCCGGCAGCGTCATGTGACCGGCCCCAGCCTCACTTCCTTCCTTCCTGGCTTAAAGGAAGTCACGTGGGGGGGGGGCTCGCTGCCACACATGGTTTTGTTTACTTCTGGCTCCTACTGCTATTGCTGCTGCTGGCTGCTGCGTCGTCCATACTATTGCTGCGGCCGCCCTCGGTTCCTTGCAGGTAAGTGGCCCCACCTTGTGTGGGGCCGTTGAGTGTCTTTTTAAAAACTATATTGTTTATAGTGTTTTTAGACATGGGGGGGAGAGATCTATTTGGGGATTCATCATGTTTGAGGGCAAGGGTTTTTTCCTTTGTTTATTTAAAGGCACCTTGGTGCCATGCATTAGTATGTTTGCATGTTGCCACATGTTTGGGGATCTGACTGTTGGTTTTTTCTTCCCCTACAGATCCCGGGAACCCCTGATTAAAGCAGGCCTCCCGGCTCTATATTCTAGTCTAGGCTAGTCTTTCTTTTTAAAAATAAAAAATAAAAGGAAAGGAAAATTGGGACATATATATATATATATATATATATATATATATAGACATAAAAAAAAAAAAAAATATATATATATATATATATATATATATATATATACAATCTATATTTATATATAGATTATTAAGGGGATCTTCTTTTTGAATTAAATCCTCCCTTCTGGGACATTTACAATAAGGGGGCATTCCGGGTCGGCTTATGCCTTAAAACCCAAAAGAATTGCGAATACCATAAATCACCATATGGAGGCTTCCGTTATTACCGGAACTGGTTCTTCTGGGCCATCTAGGGGGTGCGCAAGATGTGGGACTCCGCTCCCAGATGATGATGTCTTTGTATGCATTCCTTGTGCAAGGCAGAGTATTGCGCGTCAGTCCGTCGCTTCGGCTGCTGGCCCGTCGCATCTTCCATCATCTCCTACCTCTCCCTCCCTGTTCCGGACCCCGCATGACACTGTCAAGAGTGGGGATTCGCAATCCGAGGTGGCGGTGCGATTGGCCAGCCTCCGGAAAACAGTGCCCGTTAAAGCAGGGTCAAAAGCCGCTGCAAAACGGAAGCACCTGACTCCGATACCTTCG
Organism: Gastrophryne carolinensis; assembly: GCA_027917425.1. Taxonomy (NCBI): domain Eukaryota; kingdom Metazoa; phylum Chordata; class Amphibia; order Anura; family Microhylidae; genus Gastrophryne; species Gastrophryne carolinensis. The sequence continues at coordinate 74,004,333 of CM051237.1, read as the reverse complement.
GCTTCACAGGATGAGGTATGTGAGCCTGTGGAATGGTCCGATGGCTCCCCGGACGAGGGAGAATTCCTGTTGGAGTCAGATGAGCCTGCAGATCAGCTTGAGGCTGATGCTGTTGGCGATTGGTCGGCGGGTGTTTCCCTTGACACCTCCTCCATTCTGGCTCAGATGTTTGAAATTCTGAATTTAGATCCGCCTGAGGCTGTCACCCGGCCTAAGGGCCAGTTGTTTAAAGAGCCTCAGCCGCGTTGGGTTTTTCCCAGACAACACCACTTTGAGAGGGTGGTCCTTAAGGAATGGGAACATCCCACGCGGTTATCTGGAATCCCTTCCAGTTGGGAAAGCGTTATCCTTTTCCGCCAGAATTGGTGAAACTCTGGTCCGTCCCTCCTGACGTCGATACCCCTGTGCTAGGGCTCTCCAGCACGGCTATGGTACAGTCTGCTGAGACCACTGTCCCTAAAGATGGGGAGGATCGTCGGATTGACCAGTACGCTCGCCATGGTTTTATTTATGCTGGGTCAACGATGCGCCCGGTGTGTGCTTCGGCCCTTCTTCTATTGGCGGTTAGGTCTGTAATTCAGGAGCTGTATGAGGATCTAGATCCCACTTGTAAAGAGCTTACTGCGCTCAAGCAGTGTGAATCTTTTATTTCCTATGTTCTATCCGCTCAGGATGATGCGCTGGCTATGAGTAGCAAGACAGCTGCAATGCTGGTGGCTATTCGTCGGTCAGTATGGCTGCGTCAGTGGTCGGCGGACTCAGCTTCTAAAAGGGTGCTCACAGCTCTCCCCTTTTTGGGCTTGCGTCTGTTTGGTGAGAAAATTGATTCAGTCGCAAAGGGTGGTAAGATGCCACAACGCAAGAGGCCTCGTCGTCCCTTTAAGGGGGCAAGTGCTGGTAGGCCTTCATTTCGGGGATTCAGAGCGGGTAGGGGGGCTTCCTTTCCCGCTACCAGAGGTGCAGGTTGGACTCGGGGGAGGGGCCGTGGCTGGTAAACCCGCTCAGCAATGAGTGGCTGCCCTCACCCGTGCGGGTGGGGGGACGATTACGACACTTCTCCCAGGTTTGGGACCAGGAGATTCCGGACAGATGGATCCGGGAGGTAGTGTCGTCCGGTTACAAACTGGAATTCGACTCTCGCCCTCCTTCTCGGTTCTTTCGGTCTCGGGTGCCCATCGATCCTTTGGCCGCACAGGGGCTCCTGGCGTCGGTAAAGAATCTGTTAGAGATGGCGGTCATCCGGCCGGTACCGCGCTTAGAGATGGGCCTCGGGTTTTATTCCAATCTTTTCGCAGTCCCCAAGAAAGACGGGTCAGTCCGTCCCGTCCTGGACCTGAAATTACTCAACAGGTTCATCCGTGTTCGGAAGTTTCGCATGGAAACCTTGCGTACAGCCGTCGGTTCCCTTCGGCAAGGGGACTTCATGACGTCCATAGACATCAAGGATGCTTATCTTCATGTTCCCATCTGCCACGCTCATCAACGTTTTCTCTGATTCGTGATGGAAAATCAGCATTATCAATTTGTGGCACTTCTGTTTGGCCTTACCTCAGCTCCAAGAGTCAGCACCAAGGTGCTGGCAGGGGTCATGGCCATTTTCAGATCTCGGGGCATTCGTGTCGTACCTTATTTGGACGACCTTCTCATCATGGCTCCGTCGCTCAATCAATCGGAGACAGACACCAGGTTGGTGGTCTCCACGCTGGAAAGCTTTGGTTGGGTGATCAACTTCCCCAAGTCCTCCCTCGCTCCGGCCAGGGTGGTGTCCTTTCTGGGGATGCAGTTGGACTCTCTTCAACACAGAGTGTTTCTCCCCCAGTCCAAAATTCATCTGATCCAGGAGTTGGCTCGGGTCCTGCTTTCCAATCCTCGGCCGTCCATCCGTCTGGGGATGAGGCTGATAGGGTTGATGGTCGCCTCTTTCAAGGCAGTTCCTTTTGCTCAATTTCACACGAGGACGCTTCATCTTTATCTGTTGGCGTCCTGGGACCGGCAGCCTCAGTCGCTGGATCAGTCCTTCCAGTTGTCCTCCCGGGTCCGGCAGTCCCTCCAGTGGTGGTTGGTCTCGACCAATCTTGTGAAGGGCAGGTCTTTCCTGACCCCTCTTTGGGAAATTGTCACCACGGACGCCAGTCTGTCGGGTTGGGGCGGATTTTGGAAGGAGCTGCAGTTCCAGGGGCAGTGGGGACCGCAAGAGGCCCACTTACCCATCAATGTTCTGGAACTGAGAGCCATCCGTCGGGTGCTTGCTCTCCTGACTCAGCACGTTCTGGGCCTTCCGGTCCAGGTGCGTTCAGACAATCGAACAGCTGTTGCTTACATCAATCATCAGGGAGGGACTCGCAGTCTGAGTGCTCTCAGAGAGGTGTCCCTGATCCTGACCTGGGCAGAGGCCCATGTTCCTTGTCTCTCGGCGGTATACATTCCAGGAGTGGAGAACCAGGAAGCGGACCGGTTGAGCAGGGGCTCTCCCCGTCTGGGAGAATGGGCTCTCCATCCTCGGGTGTTTCGCTCACTGTGTCTCCGATGGGGGACACCAGAGGTGGACCTGTTTGCCTCTCGTCACAATCACAGGCTCCCGAACTTCGTGTCGCTCTCCCAGGATCCTCTGGCTCTGGCAGTGGACGCCATGTCCCTGAGCTGGGGGGATCTGGGATTTCTATACCTGTTTCCTCCGATACCCATGCTGGGCAGGGTGCTTCGGAAGTTGGCTCTGGAAAAGGTGTCCGCCGTTCTCGTGGCCCCAAGGTGGCCAAGGCGAGTGTGGTTCGCAGACATCGTTCGGCTGGCAGTGGACCAGTTCGCCATGCCTCTTCGGCCCGATCTGCTCACTCAGGGTCGGTTGTGTTACCCCAATTTACCAGCGCTGGGTTTGACGGCCTGGCTGCTGAAACCTCCATCTTGAAGGAGGAGGGTCTTTCTGACTCAGTTGTCAAGACTCTGATCAGTGCCCGGAAGAGGTCTTCTTCGATCATCTACTATAGGACTTGGAAAGCCTACATCACTTGGTGTGAGATGAGATCTTTTCCTTGTAGGGTCTTTTCGGTCTCCAGGATTCTGGAGTTTTTACAATCTGGGCTGGACTCTGGTCTTCAGCTAAGTACGTTGAAAGGGCAAGTTTCTGCCTTATCTATCTTTTTTCAGAAGCGTTTTGCGCTTCAGCCTTTAATTAAAACTTTTTTCCAGGGGGTTACGCATGTGCGGCCTCCCAGGAAACCATTACTCCCGGTTTGGGATTTGAATTTGGTTCTTTCTGCTCTTCAGGCTCCTCCTTTTGAGCCCTTGCATGATATTGCTTTGTCTACCCTGACTCAGAAGATTGTCTTCTTGGTAGCTATCACTTCGGTCCGGCGTGTCTCAGAGTTGGCGGCCTTGTCTATCCAGGCGCCTTACTTTGAGAGGCATCAGGATAAAGTGGTCTTTCGGTTCAAGCCAGACTTTCTTCCTAAGGTTGTTTCTGCTTTTCATTTGAACCAAGATATTGTTCTTCCCTCCTTGTGTCTTAATCCTAAGAATGACAAAGAGAGGGTTTTGCATTGTTTGGATGTAGTACGCTGTGTAAAGTACTACTTGATTATCACGTCTCCTTTTCGTAAGACGGATTCCTTTTTTGTTGTGCCCTATGGGCCTAAGAAGGGTTTGCCATTAGCAAGTGGATACGTCAGGCCGTTACTGCGGCCTATTCTGCTAAGGGGAAAGTTCCCCCTTTTCGTATCACTGCTCATTCTACTCGTGCCATTGGGGCATCTTGGGCTTTTCAGCACCAAGCTTCTGTTGAACAAGTTTGTAAGGCCGCCACTTGGTCTTCTGTTCATACTTTTTCTAAGTTTTACAAAGTTGATGTGCGAGCCTCAGCGGATGCTGTTTTTGGCCGCAAAGTTCTGCAGACTGCAGTCATTTAAGTTATGCTTCACCTGGCTTTGAGATGCCCATCCCTTGTGGACACTGCTTTTGGATGTCCCAATAAGTGAAGAATATTAAAGGTGAAGCGGGGTGTGTGGCACACCAAGAATAATACCATTTTGTGAGTACTCACCTGAAAAATGGATATTGTTGGTGTGCCACACACCCCGCTTCACTCCCACCCTTTTCGGTGTTCCGAATCCTTTATATGGTGAAGCTTTTATTTATATTGATTTATTTTGAGGTTACCGTTAATTTACTGGTACCTTGTCTTTCTGCTTTTTAATATACTGGTGATAAATGGGAGGTACCAGGTATATATAGGCCGGAAGGGGGCTCGTTACAAGACTTCCTCTCGGCACAGCGTCACCTGGCGGTGAGTTAACCCAATAAGTGAAGAATATTAAAGGTGAAGCGGGGTGTGTGGCACACCAACAATATCCATTTTTCAGGTGAGTACTCACAAAATGGTATTATCTGGTTGCCCTTGGTACCATTGTATGTATATATATATATATATATATGAAGGTACCTTTTATATAAAAAACACCAGATCTGATTATTTTTGGGCTTGCTGTGGACCATGGCCATAGTTCCTCAGATTTTTTTCAGGTCTTGGGTGATAGTTGTGCCAAAGAATTATGTTTCTGCTACTCTTTCCACCTCTACTTCTTTACTATGAAACGGATGAAGTCTGGGGTGGGGTTGTGGGTCTTCCCTAAAACTGATTAAAGCGAATCAGCAGGCAATGGAAAGTGTTGGCCAAATGTGTAGGGCTACACCTGGCAGTGCCCCAAATTTTTTTTACGCTTTTAAATGGTAGCTTCGATAGATATACAGTTTCAGTGTTTTACTTCCTCTTACTCACACAGGGGGAGAGTGGATGTGGCCATGTAGAGTAGGGGGAATGTAATGCCAAGGTATTTGTTAATCATCAAAGCAGAGTCCTGGGGGAGTGGGAGCAATTAGACACTGTAAATCTTGCCCCAAGTTGCACAGAGGGACAGCTAAACAACATTCACTTAAAGAAGAAAAACACACAGGCATTCCCATGTGCTGTTCCTCTGCGCAGAGACATCCTAAATTGGGATGCCCGCTGTGTTCCCCCCCCCCAGGTTGCCCCATTTCACTCACCCTTCTTCTGCTCCCAGGGTGAAGATTTGGACGCAGTCTTTTTTTTTTTTTTTCTTACTAAAGCCTTTGCCCAATATTCATAACAACACAGACTGAATGCAGTCAGCCATATTGCTCCCTGACCAAGCAGCCCCAACCCCAGCAATGAGGTGTTTAGTCACAGTACACACAGCTCAGCAATAGGCACTTTAACCTAACTGTCTGATTCAGCACATTGAGAATTTCTTTCCTCACTTTTTTTGTGAAGATAAAAAGGTATCTTGATATTTTTTTCCTCAGTGCAATTGCATTAAAAATATGTTGAATTGCACTGTTAAAAAATCAAGATTACATTTTTATTCTCACCTTTTTTATGAGAATTTTTTTTAATTATTTTTTTCCTTTGTGCAATTCAGCATTATTTTTAGCGGTGCAAATTATTTAAAAATGTACACAGCCGAAATGGTGCTGAATTTCACTATAATAATTATAAAAATGTTTTTCTCACATAAAAATGTGAGAAAAAAATCCTGGTGTTGAATCAGCCCTAATGTGGCAGATAAGTTGTAACTGAACGAATTAGCATATGGAAGGCCATTCACCATATTAATAATTCCTGTTAGTCTTTTTTTCAGTATTGGGCAAAAGAAACACAGGCTGTTTTGTGGCACTGGGCTGGGGATGGAAGGTGACGACATAAACTTACTTTCTGAGTATAGGTGCACTTTAAGAGGTGAAGAGGAGGCTATAGATTTTACTAACCCCTTGCATTGACAGTGTGTTTAAAATGTCAGCCTTTATTGTGTTGAGGATCAGGTTGCTGCTCTTGCACCATTGACTACAGTGTTCCTATTCTTGTTGCTCTAATGCTGGATGTTATGGATCCGGCTTATACTCATTGGGTTCTGTCAGTTAGGAAGTTCCATATCCAGTCACAGATATTAGGGGAGGCAGATAAATCCAATTCAATTTTATGGGGGGGGATGTAAGATATCATGGTGTTGAACTCTGAGTTAAATTCGACAAACTGCATCCTGACATGCAAGTTTGACCTACCTATGTGTTTGAGCTTGTATTTGAGGGCCATGTTTACGGCACCCTGCCTCACATGCATATTCCTGCCCAGGCTGAGCCTCCTGGTCTACAGCTTTCTTGCTGAATAACAGGCTGCCTTCATAAATGTTACAGCTTGCATTGGGGTGAGTCTGGCAGAAAAGTCATATCTAGGGATATTAAAGAGGAACTATGGTCAAAAATGACCATAGTCCCTCTTAAATATGCAGCAGTGGGGCAGATGCCCCGCTGTGCATTGCGCAGTAAAACCAAGAACCTGCTGCCCGGATACTCACCACTTCTGGGATCTTCTTCCAAGGCTGCTGTGGAGCAGCCTATCAGCCTCCACAACAGGCACCTGATATGCTATTCACAGTCATGTACCCATATTTAAGAAGGACTATAGTAATTTTTGACCATAGTTCCTATTTAAAGAACTGCTCTATAGGCACATAACTATGGCCATCTTGCTACCATTAGATCTTGAGGTATAGAAACCACCCCAAAAAAATACACATCCTAGGGCACATACTTCTTCTCTACAGTAGCAGGATGAGTGGCATGAAACAGAAACTCTGGAATCATTGAATAAAAGAAGGTGGGGTGTTAACTGGGCAAGAATCTCAACATTTTGTGACAGACCCAGTTAGGTAGTACCACATAACCCTGTTAGGGCAGGAAATACCTTTTGGGGTAATTAAACCAAGCCTACACATCCTAATTTGCCCACAACTCAGGATGTAAAAATATACAGCAAGAAGCAGATTCATGTAATGAAAATAACAACACTAGAAAGCAAAACACAGGCTTTTGGGACGGGTCAAAACCGATCATATAATCACACTAGAGTAAGGGGCATGTCAAGTTCATTATGATCACTGGAAGAGTGCATAGGTTGGAAGACCTCAATTCCATATTACATTGGAAAATGCAGCAAATACCAGCACATCCTGTAAAAATCAAAACTTCACTATAAAAATTGTGAATAAAAATAAGTAATAAATAAGTTACAGCCCATCATCCGCTTCCCTCCAACTGGCAATCTGGAAACTTTGACCACTATGTCATCAGTTTACAGACCCATTACATTGGAGGGGAACTGATAATGGGCCGGCCTCCGTAAGTGAATGCATTTCTATTTAGGTAAGCCCAATGTAACTGTATGCATTGTTAATGCTTTCTGTGCCAGCCTACCCAGAGGTGTTGTCACCCACAGTTGCCAGGCAATTTTTTACAATTTTGCACTATACATGTTTAACTGTGATTTTTGAATGTCCAGGGATTTCCGCAGGAGTTTTGCCTTTCACATAAAATGTCTTTTTTTAGTGCTTTCACATTTTGTGTTTTAGTGCTTTCATATTTTGGGGTGAAATATGTGAAAAAAATAAAAATTGTATTTCTTAATTTGTACATTTTTTGTAAAAAAGGAAAAAATGAAGTGTTTTTAAGAACCCTCCCCCGGGGCTGCAGCAGGAGGGGGAGGGTAAAAAAAAAAAAAAAAGTTACCTTGCCCACAGTTAAGCATCATTCTTGAGGGTCTGTGTGACCGCCACACAGAAAGACACAAAACGACATCCTCACGCCCCCCCCCCCCCATCTGTACATTCAAAAGAATAGGTGGGGAGGCCACTATGTGCTTTATCCCGAAGGTAGGGGCACCAGCCCATGCCAAGAGTTACCCTGGCACTAGACATCGCTTTAACTATAAAGGGCCCACCTACAGTCTAAAACAAAAAAGAAACTAATGTAGAAAAAAGCAATGCATAACTCAAAAATCCAATTGGGTGTGGTACACCTCAAAGCAACCTTCAAAGCACAAACCTGGTCGCCTGGGACATGTCGGGCAATAGTAGAGAATATCTCTCCAGATGCCACCCTTTCTGCACACCCTCTGGGGATACCTCTTACCACCGATATCATGAAGGCACTTTATAAAGTGCTTCCCAACTAACCTGGCCTTGTTGTTTTTACCAGCCAGCTACTTTAAAAAGCAGAAGTGATTCGTCAATACCTAAATGTTTGGAGGGGGTGTATACTTCTGTGAAGCACTCCGAAAGACTAATAATCAGGGGCCATAATTTATGAAACCTGATTGGTGACTGGGCTCACTACGGGGAATAGCAGTAAAATTGTCGTTAAAATGCAGAAACCGCAGTAAAATCTGGTAGCGGTTTCAGGTCATTATGGCCAGAAGTAATAGGGTTACCAATATGAATTGGGTATCCCAATAGGAGGCAATACTATTTTTTTTAGAATACCCATTGCTAAAGTGAGCCCCCAAAATATTCCAAGTGTGACATACACTCCGCTTCAACTCTTCATGACATGTGGGTTATTCTCCAGTAGAGGGCGAACTTCTGCAGAGATGAATGCAAAAAAAGGGGCTCCTCCCAGTCCATAAATACCTCCCACCAATTCCCCAGTTCCTTCTCTGCAGAAGGCGAGCAAGCCAGAAGATGAAGACTTCTCTTACTTGCAGGTAAGCCGGGCCCGCCCTTTTTTGTCCCTATTGCTACCAGGACCCTTTCTAAATTGTCCCTATTTGAGCCTCCCAGCCTTGGCTGCGGGTCCTGGTGAGGGTAGGTAGCACCCTATGGGTGTGGAAGGAGCTTTGCTCCACCGTGAGACCCCGTTACAAGGGGTATGCGGTTACCTGGGTTTGGTGATCCTGGTGTGGGATGCCCCGTCCCTTCATACCTATGGCCGGATTCTGGCTGGGGTCCCCCCCTTCCAGGTCCCTTACTTCCCTCCAGGGGGGGAAGGGGGGCTGGCTGGCCGTTATACTCGTTTTTTTTTTTGTTATCTATGGAACTGTGTGTTGTGTGTGAGTGTTTCACTGGGTGTGTGTGTGTGTGTGATATGCTGACAGGATGTTTGGCTTCATTGGGGCCATAGACTTTACTGCCTGCCTTTCTGGTGCTTCATTTAGCTTGGGGAGCTTCTCCCCCTCAGGCGTCCCCTCGTTTGGCGCAATGCTGCGGCCCAGCCCATGACTGGGATCCGTGTTGCTGGGAGAGGGGCGTGGCCTGGCGAGCGCGCGTTCTGCGTTGGCCCGCCCCCCTTTCTCTTCCTGCTTCTCTCCATGAGGCTCTTGGTGCTACTGGTGACTGCTCTGCGGGCTCCTGGTGGTAAGGGCCTGGTGGTCACTTCCTTAGCTTATGCGGGGGCCTTCTCCTGTGGGGGGCCCCCTTGTTTTGCGAGGCATGTGTTAATATTTTTATATAGATTTATGTCTGGATCTATGATATGTGTGTATATATATATATATATATATATATATATATATATATATATATATATTCATTCGCTATATATATTTGGTGATGGTGGCTTATGATGCCTTGTTGTGTGTTACATATTGCATCGCATTGTCATGTTAAGGGGTTCCTCCTGGTCCTGGGGTCCCTAGTCTTTAAATTGATCACCTCAAATCCTCCCACTGGGACTTTTAACCCTTTAAGTGCCAGCCTACCTGGAGTTTTTGTCACCCTTTGTTGCCAGACTATTTTGCACTATTTTGCGCTCCCCATGTTCAAATTTGATTTTTGAAGGGATTTCCAGGGATTTCCCAGGAAAATTATATATGTTTTTTTTTTCAGCAGAGTCTGGGCTTTAACATAAAATGTCTTGTTCGTAATTTTTTAGGTGTATTCTCAATATTTTGGGGTGAAATATGTGCAAAAAAATTTTGTAGTGTTTTCTTGTAATAAAAAATGTAAGTTTGTCAATAAAATCTTATTGCGTGTAAAATCCCAATTTCTCCCGGTTACAGTGGTACCACATAAGTATAGGTAGACACCCTTTCCTGCCCAGGAGAGTCCCCCAAACTGAAACAGCGCTTTAGGGGATTTTCAGATAAAATACAACTATGCTATGCAATATGTGCACCTTGCAGTTTTTCCAGAAAAACAACCCTTTACATTTTAAATACCCCCAACAAACTATATATTATCTGGAAGTACCCACCTCAAGCTTTCTAGGGGTACCAGGCTTGTTGATGTGGCCATAGTTTTCTGGAAGTAATCACTCAATGTATTCTTCGGTTGCAAAGAGTTTCCCTAAAAAAAGGATAAAAAAGCAGAATCAAAGCCACATTTTCCTAAAAAAACTATATACAAACAAGAAAAAACAAGTTTAATCTGAAAAAGCAACATCCCTAGAACAGAACGATACCCAGCATGCATAGCTACTGTCAAGGGAAGAGTAGCCAAACACCCCAAAGTAAAGCATGTGCGTAACGGTAATTTTACTTGAAAATTTCAGCTCTGCAGGCAATGTGTGCACCTTGCGATTTTTCAACCAAAACAACCCTTTACATTTGGAATATCCCCCATAAACCATATATTCCCTGAAAGTACACATGTTAAGCTTTCTAAGTGTACCCAGCTTGTTGTAGTGGGCTCATCTTTCTGGAATTAATCCCTCAAAGAATTCTTTGGTTGCGCAGGGTTTCCCTAAAAAATGTATAAAAAAGCAGAATAAAAAGCACCTTTTCCTAAAATATAAATATGCAAACCAGAAAAAACAAGCTAAGTCTGAAAGCACAAGGTCCCCCGAACAGAACAATACCCAACATGCATAGCTACTTTTAACCCTTTTAATTGCCAGCTTAAAGATTTTGTCACCCTCTGTTGACAGGTCACTTTTCCGTGGGCCCGGGCTCTTCTGCCCCCCCTCGGCCTTTGGGGAGGCAGGTAATGGGGGTGCCCCCGGCTAGCTAGCGCAGGTGACTTGCCATCCCCCCAGCCTTGTGAACTGGTATAGGGGTCATGGACCCCTTACCAGTTCACAAGGGGTTAAAAGTAAAAAATAATGACAGACACAGATATAAAAAAAAATTACATTTCTTTATTTTTTTTTTTACTATACTCACCTTCGTTTCTGGGTCCCACGTCGCTGTCCCGCGCCGCTCTCTCAGCTCCGGCATAGTGATCGGCGCAGGGCGGATGAGATCTCATCCATCCTGCGCCGATCACCACCGCCATCTGATAGATGCCGGTGCTCGGTCAGGGTATAGGAGGAGCGGGATGACGTCATCCCGCTCCTCCCACAAAAGGCGGGGTCGCCACCTCCTGCAAGAGGCGCCAGCCATCGCCGCCATTAGAAGCGGTGAGGACCCGAAGCCTGCGGAGCCCAGGGGGGGGGGGGATCGGACCCCCCCTGGTGAAGAGAAGACGGCGCGGAGGGATCGGACGAGGAGGTGAGTGTCTGTTTTTTTTTTCTTTTTTAACAGATACTGTCAGCTGGGAAAAGCTGAAGACGGAGGACGACGGGGGGGGGGGATCGGATGCCCCCCCCAGGAGAAGGGGAGCCCCAGCTTCAAAACAATATCAAAGGTAAGTATTTCTTTTGTTTTAATTTTTAACTAGTTGTGGGAAATGCCAGGAACGTAGTTTCTACGTGCTTGGCACTTAAGGGTAGGAGAAGCAACCACGTAGAAACTACGTGCTTGGCATTTAAAGGGTTAAGGGGCATCCCGGGTTGCTTTTGCTTAAATTCCCTACGGTCTTGTGACTGACCACAAAAATCACCATATGGAGGCTCCGCAGGATTCCGGGCTCGGGCTCCCTTTGGGACAATCCCAGCCATGTGTGGGTTGTGGGGCATCCCTTACGGGTGAGAATGTGCTTATCTATATACCATGTGCACAAAAGGCCATATCGCAGCAGTCGGGTGCCCAACCTTCTGGGTCAGCGCCCCCCGCTTCATCGCCTTCCCCTCCCCTCCTTATCCGTACCCCAAGTGACATTGGTGCCAGCGGGGAGTCGCATTCCAATGTTTGTGCTAGGTTGGCCAGCATCGAGAAATTTATGGTTAGCGCGGTGGGCAAGAAGGCCCAGGCTAAAAAGAGACATTTGTCGTCGGTCCAGGCGACTTGGGATATTGCTGATGATTCATTTGATATGTCGGATTATTCCCCGTTAGAGGAGGGGGAATTGTATGAGGAGTCAGAGGCTGACGATGTACGGTTTGGCGATGCTGATGTTGGGCAGGCGCTGGGGGATGCCGTTGACACGGCCACGGTTTTGTCACATCTCTTGGAGGTTTTGGATATTGCGCCGCCTGAGGTGCCCCCTCTCAAGAAGGGGGAATTTTTTGGGACCCACAAGCCTTGTTTGGAGTTCCCTACCGAGGGTCATTTTGATGCACTGATCCTTAGGGAATGGGAGAAGCCAGGGTTGGGATAAGAAGTGGTGGAAGCGGTTAAGCGCTGGGCTTCTCCTCCCGAGATCGATGTGCCAGTTTTGGGGTTGACCAACTCCTCCGTGCTTCACACCCCAGACGCCACTTCCATAAAGGATGGTGAGGATAGGCGCCTTGATCAGATGGTATGCCATGCCTTTGCCAGTGTTGGTTCGGCCTTGCAGCCTGTTTGTGCATCTGCGCTGGTGTAGGTGGGTGCTAGGTCTCTAAATAGGGACTGGTTAAATGACACTCACCTTGATCCGGCCAGCGCTGAGTTTACTACGCTTAAAAGATTTGAATTGTTCATGGATTTTGTCTTGGCTGCTATGGAAGACATTATTGTGATGTGTAGTAGGACTTCAGCCTGATTTGTGGCCATGCGCCGATCGGTATGGCTCCGTCAGTGGACGGCGGACTTTGCGACCAAGAAATCGCTCACAGCTCTTCCCTTCTTGGGTACGCGGCTGTTTGGAGATGGAGCTGTTGGATGCTGTGGCAAAGGGAGGTAAGTTACCTCAGCGGAAGAAACAGCGCCATCCCTTTCGGGGGGCATGCTCTTTCAATCCTTCCTTTCGAGGTGCCAGAGCTGGCAGAGGTTTGGCCTTCTCGGGTGTCAGAGGCTCTTCCTGGAACAGGGGCAGAGGTCGGGCCCGTCCCGCTTCTGCCTGGGGTTCCAGGCCCAAGCCTGCGTGTAAACCAGCTCAGCAATGAAGGGGCGCCCTCACCCGCACGGGTGGGGGGACGGCTGCGGCTCTTCTTACAGGTCTGGGCCCGGGAGGTCACAGACAATTGGATCTTGGAAGTGGTCTCCTCCGGGTACAAACTGGAGTTCGAGTTCTGGCCTCCTCCAAGATTTTTAAGGTCTCGGGTGCCCTTGGACCCTCAGGCTGCACAGGGGCTCCTGTTAGCAGTAAAAAACCTTATGGACATGGGAGTTGTATGCCCGGTGCCTCCGTCGGAGAGAGGCAGGGGTTTCTATTCCAATCTTTTCACGGTCCCCAAAAAAGAAGGTTCTGTAAGACCCATTCTGGACCTCAAGGTCCTCAATTCATCAGATTCATCAGAACCAAGAAGTTCCGCATGGAGATCAATTCCCTTCGTCAAGGGGATTTCATGACGTCCATAGACATCAAGGATGCGTATTTGCATGTTCCAATTTTTCCAGCGCATCAGAGATTCCTCAGGTTCGCGGTGGACGATCAACATTTGTAGCCCTTCCCTTCGGGTTGACCTTGGCGCTGAGGGTCTTCACCAAGGTTCTGGCGGGCATAATGGCCCTATTCAGAGCTCAGGGAATTCGCATTGTGCCGTATCTGGACGACCTATTGATTTCAGCTTCTTCCCTCCGTCAGGCGGAGCTGGACACCCACCAGGTGGTATCGACCCTGGAGAGGTTTGGGTGGGTGATCAACCGCCCCAAGTCCTCTCTCTCGCCATCACGGGTGATTTCATTCCTGGGCATGAATCTGGATACCACACAGGCCAGAGTGTTTCTACCCCAGACCAAGGTGCAGGAGATTCAGGATCTGATCCGCCTTCTTCTGGCCAATCCTTGCCCCTCTATCCAACAGGGGATGAAACTGGTGGGATTGATGGTGGCCTCCTTCGAGGCGGTCCCGTTTGCGCAGTTTCACATGAGATCTCTTCAACTTCATCTATTGACGCATTGTCGAGCAAACTGTTGAAGGGCAGATCCTTTCTGGTTCCTCGCTGGGAGACGGTTACCACGGATGCCAGCCTGTCGGGCTGGGGAGGTTTCTGGAAAAGTCATCAGTTCAGTGGGGTGTGGGGTCCTCAGGAGGCTTACAACACCATCAATGTATTAGAGCTCAGAGCCATCCGGCTTGTCCTGTCAAGGCTGATGTCGCACTTACAGGGTCTCCCGGTTCAGAGTCGTTTAAACAATCGGACGGCAGTAGCCTACATCAATCACCAAGGAGGGACTCGCAGCAGGAGTGCCCTCAGGGAAGTCTCTCTGATCCTGCATTGGGCGGAGAGCAATGTTCCTTGTATTTCGGCAATCTACATTCCGGGAGTGGAGAACACGGAGGCGGACTCCCTGAGCAGGGGGTCCTCTCGTCTCTCAACCCCGGGGTTTTTCGGTCTCTTTGTCGCAAGTGGGGGACTCCGGAGGTGGATCTCTTTGCCTCACGGCACAATCACAAACTCCCGGCCTTTGTGTCTCTATCTCAGGATCCTCTAGCTCTGGCAGTGGATGCCTTTTCCCTTGCTTGGAAGGATCTGGGGTTTCTGTACCTGTTTCCTCCCTTCTCCATGCTGGGCAAGGTAGTTTGCAAACTGGCTCTGGAAGGGGCACCAGCAATTCTGGTGGCTCCAAGGTGGCCAAGAAGGGTTTGGTACGCAGACGTTGTAAGGCTGGCGGTAGATCAGTACCGGCTTCCCATGTTTCCGGAGCTGTTATCTCAGGGTCAACTACTTTATCCCAATTTACCAACGCTGGCTTTGACGGCTTGGCTACTGAAACCTTCATTCTGAAGGAGGAAGGTTTGTCTGAGGCTGTTGTTCAGACCTTGATTAGAGCTAGGAAGCGGTCCTCTTCGGGCGTTTACTATAGGACTTGGCGGTCCTATATTGACTGGTGTGAGGCTAGGGCCTTGCCTTGCAGGGTGTTTTCGATCCCTAGGATTTAAAACGGATATTATAAGTGTGACATACACTCCGCTTCACCCACCCTTTTTGGTATTCCGGATCCTTTGTATGGTGAACTATTGTTTCTTGGTTGTTAGTTTTGTTATATTTGGTTCTTCCTGGTCCCCTTACTGCTATTTTACACTGGGGAATTGGTGGGAGGTCCCAGGTATTTATGGACTGGGAGGAGCCACTTTTTTTGCATTCATCTCTGCAGAAGTTCGCCCTCTACTGGAGAATAACCCACATGTCATGAAGTGTTGAAGCGGAGTGTATGTCACACTTATAATATCCGTTTTAAAGGTGAGTACTCACAAAACGTTATTTTCTTGATCTCACTAAAATTTGTGGGTTGCCTGAGCTTGGGCTTGCCTCTGCTGGAGGTTTTGAGTTAAGATCTGCTCGACATAGAGCTTGGTATAGAAGACCATATCCAGTAGAATGGCTTCTGTGATAAACAATTTGAAGAAGTCAATGACACCAAATTTTGGTGAGCTGACATTGACCCCGGGGACAAAATCAAAAGGGGGAAATTCAGGGGAATAATTATTAGGAGGCCTCCATGCAGGCACTCCATCAGCTGCAGCACTCGGTGCCTCATCCTGCTCTACGCTCTCCTCCAGCATGGCCTCACCTTGTGTGGTACCACCCCTTCTATGATGGAAAATACTCAGAACCTGACTGACTAAACTCTTCCAAGTCTGCTCTTCCGCTGCAGTGTACATTCTACCAGCCATACCCAAACGAAAAAAAAAAAAAAATCAAAACTACAACTAAAAAAAATAAACTAAAGAGTCTATGCGAACTGACCTACAATATATAATAGAACCTGACTGACTAAACTCTTCCAAGTCTGCTCTTCCGCTGCAGTGTACATTCTACCAGCCATACCCAAACGAAAAAAAAAAAAAAAAATCAAAACTACAACTAAAAAAAATAAACTAAAGAGTCTATGCGAACTGAAAGCTAGAACTAAACTAAATAAAACAATCCAAATAAACAGTCAAAAATCAAAAGAATAAAATTGTTAGTTACGACCCGACAGGAAGCGGTGAACTCAGGAGCAGCAGGTCACAGGACCCCAGCAGACTCAGTCCATCCCTGCAGCAGATCCGGCTGATGAAAAAGATCTCCTGATGGCAGCACGAGTAGGGTTCCTAGAAGCAAGGGTCCTGAAAGCTGGGGGTGGTGGTACTGAAAGAGGGGGCGCTACGGTGACAAGAAGGGGGGTGCACTATGGTCCCAAAAAGAGGGAGGGGGAGCTACTGTCCCAACAAGAGGGAGAGGAGCACTACGGCCCCAACAAGAGGGAAGGGGGGTGCTAAGGTCCCAACAAGAGGGAAGGAGGGAGCCATTGGAGCAGTGGTAAGGTAAGTTTTACTGGCGATCGGGGGAGGAATTCACATGGGGGGGTCACTGTGGGGCATGTACATTTATAACTTTTTTACATTGGTTGTTTCACATAGAGGGGCATCCTTAATCTCAGATTCATTCATAAAAACAGCTTTTGGTCAAAAGTGGGTAACCACTGTTTTTGTGAATGAATCTGATTACCAAAGAAAGACCTAAGGCAGTGTGTGTGTGTGTGTGTGTGTGGGGGGGGGGGTGGAGGCGGCAAGAGAGGGAGGAGGGAGGCATCAGATGGCTTGTGATCTCCTATCACATTGCAACCATCAGCCAGCAACCTGGCAATGGCGTGCCACCCGGTATCTGCCTCCCCTCTGTCGCCGCATTCACCCCCCACGCCACCGGCTGTACCCAGGTGTTTACTGGGTGATCCAGGCCTGGCACGGACCTATCATCCATCTTACGAAAACCAATTAGCAGAAAAGAAATCTGATGGGGATGGGCCTCATGGGCACACTGGCCTGGGCCTGGCACAGCACCCAAGTGCAGGCCAATGAAGGTGGCGATAGAGGGGGGCAAATGCAGGCAGCAGATGGCTTGTGATCTCTCAAAAGTCAGCCAGCAATTGGGTACAAGTGATCCACCCGACAACCCTCACATGCCTGCCGTTACCATCCCCCAATCTGCCTCCTGGGCCTGGCGCACACGTTAAACATCTCTCACTCCAATAACACTACATTAATCAACAAGGAAAACAATAAAAAAACCTGGTTAGATGAGGCTGGGCTGGGCCTGGCTTACTAGCGAATGCAAGGCGGGGGTGGATGGGGGGGGGGGGGCGGAGGCAGCTTATGGCTTGGGATTTTGTAACCAATATAGAACAAATACCAGAAAGGGTGCGAGTAAGAATTCAAAAAAGGGTGTAGAAGAGAAAAAAAAGTGAAATCTGTGCGGGTCCCTGGATAAGGTAAGGGGAAAAATAGAAAGGAACAGCCAAAAGAAAAGAAAGTTGGATGAAGAAAAGGGGAAGAACAAAAACCAGAAAAAGTCACAATCCAAAAAAGGGGGTAAAGAAAAAGAGGAGGTAAAATCGAACGGAAGAAATAAAGTCGAAATGAAAAGAACATAGACGAAAAAGAAAAAACAGAAACTAAAAAGGGGGTAAAAGTGCAGAAAAAGAGAGAATGGACAGCCTCCGTGTGGCTGTCACGGCAAAAGCACAATGGTGCATCCCCCAGGTCCACAAGGCAGAGTAATGCGGCTCTTTGCTTTCAACAAGATGGTAGTGCTCAGGATCCGGAGTGCCGGGAAAGTGGTGCGGGCCCCTGGATAAGGTAAGGGGTCTTTTTCTTTTAACTTTATGACTAAACTTACGTTTTAAGGTCTTTAAAGAAAGCAAGAGAGACCAAAGAACTAATTTGGGTTGCACTGTATCCAGTTTTTGTATCCACCAAGTCTCTCTTTGGAACAAGTGTAAATTCCTGTCGCCCCCCTCTGGGGTTTGGGGACATGGTCAATGGTCATGCCTCTGAGTTCATGTGCTTGGTGTCTGCATCAGACAAAAAGTGTACAGCAACTGTTTTTTTTATAATCCATATTTTCACCTGTACTCTACTCGATATTGGTCCTGATATTGCTTCGGTGCTGTTAGAATCGCCTCTTAAATTGGCCAATCGTTTCCCCTACATATATTAGTCCACAGGGACATTTCAACAAGTAGATACAGAAATCTGTCATGCAACTGTACACCCCTCCAATTTGTACACCCCTCCAATTTTAACTTCCAACTTGTATGGGGGTGGGGAAATTCATGGAATTGCATACATTACAATTGTTGTAATGGAAGCAATCTGTCCTTGATGATAATCTGATCTGTTTTTTTAAAATATTTCCTATCGGATCTGAGTTTACTAGTAAGTCTCTAAAACACACTTGTTCTTGTTGGAAACCTTCTGTAATATTTTTTCTTTTTTAATTGGGCACAGGTTGCTGTCAGAGTGTAGGATGTTATAGTGTCTCTTGGTTATCTAACAGGTTGCTCAGGAGGCACTATTTTATGTTTGTAGAAGCGGTATAGACTCATCCTTTTTAATTTTTGGGCCTGGGCTTTTTTTATTGCCATTATCAAAACTTTGCCGGCTATCCACTGACCTTGAATTTCTTGTACATTTCTTTCAGTTGTGGTTTTCCGGGGTTTAAATTGATCCGTAAGACCCTCAAGAACTGCAAAATCAGGAGACTATCAATCAGTTGCATTGGATGGCCACTCTCATATCTTAGTAAAGCATTGCAATCAGTGGTTTTGGAGGATAGTCCCGTAGTAGTAGTGCCATCAGGGGTTTTGTCATTTGCTATGTCCAGGAACGTCACATGGTTCTTAGACACATCAAGGTTAAAGATTGCTGGAAAGATCAAGTTGATGAAGTCAACAGACATTTTAAACTCATCTCTCCCTTTATACCATGTGACCATCACATCATCAATGTAGCGCCCCAAAAGGTCTAGATTGAGTAAGTGTTTAACAGTTTTTATCCAATGCTCATTCGAAATATTGGTATAAAGGGACAAAATATCTATTGTGTCTGCTTCCACTAACATGCTGTTTAGTTTTTGTGAAAAATTGCCTGAATCCCTCATATAAGAGGGTAATTTCTTTACATAGGACTGCAGATAATAGTCCAGCAACTAGGCCAGTGGTAGTGTGGCTGAATTAGTCCCAGCTACTATTATATATTGTAGGTGTGCAGTTCCAGTACCTTGCAAGAAGTGACACAGGAGCATAACACTTTGTGGCAAGTGGTTCTCAAACTACCCCAAAGACCACCTCTCTATAAGCCTAGTTGTTTCCAGGTTCCTGTCCTACATGTGTCGGGCTGTAGCCACTTCACAGGAACAGTAATTTTATTTAGTCTGTAGTGCTCTGTCTGCTTCTGTGCACACTCTGAATTTAGAATGTCACAAGCTGGATAAGTGCGTTTTAATAACATCTTCACCTTTGCTGGACCTATTATATGGCAGCCCTGATGAGAAACATCAGTAGCTTTTCAGGGCTTGCCATGTTCCCTTTTCCATCGTATGCTCTGTGTGCAGATTTAAAACACCTGAAATAATAACTTTCAGGAAAGAGAAACGTATTTTTGGAAGACATTATGCAGTAATTAACATAACTTAGAAGGTTCTTAAATATATGTTATTCGCACAGTTTTGACTATCTTGAAAGGAATGTTCTTATTTTATTTTTCAACCATTGCATATTCTTCTTTGAGATGTTTCCATGTCATAGTTAATATTTAGCTGCTGCCTGTAATCTAGACTTAAATGGGGTTTTCCAGGGTAAATCCAAAATAATGCTGGCCTTCTTAAATAATGTAAATCATTTTGTAGTTTTTTTTTATTTCCTTTTTCTGCTGTCAACTTGGTTGTACAGCCACAGAACACGTAGCTAAACCGTGTTGTGATAAGTATAGAAACCTTTCATAAGATACATAAGTGTTTCTGGAACTATTAATAATATTATTAACAACCACCTAAAAATAGGTGAGTTATGTTATATGTTTCTGCCTAGAAAAATGTATGTAAGCCTTGAAGATAAGGGTGGGAGGAAGTGAAGTCTTGAGAAAGCATAAGGTGATGGACAGCGCAGAGGCTGCTGCTGCTAGGTTGATATCTTTGAATTAGAGATGAAACATAAGAAGAATCTTGGCTGGGAAGAACTTTTGTAGTTTCTGGTAAGAATTTTAAACTAACAGCCAGTGGAGGGAGTGACCTATTGGACGGCACTGAAGAGGCAAGGGGAAAGGTAGGTAAAAGGGACTGGCAGAGTTCAGAATATATTAGAGGGATGCCAGTCTGGTAGACCACAGAGGAGAGGGTTGCAATAGTCTAGCTTGGGAGATGCTCAGCATGCACTAGTGGAAACAGATGTGCATCATTATGTCAAAGAACCTTTATTAACTCTTAAGGATGAGGATGGGTCCAACATCTTTTACAAAGGTTTTTATTTCGGTTTAGCATAGAGTAAAGACAGTATGGGTACATACAATTGCCATAAAGCATGGTATGGACAGCGTAAAATAGCTTGGTATTGCATATTAGGCGTTACAGAAAGGTACATTGGTAATAGAGATAGCATTCAATATCAGGAGTATACCGTGATAAAGTATATACTGTAAACAGATTGAGATAGTGGGATGGTCAGTGTACAATACCGTAGGCTTTACTTTCGATCAGCTAAAGATTTCTTATGAAATACTAATATGTAAACAATAAACACCCTACGAGTCAGCTCCAATACCACATAAAATACACTCTTTAAACCGTAGTATAAAGTTTTTGAGGAGATAAATGAAAAAAAACAAGAGAGAGAAGACAAAAAGATAACAGACACAAGAGGATAACAGGAGAGGGGGGAAGGGTCTGGGCGGGGGCAGGTGGGGGAGTGGTTCCATGCTTAAAGTGAGGATTGATACCTCTTAGTAGGATGGAGATCCGCCTAGCGGAGTCTTTGTGTGGGGGGTCCAACATTTTAACGACCTTATTAAGTTAATAAGGTGCAGAAACAGATCAAATAAATAAAAAAAAATTCAAGAGAGACCTCTCTGAGTTTGAATCTGGTAAAGTGATCCTGGAGGAGGTATTGGAAAGACATGTCCAGTGATTAGTCTGGGTGGGAAACAGAGGTCCGATGATAGTTTACCTAGAGGGCAAAGACAAAAGGTCTTTTTCCCTACATCCAGTCCAGGTCGTCCCAAGTGATGACATGTGGGTATTCACCCCTAGGGGGCACTCGACTGCAAGATCAAAGATGCAGCTCCTCCCGGAGGGCAGGTGTCCCTCATCATTCTCCAGTTGTTCATCTTACAGTCTTGGCTGCAGCAGATCGTCTCACACTCTCTCAGATAATGGCAGCAGAGCGGGGCCACCTAGCCCGTCGGCCGCTGCGGACCCTATTCCCACGGATCTCTCCTGACCCACTCCTGCCTCCCAGCCTCTGGCAGCTACAAGATCGTGATGGTAGGGTGCACGCCGGGGTCTGTTGGCGTTCGGCAGAGCTTGGCTCTGGGTCGCAGACCCTATACTAAAGGGTAGCCGGCCACAGGCTTATGGTGAGCCTGAGTGGGAACCACTATATACTTTTTGTTGATTGTATCCCTCCCTGCCCACAAGCTTTATTGGTACTTGTTGTGCTGTGTGTGTTTTTTTTTACCTTGTGCTTGGTGTTTCACCACTTGGCTCCTCACTGGCTCAGCATGGTGCACTCTTCCTTTTTACTTGCCTCCCTCGCTCCCTCGTCATTCGCTTGGGCTGCATGGTCGCCGCACCCTGCGAGCCTGTCGCATCGCCGCCGGTGCGGCGCTGTCTGTGACTGGGGGGGAGTGGTTAGACGCTACAGGCGTGGTGGGCCTCGGGCGCCACCGCAGCCTTTTTCGCAGCCTGGGCTGTGCTGAAGGGGGCAGGCTCCTTCTCCACACGCGCCGCCGGGGGGGGGTGGAGCCTGGCGCCTGCGCGCGCCACCGTCATGACGGCGCCGCACTCCCCTCGAGGATCTTTCTAGATGCTGGCCTGCGTGCTGCTGCTGCTGGGGCCTGTCTGGACGCTACGGAGCCTGGCTCTGTCCTGCTGCTGCTGGGGGATCACGGAGGCTGCGCTGTCCCTCTGTCGGTGTCGTGAGTCCCTGTTTTTTTCTGGCTGTATTTATGACCATTTGTATTGTGCTTATTCTGATCATGGTCCCTTCTCCCCCTCTCATGTATAGGTCGTAGGCTTGAGGTTGAGGGTTGTGGTTCCTCCCGGTCCCCCTTTTTATTAAGAGGGATCGCCTTATAGGTTTGGGCCATTAGTGTCTTGTAACCTTATTGATTTTGACCATTTTTAATCACCATAATGGAGGCATCAGGGGATAGTGAGCTGGTGGCCCCATTTGAGCAGGATAGGCTCTGCCCCCTGTGCAGTAGGGATCCTCTGGGTGGATTCAGCACTGTTTGTACCACTTGCGCCAGGGGCATTATTTTGGACCATGAACAGGCGTCCCTGCCCCTAGCCCTGCGCTGCCGGCTGTCTCTCCGGACCCTCCGCTGCTGCACTCAGCCCCCAGCGAGGGGGGAGCCAGCAGGGGGTCTCATGCTGACTTGACGCATAGGCTGGCCAATCTCCAGAGATAGATCTTGTGGACGGCGCCTAAGAAAGCCACGAGTAAGAAGCGGCACCTCAAGCCGTTTACTTGGATGATGACGATCTCTTTGATGGTCTGGGCTCTGTGGAGGAAGGTGAGTTGCCAGAGGATTCACGCTCCACGGTGGATTATTCTGCTGGCAATGACAGTATGTCTCGCTCTTCCTCGGACGAGGATGCGTGGCTCCCGGATGATACAGAGAAATTGCTTGCCTCAGTGTTTAATACACTACACATTGTCCCTCCCAGAGCGGCTAAGAGGAAGCAGGGAGATTTGTTTAGGCCCGAAAGGCAAAGGCGGGTCTTCCCGGAGCAGGCCCATTTTTCTAACATGATTTTCAAGGAATGGGAGAGGCCTAACAAGCCACCGTCGGTTCCTAAGGGCCTGGCTTTCCCTGATGAGCTGGTTCGGCTATGGACTCCCCCCCCCCTGAAGTGGATTCCCCTGTGTCGGGGTTGTCCAACACTATTGTTATGCCGTCACCTGATACTGCTTCCTGCTGACAAGCGCATGGATCAGCTGGTCTGCCATGCATTCACCTTTGCTGAGACACCTTGTGGATAGAGCTAAGGCTCGCAAGCGGGCAGAGGAGTATAAGGAACTCAAGGCCTGCTTGGATTTCATTGGCTTTGTTGCTACTGCCATGGATGATGTGGTCCGGCTCGGTGCCAGGATTTCGGCTTTGCTAGTTGCTCTCCGCCGCTCGCTCTGGCTGCGGCAATGGTCGGCTGATGCGGCTGCCAAGAAGTCGCTTATGAGTATTCCTTTTGTGGGGAACAGGCTGTTCGGGGAGCGCCTGGACCTTTTGGTCAAGGATGGTAGTCCTCCTCAGAGACAGAAGCCTGCTCAGTCCTTTCGGAATCCCTCTGCCTATCGTTCCTTTCGAGGAGGAAGAGGCTCTTCATTTCCAGGTGGCCGCAGAGATAAATTGGGGCAGAGGTAGTTCCCGTGGTCGCCCCAATCCCTCCTGGGGAGCTCAATCCAAGCCCCCTGCCAAGTCCTCTCAGGCATGAGGGGGCGCCCTCACCCATCCGGATGGGGGGGCGGCTTCTGCTGTTTGCTCAGATCTGGAGGCGACAAGTCTCGGATCGGTGGATTCAGGAGGTAGTGTCCTCCTGTTTCAAGATAGAGCTGGCAGCCAGGCCGCCCACAAAATTCATCCGTTCCAGGATATCCTGAAACCCTCTAAAGGCCCAGGCCTTGAGAATGGCTATGCAACACTTCCTGCGGATAGGTGTGATTTGCCCTGTACCTTGGGAGGAACAGGGTCAGGAATTTTACTCCAACCTGTTCACGGTTCCCAAGAAGGATGGAACCCTAAAACCAATCCTGGACCTGAAGGGTCTCAACAGGTTTGTAAGAGTCAGACATTTCCACATGGAAACATTACGGTCGGCGGTGAGATCTCTTCGGCCCAGCGACTCCATGACCATGGTGGACATCAGGGATGCTTATCTGCACATCCCGATTTTCCAGGGACATCAGAAGTCCCTGAGGTTTGCTCTGGAGGATCAGCATTTCCAGTTTGTAGCACTTCCATTTGGGATATCCTCTGTCCCCCGTGTGTTCACCAGGGTGCTGGCTATCCTGAGGAACCAGGGCATTCGTGTGTTACCCCTATCTGTTCGACTTGCTGATTGCGGCCCAGTCCCTTCAGCAGACCGAGAGCGATAATCAGACGGTGTTGTCAACCCTGGAGGCCTTCGGCTGGGTAATCAATTACCCCAAGTCCTTTATCACTCCCGCAACAGTGCGGTCTTTCCTGGGAATGACGATAGACACCGCTCAGGTCATGGTTTTTCTGCCACAGCAGAAGGTTTTGGGTCTCCAGACGCAGGTGCAGGCTTTACTGTCCTATCAGCAGCCGTCGGTATGCCTGGGGATGAGATTGGTGGGCCTAATGGTATCCTGCTTCGAGGCAGTGCCCTTCGCCCAATTTCACAAGAGACCTCTTCAATTGAACCTGCTGACTGGCTGGAATCGGACTCAGGAGTCCCTGGAACATGGCTTTTCGCTGTCACCACTGGCCAGGCAGGCCCTCTTGTGGTGGTTGGATTCTCGGAACTTGCTGGTAGGCAAGTCCTTCCTGACTCCCCATTGGGAGATAGTTACCACGGATGCCAGTCTGACAGGCTGGGGAGGCGTTTGGCAGACTCAGAAGATCCAGGGTCAGTGGGGCCCGCAGGAGAACCGCTTATCCATAAATTTCTTGGAGCTGAGAGTGATCCGGTTGGCGCTTCTTCGCTTGAGGGATCGTGCGATCCAGGTTCGCTCGGACAATCAGACGGTTGTAGCCTACATCAATCACCAGGGCGGGACTCGGGGGAAGAGGGCCCTCAAGGAGGTGACCCAGATTCTGACTTGGGCAGAGGAGAATGTTCCTTGCAGCTTGGCGGTCTACATTCCCGGGGTAGAAAACCTGGAGGCAGACTCCCTGAGCAGGAGCACCTCGCGCCTGTGGGAATGGTCTCTCAGTAGCAAGACCTTGCACGCTCTGTGTCTCCGCTGGGGTCAGCCGGATGTAGACCTGTTTGCGTCCAGACACAATCACAAGCTTTCAAGGTTCGTCTCCCTCTCAAGAGATCCTCTGGCCATTGCCACAGACGCTCTGGCAATTCCTTGGACAGAGTTCAAGTTTCTTTACGCATTCCCGTTTCCACTCCTGGGCAGAGTACTTGCGCAACTATCCTGGTAGCTCCTCGCTGGCCAAGAAAGAGTTGGTTTGTGGACATAGTTCAGATGTTAGTAGATCGCTACATCATGCCCGACGACCCAGGGCTTCTCACACTGGGGTCGCTGCGGCACCCCAATTTACGGACACTGGCTTTGATGGCCTGGATATTGAAACCTCAATCCTGACGGAAAAGGGGCTGTCGGCCATTGTTGTGCAGACCATGATTCAGGCTTGGAAGAAGTCTTCTTCAATGATATACTTCAGAGTTCGCATGCTTATATTGCTTGGTGCGAGACCAAGAGTCTCCCTTGCCGCACATTTTCTATTTCTAGGATTCTGGAGTTTTTGCAACACGGCTTAGACTTGGGTCTTCAGCTGAGCACCCTCAAGGGTCATGTCTCGGCTTTAGCCATTTTTTTCCAGAGATCCATTGGCAACCATAGGTTGATCAAGACTTTTTTCCAGGGAGTCACCCATGTCCGGCCACCGCGTAAGTCAGTATTACTGGTGTGGGACTTGAATTTAGTACTTTCTGCTCTTCAGGGTCCTCCCTTTAAGCCATTTTCCGATGCTGCATTGTCTATTTTGACTCTCAAAGTGGTCTTTTTGGTAGCGATCACCTCGGTGTGGCGTGTATCACAACTGGCCACGCTTTGTATGAAACCTCCCTATTTTGAGCGGCATAGGGATAAGGTGGTTTTTCGCTTTAAACCTGATTTTTTGCCTAAGGTCGTTTTTCCCTTTCACCTTAATGAGGAGGTCGTCTTACCTTCCTTGTGTCCAACACCGGCTAATTCCAAAGAACGGACCCTCCATGCCTTGGATGTGGTCAGGGCTATAAAGTATTACCTGGCTGCTACTGAATCCTTCAGGAAATCAGATTTGCTCTTTGTCCTAACAGAAGGCTCTAGGAAAGGTTTGCCACCAGCCAAGTCCACTCTCAGTAAGTGGATCAGACAGGCGGTGGTGCAAGCATATTTTGCCAAAGGGAAGGAACCCCCTTTTTGGATCACAGCTCATTCTACCAGAGCTATTGGTGCCTCTTGGACTTTTCAGCACCAGGCATCGGTTGAACAAGTTTGTAAGGCCGCCACTTCAGTTCATACTTTTACAAAGTTTTACAAGGTGGATGTCAGGGCCTTTTTTTGGCCGAAAAGTGCTTCAGGCGGTAGTGAAATGAACTACATGCTGTTCCACACTGGGGATCCCGCCCAAATGGACACTGCTTTTGGATGTCCCACATGTCATCACTTGGGACGACCTGGACTGGATGTAGAGAAAAATACAATTCTGTGAAACTCACCTGTAGAATTGTTTTTGGATACATCCAGTCCAGGTCGTCCCACTCCGCCCTTGTGTTCATTGTTTCCTGTTGCCTGTTATGGTGCTCACCATTTTACATTCATTGGACATTGTTTTCATAAATCTTGTTAGAGAGAGTACAAGCTGAAGCTATGTGAAGTAACATGGTTTCTACTGCTTTTTAACCACTGGAGAATGATAGAGGGACACCTGCCTTTATAGGGGGCCGGGAGGGGCTGCATCTTTGATCTTGCAGACGAGCGCCCCCTAGGGGCGAATACCCACATATCATCACTTGGGACGACCTGAACTGGATGTATCCAAAAACAATTCTACAGGTGAGTTTCACAGAATTGTATTTTTTTTTTAGACCAAGTAAACGAAAAAGGAAAAGGAGACACAGAAAGTGACAGGGTACAGAAATTGAGGGGAATTCACAAAATACAAAATCAGCAACCACAATAGGGACATGTGCAGGGATGGGGTTGATTGTTATCAGTCTAACAGAGTACCAATTACAGGACCATCACATCTCATTATTGTCCAAAGGCCTGTCCTTTTCCCCTGTGGAGGGAAGGAACAAATTTTAACTTTATAAGGACACTTCCCTTTTCCTGTGCAAAGTGCTGTTTAGAACAATGTACACTAAGGGTGATGATAATCTAAGGCCCGGGCTGTCTTTGTCTGAGGCCCATCTGGGGTTGTGGGATCTAAAGCTGAAATCGGATCCGAGGATAGAATTGATAGGGACAATGTGGACCCTCTGCCCTGTGTGGGGTAGTGGTCAGCCATAATGACTGTCAACCCTGAGGGTACCCTAAGAGAAGTTTCCATCCCTACATCTCAATAAACATGTTATATATGCAGTTGGTCCAACAGGACTTGCAATCATATAATTGGAACATCAGGGGTAGGGACAACTTGAGCCCCAAAGAAAATGAGGCACTGTTGGAACTGGAGTCAATGAAAGACAAAAATGTTTTTTATCCTCCCAGAAGACCTATTATTTCAGGTGTGGGGGGGGGGGGGGGGGGGGCTTAGAAAGTGTTTCTAGATTAATTGATGAAAATCTCAAGCCCCTTGTACAGGCGTTGCCCTTGTTTGTGCTGGACAGCAGCGACATGCTCATGAAGGTCTGCAACTTGGCTTTGGCTGTAGAGCGTTTATATACATCAATTTCCTCAAGGTAGGGCTGAAGGCCTTAGCATCCTTCCTAGCAGATTTAGGCACTAGTGATGCTGCAAATCATACTTTTGTCATTGAATTTCTGCAGTTTGTCCTGATCAACAACTTTTTTAAGTTTGACAGTCGGTACTATCATTAGGCGCATGGGACAAGAAGTCCAGCACAGAGGATTAAAACTTCACAGTTTTTTCAATTCTTATTTAAAATTCCAACACAACATTCAATAAAAGCACAACAGAGTGCTCTGTGATGCATTTCAGGATGTAAGGGGCTCGTCCCGAAACGCATCACAATGCGTTCTGTTGTGCTTTTATTGATTGTTGTGATGGAATTTTGAAAAAGAAGCAGTGAAGTTTGTGAAATTATAATCCTCTGTGCTAGACATCTTTGAAACTTGTGACGAGTGCTGGGGCATCATCTTCCGTGCATGGAACTGATGAGGGTGAACGGAAAACAGGTAGAGCTAGCCTTTGATGCTGTATGAGGGTCATCTGTGCCCCATCGTATGCATGCCTACACCTCAAGGGGTGGGACAGCGAGGAGGTGTTTGGGCAGGCAGACTTTCGGGCATGGGACATTTTCTGGCTGCACTATATTTTGAAGATGTTCTTCTGCTGTGGAGCTGCAGGTGAAGCCCAGCTCTGTGAGTTTGTGGGTCCACTGAACGATAATTCACGGAACATCCATTTGACGCACAAGGCGCACAATGGGGAGATTGAATATCTGTACCTGCAGATCGGCATGGAGGGAAAGGGTGTTGGCGAAAAGTACTTTTAGAAAGCTGACAGCCAGCAACACTATCTATTTTAATAGTCACCACCTGGCCCCACTGCGAAGGGGCATCCCCTTGGGCCTATTCCTGCGTATCCGCAGGAACCGTAGCAATGTGGATGTGTTTAATATGGAGCCTAGGAAGCTGAAAAAGTGATTCAGAGAAAGAGGATGTCCCCATTGGCTACTTGCTATGCAAGGGCACTGCTAGGAAAAAATGAATGACTTGCTGAGTAGACTGGGGTGACAGAGATGGGAGGTCACAAAATTTGGGTTCCACTGGGAGGTCTTTAAGACCATTTTGGATTGCCTCTGGCAAGTTTTGCAATTGGACCACGCTGTGACCAAGTGTGTCAGTAGATATCTAGACTGGCGACAGCTAGACGAGCATGTAATTTACCAGGCTACCTAGTGAGGAGCGAGTTTCAAGTGTGGCCCCTGCGGGATCTGTTGCTTCATGACAAAAGCAACACAGTTTGTGGGTATGAGGTCCGCTAAGCAGTACTCAATTAAGGGATTCATTAATTGTTTATCCAAACTGGTAGTATACTGCTTACTTGTTCATGCAAAGTGAAGGGAAAATGAAGCAAGAGATGCGGGTTTGTATTAGCAAACATATCAGGAACAGCAACCCCAAAAGACCCAAGACCGAACACTTGGGTATGGGACATAAATGTAGAATTGATGGTTTGGCTGTATTTGGGATCTTTGTACTTGATATCAAGGGTCGGAGACGGGACCATGCTTTGACAGCAAGAAGCCTGATTGATCTACTAATTGAGTACTATGACACTAGTAGGTCCTAATACAAATACCCTCCAAGCTTTTTTATACATAGCTGATGGTGAGTGAGATTATTTCAATCCCTGCCCTTTGGAGTACATAGTGTCTTTGTTGATGGTTTGCCCCATCCAGTCATGGGTAGGAGGCCAGTGCAGCAATAGGTATTGTATAGTGGTCCCCTTAGACAAGGAACTTAATTAGGCAATAATAGGGCATGGTGCAAATGATGTGTGGATGGAGGAGTATGGGTGTTGAGTAAGGGGCTATGAGCAGAAACTCCTAGTGTAGAGCAATGTTCATGATATATGTTTCTTAATACAATATGAAGTGCCCATATGAACGGTCCTTGCCATACAAGCAAGGATTGCCCTGATACATGAACATTGGCATTAAATGTCCTTGTAATCTAAATAAGGATTGTCTCCCGTACATGTATTGTTAGGTCCATCTAAATTAATTGATTGTGTTAGCCAGAACTACTACCAGAAGGGAGTTGGAGCAGGAATTGATGTACTTCAATTTAAGCCTATAGCTGCTGTGACCTAGGGTGACCCTACTTGAATTGCAGTATATATTGATATAGTGATTATGATGACACTGGCCCCAAAAAAGGTGCTTTTGCTAAACACGGGAGGCTCACTCCCTTCTTCAATCCATACCAGGGTTCTTTGCCTCACCCATTTGGCAGCATCTATTGCTGCTGGAATATGCCATTGTTTGAGTCAACAGGGCGGCTCCAGCAGCCTGAGTGTTTGACTGAGAGTCTGCTATGGAGCCGCTATAGAGGGTGGGGCACCATCTTAAGGTCACCCTGATGAAGCCCTAGAGGAGGGTTGGCTGATGGCGGCTCCCACCTCCCCTTGCTATGTCTGGTGGCTGGGCAATGATCTGTGTGGGATAACCCTGGGGATGCCAGCATTGGGACCGCAGTAGACACCAGGTACCTCCATTACAACCGAGGTTGGATGGTGAGATCGCAGATGTGCTGAGGCACTGGGCCCTTGAGCGGCTGTTACATAGCACTGCTCAGAGCCCCCATGCAACAGTGGGGTCATTGTGCCTGCCCCCGATGCAATGTCTCCCGCTGGTTGTTTTGAACAGTGCCTTGCTTGCTGCACCATAGTGGAAGTCCTTAACCCTATGCTGGGCCTGATATCGGTGTGATGTTATCTGTGCGTCTGGGCAGCTCACAATTTTTTTCAATATTGTGAGTTCTGACCCCATATTTCACATTAGTCTATGCCAGCCAGGGATGTGTGGTGGTGTGGTATGCTTGCACACTAGGGTATGTGTGTGGGGGCCCCATGGTTTTATTGACAATTGTCACTTTTAGTCCTTTTTGTGGAGGGCTAGGGGGTGGTAACATATATGGCATGCTATTTACTATTTTGGATACCAATAAAGATGTGTTATAGCGTGACACGCTTGTGTTTTGTGTTCAGATCAGATAGATGTAAATTAATTTATTATCCTATGGCATCACCATATTATAGCTGAAATTTCCATTATGTCCCAGACCAGCCACATATTTAAGAGAGATCAGCAGTGTCAAGTCTACATGTTTCAATTTTATCAAAATTTGTTTTTTAACAGAGAAGCTTGCTGCTAGCACGACAAGTAAACGCCAAAAGTTGGCACAAGATTTTCTCAGCTCGATTGACCAGACTGGGGAGCTATTGGCTTTGATGGAGGATGATGAGATTGACGAGGTCAAGCAGGAGCGTATGGAGGTATATTATTTTCACAATTTTGTTTCCTCCCACGGGGAACAATTCATTGGGCTATCGATACGACCGATGTCATTGCAGTTTTAGGATCCTATATTACTAAGTGGTTTACTATATTTTAATGGGTAAGGTGATCAGGTGAGTTGACAAAACTAGACAAAACACTAAAGAAAAGAGAAAGTAGTAGAGTTAAAGGAAATGCCGTGCCATTCCCCCACCACCCAGCTACCATTATCTATTCTATATTTATTCCAAGATGTAGTGTCCATGTCGGGGTTATTTTTTTGTATCCAGGGATCCCAGGTAGTCAATCATTTCTGATGGGTCTCGTTAGGGATACTTGTTTATTTTGTTTTGGTTTGCCTTTCAAAACCGGGCTGATGCTCTTTCAGGGGTATCTGGAATTTCCTTCAAAAACAGCAGGCTGTTGGCAATGAGCTCCGAGGTCTTCCACACCCTGGGTGCCCAAGAGATGGCCAGGTAATCAGTCAGGTTATCGGCATGACCCTGCCACTTGCTGGGCAGGTGGCTTGCTTGACCCGCTTACCCTTTGAACTGGTATAGAGGTTCTTGGCCTTCAGGTAGTCCAGACATGTGGTCCTGGGGGGAAAAGGCAGTTTTTTAGTTAAAAAGTGATTTAAAAAAATAAAAAAGCAAATAGTTTGTGCTGAATATGGCCTCCATTTAACACTTGTGCCATTTTTTTTTTGTGGTTCTTATGTTGGAGCCTTTCTGTAGGCGAAATAGCACTCAGCATGGAAAGAAAAGAAATTCTGCCTTCTCCTTGCTTATCCCATAGTGCTGCTGCTGTACCCTGATGTTCCTCCTCCTTAGCAGCAGGCACTGCCCCCTCCCCAAGACATATATATATGAATGAGTAGCCTGGCAAATGCTCTGCGTCACAAACAGTGGCCCCGCCCCTTATGCGAAAAATAGTATAGCTGGAATAAAGCTCCTCTCGCATACTCGATAGACTTGTCACTCAAGGAGTTTTCCTTTCTTGCCCGCCCCTAGAGATGACACTGGCGGGAGCATTCATGTAGTATTCTTAAAAGTAAAGTCTCTTAAGATGTGGTACTTTGTAACGTGTAAAGCTCAGTATTATATCTTGGCTTTCTAAAAACCTAGAAAATAATTAAAAACGATCAAATGTTCCTGAAAGAACTGAATACGCTTCAACTTGATTTTGGCTCAGTTTAATTTTGTTTTGCCTATATCCTTCTATTTTAAGTACTGGCCATAAAACATTTCACTAGCCAGGACCACGCTTAGGTTATTAACCATAGCGTTTCATTTATGTATCAATTACCTTAAAAGTGTGTGGTAATCATGGTTTTGGACAAGTGCTGAAACTTTTTGTTCCACGTTGCTTGAGGCCAGAAACCAAGGCACTAAGTCTCGAACAGACAGTAAACACATACTTCTGACGTCAGTCCAGCTTAAACAGGATATGTTTTTGTTGTGGTGTGGTTTCACTTACAAAGCATTGTACAAGTGCCATGCATAAAGGCTTTTATGCCAGTAATCAGCACGATCACTCACAACTGCAGTGGGGCCACCCCTGGGCTTGCAAAATGCATTTTTTTTCATTGATCTGGTTGTACCTTTGTGTTTTGTAATCCTTGGGATACAATTCCTACAAAAAGGATTTACACTGTTCAGCAGAAATAGTCAACTGGTAGCCAACATGATATGCTCTGTATGTAACAGTTTACTAGAATGATTTGGCAGAAGAGTTCATTCTAA
Organism: Gastrophryne carolinensis; assembly: GCA_027917425.1. Lineage (NCBI taxonomy): Eukaryota > Metazoa > Chordata > Amphibia > Anura > Microhylidae > Gastrophryne > Gastrophryne carolinensis. The sequence continues at coordinate 73,971,722 of CM051237.1, read as the reverse complement.
TTTGTTTCTGTTTAATCACGCCAGTAAGGTTTACAGTCATGTGGAAAAGTTATATTGTGTTTTATAGAAGATAAAGACATTGTATCCACTCCAGTGTTCTTTTTGTGACTAATCCCATTTAGGAGTGGGGGTTTACTTTATTTTGTTCACAAAAGATAAAACATATAGCTAATTAAAATATTCCTGGAAGGGCATGACATGGTGGACGGCAACTGGACAGCCATATCAGGTCCATGTTACTGCTTCTAAAGGAAGAGATACTTTCTCTTCTTGGAGTAATATTTTGACCTAGTGATAAGCGAAGTAGGCCGCTGTTCTGCTTGGCATCTATTCGGTCAAATAGCATTTGCTAAAGCTCAAATGCCCGGTGCCCAAGAATAAATTATATATGACTCTTGAGCTAGGTAAGATATAAGACACTACCAATTTAAATAGGAATATAATTGCTTTTATTTAACCTTTTAAGTGCCAGCCTACCTAGATTTTTTGTCACACTCTGTTGCCAGACTACTTTTCACTTTTTTGCGCTACACATGTTCAACCTTGATTTTTGAAGGGATTTCCAGGGATTTTCCAGGAAAATTATATATTGTTTTTTTTCAACAGAGTCTGGGCTTCAACATGAAATATCTTGTTTGGCCTTTTTTTAGTGTATTCTCAATAGTTGTGGGTGAAATATGTGCAAAAAAATTAAATAAATCTATTTTTTACAATTTGTAGTATTTTTTTGTAATAAGAAATGTAAGTTTGTTAATAAAATCTTATTGTGTGTGAAAGCCCTATTTCTCCCGGTTACAATGGTACCACATATGTATTGGTAGACACCCTTTCCTGCCCAGGAGACTCCCCCAAACTGAAACAGCAGTTTAGGAGATTTCAGATAGGATACAACTATGCAATATGATTGCATAGTTGTAAGGGGCTTGTAGAACAGGGCGCAGGGGCCAGCGTTGGTGGCCCCTGGCCCTGCAGGCTACTAGCCCACATAGCCACTTAGTGGCCCTGGCCCTTCTGTCCCCCCCCTGGCCGTTGGGGAGGCAGGTAATGGGGGGCTGGGGGTTATGGCAAGTCACCCGCTAGCCGCAGGTGATTGCCAGCCCCAAAGCCTTGTAAACTGGTAAAGGGGTCTAATGAACCCCTTACCAGTTCACAAATAGTTAAAAGTAAAAAAAACATAATATTTTATTATTCTTTTTTTCACTTATACTTACCTGGAAGGGAGAGGATTCTGCTATACTCATAGATATATCCAGGTCCTGGTGCTAATGCATGCAATTTCGGGACAACGTTGAATTCAGTCTGTGGACACTTTTTTTTATGGTGTAAGGGCGTCTAAACAGCTCAACACAATCTTGCTCTGTGCTATACTACTGTACATTTAAGTCTGGACCTATTGGGATATTTGGGTCACAGCACGTTGAGCAGTTCTCCTTTGTAATTTGTACTAGACCTTGATTGTAAATAACTTTTGTCACTATATCTTATTATATACAAGATAACTCATCACGGATAGATTAAATGTACCAATAGTGATTCGGGAAACCCCCAGGCCAGAAAGTCCCTAGTAGCTGGTATTTCCTATTGCCGCAATAGCTTCAACCACCACAGTGTGTGAATTGATATAGGGGTCCCTTGGAAAAAAAAAACCTCACCTCTAGGTGTCTTCCTGCACCTGTCCCCTGCGAGGGGGAGCCCTCACTTTGCACCCAGTTACCCTGCATCAACAAGTCCATGCAAAGTTGTAATTAAAATATAAATAATAAATCCATAATGTTTGTACACATTGCTTTTCATTTACTGAATCTACATTCCAGCAAATGAAAACCAGAACACAAACTGATGCGTATAAATTCTCCAGCACTCAGGTATATCTAAAAATTAGCATTTATTGATTCAATTAAAAGTTCACAGGTTCCATAAAATTGATGCAAAAACTCACTTAGTCTGACTTGACTGACGCGTTTTGGGCCGCTGAGATGTTGCGCCCTTAGTCATATATTGTTTATGACTGTGGGCGCAACATCTCAGCGGCCTGAAACGTGTTGGACTATGTGAGTTTTTGCATCAATTTCATGAAAACTTTGAACCTTTAATGGAATCAATAAATGCTGATTTTTAGAAATACCTGATTGCTGGACAATTTATAAACATGGATTGTCGCTTTGCTAGCTTGTCCGGAGCCTCGGTTATCTAAGGCTATGTAAAGGATTGAGCTAGCCAATCAACCCTTCAATACACAAATTGACCATCCCTGAGCCCTAACCAATCATTTATTCTAAGTATACAGCACGTCCTGTTCCAGAATATTCCTTACACATGGGTAATACATCCACAAGATGGCGCTGGACTGCAGAAAACAGCTTGTGGCCCCTCCCGGCCCTATATAAGTCAGGGACCTCCCACAAATTCCCCAGTTCTTTTCTGCAGTCTGCGCTGAGAAGATAGAAGATAGCTCTCTTGTGGCGCAGGTGAGCGGGGCTTATTGCCTGCGGCCCTGCAGGACTATTCCCACCCGTTCCGTCCCATTTACTGCCTCCCAGCCTCGGCTGATAAGGTTCGGGTGAAGGTAGGCTATTGAAGCACTATGGTGCTGAGGAGCTAGGCTCCTACCGCAGTCCCTGCTCTAATAGGGTAGGTGGTTTAGGCTAATGGTGAGCCTTTTGGGATGCCCCCACTGCCTCATGGTTTTTGCCAGGTTATCCTGTGCAGTTAAACCCTATTTCCCCCTCCACCCTCACTCCTCATATTAGTCCCTGGGCGCCATTTCTCCCTGGGAATTCTTCCGTTATCCTCCCTCACTCTCCCCTTGGGAGATCTCCGGGGGGGGGGGGGGGGGGGTTGTCTAGTGCTTTAAGACTGTAGACATATGTTGTGCTTTGTACTGCGCTCCGCGGCTGGCAGCCCCATTCACCTTAGAGCTGCCGGGCCGCTACTTGCCAGTCGGATCACGTGGGCGCTTCGCGCTCTTCAGGGGGGGGGGGGGGCGGGCTCTGTGGATGATGCATTTTACCTCATATCTCCACGGCCCGCCCCTTCCTGTTGCTGCTGGCTCCTTGCGGTCTGTGAGTTCCCCGGTGGGGTGTTTTTTTTTCAGTTTTTTTCTTATGCCTTATTCTCATGGGAATATTTGATTATGTCTTTCAGGCGGGGTAAAGCTTTGGTCCTGTGGCTTCTCCCGGCCCTCTCCCCTCATTATCTCCCACTTCCCTAGCGGTTCATTGGGGCATCCCAGGTAGCTCTTTAGCATTAACCCTTACTGGCCTACTGTGCCTTTCAAATCACCATATGGAGGCTTCTGGGGATAATGGGCCTGGGGTTCTTTCGGGACAAGCCCGGCTATGTGTTGCGTGTGGGGTATCCCCAATCTGATGATGCCAGGTTATGTGTATCCTGCGCCCAGCAGGTACTTGCACTGCAGTCTGGGTTACCTGTTGCTGGGCCTGCGCCCCCTCGGGCTTTGCCTACCCCCCCAAGCCTGCATCTGACCCCCTACGAGGAGCATACCAGCGGGGAGTCTCAGCCTGATTTGGCTGCATGGGTGGCCAGCATTGAGAAACATATTGCTGGGTCTGCCTCGCGTAAGGCTTCTGCTAAGAAGCGGCATTTATCTCCCGCCGTCTCCCTCTTTCCTGTGGAAACTGAGGAAATTTTTGACACTACTGGTTATTCCCCCCTGGAGGAGGGGGAATTGTTCTCTGATTCAGAATCATCTGAGGAGCAGCCTAGGGTTTATGGTGGTACAGGTTCTTCCTTTGGGGAAGATTTATGGTTCTATGGTGACACTGACAGGCTTTTGGCTCATATTTTTGAAGTGCTCTGTATCTCCGCTCTTGCCGCGGCTCCGCAGCAGCAGGGTGAGCTCCTTCATATGGTTAAACCACGTTTGAAATTCCCGGAGCAGTCTCACTTTAATAATCTGGTGCTCAAAGAATGGGAGCGGTCTAGCAAGCTGCCAGGGGTGCCCAAGAGTTGGGACAAAAGGTATCCCTTTCCTGCTGATGTGATTAAGCGTCGGCCATGTCCTCCCGAGGTGGACGCGCCCGTTCTGGGGCTGTCCAATACATCTGTCATGCATACTTCTGACACTACTACCCTGAGGGATGGTGAGGACCAGCGTATGGACCAACTGGCTTGCCATGCCTTTGCCTGTGTGGGGACTGCGCTACGCCCGGTTTCTGCCTCTGCCATTACAGCTATTGCTATTAAGGGTTTGCTTAAGAGTCTCTTAGAGGGGGCCTCTGATGACGCGGGAGGAGAAGAGTATAGATCTCTCCTGCTTTACTATGAATTTGTTGCATATGTTCTGTCTGCTATGGATGATGCCATTAGAATGTGTGGTAGAACTTCTGCCCTGTTGGTGGCTATACGCTGCTCTGTCTGGCTACGTCAGTGGGTAGCTGATAATGCTGCTAAGAAGGCTCTCACTGGTTTCCCTTTCAAGGGCCTGCGCCTTTTTGATTTAACGCTTGGATTTGTTTGCCAGGGGCGGTTGGTTACCTCAACGTAGGAGGCCGTCCCGGTCCTTTCGGGGGATGGGTGCCCTTCTCCCATCCTTCCGTGGTTCCAGACCTGGCCGAGGAGTCTCCTTTACTGGGGCCTGCGGAGATCACTGGGGAAGGGGCCGAGGACGTGGCCGTCCTGGCCTCTCCTGGGGTCCTGAGCCAAAATCCTCACCCAAGCCTCCTCAGGCATGAAGGGGTGCCCTCACCCATCCGGGTGGGGGACGGCTTTGGCTCTTTGCTCACGTCTGAAGGCTTCATGTCTCAGACCGGTGGATTCAGGAGGTAGTGTCCTCCGGTTACAAGATAGAGTTTGCAGCCTGGCCGCCCCCAAGATTCATCAAATCCCGAATGGCTATAAACCCCCTGTCAGCTCAGGGTCTGTGCCTTGCTGTCCAAAACCTGCTGGAGTTGGGGCCAGGTGCCTTTGAGGGAAAGGCTTTTTACTGACTTTTTACCTCACATATTTACCCTCCTGTGTATTTTTACTGACTTTTTACCTCACATATTTACCCTCCTGTGTTTTTTACTGATTTTTTACCTCACATGCTCACCCTCCTTGCTCCCTCGTCGCTCCGCTCTCTCCCCTCTCCTTCATGCTGCCACGCTGTGAGGGGGGGGGTTGCTGCATGGGTGGAGTAGGTCTGGGGCTGTGGGCCCCGCCGCCGGCCGGCCCGGGTTGCACGAGGGCGCCGGGCTGGCGATTCTGCTGGGCTCCTCCGTGGGCCGCCTGATGTTGCGGGCCCTCTGTCATCTTGGGGGCGGGCGAGATTTCTGCGCCGTCGGGGGGGGGGGGGCGCACGATGACGCTTTTCTCGTCACGGTCGTGCGGCCCGCCCCTCGAGGAACGTGTGGTGCTGGCTGATCCGCGCCATCTTCTCCTCCTGCACGCTGCTGTCGTCTCTGTCGGCCCTTTGAGAGGTGTCGTGAGTCCCTTTTGACATATTGTCTTTTATGCGCTGAGCATGTGCTGTGGGATGCTTATATTTTGTTCACTTTGTGTCTTCCAGGTGGGCCCCTTGATATAAAGGGTTGTGGTTCCTCTCGGCCTCTGGCCACCCCCCCGCTCTCTCCAAGCCCTCTTCCTGTAAAAAGGGATCACTTAAGAGGGATCATTTCTTGCGGGCTGGCCAGGTTGGGACATTGTACCTGTTAACATAACTCAAATCACCATAATGGAGGCTTCTGGGGATAGTGACTCCATCTGGGCAGGTGAAGCTCTGCCCCATGTGCGGTGCTAGCCCTCTGGGCGGACTCAGCACGTTTGTGTCACTTGCGCCAGAAGTGTTATCTCGGAGCATGATCGGGCGGGCGTATCTGCCCCTAGCCCGTTATTGCCTGCGGCCTCTCCAGAACCCCTGCGCTTGCTCTCAGCCCCCAGCGAGGGGGAAGCCAGTAGGGGGTCCCAATCTGATTGGCTTATCTGGTGGTCAGCCTTGAGAGACGGATCTCTCGCTCGGCTCCTAAGAAGGCCACAAGTAAGAGGCGGCATATTGAGCCGGTCTATTCTGATAATGATGATGATGATCTCTTTGGAGGTGTTGGCCTTGATAGTGGGCTCGGTTCTTCTTCGGATGAGGATACATGGCCCCCTGATGATTCAGAGCGGTTGCTGACTGCAATCTTTGAGATGCTGCCTAGAGTGGCTAAGAGGAAGCAGGGTGGATTGTTTCAGGCTGAGAGACAGAGACGAGTCTTTCCTGAGCAGGCCTTTTTTTTCTAACGTGTTTATCAAGGAATGGGAAAGGCCTAACAAGTTACCGTCGGTGCCTAAGGGCCTGGACAGGCGGTATTCCTTTCCCGAGGAGCTGGTCCGGCTATGGTCCCGTCCTCCCGAGGTGGATGTCCCCATGTCAGGTCTGTCCAACACTACGGTCATGCCTGCACCCGAAACTGCTTTCCTACGTGATCCAGCTGACAAGCACATGGTCAGTTGGTCTGTCATGCCTTCACCTTGCCGGCCAAGAAGGCACTCACTAGTATCCCCTTTGTGGGTCACAGGCGATTTGGGGAGCGTCTGGACCTCCTGGTCAAGAACAGAAGACTCCCTCAGCGACGAAAGTCTGTGCGGCCTTTTCGGGGTTCATCTGCCTATCGCTCCTTCAAGGAGAAAGAGGCTTTTCATTTTCATGTGCTTGCAGAGATTCCTGGTGACGAGGTAGGTCCTGCGGCCGACCCAATCCCTCCTGGGGATCCAGGCCCAAGCCCCCTACCAAGGCCCTCTGGCATGAGGGGGCGCCCTCACCCTCCCGGGTGGGGGGACGGCTTCTGCTATTTGATCACGTCTGGAGACAGTGCGTCTCGGATTGGTGGATTCAGGAGGTGGTTTCCTCCAGTTACAAAATAAAGCTGGAAGTCTGGCCGCCCTCAAGATTTCTTCAGTCACGGATTTCCCAGAACCCATTGACGGCACAGGGCCTGCGGTTGGCTGTCCAACACCTTCAGCTGTCAGGTGTGATTTGTTCCGTGCCTCGGCAGGAACGGGATCAGGGCTTTTACTCCAATCGGTTCACGGTGCCCAGGAAGGACGGAATGCTGAGACCCATCCTGGACCTGAAGGGTCTCAACAGGTTTGTTAGAGTCAGACATTTCCGCATGGAGACCTTACGGTCTGCAGTGAGCTCGCTTCGACCTGGCGACTTCATGACCACGGTGGACATCAATGATGCTTATCTGCACATCCCTATATTCCAGGGGCATCAGAAGTTCCTGAGGTTTGCGCTGGAGGATTAGCACTACCAGTTTGTGGCGTTTCCATTCGGGATATCCTCAGCCCCCCGTGTGTTCACCAAGGTGCTGGCGGGCGTCAGGCTATCCTGAGTATCCAGGGAATTCGCATGCTGCCTTATCTGGACGATTTACTGATTGCAACTTCAGTCTCTTCTTCAGGCCGAGAGAGACACCCAGACCGTGTTGTCCACTCTCGAGGATTTCAGTTGGGTAGTCAATTATCCCAAGTCTTCAATCACTCCCTCGATGGTGTTTTTTTTTCTGGGCATAACGTTGGACACCTCTCTGGCCAGAATATTCCTGCCACAGCAGAAGGTGGTGGGTCTTCAGACGCAGGTGCAGGCCTTGCTGTCTTGTCAGCAACCATATGTCCATCTGGGGATTAAACTGTGGTCCTGATGGTGTCATGCTTTGAGGCAGTGCCCTTTGCTCAGTTCCATTTGAGACCTCTTCAGTTGAATCTGTTGACCGGTTGGGATCAGACGCAGGAGTCACTGGAACGGGCCAGGCAGTCCCTTTTGTGGTGGCTGGACTCCAGAAATCTGCTGGTAGGCAAGTCATTTCTGCCTCCACGATGGAAAATTGTCACCACGGACACCAGCCTGAGCGGCTGGGGAGGCTTTTGGCTGACTCAGAAGATCCAGGGTCAGTGGGGGCCACAGGAGGCCCACCCACCTATAAATATCTTGGAGTTGAGAGCGATCCGGTGGTGCTTCTTCACTTGACTCCCCATCTAAGGGGTCGTGCGAATCAGGTTCGCTCTGACAATCAGACGGCAGTCGCCTACATAAATCACCGAGGCGAGACTCGGAGCAAGCGAGCCCTCAAGGAGGTGACCCAGATTCTGACTTGGGCAGAGGAGAATGTTCTCTGCATCTCGGGGGTTTATATTCCTGGGATAGAGACCCAGGAGGCAGACTCCCTGAGCAGGAGCGCCTCGCGCCTGGGGGGAAAGGTCTCTCAGCAACAAGATTTTTCGCGCTCTTGTCTTCGCTGGGGTCAGCTGGGCGTGGACCTATTTGCGTCTAAACACAATCACAAGCTCCCGAGATTCGTCTCCCTGTCGAGAGATCCTCTGGCCTTTGCCACAGACGCTCTAGCAATTCCTTGGACGGAGTTCAGACTCCTTTATGCGTTCCCTCCGTTTCCACTCCTGTGCCGAGTGCTGCGCAAGATAGCCCAGGAGGGGGTACCAACCATCCTGGTGGCTCCTCGCTGGCTGAGGCGGAGTTGGTTCGCGGACATAATTCAGATGTCAGTCTTGCCCGACGATCCAGGGCTTCTCATGCTGGGGTCGCTGCGGCACCCCAATTTACAGACACTGGTTTGACGGCCTGGCTATTGAAACCTCAATCCTGATGGACAAGGGGGCTGTCAGCCACGGTTGTTCAGACCATGATTCAGACGCAGAAGAAGTTTTCTTCCATGATATATTACAGAGTCCTACATTGCTTGGTGTGAATCCAAGAGCCTTCCTTGTCGCACTTTCCCTATCTCTAGGATTTTGGAGTTTTTTACAACACGGCTTAGACTTGGGTCTCCAGCTGAGCACTCTCAAGGGCCAGGTCTCGGCCTTAGCCATATTCTTCCAGAGATCCATTGCCAATCATAGACTGATCAAGACCTTCTTCCAAGGGGGTATCCATGTACGCCCACTGCGTAAGCATGTATTACCAGTGTGGGACTTGAATCTGGTGCTTTCTGCTCTCCAGGGTCCCCCCTTTGAGCCCATGTTCGATGCTGCATTATCTATTTTGCCCTAAAAGTGGTATTTTTGGTACCTATCACCTCGGTGCGCCGCGTGCCAGAGCTGGCCGTGATTGGTGTGAAGCCTCCTTACTTTGGACGGCATAGGGTGGTGTTTTGCTTAAACCTGATTTTTTGCTTAAGGTCGTGTCTCCTTTTTACCTTAATGAGGAAATTGTTTTGCCTTCCTTGTGTCCAGCTCCGACTAACTCTAAGGAAAGGACCCTCCATTCCCTGGATGTGGTCAGAGCCATTATGTACTCCTGGTTGAGTCCTTCAGAAAGTCGGATTGTCTTTTTGTCCTCTCTGAGGGGTCTAGGAAGGGCTTGCCTCCGGCCAAGTGGATCAGACAGGTGGTGGTGCAAGCATATTCTGCCAAGGGGACGGAACCCCCTTTTTTGTGTTACAGCTCATTCTACTAGAGCTATTGGTGTTTCCTGGGCTTTTCAGCACCAGGTCTCTGTTGAACAAGTTTTTTAAGGCCGCCACTTGGTCTTCAGTTCATACCTTTACAAAGTTTTCACAAGGTTGATGTTAGGGCCTCAGCTGATGCTGTCTTTGGCCGAAAAGTGCTTCAGGCGGTAGTGAAATGAACTACATGCTGTTTCGCACTGGGGATCCCACCCTAATGGACACTGCTTTTGGATGTCCCAACTGTCATTACTTCTGGGACGACCTGGACTGGATATAGTCAAAAATACAATTCTGTGAAACTCACCTGTAAAATTGTTTTTGAATATATCCAGTCCAGATCATCCCACCCCGCCCTTATTCATTATATCTGGATTGCCTGTTATGGTGATTACCATTTTTATATTGGACCGTTGTCCTTAGTTTGATGGAGAGAGTACATGCTGAAGCTATGTGAAGTAACATGGTTTCTTGTTTCTTACTGCTGTTTAACTACTGGGGAATGATAGAGATACACCTGTTTTATAGGAGGCCGGGAGGAGCGACAGCTTTTGATCCTGCAGTCAGGCGCCACCTAGCGGTGGATTACCCAACTGTCATTACTTCTGGGACGACATGGACTGGATAAATTCAAAAACAATTCTACAGGTGAGTTTCACAGAATTGTATTTTTTCCTTCTATAAAAGAAAGTACAAAACATACAGACACACTTCTGCCTCTGCCCCCCCCCCCCCCCAGGCTGAAGATGGCATGAAACAGCCCCCCCTTCTGACGCAGCTGACACTTCGCTGGTAAAAAAAAAATGCACACTCACCTTCCTCCACAATCCCTCCAGTCGGGTCTTTTCTTTACCCAGGGGGCTTTTAACCTTCCCTCTGGCTCTTCTGCCACGAGTCCTGAACAGTGCCCCCTGCTTCCTTTTTTTGGCGGGGCAGATTACATACCCCTGCTCCATTGCTGACAATCCTCAGCAGATGCCGCTAGTGATCGTGTGGAGAGAGGATTTTTTTCAGTTAACCCTTTGTGAACTGGTTATGATCCATGAGTTCCCTAGACTAGTTCACAAGGCTTGTGGGGGGTTGTCAAGTCCCTGCGGCAAGCGGGTGACTTGCCGTTAACCCCCAGCCCACATTACCTACCTTCCCAAAGCCTGGGGGGGGGGGCAGGAGAGCCTGTGGTCCATGTGAGCTTGTAGTCTTCAGGGTCAGGGACCACCTCTGTGCCCTGGTCTACAAGGCCACATAGCTTGTGCCCGGGCTGGATTTATTGGGAAGGGTTATTTTTAAAATTTTGTATTTTCTTTATTGCATGGCACGGCCTGCTTCAGTATTCATAACAGTTGGGTTATTCCGCCACAAGGTGGCATCTCCCGGCCCCCTGTAAAAAACGGGATTAACCATAGAGTTCCCAGTGTTTCCTCTGCAGTGAAACTGTGAAGATAGAAGATGGCTCTCTCTCTGTGCGCAGGTGAGCGGGGCAACCAAGCCTGCGGCCCTGCAAGTCTATTTCTACCCATTTCTGGACCCTCTCTGCCTCCCAGCCTCAGCTGACAGATCGGGTGGGGGTGGAAGAGCACTAGGGTCAAGTGCTCCGGGAGCGCTGCTCCAAGCCACAGACCCTGTTCCACAAAGGGTAGCCGGCCATAGGATTTATGGTGAGCCTGCTAGGGATGCGGAGTTCCTGTCCTGGCTTCTGAGGGGGTGAGTTCTTTATTCTAGGCATACAGCACGTCCTGCTCCATCTATAATAATTACACATGGGTAATACTTCGCCAGAGGGCGCTGTTCACTGCAGACATGCAAAAACAGGCTCCTCCCGACCCTTCATATACCCAGGGACCTCCCACAAATCCCCAGATTTCTCTGCAGTGCTGAGCTGCGAAGACATGAAGTATCACGCTCCCCCAGGCGAGCGGGGCTTTACAGCCCGTGGCCCTGTGGGACTATTTCCACATGTCCTCTTTATGAAGAATATGCCTCCCAGCCTGGGCTGCGTTGGTCGGGTGAAGGTAGGCAGCACCTTGTGTGCTTAACGGAGCCATGCTCCACCGCAATCCCCCACCATAGGGTAAGCGGTTAGCTGATGGTGAGCCTCTAGTGGATGCCCCTCCCGCATTGTTGCCTGTGCCCCTTACAGAGTTAATCCCTGGACGCAGGTCCGCTTCTCCCTCGCTTCCTCCCGTAGCTCGGGGGAAAAGAAAGGGGGGGGGGGTTATGTGTGGCAGTCCTAGTGTAATGTAACACGTTTAAGGCCTTTTGATCTTTCATTGTACTTGGGTGTCAGTGTCGCGCTCCTTGCTCCACATAAGTTTATGGTTGCGAGCCTGTTTGTCCTTCATTACATGAGTGTACTCATGCAGCATCATTGTCTAGCGTTACAGCAACTTTATGTATGGGCGTACTACCCACTACTACTTTTTCACTTTTCGTTGGTTAGAGCTTTGCGCTCTTTGGGGGAGGCAGGGACTCGGCATGACGCGTCCCGCGTCACAGCCAGATCAGGCCCGCCCCTCGAGGTTCGCTTGGCTCCATTTTGACGGTCTTCGCGCGCGCGTGGTTGCGATCCGCCTCCTCCCTTGGTCATGTAAGTGCCCTCTGGGGCGGTTTTTGTTCCTATGTTTCTTTTATTCGAGCTGCGCATGGCACTGACACCCCCCCCTCTTATCCCATTATGTCTGTCAGACGCCAGGATTTTGGTGGCTTCTCCCGGCCTGACATATATTATAGCGGGTCCACATAACAAATTCCTCCCACTTCCTAGCGGGTCTTGGGGCATCCAGGGTTGCCTATTGCGTAAATCCCTGCGGGCATACTGCTCAGATAATCACCATATGGAGGCATCTCAGAATTATGTACCCGGGGTCCCTCGGGGACATGACCGACTGTGTACTGTGTGTGGTCAGCCCCATGCTGATGCTGACAGAGCACGGGTCTGCGGACCGTGTGCTGAACAGGCACTGACCCTGCAATCAGGTTTGCCAGTGGCTGCACCTCCCTTCAATACACCTGTCTCCCCGGACCTAAATCTCTCTCCTGATGAGTCTCACTCGAGCGGGGATGACCAGCAAGTCGTGCCGCGCAGGCTGCCTACGCCTGTGCAGGTGCTGTCTAGTTTAGCGGAGCGTATGGACCCTGGAAAGCAGCGGTCCCTGATGCCTCCTGGCTCTCCGGTTCCTAACGAAACCGATGAATCTGCTGTTATGCAGGACCTGGATCCTTCTGATGAAGGTGAGCTATTCTCCGATTCGGGCTCCTAAGATGGGATGCCCTGGAGCCGTGATGATTCTGGCCCCGGTTCTTGGGGCCTGTGTGACACTGATGTACTACTCATACAGATCTTTGAGGTTTTGTTAATCTCTCCTCCCGGAGAGGCTCCCAAGCCTAAGAGGGAGAGTTTCCACACAGCGACACCGCGCTTGGAATTTCTGGAACAGGAGCATTTCTAGGCTCTTATATTCAAAGAATGGGATTCGCCTTGTAAACTTACAGGGGTTCCAGGGGTCTGGGATTGGAAGTACCCTTTTCCCCCTGATGTGGTTAACTTTTGGTCAGCACCTCCCGTGGTGGATGCACCAATTATAGGGGTTACTAACCCCCCCTTCATGACTACCCCTCATTATCGTACCCTTTGGGATGCTGAGGACCGGCGCATTGACAGACTGGCTTCCCACGCCTTTTCGTGTGCAGGGACGGCTCTGCGCCCGGTCTGTGGCGCGGCCATCACTGCAGTGGCCGCCAGGACTCTCATTAGAAAACTACTTGATCACCGACCTGAGGACCTCCCCTGGGAGGTATTTAATGCGCTCTCAGACTGTGATGTGTTTGTAAGGTTTACCATTAAGATGTGTGCTAGAACCTCTGCCCTTGTGGTAGCTATCCGCCGCCTGGTCTGGCCGCGACAGTGGGGTGCTGACGATGATACGAAAAAGGCTCTTACTGGCCTTCCTTTCAGAGGACGGCGGTTGTTTGGGGCCCATCTGGACCTTTTTGGAAAAAAGGGTAAGGCACCCCTACGCAGAAGGCCGTCTCGGCCTCCTCGGGGCAGGGACACCCCTCCCTACGTTAGTGTCAAACACGAACCTGAGGTGTGCTTCCAACTTTTCGGAGTGGATTTCCACCACGGGGTGGGCAGGCAACGCCCTGGGCCCTCTGGCAGGACTAAGTCCAAATCTGCCAAGACTTCCCAAGCATGAAGGGACGCCCTCGCCCTTCTGGGCGAGGGGACTGCTACAGCAGCTGACTCCTATCTTGGAATGTATCTTCTCCTTCCGGTGGTTCCAGGAGGTAGTTCCCCTGGACACAGGATAGCATTTGCTGGGAGGCCCCCCTCAGTGGTTGTCAGGGTGCTTCTAGCCCCTGTTTTCCCCTCAGGAATTGGTGCAGGCCGTACTAGGCCTACAGAGTTTGGGCTTGCTTACAGGTTGCCCTTAACAGAATGGGGCTATGGCCTCTATATTAACCTTCCTCCTTCCCTCAACAGTATGAGGCAGTCTGGGCCATGCTGGCCTATGGTAGGCCTGGCAATTCTACTCTCACAGGTAGTCCCTATATGACATCTCTGTCTTGGGACACAGGCGCCCTGTGCAAGGGGGCTTCCGGCCTCCTGTGGAGTTCTAGATCTTCTTAGTTCCCCCTGTGTCTGCTGGACACCAAGACCGTTACTAGGCGGTGTTGCAGGACCAACCCTGCGGATTGAGGCATTGTTTGTGGCCTCTCTTTCGCTCCCAGGCTACTCGCCATGGCGCGAATGGGGGTGATGTCTCGGACATGCCTGGGGGGGCTTCCGCATTAGGATCTACCGGGTCATCTTTCCTTACTCCCCAATCTCTACGTCAGGCCGAGTGGATTGGTCGGCCGGCGGTGTCCCCTGGGAGTTACTAGATGGTGCTCAGTCACCTCAATCCCTCATGGTCCCTTATCCGCTATCTCCATTCCTTGGATTTGGTTCAGGCTTGAGCCTTCTTCCTTGGCAACAAGTGGACTCCTGGTTACGGGGGCTCTGTCCCCCTTTGCTGACATCTTACTTTCACCAGGCAGGATTGCAGCTGGTGGGCCCGTTGGTGGCGTATCAGATGATGTCCCTTATATACCGAGCCCTTGGGCTCTTCGGCACAGTAGGTTCTTGATCCTACATGGGGTTCCAGCACCCCTGGGGCTTGGTCTGTGCTCATTCCCCCTTGGTAAGGTGGGAATGAGCTGATCATATTCAAGGGCCCTGTCAGGGGGCACCCCCTTCTTTGCTTGCATCTTCCTGTGAATTGTCACTTTGGGTACCAAGTCTCGCAGGTTGGCGGGGGGGGGGGGGGAATTTCTTCCAAAATCCCCGTGGTTCCTAGGTAGGGTCCCTTAGAGCAGTGGTCCCCAACCCTGTCCTCAAGGCCCACCAACATGTCATGTTTTTTGGATCTCCAAATAGCCAGCTCTATTGTTCTGCAGCTGCACTAATTACTCCACCTTTGCATCTTTGTGGAGATCTGCAAAACCTGGCCTGTTGGTGGGCCTTGAGGACAGGGTTGGGGACCACTGCCTTAGAGGGTCCATCTTACCTACCGGTTTGTTGAAACGGTGAGCCTTCCGTTGACTCTATACGGCTGGACTTCTCCTCTTTTAGGACCTGTCTATTTCGGGACTCTTGGCCTGTTGGAAGACAATGGCCTGTTTTATTATTGGTCTGGAGCTTGAAGCAGGATGATCCCTCTGGAGGGTTCCTGATCCTGATTTGGGCAGGGGTCTACGCCCCCTGCTTCTCAGTGGTATTCGCTCCAATGGATGCCTTTCAGTGGCAGGTTATGCTATCCTGGTGTCGCTCTGAAAGCCAACTAGGGTGGCTCTGTTGGGTCTCGCTTATACCACAGGGGCTCCGCCCTTGTTTTTACTGTCCCAGAATATTCTGACTCTGGTCATGGGGGCTTAGTAAAATTATGCATAGACTTTCTATTTTATATGCCTTCTCTTCGTTCACCCTACTATGTGGGGTTCTGCGCACGGTTGTGCTGATAAAGAGACCCGTGAGATTGATGGCCCCTGGGTGGCCTAGTGAACTGTGGTTCGCAGATGCTTCTGCTGAGGTCTGCTGACCTGTACGCTCTCTCAGGAGTGCGGTTCTGCCCTTGTCAGGCCCCTTCTTTTGTCGTCCCAATATACAGACTCTAGTCTGGGGCTTGATAGCTGATTCATTCACCCCTTGGAGACGGGCTTATCTTCTGGGTGACTTGGTATATGGGGGGCTAGGAGCAAGCTTCCTTGGCTATCTCTTCCTCCGTCTATTGTGGTTTATGGTATACCCATATTGATTGGCATGAGTCTTGGTCTCTTCCCTGTTGGACGTTCTTGGTTCCCAGGGTTCTAGAGTCATTACAGCATAGGTTGGGGTTGGCTCCCCATCTAGGTACTTTGAAGGTTCAGGTTCTGTTCTGGCTGTCTTCCTGTAGGAGTCTGGTTCTGTCTTCCTTGTGAGGAGTTCTCTTGGGGATTGCTTAGGTGCATCTCCCAAGTAGTTCTATGGTCCCTGTTGGGATCAATTTTCATTCTGTTTTCCCTGCGGATTGTTCCCTTGGGACTTATTCTGGATGCTGTCTGAGCTGTTTTGTAGTCCAAGTCGCTTCTCTGGGGGCTCTTGCTTCAGTCAGACATGTGCCTGAGAAGGTGGATCTGATTACTTAGCCTTCGCTCGTTTACTTAGCCTTCCTCGTAGTTCTAAGTTTTACCGAGGCTTCTGTTGCCTGTGGGCTGGTTGGGCCGTTACACTGGCCTATTCCTTTTAGGGGGAAGATTCTCCCTCTCTCGTTTATTCCGTTATATTGATGTTTGGGTACCTTTGGCCCTTCAGCACCAGGTTTTCTGTTGAATAAGTTGCTAGACCGCTGCTTGTCGCTGTTCATACCTTTTCAAAGGTTTTGTTATGGGATTGACGTTAGAGCCTTTGCTCATGTCGTACTTGGTAGCAAAGTTTTGCAGGTGACAGCGCCTTTACTGTCTGCTGTGCCTTTTCTTGGGGGATCCCACCCTACTTTATGGACACTGCTATTGGATGTCCCATGTGTAATTATTATAGATGGAGCAGGACGTGCTGTATGCTTAGAAGAATACAATTCTGTGAAATAGTGTATCACCTATCACCTGTAGAATTGGTATTATACGCATACAGCACGTCCTGCTCCACCCCACCCTGGTTTTACATTTTTCTGGATCCCCTGTATGGTGATTGTTATCATTACTATTGTTACCAGTTGGTGGTTGGTTTCTCCCGGCTTCTTTTCTCACTGCTTTTCAATACTGGAGATTTGTGGAAGGTCCCTGGGTATATGAAGGGCGGGAGGAGCCTGTTTTTGCATGTCTGCAGTGAACAGCGCCCTCTGGCGGAGTATTACCCATGTGTAATTATTATAGATGGAGCCGGACGTGCTGTATGCGTATAATACCAATTCTACAGGTGAATATTTCACAGAATTGTATTTTCTTCAGGGGTCCCCCCCCCCCTGGCCTGGATACTCGCCGCTGCCTTTCGAACAAAAGTCGGGGGGGGGGTGGCGGGTTGTAGCGGTGAGTGGTGTTAGTTGTGGTGTATTTGCTGTTTACAGTGTGTTTTTTAGCCGCCGTGCCGCTTTGTACTGCGCTCCGCGGCAGGTGGTGCTATAACCTGTGGAGTTTTTGCTTAGTCATGGTGCCGGCGGGGTCATGTGGGCGCCGTTTTCGCGCTCTTCGTGGGGGGCGGGCCGGGGGATGACGAGGTACCTCTACCAGCGCCATTTTGGATTAGCTGCGCGTCTGGATTTCTCCCTTTTCTGGCTGCAGCGTTGTATCCCCCAGCGTGTCGCTTCATCTAGTGGTCTGTGATTGGTGACCCTGCGGTGTCCTTGGTCCGTGAGTCCCCCTTGGGGATTTTTTTATTGGTCTCTTGGGGCATGTGTTGCGGGATGCTCATATGTCGTTTTTACTTATGTCTTTCAGGCGGGATACCATTGGGTTGTGGTTTCTCCCGGCTCTACTCCTTCCTCCCCCTCATCCCCCACTTTACTGACTTCTGGGGGCATCCTGTGGGAGGGCATCCCGGGTGGCTTTTGTATTAGCCTTTGCCCACTGCTGGCCTATTGCGCCTGTATTAATCACCATATGGAGGCTTCTGGGGATAGCGTGCTTGGGGGCCCTTCGGGGCAATCCCGGCTGTGTGCCATGTGTTGGGAATCCCCTGTGAGTGACAGTGTTAGGGTGTGCGTGCCATGCGCTCAAAGTAACAAGCGCTCCAATCTGGTTTGCCTGCATCGGTTCCCAGCTCTGCGCCCCCTTCAGGGTCGCCTACCCCCCCCCACTCCTGCAATTGGCCCCCAGTGAGGGGGATAATAGCAGGGGGTCACAGTCTGATTTGGCACTTTGTGTGGCCAACATTGAGAGGAAGCTTGCCGGGCCTGTTCCTAGGAAGGCCTCTGGCAAGAAGCGGCACCTGACTTCCACTCCCTCACGCTCCATAGAGGAGCATGAGGAGTTTGATGCCACTGGTGGACGTTATTCCCTAGAGGAAGGGGAACTGTTCCAGGACTCTGACTCCTCTGGGGACCAGCAGGAGGGTTGCGATAGTGACCCTGGGTCTGCGTCCAGGGAGGAATAATGGTACCCTGAGGACACTGATAATCTGCTGTCTCACATTTTTGAAATTTTGCACATTGCTCCCCCTGAGGTGGCTAAGAAAAAGCAGGGTGAGCTCTTTCACCCTGATAAATAGCGTCTTGAGTTCCCTGAGCAGGGACATTTCACTACTATGGTGCTTAAGAAGTGGGAACGTCCTAACAGGCTGCCAGCTGTGCCCAAGAGATTGGATAAGAGGTATTCCTTTCCTGCTGATTTAGTGAAGCGTTGGTCATGTCCCCCTGAGGTGGACGCTCCCGTGCTAGGTCTGTCCAATACTTCGGTCATGCCTTCCCCTGACACTACCACTCTGAGGGACAGCGAGGACCGGCACATGGATCAGCTGGCCTGCTATGCTTTTACTTGTGTGGGGGCTGGACTGTGCCCGGCCTGTGCTGCTTCCATTACAGCTATTGCCCTTAAGAATCTGCTCAAGCATCTATGTGATGGCGCTATGGCTGGTAGGAGGAGGGAGGATTATAGGGCCCTCTTGCTTTGCTCTGATTTTGATTCATTTATCCTTACTGCCATGGATGATGCTGTGAGGCTGGGCGGTATGGCCTCTGCACTTGGTGGCTATGCGCCGCTCTGTTTGGTTGCGCCAGTGGGCAGCTGACGCTGCTACTAAGAAGGCTCTCACTGGACTCCCTTTTGCGGGGCTGCGGCTCTTCGGTGAGCGTCTTGATGTTTTAGCCAAGGATGGCAGACTGCCTCAGCGTAGGAGGCAGTCCCGGCCCTTTCGGGGGACCTCCGTCTCCCTCCCCTCCCTTCGTACTACCAGGGGAGGTCTTGGCTCCCTCTTCTCAGGTAGCCGCAGATATTCTTGGGGCCGGGGCAGATCCCGTGGTCGTCCCGGTCTCTCCTGGGGTTCCAAGCCCAAACCCTCTCCCAAGGCCCCTCAGGCATAAGGGGGCGCCCTCACCCATCCGGGTGGGGGGACGGCTTCGGCTCTTTGCTCACGTCTGGAGGCTCCACGTCTCAGACCGGTGGATTCAAGAGGTGGTGTCCTCCGGTTACAAGATAGAGTTTGCAGCCTGGCCGCCCCCAAGATTCATCAGATCCTGGATGTCTTTAAGCCCCCTGTCAGCTCAAGGGTTGGTTCGCTTCGGTGGCTCAATGCCTGCTGGAGTCAGGGGTCATTTGTCCGGTGCCCCCTCAAGAACAGGGTCAGGGGTACTATTCCAATCTTTTCATGGTGCCCAAAAAGGACAGCTCTCTGAGGCCCATCCTGGACTTTAAGGGCCTCAACAAGTTTGTCAGATTTAAGCCTTTTCGCATGGAGACGCTACGCTCGGCTGTCAGTACCCGGCGCCCGGGCGACTTCATGACCACCGTGGACAGCAAGGATGCTTATCTTCATGTGCCTATCTTCCCAGGTCATCAGAGTTTTCTGAGGTTCGCGTTGGAGGATCAGCATTACCAGTTTGTAGCTTTACCCTTTGGTATCACCTCGGCGCCTTGGATGTTCACCAAGGTGCCGGCGGGGGTGATGGCTCTGCTACGGAACCAGGGCATTCGCATCCTTCCTTACCTGGACGACATCCTTATTGTGGCCCAGTCCTTTCATCAGGCCGAGCAGGACACCTGGGTGGTGCCCTCCACTCTGCAGTCCTTCGGCTGGGTGATCAACTTTCCCAAGTCTTCACTGTCCCCGTCCTTGGTGAGGTCCTTTCTGGGCATGACACTAGATACCTCTCAGGTCAAGGTGTTCCTTCCTCAGCAGAAGGTGGAGGGCCTTCAGAAGCAGGCATGGGCTCTGCTCTTGTGTCCTCATCCCTCCATCCGTCTGGAGATGCAGTTGGTGGGCCTGATGGTGTCCTACTTCGAGGTGGTCCCCTTTGCTCAGTTTCACATGAGACCTCTTTAGTTGCACCTCTTGTCAGTCTGGGATTGGGACCCTGTGTCCCAATCCCAGACTGCTCTGTCTCCTCTGGCCAGACAGTCCCTTTCGTGGTGGCTGGACTCAAGGAACCTTCTGGTAGGCAGGACTTTCTTGCCCCCATGCTGGGAGACGGTCACCACAGATGCCAGTCTGACAGGCTGGGGAGGCTTTTGGAAGTCTCTGAAGTTCCAGGGTCGATGCCCAGGAGGCCCATGCTCCCATCAATGTACTGGAACTGAGGGCGATCAGGTTGGTTCTTTCTCAGCTGACCACATACCTTCGGCTGTTCAGATTCGCTCAGACAACCAGACGGCGGTTGCCTACATCAACCATCAGGGAGGGACTCGGAGCAAGGGAGCCTTCAAGGAAGTGTCCCTGATACTGTCTTGGGCGGAACAGAATGTTCCCTGCATCTCAGCGGTATACATTCCAGGGGTGGAGAACCAGGTGGCGGACTCCCTGAGCAGGGGGACGTCTCATCTGGGGGAATGGTCCTTCAACAACCAGGTGTTTCTCTCCCTGTGTTACCGCTGGGTTCAGCCGGATATGGACCTGTTTGCGTCCCGTCACAGTCACAAACTTTCCAAGTTGGTCTCCCTGTCACAGGATCCTCTGGCCTTCGCCATGGATGCACTGGCTATATCTTGGACGGAGTTTCATCTTCTCTATGTATTCCCTCCGTTCCCTCTACTGGGCAGGGTCATGCGCAAGATAGCCCAGGAGGGGGTGCCAGCCATCCTGGTGGCCCCCTGTTTGCCAAGAAGGGTGTGGTTCGCAGATGTTGTGCAGTTGGCAGTAGATCAGTACGTCTTGCCCAAGGATCCAGATCTTCTCACTCAGGGGCAGCTACGCCATCTCAATTTACAAACGCTGGCTTTAACGGCTTGGCTGCTGAAACCTCCATCTTGATGGAAAAGGGGTTGCCCGCCCCTGTTGTGGATACCATGATTCGGGCTCGGCCTTCATCTATTACAGGGTCTGGCATGCTTACATTGCCTGGTGTGAGTCCAGGTCTCTTCCCTGTCGGGTTTTTTCCATCCCCAGGATTCTGGAATTTTTGCAACATGGTTTGGATTCCGGCCTTCAACTTAGTACCCTCAAGGGCCATGTCTCAGCTCTGGCAATTTTTTTCCAAAGATCCTTTGCCAGTCACCGGTTGGTTAAAACCCTTTTCCAGGGTGTTACTCATGTGCGTCCACCTCGTAAGCCTATGCTACCAGTCTGGGACTTGAATCTGGTGTTGTCTGCTCTGCAGGGTCCTCCCTTTGAGCCTATTCATGGGGCTGCCTTGCCCATTCTGACTCTTAAAGTAGCCTTTTTGGTGGCTATCACTTCTGTCAGGCGAGTTTCTGAACTGGTGGCGCTTTCCATCAAACCTCCTTATTTTGAGCGGCATCAGGATAAGGTGGTGTTTCGGCTTAAGCCGAATTTCTTGCCTAAGGTCGTGTCTGCCTTTCATCTCAATCAGGACATTGTTTTGCCTTCATTGTGTCCAAATCCTGCTAATTCCAAGGAGCGGATGCTGCATTCTTTGGATGTGGTCAGGGCTCTGAAGTTTTATTTGGTCGCTACTGAGCCTTTCAGGAAATATGATGCTCTTTTTGTTCTCACTTCTGGACCTAGGAAGGGTTTGCCTCCGGCTAAATCCACTATCAGCAAGTGGATCCGTCAGGCGGTGGTACAAGCCTATTCTGCTAAGGAGAAGGAACCTCTCTTTAGAATTACTGCTCATTCCACTCATTTTAATCAGACATTTATGTATATGTAGTTTTTGGATGATGCTAATTTTATAACATCACTATGGTAATATAGTTGTATTGGATATTTCTTGTATTTGGGTGGTGCCACATCAACAACAAATGGGAGTGGTGGCACATTATGCATTAAAGTTTTAACTCTAGACCATTAGATTCATAGCAGAAAACTCCTAAAACATTGAGAAGGTTGCATTAAACCAAAAAAGTCCTACATTATGCTGTACTGATTTACCGACTGTGGCCAGATGGTGCATCTGGGTATATTTTAATGCTTTACTCAATGCCAACACTCTGGTTATCTGCAACATCGGTGCCCTCCCCATGCATGCCATAATTAGATTCTGCCGTAAGTCAACTTTATCTTGTAGGTGTAGCAGGATGCTACACATCCCTTTCCCCAGCAGTAATGGGTTGGGTGGCAGTAACTGGAACTGGAGACACCACTACCATCCTTCCCAACACTGACTTCTACTTTCTAATTTTATTTTATTTTTTAGCAGCCTGCTTGGCTTTCCCCAGCTTTTTGACTCAAATCCCAGAGCCTCTTTTTGAAACTAAGGAAAAAAGAACGGCTTAATAATAACTGACACACCTCTGATACTGGTGACACCTATGTCCTTCTGTGACACTGTTGTACCCCTTATGACAACCAGGGCTTTTTTCCTTGTTGGCACCCAACAACATTGTACACATTTTCCCTCTTGGTAATGACCACTATGCTCTTCAGATATGTGTTGGTCTTCCCATGCAATTTGGGTCTATCTGTCTGTTTTAGTTGCTTGCAAAGATCAGAGCACGTCATACTAATTTCCCCCCATAGAAATGAAGTGTGTTTGGTTTAGGGGCCTACTAGATCTGGAATGAACATTTGGATAAATTCAGCAAAGTTCTCTCAAACTGAACAGAGACATGTTTTAGCAACACTACATATGAATAAAAAGTATTCTTATAGGTCTATTTATTGCTTATTGGTTATGCAAGCTTTTATCAAGTGTTTCACCCTTATCCCTGGCGCACACCACTCTGTACAGTTTTATATGTTTTTCAACCCTAGCAGCTAATCCTTTAAGTGATTTTCACAGTACTTCCAACACTTGGATGTTGCTTCACTGTAAATTTGCTAAATGTGAAGTGTAGAGCCTTTTATACTACACAATGGCCCATTTAGGAGTCAGTATAAGGCAGACTTTTTAATTAAACCAGGATATAATTTTTACATTTTTGTTGCCAATGCCCATTTTGTTAAAATATCTTTGCTACCTTTTTGGCCATTTATGAAAAAACTTATTGTAAATGAGAATGCAAGGAACAAATCCTCGGATCCCCAAACTGCCATGTTCAGTACTGTTCGACACTGTAACACAGTACAGTACAGAGCTCATGATTATCAAACCAGAAATATCATGACAGCAAAACAAGAAATTTGATGACATTTATGCAGTGATCTAAACTTGATTTTTTTATATCCTGTCAGAGTTTCTGTCCTAAGAGGCATGCTTAGTAAAAGAAAAAACAATTATACTTCTCTTCTGTGTTGCTATTTCCTTAGTTGTCTCCCTTGGTTTGCCCCGTTCATCCTTCTTTTCACATATGACCCCACCAAGTGATTAGTTCTTATTCCATGAGTGTCAGGTAAGCAGGTTTTGCTACGCCTTGTGAGAGAAATCACTGCAAAGTTCCTCAAATGATGGATCCTAGCTGTAAGGACTTTGCAATGTTTTCTTTTCAGGCCTCTTTCAGGTTTTGTGATCTTTGGAAGCATGGAGGGATGTCCTATTTACATGCAAGTTCCCCAAGGGAGCACCGCTTACAGAACCAATAGCGGAGGTTTTTTCTGTTCAACCACAGCAGCTGCCTTATGGCGAGCTTGTAAGGTCGCTTCCAATTCCTAGGAGTTGAGGAACTGAGTGTCAGCTGACACACCCTTCACCCATTAAAAACGTATTCCATTAAGGTCAGTGAAGACCCCGGTCTAGCTCTTACCAAGTTTGTTTTCTGGTTCTTTGTTTCAATGCCCATGTTATATTTACAGCTTTTTATTTTGAGGTGTCCCCAAGTCCCTAGTCTGTCTGGAAGTTTAACTGGACAGCAACGGGTCTTCTAATTAATACTGAATTTCTCTCATATTCCAATCCAGATAAACGGTGTGGTTTCTCCCAGCCTATATATACTTCCAGCTGCCCTCCGCAATGCAGTTTCATTTTTGCAGTTGGACATGACTGGGAAGGTTGTATCTGGATTTATTTTCCTCTTCTTCACTTTTTCTTTTATATAGGTTTTTATTTGGGTTGGTTAAACCGAGTGTGGATCAGGGTGATTTAAGGGCCTGTGGGTCCTACGGGTATCACCTTATTTTTTAAGCTGACCCTCAGGTGCTGGAGTTTCCTGCCTGAAGGGACAACCAGCCACAGGCTTTTGTCTGGTGAGTCTGCAGGGGGTACCATGGGGGTAATACTCCCCTGCCTTTTTTCTTCCCACATTTTGCTTTATGTCAGTGTTTGCATGTGTGTTAAGATTTGAAATTTGCACCATGGAAGCTGAGCGTGAACATGCGCTGGTGATGGGCGGGACTGGGCTTGTCTTGCAAACAGGAAGGAGAAGGTTGCGGCTTCCAGTATTCACACTGCAGCCACAGCAGTTAGAAGTTTGAGCCACTGCGCCCGCCCACACCTCCGCCTAGCCTCATTGCCTCCAGTCCAGAGGACATCTTCACCGGAGGTTGTTGGCTCGGGGCTCCACGTGGTGGCTGCGTTCTTCCCTTGTTCTATGGGCAGGTAAGTCTTCTTTTTTTTCTATCATCTTTTGGTTGTTCCTTGGTGTATATACTGGTTTAATTATGTTATTTTTTTCTGTCTTTTAGATTTTGTGGTTAAGGATATTAGGTTGCGGTCCACCCCTAGGGTTTCAGAGTAGTCACTTGTGGCTATAAAGATTTCTCATATACTTTGGTCTTAGGCCTTCATGTCTATTAGACTACTTCACCATGACTGATAAATTTGGGGTATCAGGGTCTGATGTTTTAGCACAGAGGGTTGCTACTTTTTCTGTGTGCCTACAAAGGCACACAGAGCTTACTACTCCTTCAGCAGCTCCACCTCGCTTTGATAGCCATGGATTTTTTATCCAGCTTGATATAGCGGAGAGACTGGCCCACATGGAAAGCCACTATCTATATGCTTAGGATCCATTAGAGCCTCCTTTTTCAAGGTCCTTGAAGTTATCAGAGAAATTAAAGCATTTCGTTTCCAGGGACTTTTTTGATTCAGAGGAGGGTGTTTATGCTGCCTTAGAATCTCAGGAAGATATTTCAGAAGGTGAACGCTCATCCATTAGGGAAACAAGTAACTCTTGGCCTATCCGCTGCCCCAAGGGAGTTTACCAAGTTCTGGCAGGTCTCATGGCCCTTCTACACAACCAGGGGATACAAATAATCCCTTACTTAGACAATCTTTTAATCAAGGCCCCATCCTTTCGGCAAGCCTTGAGAGATACATAGACTGTATTAACAGCTTTGGAAAGCTTTGGCTGGATAGTCAACTATCCAAAATCGCTTATCATTCCTTAAAGAGTTATCTCCATCGTGGGAATGATGTTAGACATGGTTAAGGCCAGAGTTTTCCTTCCGGAACAGAAGCGACTCTCGCTTCAGGCCAGGGTACAGGCTCTCTTGTCCAGGCCTTACCCGATGATCCATCAAGGGTTGCGTCTGTTGGGCCTGATTGTGTATTGCTTCGAGGCAGTGACTTTTGCACAGATTCACACAGGACCCGTGCAGGTGGAATTGCTCATTATCTGGGATCAAACCACAGAGACTCTGGATCACCCCCATTGCATGACACATTCAGCAAGGAAGTCTCTAACCTGGTGGCTGAGTCCCTGCCTCTTCTGGTGGGCAAATCCTTTCTTCTGGTACAATGGATGACGGTCAGCATGGATGTCAGCCTTACTGGTTGGGGGGGTCTCAGATGATACAGGAACAGTAGGGGCCAGGGAGAGCAGACTTCCAATAAACTTCCTGGAACTGAGAGCGATTCAACTGTCAATCACACATTGGACACATTTGTCATCGTGTCAGGATTTAATCTTAATACCTAGTCGGATAGTGACTTTCAAGCCCTTAGAAGGTATGGTCATAGCATCCAGCTGTGAGGGCCCAGCTCTGGAGTTTTTAGAGGCTGATGTCTTAGCTGAGCTGGCACATCTAAAGGTAATGCAATGGGTCCAGATGGAATCCGACCCCGGGGTTCTAAAGGAACTCAGATTTATGATTGCAGCCCCTCTTACTGATTTACTAAACCATTCCCTTTCAACTTGTGAAGTTCCAGATGATTAGAGAATGGCCAATGGCGTGCAAAACCATAAGAAGGGGAGTAGAGAAGGAGCCAGTAATTACAGGCCAGTTAGTTTAACATATATAATTAATGCAAAGATCGCCATTGTATGCTTGCGCACACATAGGAATTCATCCTCCACATTTAACCCATCCTGTACACATGCCCTAATTACGGTGCCCCGGGGAGCAGTTGGGGGGGTTAGGTGCCTTGCTCAAGAGCACTTCAGTCATGTCCCAGGACCGGGATTCGAACCTGCCACACGCCGGTCTCAAGTCCGCTCCCTTACCTCTAGGCCACAACCTTTTTGACCCTAAACATCATGGCTTTACTGAGGGCAGATCATGTCAGACAAATCTTGTTGATTTCTTTGACAATGTCACTAAAGTGTTGGATGAAGGTGGTGCTGTGTATATCGCCTATCTGGATTCTAGCAAAGCCTTTGACACTGTGTAAAGAATTTATAGATAAGTTATTGAAGTTATGACTAAATCCCTGGATTGTTCTGTGGACTTTCAGCTGGCTGAAGGATCAGTATCAGAGTGTTGTTGTTAATGGTGTGCAATCTGAACAAAGGCAAGTTACAAGTGGTGTACCCCAAGGCTGTGTCCTGGACCCCATTTTACTTAATATGTTGATTAATTTAGCTTTAATGGATAAATGGTCAAAACTGTGGAAACTGGAGTTTAATGTCTCTAAATGTAATATCCTGCACTTGGGTAGCAGGAATCCCTGCTATGAGTACCGTATGGGCATTAATGTGTTAGCCAGGACTTTGGAGGAAAGAGATTTAGAAATACTGATTACTGAAAGCTGCAAGATGAGTGAACAGTGAAGACAGGCAATCGGAAAAGCAAGCAAGATAGCTTGAGGCATCACCAATAGGAAGAGGGAGGTTGTAATGCCGCTGTATAGAGCCCTGGTGAGGCCACAGCTAGAATACTGTGTGCATTTCCAGAGACCTTACCTGCAAAAAGACATTATTTTAATAGAATTTGTCCAAAGGCAGACAACAAAAATGATAGAAGGACTTAAAACTTATCTGGAGAGACTTAAAGAACTTAATTTGTACAGCCTAAAGGAAAGATTGGAGAGAGGAGACATGATTGAGACCTTTAAGTATGTGAATGGCTTGAATAAGGTTGGAGGGAAGATCAGGAGCAATTTTAGAAAATATTATTTTACAGAAAGAGTAGTAGATGCTTGGAACAAACTTCCAGCAGAGGTAGTTGAAAAATTGTCAGTCAGTGAATCTATCCTAAGATAAACAGTACATTCAGTATATACATATCGGCAGACTAGATGGAGTGTCTCCTTTTGCCATCAACCGTCTATGTTTCTAACCTGACGGTGGTGGCATATATCAATCAACACCAGAAGCAGGAGAGCTCTCAAGGAGGTGAGCAGAATCTTACTCTGGGCCAAGAAACATGCCAGGAGTGGACAACATGCAAGCCGATCATCTAAGCAGGGCAGTCGGATCAAGGAGAATGGTCACTCAATCAGAAGATTGTTTAGACCCTATGGGATTGGGGGCTCCCGGATGTGGATCTCTTTGCGACATGCCACAATCGGAAGGTTCTGAGATTTGTTTCCCATTCCAGGGGCCCTCTAGCTATAACAACAGATGTACTGAGCCTGCCTTGATCATTCAGGCTTCTCTATGCATTCTCTATGCTTCTCCCACCATTTCCACTTTTAGGTCGAGTACTAAAAAAGTTGGCCTTCAAGGGAATCCCAGCCATTTTGGGGGCACCCCATTGGCCAAGGAAAAGCTGGTTCTTGGAGATAGTAAGAATATCAGAAGGCAATCATTGGCATCTTCCCAATGATCCAGATCTCCTCACGCATGGGCCTCTACGGCAACCCAATTTACAAGTTCTGGCTTTGACGGCGTGGTTAATGAATCCTCCATCCCGGCCAGAAAGAGGTTTATCTACCGGGTTATTTGGACCATGATTCATGCCTGGAAGTAAGCTTCATCAAAGATTTATCGCTTGGTGTGAATCCAGAGGTCTTTTTCCGTCTCCAGAACTTTAGAATTTTTACAGAAGGGTCTCAATGAGGGTCTTCAGTTGAGAACCCTAAATGGACAGATATCTACTTTATCCATCTTTTTTCAGAAACCCATTGCTGAAAATAAGCTTATTAGGACATTTTTGCAGGGGGTCACCCATGTGCGACGTCCTTGAAAGCCTCTTCTGCCTGTCTGGGACTTGAATTTGGTTTTATTGACTCTTCAGAGACCTCCCTTTGAATCAATGGCAGAAGCGTCACTAAGGGTAATGACTCTTAAGGTCATCTTCCTGGTGACAATAACTTGTCCAACAGGTTTCTGAGTTAGCAGCCTTATAAGTTAAACCTCCTTATGTAGTTCTGCACAAAGACAAGGCTATCTTCCGTTTTAAGCAGCATTTTCTTCCTAAGATGGTCCTCCCCTTCTACCTTAACGAGGAGGTGGTTTTACCTTCCTTATGTCCTGCTCCAGTCAGCCATAAGAAGAGAGTCCTCCACTCCTTGGATGTAGTAACAGCCCTTAAATAGTATATCTCTACTACACATACCTTCTGCAGGTCAGACTCCTTATTTATTATATTTGAGGGACCACGGAAAGGTCTACCACCAGCTAAATCTACCATCAGCTGATTGATTAGACAAGCGGTGATAAGGGCTTAAATCTCCAAGGGAAATAATGCTCCTTTTCAGACTATGGACCACTCTACACAAACTTCCTGGGCCTTTCGATAGAGCAGGTATGCAAGGCTGCGACCTGGTCTTCAGTTCATACATTTACCAAATTTTATAAGGTAGACTCGGTGGATGCCGCCTTTGGCAGAAAGGCATTACAGGTGGTAGTAAGCTCTTTAGCTAAGGTTTGATTCTTACAATGGTTTACTCCTCACATAGAGGAATAAGATCAACACTTGTGATCCCAACCTGAATTACGAGCACTTCTTTCGGAAGTCCCAATTGTTTCTGACTTCCTGACTCCCTGGAGTGTTATATGAGAGAAAATACAATTCTGTGATTCCCACCTGTAGAATTGTTTTATCTCTTCTGGCACTCCATGGCCTCAGCCCCTCCCTATTTGCTAAACTACTATATCAATTTCTCGGGTGCCATAGTCTTAGTGGAGCATTTAAATAGTTTATCAGCATTAAAAAAAAAAAAGAATTATAAGAGAAAACTAAAGGAAAGAGATGAGATTTTTCTCATCTCTACTTGATTTCCAAATAAACATGGGGCTTCTTAGGATGCCTAATCCACCTGGGCAGCTGTTTCTACTGCTTTTCAATTACTGGATTGGGGAGGGCAGCCGGAAGTATATATAAGCTGGGAGAAACCACGACTTTTAACTTACAGACCACCCCCTTCGGACGAGAGTTAACCCATTCGTTTTCGACTTCCTGATGCCCTGGAGTGGAAGAAGAGAGAAAACAATTCTACAGGCAAGAATCACAGAATTGTATTTTTTGATACTCGTTTTTATTTCATATTGCTGTTTTGGTTTACTTTAAACAGAATTATATTTTATTTACTTTCAATCTACTCTGCTAACTAAGTTAGCTTTGATGCATTACTTGTGAAAACCGACCCTTCTAGTTTATGTACAGTTTAGATCTTGGAAGATTCTCATCTGCTATCATGCCGGAAAAACAGTCTCATCCTGGGACTATCGCCCTCTTTTTTTATGAAATTACAATTGGCTATAATGTGCATTTTCTTTTTCAATGTCTTGGACATTTGAAACCAACTTTTATTGTATAATGGTTCCTAATGGCTAGTTCCTAAACCCCATAGCCTGCTGTATTAACAGCAATGCTGATCCTTCCATATGATTTTTATAGTCTCTCTGTACATGTGCTGCCTTGATGAAGAGAATTGTGGTGCTTTGATGCCTTACTTGCTAAACCGCTTCACTGATGAATGGATGTTCATGGCAGGGCTTGGTAGCCTGCAACATCCTTTTCTGTGCTCGCTGCCAACTGCCAAGCACGGATGATTGAGCATATCTGGGTAACGCTCCAGAACCAAAGAGCAATCAGTAGCGCGGCACATTGTACATCAGACACATTGCCGTAAATACACTCCATATTACACCCCAGGCTCAGCTCTTTTTCTACATGGAGTTCAGAAACTTCATACATTCAGCTATTAGGTGAAATAATCCATAATGTGTCATTAGCAATATAAATCAAACAAGAACTCCTAGGATTTGTTGAAACGCTCTTTAAATCTAGCTGCTGTGTCCTATAAAATAGAAGCGGACTGCTGAGAATCTCTGAGGGGAAAATGTCTCATTATTTCGGGTCTTGAATTTCATACTGAGATTTATAAACTGTGAGAGATGGCTATATAGAAACAAAAAGACATTTGTGCTCTTAGAACTTTGTAATATATTGTTCAGTGTTGGGTTTGGGACTCTCACACGGTCTATGAAAAAAGTGCATTTGTCTTTTGAAACCTTTGGGCTCAGCAGCAAACTGTTAGCTTAAATTGTGAGCATTCTCTCTTTAATAAATTAGGGAATCAGATTATTTTAGGTGGTGTTTAATTTAAGGTGTGGCTTTGATTGTGTACTCGACATACACAGGTGTTTGCATATTGCTCTCTTTTTTAATTCCCCCTCAGCCCCCTTCCCCGGTGCAAAGTAAGGGATTCCATTTTAGGCTTAACTGAATTAAAATGAAAGCAGACCTGTTGCAATATAACTGTCCTAAAGGGACATTCCAGACAATGGCAATAATAAAGCAGCAAGGAGCTCTCCTGAAACCTGCCCATGTGCCTCTCCTCCAGCGCATTGTAGATTCTGTAGCAGTGCTACAAAGTTTGCCTCTGCTTTCCTTTCTATTTATTACATGACCACACACCAAATGTGATTAAAAAAACCCTGCTCCTGTCCATATCTCTCAGTACTCCCATTGGGAGCAAGCCCGACAAGTTACTCTGGTCACACTTGCAGAACTCGCTCGTGTTGGCAGCTCTGAGGGTTGGCCATCAGACTATATTTGGATCATGGTTGTGGAACATTGGTAAAGGGGGGGGGTGGAGAACCTCTACAGCATCTGTAGGGAATGGAGAAGAGGCAAATGGAACAGGCTTTAGATGAGCTCCTTATATTTGCTATTGCCTGGACTGACACTTTACCTTTACATTGCTGTCTCAATGGTGCCGAAGACTCTACCCATCCTTTATATTTTCAGAAATTATTGCATTCTGATGGTGGCAATCGAATGTTGTGGGTCGTTGTGAAGGCAAAAGTGACAGGAGAACAGGTCTGGGCATCAAGAAACTCAATATCATGGTGCCCCATGTTCCTGGCTGCCAAAGTAGGAGCAATCAGGTGCTGGGGTCAAAAGTATTCCCTTAGCTTTTTTAGTAGGTTGTATAAGACTCTATAATATAATAAACAGTAACAATACTGTGTTCAGTAAGTGTGAGCTAACCATAGCAAAAGGCATTACAGTGAAAATTACAGTAATTTAGTGTTAAGAGAAGTGGCTCGATTAATGATATTAATCCTATGAGGTTTTACCGGAATGAGGTTTTACAGATGACTTCTAAAAATTGTTTGTTTGTGTCTGTAATGCTTTTTTAGGCTATAGTTGTGGTCATTTTGTTTAGTTGTTGACTTGGACATTAATTTTTAATTCTACATAAAACAAAGGCCTACATACAACAGAAGGTTTTAGTATTAACAGTTTCATTTGTTATGTATATAACTGCACTAGAGGTTCTTTGACTGGGAAAAGTAAATGTATTGAATATGTGAACAATAGGTGCATACAAGTATATGTGTTTTTCCTATGGAGTCTCCCAAAAAGCAAAACTTTATGTTCTCTTGCCATAACCCTTCTTTTAAAGGGACAGTCCAGGGAATGGTAAAAATAAGGCAGCCAGGAGCTAACCGGAAGCCTGTCCTATGTGTCTCTCCTTCACATTGTGCAGCATACTGTAGATGCTGTGGCAGGTCTCCCATGTTTGCCCTTGTATGGTCACCCATGTACCTGGTTGCTCATATTTTTTGGGTGCGTACTGAGAAACCACAATGATTGTGCATGCTGGGTTCGCTCACGCTGGGAGTGCTGGGGGACATGGGTGGCTGGCCCGATCATTTGCAGCTTCTGAAATATTGACGATGGACCCCCTGCCATACGTCACATGAACTATGGCATAACCCCCTCCATTCACCACAACAGAGGGGGATTGTCGGGTGAATAGAGAACAATAATGCTGGGCGGCGCAGGATCTGCCAGTGAGAGTGAACAGCAGAGATAGAGTTTCTATATCATGTTAAACAAATCCATAGAATTCTACTTCAGCATCTCCTTTTCCCGCCCCCCTCTCATTTTCCTCCTTTATTCAGCATTTGTAAAATAATTGTATGTTCGGTTTGTGTGCGGTGTAACATGTCTGTTATTAGGAAGGTTAATTTTCCATGACTAACCTTTCACTGTGACTAAGCAGGGATTTTCCTCACCATTCACCATGGACATTATTCCAGGCGATCACTAACTGGCACAGCCGCCCGCCTGTGTTGGTGGTCAGGGAGGCAGCAGACCTCAAAAACAGATGCATGGAATTTAACGAGCGTGTCTGGCAGAATGAGTCTCCTTTGCGCTAGATCATTCATTTTCCTCGCTTCACAGACAGCGGCACCGTATTTTCACCAGGCCTACTTTTAAAGTGCAACTCCACCCTTTCATTTAAAATGGATTTCTTTGTGCCTTTTTTCCCATCTTGTGGATCCTATGTCGACAGAGTGATACACTTTCACCATAAATTGCCAATCTGTCAGGGAAACCCAGAGCCACCATCAAAATGTTTTACAGAGTCTATATTTTGCTTTCTTACACTTTGCCTTTGCTCAATAATGTCTTCTCTGTGGCCCATACAGTATAAACTAACACTAAAGCTGGGCAGAATTTATACCTTGTGCTTCATGACTTCTGAAATGTAGATACCACACTTCTAATATGCCATTGACATTTAATAAGCTTCAAACAGTACTTACAGTCGTGCTGACCTTATAAAAGACCTGGGTTAATGGATCTGGACAGCTGGTAATGGGGTCCCGGACTACCTCCTTCTTTATCTTTTACACACATTGCATCCTAAAAGGAGATTCCCTATCCCAGCCTTTCAAATTCTTCACATTTTCGTTTCTGCTCATTAAAATGTAACTCTACCTCTACTCTGCCGTTACTATAGGGTTAAGGTTTTATACTAAGGCTTTTCTTCAATTGAGAGCTATAATTTAACTGATACAGTCTGGATAAATATTTCTGTATTTTGACATCCCTGTATTTTACTCTCAAACACCCAGATGTGCAACTGACTTTTTTTTACAACAACTTATTTTCTTGGAGACACATTAACAGAACGAGAACAGCATTGTGTATATGGTGTATTGTACTGTAGTAAGAAGTGCACTGGACCTCTACTTCAGAGATACAAAATAGTTAAAACAAGTTTGTGCTTAAATATAGAGGAGCAAACACATAGGTTAGCACTTGGTTTTAACCAACCGCTAAAGGACAAAGCCCACTTCTTTGAAAAGGGCATGGCACCAAAAGCCAATTCCAGGCATATCACAACAAACCAGTTGTGAAGATACATATCCCTTACAGAAGACCTAAAGAAAATAATTAATTTAACATTTCCCAGCTCTGGTTTTTCTTCAGCTGTAAGGAGATGAAAGATGGAATTTTGTTGTTTTTTTAGGCTGTCTGTCACGTTCTATTGAAGTGATAATAATGCTGGAAAAATAGATTAAGAGTTTGATCGTACAGTAGCAAATGTTTAGTTTCTTAATATAAAAAAGCCTCAAGGACATTCTTGTTTAGTAAATCTCACTGCTTATCATTTCTTTCCCGGGCTCTTAAGTATAATGAAGTAAATTTTTATTGGTTGTCCATTATTAGAAATAGCCACACAGTAAAAGAAACCACCTGACTTGAGATTATAGTGATTGCTGTTTAGTCTGTGGGTTTATTATTGGATCAGGCCATCCTCATAGTTTTGTAATTCTAGTTAAACAATCCTCTGTTTACTGAATCATATTCGGCTTGGCTTGAGCTAGAAGTAGATTAGCAAGGTCGCTGGCCATTTTCTCGAACCAACTGTGTTTGTTTCCAGTCACATCACTTTTTATCTCCTGGGAGTGATGTTTCCCTGGTGGGATGGTATGTAGAGGTAATTAACGAAGATAGCAGTTGGGTACATTCTTCTCACCATAGAGCTTAACAAAGAAATGTTTTTTAAAAAGTATTTGGTGCATTGCTATATTATAGGGCATTTTTACTACCAGAGTGCTATTCCTTGACTCATAACAACCTTTGTTAATCTAAGCCTTGTTTAACCTTTTAAACGCCAATCATGTCGATTCCACATCCTTGGCTCTTCTGCTAGAATCTACGTGCCTGGCGTTTAAAAAGGTTTGATGACAAAAAATAGCCTCTCACCTTCGTACAGGTTCCAGTGCCTTCCATATGGCCTGCCAACAAAGTTCTCTAAGTAAACTGACAGTTAAAGGGTTCACCCAAATTTCATAATACAACAAGTTAGTTATCTGTTCCCCACTAGCTGTCAATACGGGAGCAGGGCACTGTTGTTTTGGCTCTGTGTTCACGTGAGTGATGTCCAGCTGATATGATTAAGTTATAAAATTATTGACTTTGACCCTTGAGACATGAAAGCCAGAATTACAGCTCTCAGGTGAGTAACTTTATATAGTTTTCCTGAGGATCCACTCTTTTTTTGTTACTTTAACCATGCGCAGCACTGGAAATGGGGCACTGACACCAGGAAGCTTTCTGTAAACCTGTCCCTTTTCCAAGTATGTCACACCCCGCTTCCAATATTCATGACATCTGGGTTATAGCCAGTAGATAGCGAACTTCTGCAGAGATGACAGGAAAAAAAAGAAGCCCCGCCCGGTCCATAAATACCTGGGACCTCCCACACATTACCCCATCTTCTCTGCAGGACGGCGAGCAAGTCAGAGATGTCTGCTTATCTTCCTTGCATGTAAGCCGGGCTTACACCCGGCCATTTTTTGCTCTATTTCTGCCAGACCCTAATACTTTAGGCCCAATACTAGCCTAAGCCCCGCTTGGAGTTTCCAAATCAGGATCATTTTGATAGCATGATTCTTAGAGAATGGGAGAAGCCGAGCCGGCTTCCAGGTGTTCCTCAGGGATGGGATAGGAAGTATCCCTTTCCGGGTTGACGCGGTGAAGCGCTGGTCTTCCCCTCCCGAGGTCGATGCGCCGTCCTAGGATTGTCCAACACCTCCGTTGTACATACTCCTGACGCCACTACCCTTAAAGATGGCGAGGACAAGCGCATTGATCAGATGGCATGCCATGCCTTTGCCAGTGTGGGTTTAGCCTTGCGGCCTGTTTGTGCATCGGCGCTCGCGGCTGTGGCTACCAGGTCTGTGGTTAGGGACATGTTAAATGGTTCCCAGCTCAACCCGGCCAGCGTTGAATTCACAGCCCTTAAGAGGTGTGAATTGTTCATGAATTTTGTCTTGGCTGCTATGGACGACACTATTATCATGTGTAGTAGAACCTCGGCTCTGCTGGTGGCCATGCGCTGATCGGTCTGGCTACGCCAGTGGGCGGTTCACATTGCGGCCAAGAAATCACTTACTGCACTGCCCTTCCTGGGTACGCGGCTGTTTGGAGACAAGTTGGATTTTGTGGCGAAAGGTGGAAAGCTACCTCAGCGTAAGAAGCAGCGTCGTTCCTTTCGGGGGGCAGGTTCCTTCAATCCTTCCTTTCCCTGTGCCAGAGCGGGCAGAGGTCTTGCCTACTCTAACTTCAGGGGTGATTCCTGGAACAGAGGCAGAGGACGTGCCCGTCCAGCCTCTACCTGGGGTTCCAAGCCCAAGTACGCTGCCAAGCAAGCCAGCTCAACAATGAGGAGGCACCCTCACCCTTATGGGTGGGGGGATGGCTGCAGCTCCTCTTCCAGGTCTGGGCCCAGGAGGTCACAGACAAGTAGATTTTGGAAGTGGTATCGTCTGGGTACAAACTGGAATTTGAGTACTGGCCTCCTCCCAGATTCCTAAGGTCCCGAGTGCCCTCGGAATCCCCAGGCTGCGCAGGCGCTCCTGCTCGCTGTCAAGAATCTTCAGGGCATGGAAGTCGTACGCCCGTTGCCTTTCTCAGAGAGAGGCCGGGGCTATTACTCAAACTTTTTCACTGTCCCCAAGAAGGATGGATCCATAAGACCCATCCTGGATTTTAAGCTTCTCAACAGGTTTATCAGAACCAAGAAGTTCCGCATGGAGACTTTGCGCTCAGCCATCAATTCCCTTCGTCAAGGGGATTTCATGACATCCATAGACATCAAGGATGCCTACTTACATGTACCAATCTTCCCAGCACACCAGAGGTTTCTCAGGTTTGCGGTGGGAGATCAGCATTTTCAGTTTGTGGCCCTCCCGTTCGGGCTGACCTCGGCACCGAGGGTGTTCACCAAGGTTCTGGGAGGCATAATGGCCCTGCTCAGAGCACAGGGCATTCGCATTGTGTCGTATCTGGACGACCTACTCATCACAGCTTCTTGCCTATGTCAGGCGGAGCTGGACACCAGGATAGTGGTGACGACGCTGGAAAGGTTCGGATGGTGATCAACCACCCCAAGTCTTCTCTCTCCCCATCAAGGGAGATCTCATTCCTGGGCATGAATCTGGATACCAGTCAGGCCAGAGTGTTCCTACCTCACCCAAAGGTGCAGAGGGTTCAAGATCTGATACGTATTCTCCTGGCCAATCCTCGCCCCTCTATCCGGCTAGGGATGAAACTGGTAGGTTTGATGGTGGCTTCCTTCGAGGCAGTCCCCTTTGCTCAGTTCCACATGAGGTCGCTCCAATTCCATCTATTGCTGAACTGGGACAGATGTCCCCGGTCCTTGGATCAGTCCTTTCTGCTGTTTCCCAGGGTTCGGCAGTCCCTTCAGTGGTGGCTGGAACCAGGCAATCTGATGAGGGGCAGATCCTTTCTGTCCCCTTGTTGGGAGACGGTTACCACGGATGCCAGCCTGTCGGGCTGGGGAGGTTTCTGGACGGATCTTCAGTTCCAGGGGCTGTGGGGTCCTCAGGAGGCTCACACCCCCATCAATGTCTTGGAGCTCAGAGCTCGGTTGGTTCTGTCATGCTTGACGCATCACCTACGGGGCTTACCGGTTTAGGTTCGATCAGACAATTGAACTGTGGTTGCTTACATCAATCACCAAGGAGGGACTCACAGCAGGAGTGCCCTCAGGGAAGTTTCTCTAATTCTTGCATGGGCGGAGAGCAATGTTCCATGCATCTCAGCAGTGTACATTCCGGGAGTGGAAAACACGGAGGTGGACTCCCTGAGCAGGGGATCATCTCTCCGAGGGGAATGGTCTCTCAACCACAAGGTATTCCGGTCCCTCTGTCACAAGTGGGGGTTTCCGGAGGTGGATCTCTTTGCCTCACGTCACAATCACAAGCTCCCAAAGTTTGTGTCTCTGTCTCAGGATCCTCTGGCCCTGGCAGTGGACGCCATGTCTCTTGCCTGCAATTCTGGTGGCCCCAAGGTGGCCAAGACGGGTTTGGTTCGCAGACGTCGTAAGGCTGGCGGTAGATCAGTACAGGCTGCCACTGTTTCTGGATCTGATCTCTCAAGGTCCACTACGCTACCCCAATTTACAAATGCTGGCTTTGACGGCGTGGCTGCTGAAACCTCCATCTTAAGGGAGGAAGGTTTGTCTGAGGCTGTGATTCAGACTCTTGTTAGAGCTAGGAAGAGATCTTCCTCTAACATATACAGGACTTGGAGGTCCTACATTGACTGGTGTGAGGCTAGGGCTTTGCCTTGCAGGGTGTTTTCGATTCCTAGGATCTTGGAGTTTCTTCAACACGGTCTGGACCTGGGGTTCCAGCTTAGTACCTTGAAAGGGCAGGTCTCTGCCCTGGCGATCTTTTTTCAAAGGTCTTTTGCTCTGCATCCTCTGGTTAAGACCTTTTTCCAGGGGGTCACTCATGTGCGGCCCCCTAGAAAGCCTTTGGTGCCCGTTTGGGATTTGAATTTGGTTCTGTCGGCCCTTCAGGGGCCTCCTTTTGAGCCGGTGCAGGATGTTACTCTTTCTGTGCTCACTCAAAAGGTTGCCTTTTTGGTGGCTATTACCTCTGTTCGGCGTGTATCTGAGTTGGCGGCTCTGTCCATTCAGGCCCCTTATTTTGAGAGACACCAGGACAAGGTGGTTTTTCGCTTTAAGCCAGATTTTCTTCCTAAGGTGGTTTCTGCCTTCCACCTCAATCAGGATGTAGTTCTCCCTTCCTTGTGTCCTAAGCCTAGCAATGACAAGGAGAGGGTTTTGCATTCTTTGGATGTGGTTCGTTGTGTGAAGTACTATTTGGTGGCTACTTCTCCCTTTTGTAGGACGGACGCCTTGTTCGTGGTGCCCTCCGGGCCTAGGAAGGGTTTGGCGCCCGCCAAGTCTACCATTAGCAAATGGATACGTCAGGCCATTGTTGGGGCCTATTCTGCCAAGGGGAAGGTTCCCCCTTTTCATATCACTGCTCATTCTACTCGTGCTGTTGGAGCTTCTTGGGCTTTTCAGCACCAGGCCTCTGTTGAACAAGTTTGTAAGGCTGCTACTTGGTCTTCTGTTCATACTTTTTCCAAGTTTTATAAGGTTGATGTGCGG
Organism: Gastrophryne carolinensis; assembly: GCA_027917425.1. NCBI lineage: Eukaryota > Metazoa > Chordata > Amphibia > Anura > Microhylidae > Gastrophryne > Gastrophryne carolinensis. The sequence continues at coordinate 73,933,054 of CM051237.1, read as the reverse complement.
GCCTCAGCGGATGCTGTTTTTGGCCACAAGGTTCTGCAAGCTGCAGTGGTTTAAGTTTGTGCATTGTTGCCTTGTTTGGATCCCCACCCTGGTTGGACACTGCTATTGGATGTCCCAGATGTCATGAATATTGGAAGCGGGGTGTGTGACATACTTGGAATAATACCATTTTGTGATTACTCACCTGTAAAATGGGTATTATAAGTATGTCACACACCCCGCTTCATCCCGCCCTTTTTTGTATTCTGGATCCTTTATATGGTGAACCTTTTATTGTTAAGATTTTTGGATTTGGCTCTTCCTGGTCCCCTTACTGCTTTCCCATACTGGGTAATGTGTGGGAGGTCCCAGGTATTTATGGACCGGGAGGAACTTCTTTTTTTCCTGTCATCTCTGCAGAAGTTCGCCCTCTACTGGCTATAACCCAGATGTCATGAATATTGGAAGCTGGGTGTGTGACATACTTATAATACCCATTTTACAGGTGAGTAATCACAAAATGGTATTTTTGCTATAGAGCTCCAGTCTTTCAGTATCCAGCTAGGATATGGATGATCGCTGTTAAGCAGCTGTTTTTTATTTTTTAGCATTATTTTTGCACTTTTTGAGCCCTATCAACATTCTTTTGCTCCTTCAGCCTGGCTCATTGCAGAAAGACAACACAGATGATCGGCTGAAAGTTGGGATGAGTGAACCCCCAAAGTTAGGGTTCAGCAAGTTCAGCCAAACAAATGTTCGGGGACCCAAATGCGGCCAGGATCCAGAACTTTGGGGGTGACTATGGCAGGGCCTCAATCAGGGGAGCTGGTGGCCATCTTTCCATAGCCCCGGCTGGGACCGACTTCAACTGCTGTCACCCATGACCACGAAGAGGATCGCAGGGCAAGGTGAGTTACAACGGTGCTTCCTGCAGTGGGTGCTGCTAGGGAAATAGCTCTGCCTGGGGGCAGCAGTTTTGTAAGTTTGCCTAAATAATTCTGAGAGCTGATGGTGTGTTCTTCTGCCCAATCTGTTTGGCTGTCCTTAAAGTCCAAAAAGTTTCACAGGACTTAGATCATACCCTACCACCTCTGGAACTGGTTCTGGTGACCAGTCTGGAAATCGGCCAATGGACCTTCTCCCCTCTCTAATGTTATAAAGGGGTTAGAGCATAACTCCCAAATGTCCCTTTTTTGAGTCCAGGTCCCTCTGCCCCTCGTTATTCTCATTTGTCTCGTTTGAGGTGTAACATGCAGATCTGCATCAATAAATGATTCATTTGCCTATTCCAAGCTTTTATAGTGTTGTAACTGTTACAGCCTACATCTCCTATCCATTCCTAGGTAAGGAAGCGTGGCCTAATTTTTTTTTCCCACCTCGAAAAGTAGAAAGGTATGGGTAATATGTCCAATGCAGGAAATGAGAGAATATAACAGGAAGGCTCCCCTTCACTGTAGGTCAATATAGGGTTCGGCACTAGATGTTATCTTTCAGCTAGGTACCAGAATGCCTCCAATTTTGAAATTGAGGTGTCATTGGGGACCAGAACATTGGGGCAGCTGGAGATATTGGGCCAGGTGCCTCTGCTCAATTTGATGAAGAAAAGGAGACCCACAAGACCCTTTCCTCTCCTGTTAATTTTCTATGATCTTGTTCCACTGTGGCTTGTTGGGCTTTCTCACACTAAGAGTGCTAAAGGACAGGGGTGTCCATGCAATCACATTTGGAGCAAGGCCATGGAAAAAAAGCATCCCATGTGCTTAAGTGGGCTTCAGGTGAGTTCCTTGTTACCGTATGGACTGTTGCTTTAACTCATCAGTAATGTGTTAGGCTATAGTCTAAGACTATATGTCCTAAACTGCTACCCAGCCTGTTGTTGAAAGCTTGGCCTGGCAGAGCAATGATTTTTTCCCAGACTAGGATAGTGTCTCAATATGGTTCTTTGCTGGGACACAGCAAACAAGCTTGCCAAGATCCGATCGAAGCCCTGGGAATCCTTACACCCTTTTTATATGGTGATTTGAGGTCCATAAGTTGACCACTTGATTTGAAAGTCTGATTGCCAAATGCGAGTATGCCCGCCCTGGAGTCTCATAGACTTCAGGGTGAGTTTTGCTCCCTTTAATTCCTACTCAGCACTGTATTACTCATATTTGGTTCATTTGTGGTGTGTGTGTGGCAAGGAAGACCACTGGTTTTAGCTTAGAATATACTTCTTTTTAAAGTGGACCAACACCCAGGATTTTGACAATCCTGGGTGTTGGTCCACTTAGGTGGGGCACCCCGATCGGGGGTGCCCCGCTGTGTGAAACCCCCCCGATCGCCGCAAAAACTCACCTCTCCCCGCACCCACGTGACCTCGTCCGGCCAATGACAGCGCTCAGAGCCGCTCTGGTATGCGCGTCCAAAGCCGCTTGGACGCGCATACCAGAGCGGCTCTGAGCGCTGTCATTGGCTGCGTCTCTCGCTTCCCTCTAACAGGGAGCGCGCCTGCGCCGGCCATTCACAAAACGGCCGGCGCGGGAGCGCGCCCTGCTAGAGGGAAGCGAGAGACGCGGCCACGTCTCGCGCATGCCCCGTTGGATCTCCGGTAAGGTAAGGTTTGTGGGCTTCCTGGGGGGGTCCTCCCCGCCGGACATCCCGATTTCGGATGCCCCGCGAGGAGGGATCTGATCGGTCCGGGAATCTTATAGATTCCCGGGCCTATCCCCCCTGGGTGTTGGTCCACTTTAAGCAAGGTAATTTAGGGCAAATCACAGAGGGGTATTAATATGCACAAGGATGGGGGTTAGGGTTTGTACTGAAATATTTATATGCATAATTATGCAAATCAAGTATTTTGGTTATCACATAAGCAAGAGTTGTCAGAAACCTTATATTTTTTTCTATTGATTTAGCAGCCCTTTTCTCATCATAAGAAAAATCAATTGCACCACTGCATGTGGTAGGGGGTTTTTGGTTTTATTTAGACAAAATGAAAAACTTCAAAATCATGGACCTACTTTTCATACTACTCTCAAGGAAGTGGCATCAGGCTGCTTAAACCTCAGATAGTGGTGGATCAGGGAAGTCATACAAGAGGAAAGACTCCTCCCATTTGGGTGACTGTTCATTCTACCAGGGCTTCTGGGGCTTCTGCCATCAAGCTATCCTGGGCCAGCTTTGGAAAACAGCTACCTTTTTTTGGCTCACACTTTCATCAAGTTGTACAAGGATGACATAGGCATTGGTTAATGTTGCCTTCGGCAGCAAAATCCTGCATGTGACCTTCTGGATTGCTCAGGTCCCTCATTTATCATTATGACTCACTTTCCGGTGCAGCCAGTGATAACCTGCCCCATCCCCCCCCCCCTGTGTTAGCCATTGAGAATAATTGAAAAGTGAAGAAATAAGGCAATAGCTTTTGTAGGTTGAATATATTTTAAGGGGCGTTTTCAAGGACACTTGGTCCTCTTCATCAGAGTTTAAGGCATCGCCTTATTTGTTTCCTTTTCTACTTTGAGTACTAAAATACTAATTTTTATTTTATTATCCAGATCAGGCTAGGGAAGGTAGGGGTTTCCTGTGCTGCTCCTGGATATATGAATATAGTCTTCTATGGCTCATCCGCTTAGTCTCAATAAGAAACTACCTTTAGCAGATGTCCCAGTTGACCATAAAATATGTAATCAAACAGGACACATTATGCTGTGCCTAACACCTTTATATCTATAGTAATAAGTCATTCCTAGATTTTGGTTGTAGAATTAGACTCCCTTTCTGCTTTATTGTTTTACTCTTCTGGAATGTAAAACAAACCTGTATGTTAGGATGTTGCCCCCATACCCATGATTTACTTCAGCATGCGGTTTCCAAGTCATATTCCTGTTTTGCTACAGTAGAAGTGGTTTTTATGATCTTGTGTAAAAACAATGGACTACAAGTGCCACAATTCTTCCAATGTAACAGGTGAACTCTTAAGCAGCATTGGTGAAGTCTAAGCAGCCTAATTACCTATCTAGGCGAGAACCCTGCCAGTAACCCTTTTGCTACTGTCACCCATGCCTTAGCCAATCAGATGATTAGCAAGCTAGAATGAGGAAGTCTATGATGTGAACTTGAAATCACCACTTTGGTGTACAGAGCAAAGGTAAACACATTGTTGCTATGAAAAACATTTTTCTTTTATAACACAGAGTTGCTAAATAATTTAAAATGAAAAAAATAACAGGTAAGCTTAGCACATTGAAGACATAACTTTGCCACACAATAAAGGAAACTTTTACAAATGCCATCAAAAGTTGAATTACGCTTTCGGGCTGGTTCCATTTCTAGCCAGCATCTTCCCTGCCAGTAAGGGCTGAGTAAGAGAAGTGCCCCCCCAAAAAAAACAGGTAAGTATAATGGGCTTCACCTCCAGCAAAGAGGTTTTGCAGCATATAGAACTGCCAGGCAGGCCTTGGGATCCAGGGTCTATTAATAATATCCATGGTCTGGCCTTTAAACATCAGAGACCCAAATAAAAATGACTCTGGATGGGTTAAAAGTGCTGCCAAGCCGCAGTTGTAAATGCACTGATATCAAAGGGAAATATAAAGAAAAATCTATGCAAACTTATTATGGTTGAAGCCAAGGACTTACCAACACCCACGTATATGTGGGAGGCAGTTGCTGTCAGTGAGTTTAATTCTACCTATGGGAAAAATCGCATCTTACTTGCTTTGCAAGATCCCGCTGCCTCCTTATTTTACATTGTCAAGAGAATCCAAAAAGGTGAGTCAGCCATAGGAGATGCTTTTCATTGGTTACCAGGCTATGAAATACTCCCACAGATCCTTGTATACATTGCAATGACACATCCCCTGTGCAGTTGACTTAGTACTTGAATGGCTATGTACATAAGTTGGAAGCCTGTCCTCCTGTGACTTTGCAGTCAAACAACGAACAATTATGGGTAGGAAAACTGTTCCCACATTGCAGTTGCGAGTGTTCCCTCCTAGCAATAAACTTTTCAGTTTTTCTAGTTTGTTTTTACTTGAATTCAGGTTTCAATTACTTTCTGAGGATACATTTTTTACCTTAATGTTATTTTCTTTAAGTTGGTTTCAGTTCCAGAGTAGCTAAGTGCCCATCAGAGTCGTAGAAAAATAAATAGATTGTTTTAGAGTGCCCGGATCTGATTTATGTTGTACGTTGAGGAGAAACACTCCAAGACTCCTTGAACTTCTCGAAGTCTTCACAAGACTTAGTCACTCTTTCCATATGGATTAAACATGTGCTTAGTTTATAGAGACGCAGTGCTTCTGTATGGCGGAGAAAGAAATGACACTCTGAGCTACCAGATTGTAAAGTGGATTTCCTGTAATAAGTGACATTCGTGGTATTGAATCACCAAAAAAGTGGTAAAAAAGCCACAGATGACCCTACAGCTGGCGCACCAAAACAGCAAACCGAAGAATGAATATAAGTGATCTGTTTTCCTAAGGTGTCAAAATGGCATCTAAAATGCGGGTGTAAATGTAGCTTGGGCAAGGCTTTCTTTGTGGTCTGCACACACTTACTTGTGAAGTATTTCATTCTGTCTAAAATATTACAGGTACCCAGTGCTTTACAAAAGTGTTAGCTGCGTCCTGCTGGTAAACCTCATCCTAGACATTTTAGAGTGGCTCAGCTCATATTGGAAGTGCCCATTTTTTGTGGCTATCTTTTTGCCTGAATACACAATAAAGTGCAAAAAATCTAGTCCTAATAGGTCTTGTGCATATTAGTAGGGCAGTTAGTAGGTCTTATGCCTAGTAGATCCAAATCCACACAGTGTACAGGGGTCACCAGTGACTAGGAAGGTTTACTAGACTAGTGGCTTAAATACTTTTCATGCAAGATCAGACATCAGGTCACAGTACAAACTGATTGGTCACTAGTTTAAACTTCATAACAAAATTATAAAATCATTGGTTCAAACACAACTCGGGTATTGGTTGACTTAGAAGCCGATTATTCATGACTCCTGATTGGTTACAGTTTTCAATCCTTGCATGCGCATCTTCTCTCGGAATCTTGCCATATTCCTAACAAGTGGGCAAGGCCAAGTTAGAACAAACATTTAGAACTGAACATCAAGACCTTTCCTTTTATGCATTACTTAGCTGTTACATCCACAAACTCCAAATTTCTTCTAGCACAACATTTTAACCTATTTCAATTAATGACCAGAGAATGTTGCCATCCAAATATCTTCATCATTTTCTGGCCTACCTCTTCAGACCTCTTTTTTTCTATGTGGTGAGTGTGAAGAGTGAAATCTCTCTAGAATCTAGGTTGAGCCTATAATGAGTCCAGGTAAGGCACCCACTCGAGGAAAGGCGTGAGAAAAAAGGATTGGTGGTTCAGCGGGGATCAGGGCTCCGCTGCACACCTCGTGTATTTTTTAATCAGTGCAGGAGTTAGGGGGCGGGTCACTGTGCTACCAATTAAATTTGATATGCAGGTAGTTTACTAATTGATGAGCAGAGAGTCTTAGTTCACCCTGTCCAAATTGCACAGGAATACTAACAAAATATCAACAAATTGATTGGCCAGTGAGGTGGGCATTCCATAAATACAATTTACTTATGTCAATGTTATGGATTTTCGAGCACAATCAGATGAACTTGCTATTTGTAATAGGGACCAAGGTAATTCTGCCTTCAAATCTATTTACATCACACAAGCTCAACCTGCGGCCTGCATCTGATGTGGCCCCTAACATGCTCTGGGGAAAGTGGGAGGGGTAAATAGAACAAGCAGTAAAGGCAATTTAATAGAAGTGCAGTAAGGATGAGCGATTGAGTGGGTAGTGATACAGGAGAGGCACATTGCCGAATAGAGCTGTTAGAGATGGTTTGGAGGAACGTGGTAATAATGATTGTACACCACCACCCCTAAGTAAAATATATTTTCTAGAATAATTGTATGCTAATCTTTGGTGGGAACTTAGATGGGTTGAGTATTGGGAACATGCTTAAAGTGGAACAAAACCCCCGCTGCCCTTCCCCGGGGGCATCTCGTAGAATGCCAGTAATCACTCCCCTTTCCTGGGTCCAATGGTGCATGTGCCAGCTCTTATCCAATGAGAGCCATTTGTCTTGACTACATATTGTGTACGTTTTGTCCTCATTCTGTGCGCACGCTCCCGTCCTAACCAGCGTCCTGGGGGGGGGGGGGTTGCATTGTGGGGCATTCCAATTTCATCCCAAATCTTCAGGGAACAGAACAAAACCTGGGTTTGTTCTGCTTTAAGATGTGGGACTGATAGGGGAGGGCTATTAATAAAGGACCAATCAGCATGTAGGGGTATGCCAATCGGCATGTGGGGATTGCTGCCTATGAACGTAGGGGTGTGGTGGAAAGACATATGTGTGAAGTTTATGGTTATCATGATCTCCATTGTGCTATTCCAAATCAAAAAATTCTGGACCTATTCATAGTGTCCCGAGAGGTTCCAAATGATTTAGTTGGCCACCCTCATCAAAAGGTTGAGCATGTGTATATCTGGTCCAACATAGGGACCTGGTGGCATTGTAATGGGACCTTGTTTTAATCTAAGAGAAAGATCAATGTTAAATGGTAATGTGCATAATGTAGTCTAATCATTATCAGAAGTGTATGGTGTTGTATGTTAAAATAAGTTAGTGCGAGAATATGTTATTGCTCACTGATCAATGCACACTGTTTAGTGGAAACGTATAGTCATTGGTGCTTGTGCAATCAGTGATATTTTCACTATATCCAGTCCAGGTCGTCCCAGAAGTGATGACATGTGGGTAGTCCGCCACCAGGTGGCGCAGTTACTGCAGGATCCAGAGCTGTAACTCCTCCCAGCCCCCTATAAAATGAGGTGTCTCAGTAGAATCCCCAGTGTTCGTCTTGCAGTGCTGCTGCTAGGATCGTCTTGGATACTCTCTCTGGATACTGCAGCTGAGCGGGGAATTCTAAGCCTGTCGGCCGCTGCAACCCTATTCCCACTGTTCCCGTGGACCCACTTCTGCCTCCCAGCCTCGGCTGACGGGACGGTGAAGGTATGGAGAACGCCGGGCGTCAGGTGTTGACAGAGCTAGGCTCTGGGCCGCAGAACCTCCCTAAAGGGTAGCCGGCCATAGGCGATGGTGAGCCTATTGGGGGGGGAGGAACCACATTATGCCCATTAGTTATGCCCGTCTGTGCCCACAAGCTTTATTATTTACTTTTTGTGCATGATTCATGTGCTCTTTCTGACTTTTTACCTCATGACATACTTACCTCCCTCGTTCCCTCGGTTCCTCTTCTTCTCCCCTCCATCTTGACGCGCTGTGAGGGGGGGGAGCCGCGCTTGGCGGGGCTAGTTCTTCTGAGGCCGCGGCCTCGGTGGTGTGTGTTTGCGAGGCGCGCTGTGCTCCGCGTTGGGGGGGCCCCTCCGTGGGCTGTCCTTCCTCCCTGCTCGCCCTCAGCACCATTTTGCTTGTGGATGGCGCTCTTTTTTTGCGCCCCCAAAGGGGGGGGGCGGGTCACGGCTACATTGCCCTCCCCTCGAGGTACTCATGAGGCTGCTCCCAGCGCCATTTTCCTGCCTGCTGCTCCTTCTGTCCCCAGCGCATCGCTGGTCGGTTCCGTGAGTCCCTCTCTTTATTTCTTATGCTCTTCTTCCTGATGCATGTGCTGTGGGATCTCATGGCTCTTGTCTGCTTGTGTCTTCTAGGTGGGCCCCCTTTGCCAGCTGAGGGTTGTGGTTCCTCCCGGTCTCCTACCCCCCCTTCTCTCTCCGTGCCCTCTCCCTTTAAGAGGGATCACAAAAAGAGGGACTAAATTTGGGATCTCTTAGGTTTGGGCTGCTAGTGCCTTGTAACCTATATAACTTTCACTATAATCACCATAATAGAGGCTTCTGGGGATAGTGAGCTAGGGGCGCATCTGGTCGGGGGAAGCTCTGCCCCATGTGCGGTACCAGTCCTTTGGGCGGACTCAGCACGGTTTGTGTCACTTGCGCCAGGAGCGTATATTCTTAGTATACAGTACGTCCTGCTCCAGATAGAATACTTACATTCTGATACTACTCCGCCAGATGGAGCTGGACTGCAGAGACATTGAAAATAGGCTACTCCCGGCCCCTCAAATACACAGGGACCTCCCACAAATCCCCAGATTTTCTCTGCAGTCTGGACTGCGAAGGACAAGAAGATGGCTCTCTCTTCTCGCAGGTGAGCGGAGCTATTAGCCTGCGGCCCTGTAGGACTATTCCCACCCATTCCATTAGTAATGTGCCTCCCAGCCTTGGCTGCACTGGTCGGGTGATGGTAGGCAGCACCGCTGTTAGGTGCTTAGGAGCGCTGCTCCACCGCAATCCCCCACCAAAGGGTAGGCGGTACAGGCTTATGGTGAGCCTCTATGGGATGCCCCTCCCGCACTTTTGCCCCTTGCCCCTGTCTATCGGTGGGTCCTATGTTAAGTGACCGCTGTCCTCCCTCATTCTCCCTGTAGCATTCGGGGGGAAAAGAGGGGGGGGTGTGTGTATATATATGTATTGGCTTATGATTTATTACATTATGCTTTGTGTCAGCCGCCACGCTGACTTGTATTACTTGTATTATATTTGAAATTGCCGCCGCCGCGCGCCGCCTTATTCTTAGTATACAGTACGTCCTGCTCCAAATCTAATACTTACAGTTGGGATATACTCCGCCAGATGGCGCTGGACTGCAGAGACATCGAAAATAGGCTCCTCCCAGCCCCTCAAATACCCGGGGACCTCCCACAAATCCCCAGAATTTCTCTGCAGTCTGGCTGCGAAGGACGAGAAATTGGCTCTCTACTCGCAGGTGAGCCGGGTTATTAACCTGCGGCCCTGTAGGACTATTCCCACCCGTTCCACTAGTAATATGCCTCCCAGCCTTGGTTGCGCTGGTCGGGTGAAGGTAGGCAGCACCGTCGTTGGTGCTTAGGAGCGCTGCTCCACCGCAATCCCCCACCAAAGGGTAGGCGGTTCAGGCTTATGGTGAGCCTCTATGGGATGCTTCTCCCGCACTATTGCCCCTGGCCCCTGCCTATCAGTGGGCCCTATTTAAGTGGCCGCCGTCCTCCCTCATCCTCCTTGTAGTCTCAGGGGGAAAAGAGGGGGGGGTGTATGTGTATAGATATGTATGTTATGCGGCGCCATTACCTCAAGCGCTGGTGCGCCATCATTGGCTGTTGGCCTTTCTGGCTTCGCGCTCTTCGGGGGGGGGGCCCATCTTTGGCGCGTTTCGTGTCATCGCTATTACTGGCCCGCCCCTCGAGGTATACTGACGGCATCTTTTCTGACTTGGTTGGCCTATGCACAACGACCTCCTACCTACCGCGGTCCGTAAGTGCCCTCGCAGGCGGCTTTATCTGCTTCACTTTTGTTACGATGTACTTAAGGTCTTGTCTGCTTATGTCTTTCAGGCGGGACAAACCCTTCTTGGCTTCTCCCAGCCCTGTTTTTAGTATATTACTTGTAGGCCTTGTAGAAATTATACTCCCATGTCCCTAGCGGGTTATTGGGGCATCCAGGGTTGCTATATAGCGTTATTCCCTATCGGTGTATAGCGCTGCTATAATCACTATATGGAGGCATCCCAGGATAATGTTACCGGGGTCCCTTTGGGACAAGACCGGCTGTGTGTAGTGTGTGGGCAGCCTCATGCTGACGCTGACACGGCGCGGGTCTGTGTACCCTGTGCCGAGTAGGTGCTTGCATTGCAATCTGGCCTGCCAGTGGCTGCACCTCGTTTCACTTCATCTACTCCCCCAAGCTTAAATCTCACTCCTGCTGAGTTGCATACTAGTGGGGATTCTCAGCCTGATGTGTCTTCTAGACTGGCTACTGTTGAACAGATTATTGCGAAGTCTTTAGTTTAAGGCCCCTGCTAAGAAGCGGCACTTAACGCCTAATGTTACTGTTTTCCCTATGGGAACTGAGGAGTTTTGGAATCTGTGTGGCTATACCCCGTCTGATGAAGGGGAGCTCTTTTCTGATTCAGGCTCATCTGATGAGAGACCAAGGGGTCATGACGATTCTGGCTCTGACCCCTGGGCCCCGGATGACACTGACAGATTATTGACCCAGATTTTTGAGGTTCTGTCTATCTCTCTCCCTGTTGAGGCTCCCAGGCAAAGAGGGGAGCTTATCCATACAGCAAGATCACGTTTGGAATTTCCAGAGCAGGCACATTTCCATAACCTTGTGCTCAAGGAATGGGAGCGCCCCAGTAAACTTCCCGGGGTTCCAAAGAGTTGGGATAGGAAGTATCCCTTTCCTGCTGAGGTGGTTAAATGTTGGTCATCCCCCCCCCCCCCAAGGTGGATGCCCCAATCCTAGGGCTATCTAACACCTCTGTCATGCATTCCCCAGATTCTACTACCCTGCGGGATACCGAAGACCGGCGTATTGATCAGCTGGCATCCCATGCCTTTGCATGTGCGGGGACGGTGCTGCGCCCGGTCTGTGCCTCTGCCATTCCTGCTGTGGCCACTAGAACCCTTATCAGAAATATGCTTGATAGTGCCCCTGATGATTTGCCTTGTGAGGTGTTCAATGCACTCTCCAGTTGTGATGTTTTTGTAAATTTGTCCTCTCAGCATTGGATGACACCATCAGAATGTGTGCCAGAACTTCTGCCCTTGTGGTGGCTATACGCCGCTCAGTTTGGCTGCGCCACTGGGCTGCTGACAACGCTGCCAAGAAGGCCCTCACTGGGTTTCCCTTTAAAGGACTACGCCTGTTTGGGGATCGCCTGGTCCCTTTTGCTAAGGGAGGCAGGTTACCCCAGCGCAGGCGGCAATCTCGGCCCTTTCAGGGTCAGGGTTCCTCCTGGGGTCCCAAAGCAAAATCCTCTTCCAAGCCCACTCAGGCGTGATGAGGCGCCCTCACCCACCCGGGTGGCGGGACGGCTGCAGCACTTCGCTCACGTCTGGAGGCTTCATGTCTCAGACCGGTGGATTCAGGAGGTAGTGTCCTTCGGTTACAAGCTGGAGTTTGCCGCCGATCCCCCTACAAGATTCATGAGATCCCGGATTCCTCAGGACCCTGTGTCAGCTCAGGAGCTAGTGCAAGCAGTGCAAGGCCTCCTGGAGCTGGGGGTCATCTGCCAGGTCCCCTTAAGAGAAAAAGGCAAGGGCTTCTATTCCAACCTATTCACAGTACCCAAAAAAGATGGTTCAGTCAGGGCCATCCTGGACTTGAAGATCCTCAACAAGTTTGTCAGGGGCAGGCGCTTTCGCATTGAAACTCTGCGCTCTGCCATCAGTTCCCTGCGCCAAGGGGATTTCATGACTTCTGTGGACATCAAAGATGCTTATCTTCATATTCCTGTGTTCCCAGGTCATCAAAGGTTCCTCAGGTTCGCTCTGATGGATCAACACTACCAGTTTGTGGCCTTGCCCTTCGGCCTCACTTCAGCTCCCAGGGTGTTCACCAAGGTGCTGGCTGGCGTGATGTCTCTGCTCAGATGTCAGGGCATCCGCGTGCTTCCCTATCTGGATGACATTCTCATCACTTCCCAGTCTCTACATCAGGCAGAGTTGGATGCTCAGCTGGTGGTGTCCACTCTGGAGTCTTTTGGATGGGTGATCAACCACCCCAAGTCCTCACTGTCCCCCTCCTTGGTAACTCCATTCCTAGGAATGATACTGGATACAGTTCAGGCAAGGATCTTCCTTCCCCAACAGAAGGTGGACAGTATGATTGCACTGACTCAGTCCCTCCTAGCTTCTCCCCATCCCTCCATCAGGTAGGGGATGCAGCTGGTGGGCCTGATGGTGGCATGCTTCAAAGCGGTCCCTTATGCTCAGTTCCACTTGAGGCCCCTGCAACTTCACCTATTGTCAGTATAGGACAAGGACCCAGCATCCCTGGACGGGGTCTGTGTGCTCCCCACCCCTGGTCAGGAGATCCCTCTCGTGGTGGATGGACTCAAGGAACCTGTTGGGGGCAGATCCTTTTTTGCCCCTTCCTGGGAGACGGTCACCGCGGATGCCAGTCTGTCAGGTTGGGGCGGTTCCAGGGGAGGTGGGGCCCTCAGGAGGCCCACACACCTATTAATGTCTTGGAACTGCGGGCGATCAGGCTAGTTCTGGCTCACTTGACTACTCACCTTCGGGGCCTGCCTGTTCAGGTGCACTGGGACAACCAGACGGCAGCTGCCTTCATCAATCATCAGGGAGGGATCCGGTGCAAGGGGACCCTCCAGGAAGTGTCTCTGATCCTGATTTGGGCAGAGGCCAATGTCCCCTGCATATCAGCTGTGTACATCCCAGGGGTGGAAAATCGCCTGGCAGACTCTCTTAGTAGGGGGACCTCTCGTCAGGGAGAATGGTCCCTATGCAGCAGGGTGTTTCAATCTCTGTGTCACCGTTGGGGCCAACCAGATGTGGATCTGTTTGCGTCCTGCCACAATCACAAGCTCCCAGCTTTTGTCTCTCTGTCCCAGGATCCTCTGGCCTTGACCTCGGATGCGCTAGCAATGTCATGGCAGGATTTTCAGTTCCTGTATGTCTTTCCTCCAATCCCCCTGCTGGGCAGGGTTCTGCGCAAGATTGCTCTGGAAAGGGTGCCAGCAATTCTGGTGGCCCCCAGGTGGCCAAGAAGAGTGTGGTTCGCAGACATGGTACAGCTGGCAGTAGATCAGTACGCTCTGCCCTTAGTGCCAGATCTGCTCACTCAGGGCTCACTACGCCAAAACCATGGACAAGCAAGCGCCCCTCCCCCACACTGACTAATTACAAGGTATGGGTTTCTGTAGGATACTAAACTAATATGACTATGTATACTTTTGTAAATCTGAAGATTTGTAATAATAAATATCATATATTATCAGATTGTGCACTGAAGAAGCTATATGCGAAACGTCTGCACAAAAATACTTGCTACAACTGAATTTTTTCAGAGGCTTGCTATGAACTGTACATGAGGATTATCCCTCACACAGAAGGCAAAAAGGAGATATAAATATTATCTTCATTTGTTTTCACCCATACTCGATATATAACAGAAAATATGTGAGAAAAATGTAAAAAATATGTAAGAAAAAAATATGTAGTTGTACCATATATGTGACAAAAAATTTTGATATGTGTTTTTGTATGTTATATTTAACAAAATAAATGTATTATACACCTTACAAGAAGACAATTTACTCAAAAACAGTCCCTCCAAATACTCCCACCAGAAGGGTCCTCTGCTTAAACACAGACCCCTTTCTCCCCCCCCTACATATTATAATATAAGGGAGTAGGGACTTGGAGACTTGACCGGTCCAGTTTCGTCCTCAGGGAATGGTCACATGTACCAACCCCTCAAAAGAAACTCCCCCCTAACACTCACTACGCCATCCCAATTTACAAACTCTGGCTTTGACGGCTAGGCTGCTGAAACGTCCATCTTGATGGAGAAGGGGCTGTCATCCTCGGTTATGGATATCTTGATTAAAGCTAGGAAGAAGTCTTCCTCTTCCATTTATTACAGGGTTTGGCGTGCCTGCATGGACTGGTGTGAGTATAAGTCTCTTCCCTGTCGTGTGTTCTCTATTCCCAGGATTCTGGAGTTCCTGCAGTATGGGTTGGAGATGGGGCTCCAACTCAGTACTCTGAAGGGTCAGGTTTCTGCCCTGGCTATTTTTTTCCAGAAGTCCTTTGCTCAGCACCCTCTGATCGAGACTTTTTTTCCAGGGGGTCACTCATGTGCGCCCCCCACGTAAGCCTATGGTGCCTGTTTGGGATCTGAACTTGGTTTTGTCAGCCTTGCAGGGTGCTCCCTTTGAACCTGTGCAGGATGCTGCCTTGGCCATTCTTACGCTCAAGGTTGTATTTCTGGTGGCTATCACTTCTGTCAGGCGTGTGTCTGAGTTGGTGGCGCTTTCCATTCAGCCCCCCTACTATGAGAGACACCAGGACAAGTTGGTGTTTCGTTTCAAACCTGTCTTTCTGCCTAAGGTAGTGTCTGCCTTTCATTTGAATCTGGATTTTGTTCTTCCTTCCTTGTGTCCTAATCCTAGCAATGCTAAGGAGAGGGTTTTGCACTCTTTGGATGTGGTTAGGTGTCTGAAGCACTATCTGGTGGCTACTGCACCTTTCAGGAAAACTGATGCCCTTCTGGTCCTAGGAAGGGTTTGGCTCCTGCCAAGTCTACTATCAGCAAGTGGATTCGTCAGGCTGTGATTCAGACCTACT
The DNA here is from genome assembly GCA_027917425.1 of Gastrophryne carolinensis. Classification (NCBI taxonomy): domain Eukaryota; kingdom Metazoa; phylum Chordata; class Amphibia; order Anura; family Microhylidae; genus Gastrophryne; species Gastrophryne carolinensis. Next base: position 73,917,898 of record CM051237.1, on the reverse strand, counting down.
CTGCTAAGGGGAAGAATCCTCCCTTCCGCCTTACTGTTCATTCTACTCGTGCTATTGGTGCCTCTTGGGCTTTTCATTACCAGGCTTCTGTTGAACAAGTTTGCAAGGCCGCTACTTGGTCTTCTGTTCATACCTTTTCAAAGTTTTACAAGGTTGATGTTAGGGCCTCAGCTGATGCTGCTTTTGGCCGAAAGTTTCTGCAGGCGGCAGTGGTTTAAACTGTCTGCTGCTGATTTTTCTTGGGGATCCCACCCTACTTATGGACACTGCTATTGGATGTCCCAACTGTAAGTATTAGATTTTGAGCAGGACGTACTGTATACTAAGAATAATACAATTCTGTGATTACTCACCTGTAGAATTGGTATTATGAGTATACATTACGTCCTGCTCCAACCCACCCTTGGTTGCATTATCTTCGATCCCCTGTATGGTGATTGTTACCATTTTTATAGTTGATAGTTTGGATTGTTTAAATTCTCCCGGCTTCTCACTAACTGCTTTTCAATGCTGGGGATCTGTGGGAGGTCCCCGGGTATTTGAGGGGCCGGGAGGAGCCTATTTTCAATGTCTCTGCAGTCCAGCGCCATCTGGCGGAGTATATCCCAACTGTAAGTATTAGATTTGGAGCAGGACGTACTGTATACTCATAATACCAATTCTACAGGTGAGTAATCACAGAATTGTATTTTTTTCCAGTGTTCTGCGCTTGCCGGCGGCGTTACCTCAGACGCCTGTGCGCCGTCATTGGTTGCTTGTCACGTGTTGGCTTCGCGCTCTTCGGGGGGGCGGGGCCTGTCTCTGGCGCATTCTGCGCCATTGCTCGTGCGGGCCCGCCCCTCGAGGTATACCAACGCCATTTTGTCTAGCTGGTTCGGCTTCTGCGTGACGGGCTTCTACCTACCGCGGTCTGTAAGTGCCCTCGCGGGCGGCTTTATTGCCGTTTTGTTATTATTGTGTGCCTATGGCTACCTTTGATTATGTCTTTCAGACGGGCGAACACATTGGCTTCTCCCAGCCCTCTATTAGTTTATTAACTTGTGAGGCCTAGTGTAATTACTCCCACTTCCCTAGCGGGTTATTGGGGCATCCCAGGTTGCTTTATAGCGTTAATCCCTATCGGCCTAGTGTACCGCTATAATCACCATATGGAGGCATCTCAGGATAATGTGACCGGGGTTCCTTCTGGACAAGCCCGGCTGTGCGTAGCTTGTGGGGTGTCCTCTATTAGCGCTGACAATGCACGGGTCTGTGTACTTTGTGCCGAGCAGGTGCTTGCGCTGCAAATCTGGCCTTCCAGTGGCTGGGCCTGCGCCTCGTTTCACTTCACCTACACCCCCAAGCTTAAATCTCACTCCCAATGAGTTGCATACAAGTGGGGATTCTCAGCCTCATGTGTCTTCTAGACTGGCTAGTGTTGAAAAGTTAATTGCTAATACCTTGGCGTGTAAGGCCCCTGCAATAAAGCGACACTTAGCGCCTGATGTCACTTTTTTCCCTATGGAAGCTGATGAGTTTTTGCATCTATGTGGCTATACCCCTTCGGACGAAGGGGAGCTATTCTCCGACTCAGGGTCATCTGATGAGAGGCCCAGGGGTCATGACGATTCTGGCTCTGACCCCTGGGCCCCGGATGATACTGATAGATTGCTGGCCCAGATTTTTGAGGTTCTGTCCATTTCTCCCCCTGCTGCGGCTCCCAGGCAAAGGGGGGAACTTTTTCATACTGCTAAGTCACACTCAATAACCTTGTGCTCAAGGAATGGGAGCGTCCCAGTAGATTCCCGGTGTACCAAAGTGTTGGGATAGGAAGTATCCCTTTCCTGCTGAGGTGGTAAAGTGTTGGTCATCCCCTCCCGAAGTGAATGCCCCGGTCCTAGGGTTATCTAACACCTCTGTCATGCACTCCCCTGACTCTACTACCCTGCAGGATGCTGAGGACCGGCGCATTGACCAGCTGGCGTCCCATGCCTTTGCATGTGTGGGGACTGCGCTGTGCCGAGTCTGTGCCTCGGCCATTATGGCTGTGGCTATTAGGACCCTGCTCAGAAATATCCTTGACAGTGCCCCTGATGATTTGCCTTGTGAGGTGTTTAATGCACTCTCTAGTTGTGATGTGTTTGTGAATTTTGTCCTCTCTGTCCTGGATGACACCATTAGAATGTGTGCCAGAACATCTGCCCTTGTTGTGGCTATACGCCGCTCGGTTTGGCTGCGCCAGTGGGCTGCTGACAACGCTGCCAAGAAGGCCCTCACTGGGTTTCCCTTCAAAGGACTACGCCTGTTTGGGGACCGCCTGGACCTTTTTGCTAAGGGAGGCAGGTTACCCCAGCGCAGGCGGCAGCCTCGGCCCTTTCGGGGTCAGGGCTCGTTTTCCTCCCCCTACCATGGTGCTAGACAAGGGAGGGGGGTTTCCTTTACTGGGGCCCGGGGAGATTTCTGGGGTAGGGGCAGTAGGGGGGACGGCTTCAGCACCTTGCTCACGTCTGGAGGATTCATGTCTCAGACCAGTGGATTCAGGAGGTAGTGTCCTCCGGTTACAAGATAGTTTTCTGCCTGGCCGCCCCAAAGATTCATCAGATCCCGGATTCCTCAGGACCCTGTTTCAGCTCAGGATCTAGTGCAGACAGTGCAAAGCCTCCTGGAGCTGGGGGTAATCTGCAAGGTCCCCTTAAGAGAAAAATGCAAGGGCTTCTATTCCAACCTCTTCACAGTGCCCAAAAAAGATGGGTCAGTCAGGCCCATCCTGGACTTGAAGATCCTTAACAAATTTGTCAGGAGCAAGCGCTTTCGCATGGAAACTCTGCGCTCTGCCATCAGCTCCCTGCGCCCAGGGGATTTCATGACATCTGTGGGCATCAAAGATGCTTACCTTCATATTCCTGTATTTCCAGGTCATCAAAGGTTCCTCAGGTTCGCTCTGGAGGATCAACAGCCAGTTTGTGGCATTGCCCTTTGGTCTCACTTCAGCTCCCAGGGTGTTCACCAAGGTGCTGGCAGGAGTGATGTCTGCTCAGGTTTCAGGGCATCCGCGTGTTGCCTTATCTGGATGACATTCTCATCACCTCCCAGTCTCTGCATCAGGCAGAAGTGGATACTCAGCTGGTGGTGTCCACCCTGGAGTCATTTGGATGGGTGATCAACCACCCCAAGTCCTCTCTGTCCCCCTCCTTGGTAACTTCATTCCTGGGAATGAATCTGAATACAGTTCAGGCAAGGATTATTCTTAGTATAGAGTACGTCCTGCTCCAGATATAGTACTTACACTTGGGTTATCCTCCGCCAGATGGCGCTGCACTGCAGAGACAGGCTCCTCCCGGCCCCTCAAATACCCGGGGACCTCCCACAAATCCCCAGATTTCTCTGCAGTGCTGACTGCGAAGACTATAAGTATCACTCTCTCGCAGGTGAGCGGGGCTATCAAAGCCTGCGGCCCTGTTGGACTATTCCACCCGTCCTTCGTGTGATGTGCCTCCCAGCCTGGGCTGCACTGGTCGGGTGAAGGTAGGCAGCACCATGCGTGTTTATGGAGCCATGCTCCACCGCAGTCCCCCACCAAAGGGTAGGCGGTTTAGACTGATGGTGAGCCTCTAGGGGATGCCCCTCCCGCATTATTGCCCCATGCCCGTGTAGCGGTGGGCCCTTTACAAAGGGTCGCCATCCTCCCTCGTTCCCCCCGTAGCTCGGGGGGAAAGAAAGGGGGGGGGTGGTCTCAGTGTATGGTGTTTACACGCTTATGGCCTTAGTATTGTCCTTTGACTGGTATTCCTGGTGTCAGAGCTGCGCTGTTTGCATTTTTATTGTGTATCTGTCGCCACCGCACGCACCTCTTTCCTTTACTGGATGTGCTGCGCCAGGTGGCGGCGTCGCCTCAGACGCTGCGGCGTCTTCATTGGCAAATAATTTTTCTAAGTGTGTCATACACTTCGCTCCTCATGACAACGTTGAAACTATCTCAGAGCTTCGCGCTCTTCAGGGGGGCGGGGACCTGGTTTGGCGCGCTCCACGTCACAGGCCACTCTGGCCCGCCCTTCGAGGTTCGCTTGGCGCCATTTTGATGCGCCCTCGTGGGCGATTTTCATGATCCTTGATTACTGCGCATGGTTCTGACACCCTTTATTACCATTATGTCTTTCAGACTGGTGAACACCATTGGCTTTTCCCGGCCCGATGTTATTATAGCGGGCCTTGTAAATCTACTCCCACTTTCCTAGCGGGCTTTGGGGCATCCAGGGTGGCCTATTGCTGGCATATTGTGTTTAAATAATCACCATATGGAGGCATCTCAGAATTATGTGACCGGGGTCCCTCTGGGACAACCCCACGCTGATGCAGACAGGACACGGGTCTGCGGACCCTGTGCCAAGCAAGCACTGGCCCTGCAATCGGGCTTGCCAGTGGCTGCACCTCGCTTCAATTCACCTATTTCCCCATGCTTAAATCTCACTCCTGCTGAGTCGCATACAAGTGGGGAATTGCGGCCTGCTGGGCCTTCCTGACTGCCTACAGCTGAACAGATTATTCAGAGGTTGTCAGAGCGCATGGTGGGCCCTGGTAAGAAGCGGCACTTGTCGCCTCATGTTTCTGTATTTTCTATGAGAACCGAGGAGTTTACTACTCCGAGTGTTTCCGCACTGCGACAGCACGCTTGGAATTTCTAGAGCAGGCTCATTTCCACGCTCTTGTGCTCAAGGAATGGAAATGCCCCAGTAAACTTCCAGGGGACTGGGATAGGAAATACCCTTTTCCCCCTGAGGTGGTTAATTGTTGGTAATCACCCCCCGTGGTGGATGCGCCGATCATAGGGGTTCCTAACCCCCCCTTTATTACAGCCTCTGCTTATAGTACCCTTCGGGATGCCGAGGACCGGCGCATTGATCTGTTGGCCTCCCACGTCTTTTCTTGTGCAGGGACGGCGCTGCGCCCGGTCTGTGCTGCGGCTATTACTGCAGTGGCCACTAGAACCCTCATCAGAAAGATGCTTGATCATCACCCTGATGATCTCCCCTGGGAGGTGTTTAATGCACTCTCCAGTTGTGATGTATTTGTAAAATGTATTCTATTAGCGCTGGATGACACCATTAGAATGTGTGCAAGAACTTCTGCCCTTGTGGTGGCTATACGTCGCTTGGTCTGGCTGCGACAGTGGGGTGCTGACGATGCTACTAAATAGACTCTTACTGGGCTTCCCTTTAAGTGCCAGCCTACCTGGAGTTTTTGTCACACTCTGTTGCCAGACCATTTTGCACTATTTTGCGCTCCCCATGTTCAAATGTGATTTTTGAAGGGATTTCCAGGGATTTCCCAGGAAAATGATATATTGTTTTTTTCAGCAGAGTCTGGGCTTTAACATGAAATGTCTTGTTTGTCATTTGTTAGGTGTATTCTTAATATTTTTGGGTGAAATATGTGCAAAAAAAAAAAAATTTTTACATATTGTCGTTTTTTTTTGTAATAAAAAATGTAAGTTTGTCTATGAAATCTTATTGCGTGTGAAATCCCAATTTCTCCCGGTTACAGCGGTACCACATATGTATAGGTAGACACCCTTTCCTGCCCAGGAGACTCCCCCAAACTGAAACAGCGCTTTAGGGGATTTTCAGATAAAATACAACTATGCTACGCAATATGCGCACCTTGCAGTTTTTCCAGAAAAACAACCCTTTACATTTGAAATACCCCCAACAAACTATATATTCTCTGGAAGTACACACCTCAGGCTTTCTAGGCGTACCAGGCTTGTTGATGTGGCCATAGTTTTCTGGAAGTAATCCCTCAATGGATTCTTTGGTTGCAAAGAGTTTCCCTAAAAAAAGGATAAAAAAGCAGAATCAAAGCCACATTTTCCTAAAAAAACTATATACAAACAAGAAAAAACAAGTTTAATCTGAAAACGCAACATCCCCCGAACAGAACAATACCCAACATGCATAGGTTCTGTCAAGGGAAGAGTTGCCAAACACCCCAAAGTAAAGCATGTGCGTAACGGTAATTTTACTTGAAAATTTCAGCTCTGCAGACAAAGTGCGCACCTTGCGATTTTTCAACCAAAACAACCCTTGACATTTGGAATATCCCCCATAAACCATATATTCCCTGAAAGTACACACGTTAAGCTTTCTAAGGGTACCCAGCTTGTTCTAGTGGGCTCATCTTTCTGGAATTATTACCTCAAAGAATTCTTTGGTTGCGCAGGGTCTCCCTAAAAAATGTATTAAAAAGCTGAATAAAAAACACCTTTTCCTAAAATATAAATATGCAAACCAGAAAAAACAAGCTAAGTCTGAAAGCGCAAGGTCCCCCGAACAGAACAATACCCAACATGCATAGGTACTATTAACCCTTTTAATTGCCAGCCTACTTGAGATTTTGTCACCCTCTGTTGACAGGCCATTTTTCCCCATTTTGCGTCATGTTTTGCGCAATGTTTTGCGCCATTTTTGCTGGAACTTTCAGGAAAATTATATATATTTTTTTTTGCGGCAGAGTTTAGGCTTTAACATGAAATGTCTTGTTTGTAAATTTTTATTTTTTTTTTACAATATTAAGTAAAAAAAATAAATAAATAAATAAAAACATTTTTTAGAAAATTGACTCCTTTATTTTAAATAAAAAATGTATTTTATTAAGGAAAATCATATTGCATGTAAAAGCCCCATTTCTACCGATTAGAACGGTACCACATATTTATCGGTAGCCCCCTGTTCCTGCCCAGGAGACCCCTCTAACTGAAACAAGTATTTTATAACATTCACAAAAAAAATACAAATACCATCCACACTACAAAGGGTTAAATCGAGAAAAAAAATGACATAGGGTTCCCCCTCCCAGGGGAGGGAGACCCCATTTTTTTTTTTTTTTTAAGGGTTAAAAACCCTTAAAAATCAAAAAAAAAATTGACGTGGGATCCCCCTTACCCAAAGTAACCAGCCAGGGACCAGCTATGGGGGCTTGTAGGCACAGAGTGGGGGGGCCAGCTTTTGTGGCCCCCCCACCCTGCAGCCTACGAGCCCACATAGCCTATGTGGGCCCGGGCTCTTCTGCCCCCCCCTGGCCTTTGGGGAGGCAGGTAATGGGGGTGCTGGGGGTTAATGGCAAGCCACCCGCTAGCGCAGGTGGCTTGCCATCCCCCCAGCCTTGTGAACTGGTATAGGGGTCATGGACCCCTTACCAGTTCACAAGGGGTTAAAAGTAAATAATCACACAGACACAAGCAGAGAAAAAAATATTTTATTAATTTTAATTTTTTTTTTTACACTGTACTCACCTCCCATCCATCCTGGAGCACACTGTCCCTCGGCGATCACTGGCTTCTGCTCACTTGCTTGAAGCCTTTTATAGCTGCTGGATGACAGAACACAAAGGGTTAATCAAAAAAAAAAATGACATAGGGTCCCCCCTCCCAGGGGAGGGGGACCCCTTTTTTTTTTTTTTTTTTTTAAGGGTTAAAAACCCTTAAAAAAAAAAAAAAAAAAAAAAATTGACGTGGGGTCCCCCTTACCCAAAGTAACCAGCCCGGGACCAGCTATGGGGGCTTGTAGGCACAGAGTGGGGGGGCCAGCTTTTGTGGCCCCCCCACCCTGCAGTCTACGAGCCCACATAGCCTATGTGGGCCCGGGCTCTTCTGCCCCCCCCGGCCTTTGGGGAGGCAGGTAATGGGGGTGCCAGGGGTTAATGGCAAGCCACCTGCTAGCGCAGGTGGCTTGCCATCCCCCCAGCCTTGTGAACTGGTATAGGGGTCATGGACCCCTTACCAGTTCACAAGGGGTTAAAAGTAAAAAATGACACACACACATAAGAAAAAAAAATCTTTATTATTTTTTTTTACACTGTACTCACCTCCGATCCGACGTCCCTCGCCGCTGTCCCGCGCCGATCATCTCACTGACAGATGCCGGTGGTGATCGGCGCAGGGCGGGTGACAGGTGAGGGGGCTCCGATCGGAGCCTCCTCACCTGACACCCGCCCTGCTCCGATCACCACCGGCATCTGACAGATGCCGGAGCTCGGAGGGGGTATAGGAGGAGCGGGATGACGTCATCCCGCTCCTCCCACAATGGGCGGGGCTAAGCGGCGGCGGCCATCGCCGCCATTTCAAGATGTGAGGACCCGGAAGAGGATCCTCACCTGAAGACTGCGCAGCCCAGGGGGGGGGATCGGACCCCTCCCTGGTGAAGAGGAGACCTGATAGAAGGCTCGGGCGCGGAGGTGAGTAAATGACAGTTTGTTTTTTGTTTTTTTTACAGCGGCGATGTCAGCGCTGGAAACGGGGGGGGGGGGGCGGCTGGTTTCGGGCCCCCTCCTGAAGACGGAGGACGACGGGGGGGCGATCGGATGCCCCCCGCAGGAAGAGGGGACCCCAGGCTTCACGGGGATACCGGAGGTAAGTGGGATTTTTTTTCTATCTTTTAACTGTTAGTGGTAAATGCCAGGCACGTGAAATTTACGTGGCTGGCACTTAAGTGACGGAGAGGCAACCACGTAAATTTTACGTGGCTGGCATTTAAAGGGTTAAAGGGCAACACCTATTTGGGGTCTGTCTGGACCTGTTTGGTAAAAAGGGCAAATCACCCCAACGCAGACGGCCGCCTCGGCCCCCTCGGGGCAGGGGCACCCCTCCTCCCCCCTACCTTAGTGTTAAACAGGATCCAGGGGTGTCCTTCCTGACGTTTCGTGCAGACTCCTGCCCCATGAGCAGCAGACAACGCCCTGGCCCCTCCGGCGGGGCTAAGCCCGAATCTTCCACCAAACCCCCTCAAGCATGACGGGACGCCCTCGCCCGTCTGGGCGAGGGGATGGCTGCAGCACCTTGCTCTTATCAGGAGGCATCTCGCCTCATTCTGGTGGATTCAGGAGGTAGTGTCCTCTGGATACAGGATAGAGCCTGCTGCGTGGCCTCTCCCAGGTTTATCAGGGTACTCCTGGTCCCTGTCTCTGTTCAGGTGTTGGTGCAGGCCTTGCAGGGCCTATGGGGTCTTGGGGTCACTTGCAGATTGCCCCTAGCAGGCAGAGGCCGCTACACCAACCTTTTCCACAGTCCCCCGATAGGATGGGTCAGTCTGGTCCACACTGGACTCATAAGTTTGCGGCAATTCACCAGTTACAGCAGTTCTGCATGGATACTCTGGGTTGGGCCATCTGCCCCTTGCGCTCAAGGGGCTTCTCGCTGTCTGTGGAGCTCAAAAGATGCTTTCGGTTCACTTCCCTGTGTCCCCTGGACACCGAGGCTCTTCAGGTTCGTGTCAAAGGTCCAACACTGCATTTGTGGCCTTGTGATCTGGCCTCTCTTCAGCCCCCAGAGTGCCCACCAAGGTGCTGACGGGGGTGATGTCTCTGATGAGACCAAGGGGTGTTCGGGCTATGACCTACCTGGACGCTCCTTTTTCACTTTCCAGTCTCTACGTCAGGCTAAGTTGGTCTCTTGGCTGGTTGTGTCCACTGGGAGTCATTTGGATGGGTGTTCAATCAACCTATGTCCTCATTGTCCCCTTGATTGGTAACCTCATTCCTAGGAATGAATCTGGATTCAGTTCAGGCGAGAATCTTCCTTCTTCAGCGATAAAGTGGACAATCTGGTTGCATGGGCTCAGTCCCTCATTGCTGTCCCCGTCCCTTTACCAGGCAGGGATGCAGCTGGGTGGGCCCGTTGGGGGCTTGCTTGGAAGAGGTTCCTTATGCTCAGTTCTCCCTGGTCCTTTCTGCAACTTCTATTGTTAGTACAGGACAGGGATCCTGTATTTCTGGGGCAGGGTCTGTGTGCCTTCCCCCTTGGTCCCTTCTTGGAGTGGATGAACTCAAGGAACCTGTCTGGGGGCAGTTTTCCTTCTTGCCCCTTCCTGGAGACGGTCACCATGGATGCCAATCTATCAGGTTTAAGGGGGGTCTTTTCTTCTGAATCTCCCTGCGTTTTTTGGGGGGAGGTGGGGCCCTTAGAAGGTCCATACACCTTTTGATGTTGGAAACAGTGAGCGGTTCCTTTTCGCTTGCCTACTCCTATTCAGGGCCTGCTCGTTCGGGGGTGGTCTGTCTGGCGACAGTGGCCTACTTTAATCATCTGAGAGGGATCTGGAGCAGGAGGGTCCTCCAGGAAGTGTCTATGATCCTAATCTGGGTGGAGGACAATGTTTCCTGTATATCAGTGGTATTCGCTCCAGTGGGGGTCCCTCTGCTACAGGATGTGCTAATCCCTGTGTCACTATGGGGTCCAACCAGTTGTGGATCCTTTTTTGTGTCCCGTCACTATCACAAGCTCTCGGCCCTTGTTTCCCTGTCCCCGGATCCTCTGGCCGTGGTCATGATGCCTTGGTAATTGTCATGGCTGGACATTCTGTTCCTTATGCCTTTTTTTCCATTCCCCTGCTAGGCAGGTTTCTGAGCAAGTTTGCTCTGGAAGGGGGGACCAGCGATTCTGGTGGCCCCCGGGTGGCCTAGTTGAGTGTGTGCAGACGTGGTATTGAGGGCGGTAGATCTGTACGTTCTGCCTGGAGTGCCAGCTTTGCTCACTCAGGGCTTCTTTAAGTCACCCCAATCTACAGACTCTGGCCTAGACGGCCTGACTGCTGAAACTTCCATCTTGATGGAGACGGGCTTATCTGTCTCGGTGATTGAGGCTATGGGAAGACTAGAGCGTGCTTCTTCTTCTTCTCCCATCTATTATAAGGTATGGTGTATCCATATTGATTGGTGTCTAGGTCTCTTCCCTGCCGGGCTTTCTCCGTTCCCAGGGTTCTAGAGTTATTACAGCAGGAGTTGGAGTTGATTCTCCAACTCAGTACTCTGAGGGGTCAGGTTCTGCCCTGTCCGCCTTCCTTTAGAAGTCTTTGGCTCAGTTTTTCTTGGTTAAGACTTTCCTTTAGGGGGTTACTCATGCGCGTTCCCCCTGGATTCCTATGGTCCCTGCTGGGATTGAATTGATTCTGTCTGCCTTGCGGGATGTTCCCTTGGGTCCTGTTCAGGATGCTGTCTGGCTGTTCTTACCCTCAAGGTTCTCCTTCTGGTGGTTGTTACTTCGGTCAGACGTGTGTCTGAGCGGGTGGCTCTGTCTATTTAGCCCCCATTTTTGAGATACATCAGGATAAGGTGGTGTTCCGTTTTCTGCCGGACTTTTTACCTAAGGTGGTGTCTTATGTCATTTATTAGGATATTGTTCTTTATTCCGTGCCTTATTCCTAGCAACGCTGAGGAAAGGGTTCTGCATTCCTTGAACTGGTGTTGGAAGTTTTTTTCCTTGTAGTCACTGGGTCCTTTAGGAGAACTGTTGCTCCTTGGGTCTACGACCACTCCATCTTGATTGTGCCCGATCTCTTTTGATCTGGGGGGGTTAGGCGGTTTTGGCTGTTCCACTAAGGGGAAGAATCTTCCTTTTCGCTTGACTTCTTATTCTTCTCTTGCTTTTGGTGCCTCTTGGGCTTTTCAGCGCCAGGCTTCTGTTGAATTTGTTTGCTAGACCGCTAATTGGTCTTCTGTTCATACCTTTCAAAGTTTTTACAAGGTTGTTGTTAGGGCCTTCAGCTCATGCGGTCTTGGCCGCAAGGCTATGCAGGTGACAGTGGTTTCAACTGTCTGCTGTTGCCTTTTTTGTTGGGGATCCCACCTTACCTTATGGACACTGCTTTTGGATGTCCCAAGTGTAAGTACTATATCTGGAGCAGGACGTACTGTATACTAAGAATAATACAATTCTGTGAAATGCTCACCTGTAGAATTGATATTATTTGTATACAGTACGTCCTGCTCCACCCCACCCTGGTTTTGCATTATTCTGGATCCCCTGTATGGTGATTGTTTTCATTGTTATAGTTACCAGTCTATTGGTGGTTAAATTCTCCCGGCTTCTTGTTCACTGCTTTTCAATGCTGGGGATTTGTGGGAGGTCCCCGGGTATTTGAGTGGCCGGGAGGAGCCTGTTTTTGCATGTCTCTGCAGTGCAGCGCCATCTGACGGAGGATAACCCAAGTGTAAGTACTATATCGGGAGCAGGACGTACTGTATACAAATAATATCAGTTCTACAGGTGAGTATTTCACAGAATTGTATTTTTCTTCCTCAACAGAAGGTGGACAGTCTGATTGCGCAGGTCCAGTTCCTGCTATCTTGTCATCATCCCTCCATCAGGCAGGGAATGCATCTGGTGGGCCTGATGGTGGCGTGCTTCGAGGCGGTCCCTTATGCTCAGTTCCACTTGAAGCCTCTGCAACTCCACCTCTTGTCAGTATGGGACAAGGACCCGGCGTCCCTGGACCGGGTCTGTGCGCTTTCCCCCCTGGTCAGGAGGTCCCTCTCCTGGTGGATGGACTCCAGGAATCTGTTGAGGGGCAGATCCTTTCTGACCCCCTCCTGGGAGACGGTCACCACGGATGCCAGTCTGTCAGGTTGGGGGGGTTTCTGGAAGTCCCTGCGGTTCCAGGGGAGGTGGGGCCCTCAGGAGGCCCACACACCTATCAACGTCTTGGAGCTGCGGGTGATCAGGTTAGTTCTGGCTCATAAAGACTTAAAGGAGCCGCAGCACTCAACCCTGTTAGCTTGCAGACCAACCTATAATCTGTTTCTAAATCTGGTAAAAACAGAGGCTCGGTCACACACATCTGCAGAAGTGTGCTTAAGCTGCACCACCACGCCAAGGTGCCTCTATGGTTGCAGTCCTAACTCTAATCTATGAGAGCCCCATTTGGGACATACAACGCAATAGATAAAATGGGAGCAGCTTACCTGAGGTTGCCCTAAACCTCATGTGCAAGCCATGGGGTGGAAGGGTCAAGACCTTGAAATACAGCCTAGACCCCACACCCCATGTGCTTGCACAAATTCAAAGTGAACATAGAGGGAGTGCCAGCTGCTCAGACCATTTTATAAATAACCTGGGAGGTGCAAGTCAGCAGGGCAATTAGGTTACTAAAGACTTAAAGGAGCCGCAGCACTCAACCCTGTTAGCTTGCAGACCAATCTATAATCTGTCTCTAAATCTGGTAAAAACAGAGGCTCGGTCACACACATCTGCAGAAGTATGCTTAAGCTGCACCACCACGCCAAGATGCCTCTATGGGTGCAGTCCTAACTCTAATCTATGAGAGCCCCATTTGGGACATACAATGCAAGAGATAAAATGGGAGCAGCTTACCTGAGGTTGCCCTAAACCTCATGTGCAAGCCATGGGGTGGAAGGGTCAAGACCTTGCAATACAGCCTAGACCCCACACCCCATGTGCTTGCACAAATTCAAAGTGAACAAAGAGGGAGTGGCAGCTGCTCAGACCATTTTATAACTAACCGCGCTCGGACAACCAGACGACAGTTACCTACATCAATCATCAGGGAGGGACCCGGAGCAAGAGGGCCCTCCAGGAAGTGTCTCTGATCCTGACCTGGGCGGAGACCAATGTTCCCTGCATATCAGCTGTGTACATCCTGGGGGTGGAAAATCTCCTGGCAGACTCTCTGAGCAGGGGGACCTCTCACCAGGGAGAATGGTCCCTCTGCAACAGGGTGTTCCAATCTCTGTGTCACCGTTGGGGCCAACCAGATGTGGATCTGTTTGCGTCCCACCATAATCACAAGCTCCCGGCCTTTGTCTCCCTGTCCCAGGATCCTCTGGCCTTGACCACGGATGCTCTAGCAATGTCATGGCAGGACTTTCAGTTTCTGTATGTCTTCCCTCCATTGCCCCTGCTGGGCAGGGTTATGCGCAAGATTGATCTGGAAGGGGTGCCAGCAATTCTGGTGGTTCGCAGACGTGGTGCAGCTGGCAGTAGACCAGTACGTTCTGCCCATGGTGCCAGATCTGCTCACTCAGGGCCCCTTACGCCATCCCAATTTACAAACTCTGGCTTTGACGGCCTGGCTGCTGAAACCTCCATCTTGATGGAGAAGGGGCTGTCTACCTCGGTTGTTGATACCATGATAAAGGCTAGGAAGAAGTCTTCTTCTTCCATTTATAACAGGGTTTGGCATGCCTACATTGACTGGTGTGAGTCTAAGTCTCTTCCCTGTTGTGTGTTCTCTATTCCCAGGATTCTGGAGTTCCTGCAGCATGGGTTGGCTCCAACTTAGTACTCTTAAAGGTTAAGTTTCTGCCCTGGCTGTTTTCTTCCAGAGGTCCTTTGCTCAGCATTCTCTGATCAGGACCTTTTTCCAGGGGGTTACTCATGTGCGTCCTCCACGTAAGCCTATGGTGCCTGTTTGGGATTTGAACTTGGTTTTGTCAGCCTTGCAGGGTGCTCCCTTTGAACCTGTGCAGGATTCTGCCCTGGCCATTCTTACTCTCAAAGTTGTCTTTCTGGTGGCTATCACCTCTGTTAGGCGTGTGCCTGAGTTGGCGGCGCTTTCCATTCAGCCCCCCTACTATTAGAGACACCAGTACAAGGTGGTGTTCCGCTTTAAGCCAGATTTTCTGCCTAAGGTAGTGTCTGCCTTTCATTTGAATCAGGACATTGTTCTTCCTTCATTGTGCCCTAATCATAGTAATGCTAAGGAGAGGGTTTTGCATTCTTTGGATGTGGTTAGGTGTCTGAAGTACTATCTGGTGGCTACTGCACCTTTCAGAAAAACTGATGCTCTTTTTGTGGTCCCTTCTGGTCCTAGGAAGGGTTTGGCTCCTGCCAGGTCTACTATCAGAAAATGGATCCGTCAGGCTGTGATTCAGCCTACTCTGCTAAGGGGAAGAATCCTCCCTTCCACCTTACTGCTCATTCTACGCGTGCTATTGGTGCCTCTTGGGCTTTTCAGCACCAGGCTTCTGTTGAACAAGTTTGCAAGGCCGCTACTTGGTCTTCTGTTCATACCTTTTCAAAGTTTTACAAGGTTGAGGCTAGGGCCTCAGCCGATGCTGTTTTTGGCCGCAAGGTTTTGCAGGCGGCAGTGGTTTAAACTATCTGCTGTTACCTTTTTGGGGATCCCACCCTACTTTATGGACACTGCTATTGGATGTCCCGAATGTAAGTATTCTATCTGGAGCAGGACGTACTGTATACTAAGAATAATACAATTCTGTGAATATTCACCTGTAGAATTGGTATTATGAGTATACAGTTTGTCCTGCTCCACCCCACCCTTGGTTTTTGCATTATCTTGGATCCCCTGTATGGTGATTGTTATCATTGTTATAGTTACTAGTTGGGTTGTGTTATTTCTCCCGGCTTCTCGTTAACTGCTTTTCAATTCTGGGGATTGTGGGAGGTCCCTGGGTATTTGAGGGACCGTGAGGAGCCTATTTTCAATGTCCCTGAAGTCCAGCACCATCTGGCGGAGTAGTACCCGAATGTAAGTATTCTATCTGGAGCAGGACGTACTGTATACCCATAATACCAATTTTTCAGGTGAGTATTCACAGAATTGTATTTTTTGGAGCATGATAGGGCGGGCGTATCTGCCCGCCCTTTATTGCCTGCGGCCTCGCCAGAGCCCCCACTATTGCATTCAGCCCTCAGCGAGGGGGAAGCCAGCAAGGGGGCCCAAGTTGATTTGGCATACCGGGTGGCCATCCTTGAGAGACAGTTATCTCGCACAGCTACTGGGAAGGCCACGAGTAAGAAGCGGCACATCGAGCCGGATTACTCAGATTTTGCCGATGATGGTGATGATCTTTTTGGAGGTCGGGACTCCATGGAGGAGGGAGAGTTGTTTAAGGACTCCGTTTCCTCAGGGGATCAGTCGGTTGGCTATGACAGCGACCTTGGCTCCCTGATGATACGGAGAAGTTGCTGTCTTCAGTGTTTGAGACCTTGCATATTGTTCCTCCTAAAGCGGCTAAGAGGAAGCAGGGTGATTTATTCCGGCCTGAGAGACAGAGGCTGGTCTTCCCTGAGCAGGCCCATTTTTCCAATATGGTTCTTAAGGAATGGGAAAGACCTAATAAATTACCATCGGTGCCTAAGGGCCGGGACAGGCGATATCCCTTCCTTGAGGAGCTGGTCCGCCTATGGTCCTGTACCCCCAATGTGGATTCCCCTGTGTCGGGGTTATCCAACACTACGGTTATGCCGTCTCCCGATACTGCCTCCTTGCACGACCCGGCTGACAGGCATATGGATCAGCTGGCTTATCATGCATTCACCTTTGTGGGTGCTGGACTTTGCCCTGCGTGTGTTGCGGCCATTGTCTCCTTAGCCATCATGAAGAAGGTGAGACGTCTTGTTGATATTGCCAAGTCTCGCAAGCGGGCAGTGGAGTATAAAGACCTCAAAGCTTGCATGGATTTTATTGCATTTGTAGTCTCAGCTATGGACAATAGTTTCCGGCTTGGCGCCAGGGCTTCGGCCCTGCTTTTTGCGCTTCGTCGCTCGCTCTGGCTGTGGCAATGGTCGGCTGACGCTGCGGCCAAGAAATCACTCACTAGTATCCCCTTCTCGAGGCTCCAGTTATTCGGGGAGCGTCTGGACCTCCTGGCTAAGGATGGGAGGCTCCCTCGGAGATGGAATCCTGCGCGGCCTTTTCGGGGTTCATCTGCCTATCGCTCCTTTTGAGGAGGAAGAGGCCCTTCATTTTCAGGTGGCTGCAGAGATACCTGGGGACGTGGTAGGTCTCGCGACCGACCCAATCCCTCCTGGGAAGCTAAAATCCAGGCCCCCTACCAAGCCCTCTCAGGCATGAGGGGGCGCCCTCACCCATCTGGGTAGGAGGACGGCTTCTGCTATTTGCTGACGTCTGGCGACAGCACGTCTCGGATCGGTGGATGCAGGAGGTGGTTTCCTTCGGTTACAAATTAGAGCTGGCAGTTTGGCTGCCCTCAAGATTTCTTCAGTCGCGGACATCCCAGAACCTATTGACGGCACAGGGCCTGAGAATGGCCGTCCAACGCCTTCTGCTATCAGGTGTGATTTGTCCCGTGTCTCGCCAGGAATGGGGTCAAGGTTTCTACTCCAATCTGTTCACAGTGCCCAAGAAGGAGGGAACACTGCGACCTATCCTGGACCTGAAGGGTCTCAACAGGTATGTCAGAGTCAGACATTTTCGGTCCACGGTGAGCTCGCTTCGGCCCCATGACCACGGTGGACGTCAAGGATGCTTATCTGCACATCCCAATTTTTCAGGAGCATCAGAGGTTCCTGAGGTTTGCGCTGGAGGATCAGCATTACCAGTTTGTGGCGCTGCCGTTCGGGATCTCCTCAGCCCCCCGTGTGTTCACCAAGGTGCTGGCGGGCATCATGGCTATCCTGAGGAACCAGGGCATTCGTGTTCTTCCTTATCTGGACAATTTGCTGATTGCGGCTCAGTCCCTTCAGCAGGCCGAGAGCGACACCCGGACGGTGTTATCCGCTCTCGAGGATTTCGGATGGGTAATCAATTACCCCAAGCCTTCTATCACTCCCTCAACGGTGAGGTCCTTTCTGAGCATGACTTTGGACACCTCTCAGGTCAAGGTATTCCTGCCCCAGCAGAAGGTGGCAGGCCTCCGGACGCAGGTGCAGGCCTTACTGTCTTGTCAGCGGCCATCTATCCGTCTGGGGATGAAACTGGTGAGCCTAATGGTGTCATGCTTCGAGGCAGTGCCCTCCGCCCAGTTCCACATGAGACCCCTTCAGTTGAATCTGTTGTCCGGCTGGGACCAGATGCAGGAGCCCCTGGAACAGGAATTTTCACTGTCTCCCCTGGCCAGACAGTCCCTCTTGTGGTAGTTGGACCCCAGAAATCTTTTGTGTGCAAGTCCTTTCTGACTCCCCGGTGGGAGATAGTTACCACAGATGCCAGGCTGACCGGCTGGGGAGGCGTCTGGCAGACGTAGAAGTTCCAGGGTCAGTGGGGTCCGCAGGAGAAACACTTGCCCATAAATCTCCTGGAGCTGAGAGCGATCCGGTTGGTGCTTCTTCAATTGACTCCCCAGCTAAGGGGCTGTGCGGTACAGGTTCGCTCGGACAATCAGACGGCTGTCGCCTACATCAATCCTCTGGGCGGGAGCAAGTGAGCCCTCAAGGAGGTGACCCAGATTCTAACTTGGGCAGAGGAGAATGTTCCCTGCATCTCGGCGGTTTACATCCCTGGGGTGAAAAAAACAGGAGGCAGACTCCCTGAGCGGGGAGGGCATCTCGTCTGGGGGAATGGTCTTTCAGCAACAAGATCTTTCAGGCTCTGTGTCTCCGCTGGGGTCAGCCGGATGTGGATCTTTTTGCGTCCAGTTCGGGCTCCTTTATGTATTCCCTCCGTTTCCACTCCTGGGCCGAGTTCTGCGCAAGATAGCCCAGGAGGGGGTGCCAACCATCCTTGTGGCTCCTCGCTGGCCGAGACAGAGTTAGTTCGCGGACATAGTTCAGATGTCAGTTGATCGCTACATCTTGCCCGACGACCCAGGACTTCTCACTCAGGGGTCGCTGCGGCACCCCAATTTACAGACGCTGGCTTTGATGGCCTGGCTATTGAGACCTCAATCCTGACGGAGAAGGGGCTGTTGGCCGCAGTTGTTCAGACCATGATTCAGGCGCGGAAGAAGGCTTCTTCCATGATTTACTACAGAGTTTAGCATGCCTACATTGTTTGGTGTGAATCCAAGAGTTTCCCTTGTCGCACATTCTCTGTTTCTAGGATTTTGGAGTTTTTGCAACACGGCTTAAACTTGGGTCTACAGCTGAGCACCCTCAAGGGCCAGGTCTCGGCCTTGGCCATCTTTTTCCAAAGATCCTTTGCCAATCATAGACTGATCAGGACTTTTTTCCAAGGGGTTACCAATGTATGTCCACCGCGTAAGCCTGTATTACCGGTGTGGGATTTGTATTTGGTGCTTTCTGCTTAGCAGGGGCCCCCCTTTGAGCCCTTGTGTGATGCTGCTTTGTCTATGTTGACCTAAAGGTGGTCTTTTTGGTAGCTATTACCTCGGTGCATCGCGTGTCGGAGCTGGCCGCCCTTTGTATGAAGCAATGACTTATCGCCTACCATCTTACAGAGAAGGACAGCAAAAAAATAGTGTTCCAGGACAATTTGAGAAGCGAAAATATCCATTTCTAGTTCTACACCCTAAGAAGGGAATATCCGCTTTAAGTACAAAACTGCTTTAAAAGATGATGGAAGCGTTTTCATGTGAATTTTCCAAGTATACAGCACGTCCTGTTTCACTAAATTCTTTACGTCTGGGTTATCCGCCACAAGGTGCAGAAAAAAATCTCCCAGCCCTATAAAAGGCCAGGAACCTCCCACAAATTCCCAGTTTCCTATTCCTATATTGCGCAGGTGAGCGGGGCTTACTAGCCTGCGGCCCTGCAGGACTATTTCCACCTGTTCTGGACCCACTGCCTCCCAGCCTCGGCTGCCTGGTTCGGGTGAAGCTAGGCAGCACCAGGGTCAGGTGCTTAAAGAGCACTGCTCCAGACTGCATAACCCTGTACTACAAGGGTAACCGGTTACAGGCCTTTATGGTGGGCCTCATGGGATGCTGTGACACTCGTTGCTTTGCCCCCTTTGGGTAAGGGTTCTATCCCCCCCTCTTTCTTTTCCTGGGGCTGGGCCTTTGCCGCTGTTCTGTTGCCCTCTCGCTCTCTCCCTGGGCTCGGTGAGGGGGGGCGGGCGGCTGGCGGGGGTGCCCGGGGGGTTCTGTGTGTGTATTGCAATGTGTTTTTACTGTTTGTCACTGTGCTGCGCCGCCTTGTACGCCGCTCCGTGGCGGGCGGCGCTATTTCTGAGGTGATTTTTTTCTTGTGTCATGGCGCCGGCGGGTCATGTGGCCGCGATTTCGCTCTCTTCGGGGGGGGGGGGCGGGACCTGCGGATGATGCGTTCCGTATCATGCTGCTGCTGAGTCGCGTTTCCTCTGCGGTCCGGTGGTTGCGCTGCTGATCCTATTGGCCCGTGAGTCCGCTGCGGGATTGCTTTTTTTGTACTTCAGTCATGCTGCGGTTGTTTATGGGTCTTTTTTGTGTCTTTTAGGAGGGACAACCGTGACTGTGGTTTCTCCCGGCCCCCTGCCCTTGTCATTTCCCACCTTCCCTAGCGGGTTCTGGGCATCCCGGGTGGCTTTTGTAGCCGTGACCCTGTACTGGCTGTGAGCCTATATTGATCACCATATGGAGGCTTCCAGGGATAATGTGCTTGGGGATCATTCGGGACAAGCCCAGCTGTGTGCCGCGTGTGGGGGATCCCGTGTGAGTGATGGTGTCAGGGTATGTGTGCCCTGCGCCCAGAAGGTACTTGCGCTGCAGTCTGGGTTGCCTGCTACGCTGCCCAGCTCTGCGCCCCCTTCTACATCACCTACCCCCCAGCTCCTGCATTTGACCCCTAGTGAGGGACATGCTAGCGGGGAATCACATTATGACTTGGCTTTGTGGTTGGCCAGCCTGGAAAGGCATATTTCTGGGCCTGCCCCCTGTAAGGCTTCTGGTAAGAAGCGGCATTTAACGCCCGCTGTTTCCCTTTTTCCTGAGGAGGATGAGGGACATTATTCTTTTCCTGGCCTTTACCCCCTAGAAGAGGGGGAACTTTTCTCTGATTCTGATTCCTCTGAGGAACGGCAGGAGGTTTATGGCGGTACTGGGTCTCCTTTTGGAGAAGATCTATGATCTCCCGAGGATACTGATAGGCTGTTTTACTCACATTTTTGAAGTGCTATGTATTACCCCTCCTGTGCCGGCTAAAAAGCAGCAGGGTGAGCTTTTTCACATTGTTAAACAACGCTTGGAGTTCCCTGAGCAGAACCACTTTAATAATTTGGTGCTCAAGGAGTGAGAACGTTCTAGCAGATTGCCCGCGGTGCCCAAGAGTTGCGACAGGAGTTATCCCTTCCCTGCTGATGTGGTTAAGCGCTGGTCGTGTCCCTCCGAGGTGGATGCTCCCGTGCTTGGGTTGTCCAATAACCTCGGTCATGCATTCCCCTGACATTTCTACTCTGAGGGATGGTGAGGACCGGCGTGTGGATCAGCTGGCCTGTCACTCATTTGCTTGTGCAGGGACTGCGCTGCGCCCTGTGTGCGCTTCTGCCATCACGGCTCTTGCTATTCAAGGGCTGCTCAAGTGCCTTCTGGATAATGCCTCGGGTGCCAATAGGGGGGAGGAGTATAGATCCCTCCTGCTTTGCTATGAATTTGTGGCATTTAATCTTTCAGCTCTGGATGATGCGGTCAGGATGTGTGGTAAGACTTCTACCCTTTTGGTGGCTATACGCCGCTCTGTTTGGCTGCGTCAGTGGGCGGCTGATAATGCTGCTAAGAAGGCTCTCACTGGATTCCCCTTTACTGAGCTACGGCTCTTTGGTGAGCGTCTGGATCGGTTTGCCAAGGATGGTAGGCTGCTTTAACACTGGAGGCAGCCGCGGCCCTTTCGGGGGGCTGGTTCTTCCCTCCTCTCCTTCCATGCTCCCAGGTCTGGCCAGGGTGCACCATTTGTGGGGACACGTAGAGACCCTTGGGGCCGGGGTAGAGGCCGTTGACGTTTCGGTCTCTCATGGGGTTCCAAGTCCAAATCTTCCCCCAAGCCCCCTCAGGCATGAGGAGGCGCCCTCACCCATCCTGGTGGGAGGACGGTTGCGGCCCTTTGCTCACGTGTGGAGACTGCGCGTCTGAGACCGGTGGATTCAGGAGGTGGTGTCCTCCGGGTACAAGATAGAGTTTGCAGCCTGGTCGCCCCCAAGATTCATCAGATCCCGGATGGCTCAAAACCCACTGTCAGCTCAGGGCTTGCGGTCCAAAGCCTTTTGGAATTGGATGTCATCTGCCCGGTGCCTTTCCGGGAAAGGGGCAGAGGCTTCAACTCCAATCTGTTCACGGTTCCCAAAATGGATGGGCCCCTGAGGCCCATCCTGGATTTGAAGCGCCTCAACTTTTTTGTCTGGTTCAAGCATTTTCACATGGAGACTCTGCGCTCGGCGGTCAGTACCCTGCGTTCGGGCGACTTCATGACTTCTGTGGACATCAAAGATGCTTACCTTCATGTTCCAATCTTTCCAGGTCATCAGAGATTTCTCAGGTTCACTCTGGAGGATCAGCACTACCAATTTGTGGCCTTACCGTTCGGTCTTACCTCGGCTCCTCGGGTCTTCACCAAGGTGCTGGCGGGGGTGATGGCTCTGTTGAGACCTCAGGGCATACGCATCCTTCCTTATCTGGATGACATTCTGATTGTGTCTCAGTCCTTCCATCAAGCTGAGCTGGATACCCAGATGGTGGTCTCCACACTCGAGTCCTTCGGTTGGGTGATCTTCACTGTCTCCGTCCTTGGTGAGGTCCTTTCTGGTCATGACTCTGGATACATCTCAGGTCAAGGTTTTTCTGCCTCAGCAGAAGGTGGAGAGCCTGCAGACGCAGGCACGGTTTCTACTTTCTTGTCCTCATCCCTCCATTTGGCAGGGGATGCAGTTGGTGGGCCTGATGGTGTCATGCTTTGAGGCGGTCCCCTATGCTCAGTTTCACATGAGGCCTCTTCAGCTGCACCTCTTGTCAGTGTGGGATCGGCACCTTGTGTCCTTGGATCAGGAATTTGCTCTGTCCCCTCTGGTCAGTCAGTCCCTCTCGTGGTGGCTGGACTCAAGGAATCTTCTAGTGGGCAGGACATTTCTGCCCCTGTGCTGGGAGACTGTCACTACAGATGCCAGTCTGACAGGTTGGGGGGGCTTTTGGGAGTCTCTGAAGTTCCAGGGTCAGTGGGGCCCTCAGGAGGCCCATGCTCCCATCAACGTTCTGGAACTGCGGCCGATAAGTTTGGTTCTCTCCCAGTTGACCCCACACCTGGGGTCGGGCTGTTCAGATCCGCTCGGACAACCAGACGGCGGTTGCCTACATCAATCATCAGGGAGGGACTCGGAGCAAGCAAGCCCTCAATGAAGTATCCCTGATACTGTTCTGGGCAGAGGAGAATGTCCCCTGCATATCGGCAGTTTACATCCCAGGAGTGGAAAACCTGGAGGCAGACTCCTTGAGCAGGGGGATTTCTGGGCTGGGGGAGTGGTCCCTCAGCAACAGGGTGTTTCGCTCCCTGTGCCATCGCTGGGGTATGCCGGATGTGGACCTGTTTGCGTCCCATCACAATCACAAGCTTCCATTCTTTGTATCTCTGTCACAGGACCCTCTGGCCTTCGGCTCATCCGCTCCTCTATGTGTTCTCTCCTTTTCCTCTGTTGGGCAGGGTGCTGCGCAAGATAGCCCAGGAAGGGGTGCCAACCATTCTGGTGGCCCCCTGTTGGCCAAGAAGGGTGTGGTTCGCAGACATCGTGCAGTTGGCAGTAGATCAGTACGTCCTGACCAAGGATCCAGACCTGCTCACTCAGGGGCAGCTGCGCCATCCCAATTTACAAACGCTGGCTTTGATGGCTTGGCTGCTGAAACCTCCATCTTGATGGAAAAGTGGTTGCCTGCCTCTGTTGTTGATACCATGATTAGGGCTAGGAAGAAATCCTTTTATCTACTACAGGGTCTGGCATGCTTACATTGCCTGGTGTGAGTCCAAATCTCTTCCCTGTCGGGGGTTTTCTATTCCCAGGATTCTGGAATTCTTGCAACATGGTTTGGATTTGGGCCTTCAACTTAGTACCCTCAAAGGTCATGTTTCAGCTCTGGCAATTTTTTTCCAAAGATCTTTTGCCAATCACCGTTTGGTTAAGACTTTTTTTCCAGGGGGTTTCTCACGTGCATCCGCCACGTAAGCCTATATTACCAGTTTGGGATCTAAATCTGGTATTATCTGCTCTGCAGGGTCATCCCTTTGAGCCTATCCGTGAGGCCGCTTTGCCTATTTTGACTCTTAAGGTAGCCTTTTTGATGGCTATCACTTCTGTCAGGCGTGTTTCTGAGTTGGCGGCGCTTTCCATCAAACCTCCTTATTTTGAGCTACACCAGGACAAGGTTGTGTTTCGGTTTAAGCCAGATTTCTTGCCTAAGGTTGTGTCTGCTTTTCAATCAGGACATTGTCTTGCCTTCATTGTGTCCTTATCCTGCTAATTCCAAGGAGCGGACACTGCATTCTTTGGATGTGGTCAGGGTTCTGAAGTTTTATTTGGTAGCTACTGAACCATTTAGGAAGATATGCTCTTTTTGTTCTCCCTTCTGGACCTAGGAAGGGTTTGCCTCCGGCTAAATCCACTATCAGCAAGTGGATCCGTCAGGCGGTGGTGCAAGCCTATTCTGCTAAGGGGAAGGAACCTCCCTCCCGCCTTACTGCTCATTCCACTCGAGCTATTGGTGCCTCTTGGGCTTTTCAGCACCAGGCTTCTGTTGAACAAGTTTGTAAGGCCGCAACTTGGTCTTCTGTTCATACTTTTTCTAAGTTTTACAAGGTTGATGTTAGGGCCTCAGCCGATGCTGCTTTTGGCCGGAAGGTTCTTCAGGTGGCAGTGGTTTAAATTGCCTGCTGTTGCTCTTTGGGGATCCCACCCTACTTTACGGACACTGCTTTTGGATGTCCCAGACACAAAGAATTTAGTAAAACAGGACGTGCTGTATACTTGGAAAAATACCATTCTGTGAGTACTCACCTGTAGAATTGTTTTTGTAGTATACAGCACGTCCTGTTTCATCCCTCCCTTGTCTTCATTATTCTTGGTTACCTCTGTATGGTGATTTGTTCAAATTTTTTGGTTGGGGTTTCCTTCATTATTATTCTCCCGGCTTCTTGTCTAACTGCTTTGTAACACTGGGAATTTGTGGGAGGTTCCTGTCCTTTTATAGGGCTGGGAGATGCCACAAGTCTGCTTTTGAAGTACACTGCGCCACCTTGTGGTGGATAACCCAGACGTAAAGAATTTTGTGAAACAGGACGTGCTGTATACTACAAAAACAATTCTACAGGTGAGTACTCACAGAATTGTATTTTTATGCACTTTATATGGTTGCTTTGTGCGTTTTGGGTGACTGGCAACCCATAGCTACCACCCAGGTTTTACTTGATATTATAAGAAAATGGAATGTGGCACTTCATAAAAAAAAGGCCTATAAGGGATATAAGGGAATCTTGTGACAGCGGCCCAGAGGGCCCCCCTTAATAAGAGTGCACATTGGAGAGGGAAAATGTGTCCCACCTGGTATCATTGGCTTGTCTGCTCCCAGTACTGGTGACCAGAGGGGTTACGAGGTAAAGAATCCACATGCAGCACTGGGGCTGTATACTCCACTCATTCCAGGAAACCCCCAAAAATATGTAAGGGCTTTGAAGTAGTCAAGTAAGACAGCCGTGTAAAAAGTGATAATCTTACTAGAATTTTTCTTTTCTTCTCTGCAATTTTCTTTGTGGCTTGACACGCTATAGTGGTGTCTCGTCTCCCAGTTATAACCAAATTACCTTTTCTAAAATCCGTAAATTAGATCCTTGACACATTTGCGAGTTTGATCAGTGAGCAGACTGCACTTGGAGCGAGATGAAATACCACTGCCTCGCCATGTGGGGAAGCGTATAATATCATGGGACATTTAGAGATGAAGATTTGTCAGAAGATGTTTCAGTCTCTTTCAAAATAATGTGGCATCTGATCTGTGTCCAAATCAAACCCACATAAAACACAGTCACGTCCTGAATTTAAATAGAAAAAGTGACAGACTCTGGAGATGCAGAATAAATCTGCCAGTGATTTTTTTTTTTACTTCTCAGTAAAATTCCAATACTGTATATTTTCTGTGAAGTTACAGAATATTAAAAAAATTTGAAGAGATACCCTAGGCAAAACACATTCACGCTGGCTGCTTAGCCTCTGGTGTAGCTACCTACAGTAATTGTTCTACTTAATACAACCCCTAAGTTTTACCAATTTTTGTGCTATTTTTAGTTTGTATACTGTACTTTTAGGTTTCAGTTATCAGGCTTATCAGCCATATATATGGTTGCTCATACTACCCTAGGTACTGTTAGATCTTCCGTCCTCTATTGGTGAGACTATTGTAGAGTAGGAAAAAAAAACTTTCCAACACCTCAGCATCTCTTTCAGACCCCCAAAATGAAAAATGAGTGCACACTGATCTTTTCGGAGGCCCCCCAAGGTGGCTCCCCTCAATAGATTTGAAGAGGATACAAGGGGTTAAATGCAGACCGTGTGTGGGGGCAAAGGGACATGGGGCAGTGTTTCCCAACTCATAGTGACGAAACACCTCACTCGGATCCAGCGCCATTTGTCCCTCTGAGCATGAGCAAAGTCCTCACAGACAGTTCACAGAGTGGCATTCCTTGCCCTGTTTGCGACCCTGTTGCCAATGTAAATGAATGGGCAGAGGCAGGAGGTGCCCTGCTCTGTGCATTTTCCTCAATATGTGCCTCCCGGCACTCTGTATTTTCCTAGTGCACAGCACGGCCTGTTTCATGTAGTTCTTACGTCTGGGTATTCCGCCACAAGGTGGCGCAGTGTACTGCAGAAGAATTGTGGCTCCTCCCAGCTCGATATAAAAACGGAATCACCCATAGACCTCCAGTATTTTCTCTGCAGTAATACTGTGAAGATAGAAGATGGCTCTCTATGTTTCGCAGGCGAGCGGGGCAACCAAGCCTGAGGCCCTGCAAGTCTATTGCCACCCGATTCCGGACCCTAGTTGCCTCCCAGCCTCGGCTGTTGGTTCGGGTGATGGTAGAGGAACACCAGGGTCAGGTGCTCGGGGAGCGCTGCTCCAAGCCGCAGACCCTGTACCACAAAGAGTAGCCGGCCATAGGCTTTTATGGTGGGCCTACTGCGGGATGAAGAAGCACTGTTGTCGCTATGGTGTAGGGGGTGAGTTGTGCTTGGGGACTTGTGTTCCTAGCCAGTCTTCCCGTTTGTCTTCTTCCCTGTGGGGTTTGTCTCCTGCCCCCCTCCCTCCCCTTGGACCCCCCTTTTTAGTGGGCCCCCGCCGCTGCAGAGTTTGCAACTCTGTTACATAAGAAAAGTTTTCTCTAGCAACATTGTGTTCATGTTAGCAACGTACACCAAAGTGCTGCGTTTAGTAAGAACCTGACTCTGGCTGCTTAATCAACCAAACTGGCTAAGGCACAGATGACAGTTTTAACCCCCTTCTGCTCTAATCCAATCTTTTTATAGCTGAAGGGGAGGTCATTAGTGCTGCTTGATTTAGCCAAAGCTCCTGATCAGGACACCTGTTACAGTGAAAGGATTCTAGCTTTCCCTGTTCAAGTCGATCCCAATTTAGCAACACAGAGCCACTGGACTGTAGAAATGGAAACAGTATGCTGATGAGTAAACAAATATGCGGGCACAATCCTAACTCAAATGTTTATATTTTTAGTATACAGTATGTCCTGCTCCAAATCTAATACTTACACTTGGGATATACTCCGCCAGATGGCGCTGGACTGCAGAGACATCGAAAATAGGCTTCTCCCGGCCCCTCAAATACCCGGGGACCTCCCACGAATCCCCAGAATTTCTCTGCAGTCTGGCTGCAAAGGACGAGAAATGGCTCTCTATTCGCAGGTGAGCGGGGCTATTAGCCTGCGGCCCTGTAGGACTATTTCCACCCGTTCCACTAGAAATATGCCTCCCAGCCTTGGCTGCGCTGGTCGGGTGAAGGTAGGCAGCACCGCTGTTAGGTGCCTAGGAGCGCTGCTCCACCGCAATCCCCCACCAAAGGGTAGGCGGTTCAGGCTTATGGTGAGCCTCTATGGGATGCCCCTCCCACACTAGTGCCCCCTTGCCCCTGCCCATCGGTGGGCCCTGTTTAAGCGGCCGCTGTCCTCCCTCATCCTCCTTGTAGCCTTTGGGAGAAAAGAGGGGGGGGGTGTAAATGTGTATGCTATGCATTATGTGTTTTACACTCTTTTTCCATTCTGTTTAGTCTTGTGTCAGCCGCGGCGCTGACTTGCCTTTACTGTCTTTTTAAAATTGCCGCCACGCACTGACTTGGTTCCGCGCTTGGCGGCGGCATTACCTCAGGCGCTGGTGCGCCATCATTGGCTGCTTGCACGTTCTGGCTTCGCGCTCTTCGGGGGGGCGGGGCCCGTCTATGGCGCGCTCCGCGTCATCGCTGATACCGGCCCGCCCCTCGAGGTATACCGACGCCATCATTATCCTGCTTGGTTGGCCCATGCGTGACGGACCCCTACCTACCGCGGTCCGTAAGTGCCCTCGCGGGCGGCTTTATATCTTTCACTTTTGTTACTGTGTGCTTACAGGTCTTGTCTGCTTATGTCTTTCAGGCGGGGCGAACCCTTTTGGCTTCTCCTGGCCCTGTATTAGTGTATAACTTGTAGGCTTTGTAAAAATAATACTCCCACTTCCCTAGCGGGTTATTGGGGCATCCGGGGTTGCTATATAGCGTTATTCCCTATCGGCATATAACGCCGCTATAATCACCATATGGAGGCATCCCAGGATAATGTGACCGGGGTCCCTTCGGGACAAGACCGGCTGTGTGTAGCGTGTGGGCAGCCTCATGCTGACGCTGACAAGGCGCGGGTCTGTGTACCCTGTGCTGAGCAGGTGCTTGCATTGCAATCTGGCCTTCCAGTGGCTGCACCTCGCTTCACTTCGCCCACTCCCCCAAGCTTAAACCTCACTCCTACTGAGTTGCATACT
Source organism: Gastrophryne carolinensis (assembly GCA_027917425.1). NCBI lineage: Eukaryota > Metazoa > Chordata > Amphibia > Anura > Microhylidae > Gastrophryne > Gastrophryne carolinensis. The sequence continues at coordinate 73,889,510 of CM051237.1, read as the reverse complement.
AGTGGGGATTCTCAGCCTGATGTGTCTTCTAGACTGGCTACTGTTGAGCAGTTGATTGATAAGTCCTTAGCGCGTAAGGTACCTGCTAAGAAGCGGCACTTGATGCCTAATGTCACTGTTTTCCTTATGGGAACTGAGGAGTTTTGGAATCTTTGTGGCTATACCCCGTCTGATGAAGGGGAGCTCTTTTCTGATTCAGGCTCATCTGATGAGAGACCAAGGGGTCATGACGATTCTGGCTCTGACCCCTGGGCCCCGGATGACACTGACAGATTGACCCAGATTTTTGAGGTTCTGTCCATCTCTCTCCCTGTTGCGGCTCCCAGGCAAAGAGGGGAGCTTTTCCATACAGCAAAATCACGTTTGGAATTTCCCGAGCAGGCACATTTCCATAACCTTGTGCTCAAGGAATGGGAGCGCCCCAGTAAACTTCCCGGGGTTCCAAAAAGTTGGGATAGGAAGTATCCCTTTCCTGCTGAGGTGGTTAAGTGTTGGTCATTCCCCCCCCCCCCCCCCCCCCCCCCGAGGTGGATTCCCCGATCCTAGGGCTACCACCTCTGTCATGCATTCCCCTGACTCTACTGCCCTGCGGGATGCTGAAGCCCGGCGTATTGATCAGCTGGCATCCCACGCCTTTGCATGTGCGGGGACGGCGCTGCGCCCGGTCTGTGCCTCTGCCATTACTGCTGTGGCCACTAGAACCTTTATCAGAAATATGCTTGATAGTGCCCCTGATGATTTGCCTTGTGAGGTGTGAGGTGGTGCACTCTCCAGTTGTGATGTTTTTTGTAAATTGCGTCCTCTCAACATTAGATGACGCCATCAGAATGTGTGCCAGAACGTCTGCCCTCGTGGTGGCTATACGCCGCTCGGTTTGGCTGCGCCAGTGGGCTGCTGACAATGCTGCCAAGAAGGCCCTCACTGGGTTTCCCTTTAAAGGACTGCGCCTGTTTGGGGACCGCCTGGACCTTTTTGCTAAGGGAGGCAGGTTACCCCAGCGCAGGCGGCAATCTCGGCCCTTTCGGGGTCAGGGTTCCTTCTCCTCCCCTTACCGTGGTGCCAGACAGGGAAGGGGTTTTTCCTTTCCTGGGGCCCGGGGAGATTTCTGGGGTGGGGCAGAGGACGTGGATGTCCTGGCTCCTCCTGGGGTCCCAAAGCAAAATCCTCTCCCAAGCCCCCTCAGGCATGATGGGGGGCCCCCTCACCCATCCTCACCCATTGGAGTTTGCTGCCTGTCCCCCTCCAAGGGCTTTTATTCCAACCTATTCACAGTACCCAAAAAAGATGGTTCAGTCAGGCCCATCCTGGATCTGAAGATCCTCAACAAATTTGTCAGGGGCAGGCGCTTTCGCATGGAAAATCTGCGCTCTGCCATCAGTTCCCTGCGCCAAGGGGATTTCATGACTTCTGTGGACATCAAAGATGCTTATCTTCATATTCCTGTATTCCCAGGTCATCAAAGGTTCCTCAGGTTCGCTCTGATGGATCAACACTACCAGTTTGTGGCCTTGCCCTTCGGCCTCACTTCAGCCCCCAGGGTGTTCACCAAGGTGCTGGCTGGCGTGATGTCTGTGCTCAGATGTCAGGGCGTCCGCATGCTTCCTTATCTGGACGACATTTTCATCACTTCCCAGTCTCTACATCAGGCAGAGTTGGATACTCAGCTGGTGGTGTCCACTATGGAGCCATTTGGATGGGTGATCAACCACACCAAGCAGGGGATGCAGCTGGTGGGCCTGATGGTGGCGTGCTTCGAAGCGGTCCCTTTATGCTCAGTTCCAGTTGAGGCCTCTGCAACTTCACCTATTGTCAGTATAGGACAAGGACCCAGCGTCCCTGGACAGGGTCTGTGTGCTCTCCCCCCTGGTCAGGAGGTCCCTCTCGTGGTGGATGGACTCAAGGAACCTGTTGGGGGGCAGATCCTTTCTTGCCCCTTCCTGGGAGACGGTCACCACGGATGCCAGTCTGTCAGGTTGGGGGGTTTCTGGAAGTCCCTGCGGTTCCAGGGGAGATGCGGTCCTCAGGAGGCCCACACACCTATCAGTGTCTTGGAACTGCGGACGATCAGGCTAGTTCTGGCTCACTTGACTACTCACCTTCGGGGCCTGCCTGTTCAGGTGTGCTACATCAGTCATCAGGGAGGGACCCGGAGCAAGGGGGCCCTCCAGGAAGCATCTCTGATCCTGACTTGGGCGGAGGCCAATGTCCCCTGCATATCAGCTGTGTACATTCCGGGGGTGGAAAATCACCTGGCAGACTCTCTGAGCAGGGGGACCTCTCGCCAGGGAGAATGGTCCCTCTGCAGAAGGGTGTTCCAATCTCTGTGTCGCCATTGGGGCCAACCAGATGTGGATCTGTTTGCGTCCCGCCACAAAGCTCCCAGCTTTTGTCTCTCTGTCCCAGGATCCTCTGGCCTTGACCTCGGATGCGCTAGCAATGTCATGGCAGGACTTTCAGTTCCTGTATGTCTTCCCTCCAATCCCCCTGCTGGGCAGGGTTCTGCGCAAGATTGCTCTAGAAGGGCTAGCAATTCTGGTGGCCCCCAGGTAGCCAAGAAGAGTGTGGTTCGCAGACGTGGTACAGCTGGCAGTAGATCAGTACGCTCTGCCCTTGGTGCCAGATCTGCTCATTTAGGACTCACTACGCCATACCAATTTACAAACTCTGGCTTTGACGGCTCGGCTGCTGAAACCTCCATCTTGATGGAAAAGGGGCTGTCTTCCTCGGTTGTGGATACTTTGATTAAAGCTAGGAAGGAGTCTTCCCCTTCCATTTATTACAGGGTTTGGCGTGCCTACATTGACTGGTGTGAGTCTAAGTCTCTTCCCTGTCGCGTGTTCTCTATTCCCAGGATTCTGGAGTTCCTGCAGCATGGGTTGGAGAAGGGGCTCCAACTCAGTACTCTGAAGGGTCAGGTTTCTGCCCTGGCTATTTTCTTCCAGAAGTCCTTTGCACAGCACTCTCTGATCAGGACTTTTTTCCAGGAGGTCACTCGTGCGCCCCCCACGTAAGCCTATGGTGCTTGTTTGGGATCTGAACTTGGTTCTGTCAGCCTTGCAGGGTGCTACCTTTGAACCTGTGCAGGATGCTGCCTTGGCCATTGTTACGCTCAAGTTTGTATTTCTGGTGGCTATCACTTCTGTCAGGGGTGTGTCTGAGTTGGCGCCGCTTTCCATTCAGCCCCCCTACTATGAGAGACACCAGGACAAGGTGGTGTTTCGTTTCAAATCTGACTTTCTGCCTTTCATTTGAATCAGGATATTGTTCTTCCTTCTTTGTTTTCCTAGCAATGCTAAGGAGAGGGTTTTGCACTCTTTGGATGTGGTTAGGTGTCTGAAGTACTATCTGGTGACTACTGCACCTTTCAGGAAAACTGATGCTCTTTTTGTGGTCCCTTCTGGTCCTAGGAAGGGTTTGGCTCCTGCCAAGTCTACTATCAACAAGTGGATTTGTCAGGCTGTGATTCAGGCCTACTCTGCTAAGGGGAAGAATCCTCCCTTCCGCCTTACTGCTCATTCTACGCGTGCTATTGGTGCCTCTTGGGCTTTTCAGCACCAGGCTTCTGTTGAACAAGTTTGCAAGGCCGCTACTTGGTCTTCTGTTCATAACTTTTTAAAGTTTTACAAGGTTGATGTTAGGGCCACAGCTGATGCTGCTTTTGGCCGAAAGGTTCTGCAGGCGGCAGTGGTTTAAACTGTCTGCTGCTGATTTTTCTTGGGGATCCCACCCTACTTTATGGACACTGCTTTTGGATGTCCCAAGTGTAAGTATTAGATTTGGAGCAGGACGTACTGTATGCTAAGAATAATACAATTCTGTGATTACTCACCTGTAGAATTGGTATTATGAGTATACAGTACGTCCTGCTCCAACCCACCCTTGGTTTGCATTTTCTTGGATCTCCTGTATGGTGATTGTTATCTTTGTTATAGTTGATAGTTTGGATTGTTTAATTCTCCCGGCTTAACTGCTTTTCAATGCTGGGGATTTGTGGGAGGTCCCCGTGTATTTGAGGGGCCGGTAGGAGCCTATTTTCGATGTCTCTGCAGTCCAGCGCCATCTGGCGGAGTATATCCCAACTGTAAGTATTAGATTTGGAGCAGGACGTACTGTATACTCATAATACCAATTCTACAGTTGAGTAATCACAGAATTGTATTTTTAATGTCCTAGAAGAGGAAAACAATAAGGCAGAACAACAAATATCCACCAAAAAGGGGGGTTTTCTTTAAGTAGTCTAGGAAGCTCAAAAGCAGGCAAGGACCTCTGTATGTAGGGGCAATTTCTCTGTCTCTTTCTGTATATGCTATCACATCTGTAAGACTGTTTTCACAGCTGGTAAGATAGTCTGTCATTTCTGCTTACATGGTGCTCCAGTGGTCCCTGCTTCATGTTAACTATCATCCTTGAGAAAAGAGCTTACATTTTTTGGATGTGGTCAAAGCAAATCCATTGCTCACATTTTACAAAATTTTGACAAGCGGGCGTCGGCTAACACATCATTTGGTTGCAAGACGGCCCTTTAGTTCCAGGATCCTTCCTGGCCCTGATTGCTTTGGTTCCCTTGAAGTTTATTGACTACAACCTCATTACTTGTCTAGATGACATATTGTGCCCCCCCAGGTTGAGTACTACTTATATATAAATAGCTAGGCCCCCCTACATGACAATAGTGAACACTGGAGTTTAATACTCCTATTAGTACAAGCAAAATCTTCATTAAAGCTCTACCCCCCCCCCCCCAAAACACTTGAAAATGTTAGCAAACAGTGCCCCCCCACTCCACTCCACCCCCCCCCCCCCCCAAAACAAAATAGACAGCCCCTGCAGGACCCAACAAATAGTGCACTTCCATCTTCTTTAATTAACGCCCTTAAAAACCCCTAGAAGAGTTGAGCAGATATCCAGCACCCTTTCCCCTGGAAGACAACAAATGGTGCACCCCCACCAGTTCCAAATACCCACCACACCCATACTCTACAAAATTGAGCCCACAGAGCAGTAGAAAAATACTTACCAAGCAGGTCTCCCATTCCATTCCAGTGCTGCTCATGTGCAGTGAAGCTTCTTTTCCCTGACGGTAACAGCACTTTGGTGTCAGTGTTTCTAATGGAGCCTCTGGACCCGAAGTGCTGGGGAGGGGTGCTGGATCCTGGGTGAGCTAGGGTTTTTTTTTTTTCATTGTCACACCCTCATCCTGCCTCTCTGCCAGGGGAGGAAGGCAGGTAGGGCGGGGGTGGTGACCCAAGACTTTAAGGTTCACGCCTTCATGTGTGCAACACGCCATTTGTATTAACAAAACGCAGATGAAGTTTTGCTCCAAAATGCAATTGCTTTGTACAATCTTTTAGATGTTGCCGCTAGAATATGGATATATTTTTGGAATATGGATATTCTCTTTTAAAACATCTGTATGCAATGCTCGAGGTATCCTTTATAATAATGCATTTCAAGTAAATAAAAATTGCATTTTAATTATAGTAACACATCTATATATACAAAGAAAAGGCATAAACTCTAGTTAATTGTATGTACACTTGTGAGGTTCAGGGTTCCTCCACAACATGGGAGCCTGCTTTTGCCCTGTGTTAGCCTTAGCTGCCTCTATTTCCTGGCTTTTCCCCTGTTGTATGCTGCTCCACTAGCAGGTGGCCCTCTGCTGCATGACTGGGCTAGCACTCCATATGCCCTACCCCCCTTAAATTCCAAATAACGACTCCGAACCATCATATCTTTGGAAAGATTAAAATTTAATTGGCCACAGCCCAACATATGAACAAGTTCCACGCAAATAAAGGGCCCCCCTTTTCGTTCCAGGTCTGAGCAGCCTAAGATAAGACAACCATGGGACAATTACATTACAACAATTAACCCCGTTACAACAAGAATCCCCCCCATACACAAAGGCTCATACATTTATAACAAACTGCATCTACTAAGACTGAAGCACCCCAACAGGTGCCCACAACAATAGTGCAAAACAGAAAGAACATCTCTTAATTTTTTTTTTTTTTTTTTTTAAACAACATGTACATAGTTAACCTATATAACACACCTCACATATCACCCACACGCCAGTACCCCATTCCACCAGGACTGTGGCTGAACAAACCCAACCATAACCAAAAACAGGGTAGGCGGGTGGGACTGCTCGTCCATCCAAGCCGGGGGTCAAAGAGGAAGGGGAGGGGGGGGGGGGCAAAGGTCCCCTTTATACTCCCCTTCCCCTTGATGTCACTCCCCCCCCCCCCCCCCCCGTGACCATTTCCACAAGGCTGGTCTGCTTCCAGGCAGGAATGCAGGCCGGTCATGTGGGCTACCCTCCTTAAAGGGACAGCGTCTTCTGAGGTGCTGGTAATTGCCCGCACCTGTGCTAACTGGGCTTCCCCTTTACAAGCTGGTCTGTCCTTGCATCTGATGGATTAGTGTTGTTTGTTATATGTGGCTAGACCCAGGACTCCCACTAAAGCGTAGATTTCTAGACTCTGTATCTGTTTTGGACTTTGGACTGGACCCCCCAGCACTGTTAGTGACTGAATGCATGCTCTAGTTTTTTTTGGTCACTTTGTGATTTCTGTTTTTATTTCTGTTTGCAGAGAGCTGAAAAACAAACTCGAAATATGGATTCAGCGCAATATGCAGAGTACTGTGAAAGTCGTCAGCTGAGCTTTTGTAAGTGCGGGATCTATATCTGAGGACCTGTTACTGCTACAGATTGACACTTGTTCTATTAAAAATGCCTATACTCCCCTTTTGCCCCAAACAGCTTTTCTATCCATTTTTTTTACTAGGACTGTTAGGGGGTTAAAAATGTTAGAAGATAGCCATGTGGCACACTGGGAATTTCCTGAACCTAGCTGTCCATCCATACATTGTGGATGGTCGTCAAATTTGGTATTGCAAATATAACCCACTGATCATTTTAATTTTTACACAAAGCAGGCTTTTTTTTTTGGATTGCTAGGTTATACCAAAAAAAACTTTAAATTGCCAATATACTAAATATACTACTAGCAGGATGAATAGAAACATTTTTGAGCTATAATTTAGTGATCTTACTACTACTGGTATTGCCTCTAAGATCTTATTAAGCTGCTGTTAAGGTAAGTGGATTTTATCTGCTTTGGTCAGAGACAGGACCACTGTGGCTTGCCAGGTGTACTGAAGCTGAGAGCTCCAAGGCACAGCGACAACTTTGAAATGAAATAGAAAGGAGGGCAACGGCTTCTACCAAGCACTGCAGGAAATAAAGGCAAGGCACACCGGACAGGCATCAGGTGAGCTGCTTGCTGCCTTATTATTGCTGTTAGGTTTACAGTCCTTATAAAAGATTACTCTTAAAAAATAAATTCTGTTTTCCAAAAGACCTAAAGGGCTTTACAGTACCTTTAAAAGATTACCCATAAAAAATTAAATTCTGTTTTCTTAAGAGTCCTGGTGCCAAAAAACTAATAGTCCTGCAAAACATGAACAATGACGAACTATAGCTCTGTGTGCTCGGATGTTATACATTTTTGGAAATTTAATATTTTTTGAATATCACCAAGGCTATCCAACCAGTGCTGATCCAAGTAAGGCTTATTTTATTCTAAATTTAATGAAGCCATTGCATTGCAGTTGAACTTAGCTGGGTGCATCTGCAAAACATTAGGAGCCTGGTACATCAGATCATGGTGATTCCAGTAAATGAGAGGTTTGCGATAAAGCCATTTTTAAACCTAAAAATTATAATCAAGCCATGGTTTAAATGTAAATAAAGAATGAACACTGCTGAGCTTTGGAATCACAGCGGGTCCAGGAATTGCGCCAATAAATGGCAGGCTTCAGTTTCCTGTGCGTCCTGGTTGCACGGGCCATTTTGGGCCATCATTGTAGGATGGAGCTTCTTGCTACATAATTATTTTTTTTCCCAGTTGAAGAGGTTTAGAAAACCTGCATATTGTGCTGCTCCTACTAAAGCACCAATGATTTTGAGTATGTGCCAGGGGCCGATGGCATCTGTGGTCTGCCTTTTATGTCCACCCCACCACACAGTGGCCACTATCCCATGTGAAACAAGAGTAATTGTAGAGCACAGAGATCACGGCACTACCCGCTTGACCACTGTGCAATAGCAGTAGTATCTTCGCAAAATCATAAAATCTTTGCATTTTTGCGATGAATATAATCAATTTGATATATTTTTTGTTTTATTTTAATTATGTAATTGTGAAAAAGTATAATTAACTTCTGGAACGTTACAGCTTAACCTTTTGTTTAAATAAATAGCTTGAATGTTGTAATCTATGACCTTGATTGTGTGAATTGAGCCTTTCTTTCTGTCTGCAGTAGCTTAGCAGAAAAGTTATGGTTTTTGCTGGTCTCGCCAGCAAAGAAGAGCATTATCTGTTCATTATCTTTGTGTCCCCAATGCATTAATTTATTTGTAGTCACTGACCATATCTGGGATGCTTAAATTGTGCCAGCTTGACAACTATTAGGTTATGTGTGTATGGTCATATCATACAATGTTCTTGCTATCAAAATTTAGCCTAACAATTTAATAAGCTGTCACAATTTCATCATCCCAAATGTTGCCCTCTGAAAAAAATGCTCAGATAGCTTAATGTCTTATTTGACTTATTTGAAAAAAAAGCATAACAGAAGACAAGTCAATATTGTAATAAGTTCAAGTGCACAGAGCCCCGTGTTGCATGCATCACACAAAAATGACAGGTGCCCTCCACTGGTAAAGATGAAACTCTTACTGACTCATACAGAAGGTATTGCATCAAAATGTATTTCCAGCTTTAGTATAGCTCATCATGTGTAGCAACTTCCCAGACGGACTGGTATCTCATACCATAGTATAATTGCATCAAAGTTTCTCATCAAACATTCATGCAAAGAAAGACAATAGAAACAATAATAGTGCATTAATGGCATAACAAAAAAAGAAAAATAAGTTGAAATCCACTCATAAACATAATAGTAAACACATCCAGCCATCTCACACCAACTTCTTTGTCATGAAGTGTATAGGGATGGCGAAGATGCTGCAATGTCACAAATGGTTAAACCTGCATATTCCCTTTACTGCCCGCCGATGCCCAGGCCCACGCGTTTCGTCGCCACCTTGCAACTTTCACAAAAGCTTAAACGGCATGGCGGTAAAGCATTTCCTGGGCGGGATCTCTCTCCGTCCCCGGACAGCGTCATCTAAGACGCTAACCAATCACAAGGCTCATTCGGCATAGTACGTAGAGCGAGGCGAGCATTCATCATAAAAAGCAGAGCGAAAATGAAATACGCTCTGTGGCTGAGCGTTCATCATGGAACGAGGAGCGAACAGGAAATACGCTCTACAGCTGCGCAGCTAAATGTGGTGTCAGCGACAGCTATTAACCCATTCCTGGACACAAGGAAAGTATTGAAACACGTTGGACAGAAAATAAAAAATAATTAAAAAGGAAATCCTCGTTATGGCTATTTTCAAAAACTGTAGGCTTTATTTAATTGTTTTCTCTATTCACAAATCTATAAAATTCCAGATTCCTGTACCACCTAAAACATAGTAGCACTTTCCGTATAAATCCATCCTTCCACCATACAAACACTAATCTGATGCTAAAAGTTAGTGCTGAAAGTTTTCCCACAGTCCTTCTGTATGTAAGGACAGTTTTGGGTCAGTGGTTGCATTGACAATATTGTTAACATAGTAGCCATTTCTGGTGAATAAACTTCCCATATTAACCTAACACTAATTACTTGCTTTCTCCATGATGCACGGCAGAATAAACAACCGCCTGCCCAGTGAACTTGTTTGGTCGTGGATCATGTGAGAGGGAGCCATAAGAGGGAATGCGGAAGTGGTAAGTATCGACTATGCGGAATCAGAATTGCTGGGAAGGAATACACAGTGCTGCGGCGTTAGAGGAAATAATGTCTATTTTTACTCTAATCCATCGTAAGGCATATTCATGAGACTAGGACTTCAAGCAAGAGTATCACATAAAAGTATTCCAAGTAAAGAGGCTTTTTTGCAATAGTTTTAGTGTCATGGTTGAGCTGTGAATGGCATGTCATGGGGCAGCTTTCTGAGTCGTGTGTGCTCTGCTGTGGTCAGAGACAGATGCATGACCACTGCGACTCGCTGTGCTCGCTCATGCTGAGAGTACCAAGGGACAGAGTGGCAATTAGACCACTTTTTTGTGTGGTCCTGGAGGAAGAAAATTTAAAGGAGGGCAAAATATAGAACGGCGCTATGGCTTCTACCTGGCACTGCAGGAGGGGAGGCACATGGGACAGGCATCAGGTGAGCTGCTTGCTGCCTTATTATTGCTGAAGGATTGACCAAAATAGAATGTTTTAACATAATTAAAAGACAAATTGGTTTGTGTAGCAATTGTACCATTTTGAATGTAAAAAATTTTAGTTAATATGTAATTTTATAGAATTGCAAGATGGGGACCATCATGAACATGCTTCTGGTGGGATTGCCGTGTTTGGGATATAGCTGCTGGTTTAATGGGGCTGGCAGTAAGTGACCCAGGCGCAGCACTGATGTTAGCACCCAATTAAGGTGAATGGAGCACTTCACACCTGTTGTGGCACACTGTAAATGGCTTTTATGGTTATTCACTCACACTATGCAGCCTACACAAGCCGCCAACCCTATATATATATATATATATATATATATATATATGTATCATATATCCTGTTAGACCCATTATTCCCAAACTCAATAAAATGTCTGCTTTGTCCCATTTAGTATTAAAGTACAACTCCATCTAAAAGTTTTTTCGTTTTAGATAGAGTAGAAAAAAAAAATCAATGTAATGTACTTTTTGCTGCCTGTGAATCAAATTTTTGCGTAAAAATAAAATGGCCTCCCACCAGGACATCTTCTCTTGCCATTCACTTTCCTTCTTCTTTTCGGAATCTTCCCTTAGGTGAAATATGTGGAATAAACTGAGATTTCCTTCAGTTATAGACTTGCCAATTTGATCTGAAAGTATCTAGTGTTGCCAGTCTCTGAAAGCTCCTCTTGCTCCCTCCCCCTTCTAAAATTCGTATCTTCTTTTGCTCTGTGTTTCATAATTTGTTTCATCTACTCAACAGCTAAAAAAGCCTCAAAATTCCGGGACTGGCTGGACTGTAGTAGCATGGAGATAAAACCAAACGCTGTGGCCATGGAGATCCTCACCTATCTGGCCTATGAAACTGTAGCTCAAGTAAGTATATTTACTGTAAGTGGGATAGGATGAAACATTCACACCTATCCACTTGTGCTGTGTTGGGCAATGCAGTCACGGTGCAAGAAAAAATGCTACCCATTGTTTTTATGGGCCAGTTCACATATATATACGCTGTGTGCATATAATTAGCAGCATTTTCCTTTGCATTGTGACTGCATTGCCTGACGCAGCGCAAGCGGAGAGGTGTGAATAGAGTCTAAGGCTGCCCATTCTTTCAAATGGGACACCTTTTTCAGCGCAACATTGTAAGAGCATAGGACAACAGAAGTCAAGGAGGCAATGCAAGTGCAACGCATGTATGACCAGCGTACCTGTGTTGCGTTTGCGTTACCATAGACTTTACCATTTACTTATTATGCATAACGCAACACAAACAAATTTCTAACTCATGAAAAGCGCAGTGTTTGTTTTGAATGCCCCATGACTGTATAATTGCAAGGAAGATTGATTATGTTCATACCCATAATCATTACCACTGGGTGGTGTATTTGCCAGTGTGGTATCAGCAGCTGAATCTGAGCATTCAATCAGAGTATTCTAAATGGCTACTGCCAAACTAGAGAAGAAAAAGAAGTGGGTTGTATCCTGGTAGGAATTACTAATCTAATATTTGGAGCATTCTCTATAATGTTATGTAAGCAGAGATTCCAGGGCCAAGATACATCAAACCTGGGAACCTTGGGCAGAGACCTTAACACACAAAAGTCACAAAACATTTAAAAAGGCAATAGTCTATAGCTAATATGGCTGAAAGCCAAAAATATGTGATTTATTATTCTTGGACTAATGCTGTAAAATACTCACGCTTGATTGTAGTTGGTGGACCTAGCTTTGCTTGTAAAGCAAGATATGTCTCCAAAATCCTGCGACCCAATGTCTCATGCCATGTCAGCTGCCTACTTGCAGAACCGTATGCCTACAGAGGTAAGAAGCTCTTATGCTTTTGAGTCTTATACTATATTTTTATGTTGTGTTTGACAGAAATGAGGATTAATATTTTGATACTGTAGGTTACCCAGCATGAAAGCAACTTGCTTTTTTATCTCAGTTGATGCATATCTTATGTTATTTTCTTAAGGTTGTTCAGGCTGTGACCCATGAGTAGTAGAGAGTAGAATATAAAAAAAGCGGACCTGCTTGAGATTATAGCATCATGTTGCTATAGCAACATAGCTATTCCTTGGAGGTTTGGTCACATTGAATACTTAAAGGCTCTTTCTAACATGTCAGGATAACTGCTGTGGTGCAATTTGCTTTAAACCAGACCTTCAACATCATTTAATGAAAAGTCCAAACCCTTAAAAAAACTATTCACCAACATCTAAAATTAATACATTTACAGTTTTAAGTCGCTTACTTATTATTCTTTCCCCCACTTGGCTCCAGGTAGGATGACTTTTAGTGTGGGCAATCTGTATGGTGGGGGAAACATACAAGATAGAAGGTCTGGTTTAAGAAGTGCAATTCAATGTCATTGTATAGACCAGTGTTCCCCAACCCTCTCCTCGAGAGCCACCAACAGATCATGATTTGTAGACGAAACGAAAGTGCCATTATGAATACACAATCCAATGTCTAGTGATTTATGAGGAGGTAAGTTCAAGATTGGATCAGGGGGAGTCATTGGATATCATATATCTTGACTTTTCTAAAGCATTTGATACTGTGCCACATAAAAGGCTGGTACAAAAGATGAGAATGCTTGGACTGGGGGAAAACGTGTGCAGATGGGTGAGAAATTGGCTTAATGATCAGAAGCAGAGGGTGGTTATCAATGGTACACTCAGATTGGGTCACTGTTACTAGTGGAGTACCACAAGGGTCAGTTCTGGGACCAATTCTCTTTAATATATATATAAATGACATTGGGTATGGATTAAACAGTAAAGTCTCAATCTTTGCAGATGATACTAAGCTGAGTAAAGTAATTAAAACAAAAGAGGACAGCAGGCAGCTACAAACAGATTTAGATAAATTGGAAGCATGGGCAGTTAAATGGCAAATGAAGTTTAACACAGATAAATGTAAGGTTATGCACACGGGAAGGAGAAATCTGTGTCATGATTACACACTAAATAAAGAAACACTTAGTAAAACAACAATGGAAAAGGACCTAGGGGTTTTAGTTAACAATAAGCTCAACTGTAGTAATCAATGCCAGGCAGCTGCTGCCAAAGCAAATAGGATGATGGGGTGCATCAGGAGGGGCATAGGTGCTCATGACCAGAGCATCATTTTACCCCTGTACAAGTCACTGGTCAGACCCCATATGGAATACTGTGTACAGTTCTGGGCACCTGTGCTTAAGAAGGACATATCAGAACTGGAGCGCATTCAAAGAATGGCAACAAAGTTAATAAAAGGAGTGCGGGGGCTAGAGTACCCTGAAAGATTGTCCAAGTTAGGTTTATTTAGTCTAGAAAAAAGACGATTGAGGGGTGATCTAATAACTATGTATAAATATATTCGGGGTCAATTCAAAGATCTGTCCCACAATCTATTTATACCCCGGAGTGTAACCATAACCCGAGGGCATCCACTAAGGTTAGAGGAAAGGTGCTTTCTCCACCGACATAGGAGGGGATTCTTCTCTGTAAGAGCAGTGAGACTATGGAGCTCGCTGCCAGAGGAGGTAGTTATGAAGGATACAGTAAAAACATTCAAAAGTGGCCTTGATGCCTTCCTGGCATGTAATAACATTTCCAGCTATGGCTACTAGACCACTGGAAGAAGATCTATAGTGGCCGGGATGCCCTCCTTGCATGTAATAACATTTCCAGCTATGGCTACTAGACCACTGGAAGGAGTTAAACAGGCTGAACTGGATGGACTAAAGTCTTTATTCAGCCTTACATACTATGTTACAATGATTATAGGCTGCATGATATTGGTGATCTCTAACAGGGTGCCTTGTAGGGGGTTGTTTCAATGGCCCCAATTGTTTCAGACTTGCAGAATAATGAATCCGTTAAAATATAAATAAATGGTCTAGATTTTAAGGTTAACCAAATTAATAGAGAGTCTTTCAAGGCTGGATTTACTATTGCACATCAGGAAACATTTGGGTAGATGTTGCAAAGCCAGTACAAAACAAGGTAAAGAACAACAGTAGTTGCCAACATTAACCCTAAGTTTGTGTATTTGTTAACATACCACGTCCAAGCAGCTATCTTCAGTGTGAGAATATGTTTTAATAAGAAGGTGTAGAACAGATCTACTACTTATATGACAATGAATGCCTAGATCCTCTAGTACTCTTAAAATAAACATCGTTGTTCTTGCTATGTGACGCCTCTGAAGAAAGAGCATGTTATGGCATGGGTGCACGAACAAGGATATGTTGCATAACTGTGACTTAGGGACGCATTCTGTGCAACAAGATTGGTGACTGTGATGCCTGTGATTTGGCGTGACTTGCCCCTGCCCCTGAACAGAACTTCCCCTTTGTAGCTATGAAGCAGGTCATACTAATGCTTCTTTTTCTAAAAGCCTCTTTTCCAGACTCAGCCAATTAAAAGTAACCCGGATACTCCAGAGAATACTCCTCCTGCCACACCAACACCTCCATCAGCTGGAACTCCACATATGAGCAAAACCCAGCCTGGTCCTCTGGGTAATGGTTCACAGACTCCAGATTCTGTCAAGGCCAAACAGAGGAAGAGAAAGAAGGTAGTTGAGACACATATATTATCATACTGTAGGCTGGTGCTTACCATGATTGAATATTCAATTATTTAGGAGAAAGAACATTGTTGAAACTATGTTGCTGAATTTATGGAATACGATTTTTATTAACACCTCAAGGTCCTACTACCTAATAAAAAAACTTCCCAGTGCCTATTTGATCCTGAGCCAGTGGTGGAATGTATGTGCACTATTGCTTCAAACAGCCTTCTCCACCCCCAGCCTCCCCCTATATCCAGCCCCAGTTTATCTTCCAGCCCAGTGCTATAGCCTCAGAATAATGTCTGTGATCATATCAACTCCTTCCACATTAGTTTCCCCTACAATACTAAATCTTTGCTTTAAGAGCAGCCATATTCAACTCCGCCTATGAGATTTCTGTCCCTACAATGGAATGCACTCATTCGGCCCTTATAGGCAGTGCGCAGCAGGGATGCAATGAGCCGATTGGGGCCACTGTGATCCTGATCTAAATTCCGTCCCTTGTCCAACCCTGGAAGTGACAATGTTGCCTACAGTCAGGGTGGATAAGGAAATAATAAATATGTTCTTTTAAACAATATAAAAGTCAGGAGAGATGTATGAATGGCTAGTATAGTAATCAAGGCAATTTGGAATGCTGCCCCCCAGTTGCTGGAGATGTAAAATCAAACAGGCTTATGACATTTCACGCTCCTCTGCTGTGCACCAAGCCACCACCAAATAGAAAAGAAATCAGGCTCACCAGGTATGAATGCAGCTGAGGGAGCTGGACTGCTTTAGCCAAGGATGAAATTGGAATGCAACAAGGGGGCTCCCTATACTGTATGAAGGATTCTGTATACTGTTAAAAAAGAGAATATACAATTATAGTCACTCTGTTTGGTAATCTATTTAATGGTTGACCTAAGCTTTCAAGATCTAATTTGATTATGCCATAATGGTCATTTGTAGGCTGTCCTGGCCCAGATGTTCTATGGTTATTTCCCCACTGTTATGATTAATCCTGATCATGATGAAGCATATGTTTCTGTAGCTGCCTACTCTTCCTTTTGTGGATAGGGTGGTTGCTACTTACTGGCATCTGTTGCAGCCACTGTGGTCACAGATTTTGTAATGGAAATAAACAACAATAATTGTATGCACATGTCCTGGCTGTAGGTTAGTTGAAGTGCCGTTAACGGACCACAGCATGGTCAAGTTCTCTTTTTTGCCCACTCATCTACTAAAAAAAACTCATCTCATCTACTCCACCTAATCTTATAGATTCTGCTGTTAGTTCCTGAGTTTAACATACAGTAAATTGCTATTTAAATTGGAAGTCAATCCTCTGCTGAACATTGTTCGTAGCATTTGATGGTCAGTTGTGCATTTTCATTAGAGGTTTGCTTTAAATGAAATACCTTTCTGCTGTAAACAGGTATCAAAGTGGTAATAAACTTGCTCTGTCTAAAACATTTTTTCTGGAGTTTAGATGTATGAACAAAATATTCAAATGATCATTAATATTTTGTAAATGAATTGACCAGAGGCAAAGGAAGATTGTTCTGTAAAGGTGGGAAAAGCATAAAAATGAACATACTTTTCCTTTGCTTATGTTGTGTTTTTGTCAAGGATATATATATGTGTGTGTGTATATATATATATATATATATATATATATATATATATATATATATACACACCCTTGAAAAAAGTCTTTTTCAACCTTGAACCTTTCCATTTTTGCAAACATTACAGCCGCAAACTTAAATTTATTTTATTGAGATTTTTTAATTGAGCAACACAAAGAAGAAAGCATATATTCCTAGTATGTCACACACCCCACTTCCGAATATTCATGCCACTTGGGTAACTGTCCTGTAGAGGGCGATCTTGCATAGATGACATAAAAAAAAGGAGCCCCTCCTGGCCCATAAATACCTGGGACCTCCCACCATTCCCCAGTCTTCCGTCTCTGCAGTCGGCGAGCAAGTCAGAAGATGGTTGTCTCCTCCTTGCAGGTAGCCGGGGTAACCCCCCGGCCTTTTGTTTCTATTGCTGCCTGAACCTTTTTTAATTTAAACTATAGCAGTATACCTCCCAGCCTAGGCTGAAGGTCCAGGCAATGGTAGGCTGCACCTTATGGTGTATATGGGAGCTTGTTCCCCCGTGAGACCCCATACAAAGGGGTAGGCGGTGTCTGGGTTGGTGATCCCGGTTTGGGATGCCCCGTCCCTCTTACCCTTTCACCTATTGATGTGGGTTCTCCCCCCTACCGTGTCCCTCTGTGCCCCTTGGGGGGGGGAGGCCTTTTCTCCTGTGGGTTGTTTTACTTTATTCGGGGGAAAAGGTGTGTGGATTGTGTGTGTTTGTATGTGTTTTTGCGGCCGTTGTTGCTGGGCTGGTTTCACTTTTCAACAGGTGCTCGTTGTGGCCTGTCGGCTCCGTTCGACCAATTTTGAAGCTCCTCAATCGGTTTATCCGCTTCAGGAAGTTTCGCATGGAAACCTTGCGGTCAGCCGTCGATTCTCTTCATCAGGGGGACTTCATGACGTCTATGGACATCAGGGATGCTTATCTGCATGTACCTATCTTCCTGGCACACCAGAGATTCCTCAGGTTCGTGGTGGAAGATCAGCATTTTCAGTTTGTGGCCCTTCCATTCGGGCTTATCTCGGCTCCGAGGGTATTCACCAAAGTATTGGTGGGGGTGATGGCCCTCCTCAGAGTCCATGGCATTCGCATTGTACCATACCTGGACGACCTTTTCATTTTGGCTTCCTCTCTCAAGCAAGCGAAGCTAGACACCAGAGTGGTGGTATCCACGCTGGAGAGGTTCGGTTGGGTGATCAACTATTCCAAGTCCTCCCTCTCCCCGTCCAGGGAGGTTTCGTTTCTGGGCATGACTCTGGATGCCTTTCAGGCCAGGGTGTTCCTTCCTCAGCCCAAGATTCTTCTGATCCAAGATTTGGTTCGGCTTCTGCTTTCCAATCCTCGCCCGTCTATCCGGCTAGGGATGAGATTGGTAGGTCTGATGTTGGCTTTCTTAGAGGCAGTCTCTTTTGCCCAGTTTCACATGAGGACGCTTCAGCTCCATCTTCTAGCGACTTGGGACAAGTGTCCGCTGTCATTGGATCAGTCTTGTCTGCTGTCTCCCCGGGCTCAGCAGTCCCTTCAGTGGTGGCTAGTGTCAAGCAATCTGTTGAAGGGCAGATCCTTTCTGACCCCTTGTTGGGAAACGGTCACGACGGACGCCAGCCTGTCGGGCTGGGGGGCTTCTGGAGGGAACATCAGTTCCAGGGGTTATGGGGGCCTCTGGAGGCTCATACCCCTATCAACGTTTTGGAGCTACGGACCATTTGGTTGGTTCTGTCTCGCTTGACTCTTCTATTGCAGGGATTGCCAGTTCAAGTCCGATCGGACAATCGGACGGCGGTCGCTTACATCAATCACCAAGGAGGGACTCGCAGCAGGAGTGCCCTCAGGGAGGTATCTCTGATCCTTGTTTGGGCAGAGAGCAATGTCCCATGCATCTCAGCCATTTGCATCCCGGGAGTGGAGAACACGAAGGCGGATTTCCTGAGCAGGAGATCCTCTCGCCGAGGAAAATGGTCTCTCAGTTCCAAGGTATTCCAGTCCCTTTGTCACAAGTGGGGGACTCCGGAGGAGGATCTTTTTGCCTCTCGTCACAATCACAAGCTTCCTGCCTTTGTGTCTCTGTCTCAGGATCCTCTGGCCCTGGCAGTGGATGCCATGTCCCTGGCTTGGAGGGAACTGGGGTTTCTGTACCTGTTCCCCCCTTTCTCCATGGTGGGCAAAGTGGTGCGCAAGCTGACTCTAGAAGGGGCACCAGCAATTCTGGTGGCTCCAAGGTGGCCAAGAAGAGTGTGGTCCGCAGATGTCGTGCGGCTGGCAGTAGATTAGTTTTATCTGCCTCTTCTTCCTGATCTTATCACCCAGGGTCAGCTACGCTTCCCCAATTTACCAACGCTGGCTTTGACGGTGTGGCTGCTGAAACCTCCATCTTAAAGGAGGAAGGTCTTTCTGATGCGGTGGTTCAGACTCTTGTTAGAGCTAGGAAGAGGTCTTCCTCTAACGTCTACTATAGGACTTGGAGGTCTTATATTAACTGGTGCGAGGCTAGGGCCTTGCCTTGTAGGGTGTTTTCTATTCCCAGAATTCTGGAATTTCTTCAACATTGTCTGGACTCGGGGTTCCAGCTTAGTACTTTGAAGGGGCAGGTTTCTGCCCTGGCGGTTTTCTTTCAAAGGTCTTTTGCCCTTCATCCCCTGGTTAAGACATTTTTCCAGGGGGTTACTCATGTGCGGCCTCCTGGGAAGCCCTTGCTGCCGGTTTGGGATTTAAACTTGGTTCTGTCGGCTCTCCAGGGGCGCCGGTGCATGATAATGCTCTTTCTCTGCTCACTCAGCCACCTTTTTGGTGGCTATTACCTCTGTTCGGTGTGTCTCTGAGTTGGCGACCTTGTCTATTCAGGCTCCTTACTTTGAGAGGCACCTGGAAAGGTAGTTTTCCGCTTTAAGCCGGATTTCCTTCCTAAGGTGGTTTCGGCCTTCCACCTCAATCAGGATGTTGTTCTCTCTTCCTTGTGTCCTAAGCCTAGTAATGACAAGGAGAGGACCTTACATTCTTTGGATGTGGTTCGATGTGTGAAATATTATTTGGTGGCTACTTCTCCTTTTCGTAAGACGGACGTTTTCGTGGTGCCCTCCGGGCCCAGGAAAGATCTGGCGCCCGCTAAGTCTTCCATTAGTAAATGGATTCGACAGGCCATTGTTGGGGCCTATTCTGCCAAGGGGAAGATTCCTCCTTTTCGTGTTACTGCTCATTCTACTCGTGCTGTTGAAGCATCTTGGGCTTTTCAGCATCAGGCTTCTGTTGAACAAGTTTGTAAGGCTGCTACTTGGTCTTCTGTTCATACTTTTCCAAGTTTTATAAGGTTGATGTGCGGGCCTCAGCGGATGCTGTTTTTGCCCGCAAAGTTCTGCAAGATGCAGCAGTTTAAGTTTGCATTATTGCCTTTTTGGGATCCCCACAAATTATGGGCACTGCTATTGGATGTCCCAAGTGTCATGAATATTCGGAAGCGGGGTGTGTGACATACTGGGAATAATACCATTTTGTGATTACTCACCTGTAAAATGGTTATTACAAATATGTCACACACCCCGCTTCATCCCGCCCTTTTTTGGTTTTCTGGGATCCTTTATATGGTGAACCTTTTTCTTTGCTGTTTACATTTGGCTCATCCTGGTCCCTTTACTGCTGTCTTATACTGGGGAATGGTGGGAGGTCCCAGGTATTTATGGGCCAGGAGGGGCTCCTTTTTTCATGTCATCTCTGCAAGATCGCCCTCTACAGGACAGTTACCCAAGTGTCATGAATATTCGGAAGCGGGGTGTGTGACATACTTGTAATAACCATTTTACAGGTGAGTAATCACAAAATGGTATTTTTATTGTGTAAGAAAAATGATACTTGCTTTTCCAAGTTGTTAAAAAACAGAAATGTGTGGTGTGGAAATGTATTTAGCCCCCTGTGTCAATGATTTTTAGAATTACCTTTAGCTGCAAATACAGAAGTCTGTTTCTACCAGCCTTACACGACTAGAAGCTGGACTTTTTGCCTATTCTTTTTTTGCTTTGGCTGTATGTTTAGGGTGGTTGCCCTGCTGGAAGATGACCCTTTGCCCGAAACTCAAGTCTTTTGCAGCCTCCTATAGGTGACTCTACAACTAAGTGTAGTCTTTTGCAGCCAACTAAACTTTTTAAAAAAAAGCTGTAGTTGCTACTATTCAGCCGCAGTCAGGTCAGGGAAGCAGCTGCATATTATGTTAGAAAGTTACAACACTGATTACGGTGGGTAAGCTAAAGGTTGATGGTATGTGTAACATGATGGCTATGGAGTTCATTCAGGACTATGCACAGACCAATGGAAATGACAGGGCTGAGGGCCGCATGGTGGCTTCACTAGAGGCTCTATCACAGAAAATCTCTATAAAATACATTCACATGTATGGCTGTAAGGTTTAAAAATCTGGACATGTTCAAGAGGTATAAATACTTTTTCCAAGGCACTATAGATTTAGATATGTAAATCTAGATAGAACCCTACAAGGTGTATCATATAAGATGGGTCCAAGACAGTGGCGGACTGTGGCCAAAAATCAGCAATGGATTTTACCAACCCCTGGCCAGGCCTGAAATGTCCCTGCTGAGGCCCCCCAACCATGATGCTGAGTCTATAGCATTGGGGACTGGGGTTCCTTGCCTTGTGGGTACAGTGGGGGGGGGGCAGGGATTGAATGTAGGTGTTAAAAGCAGCAGCCCAACTGGCCCCAAAGCAGTGGAGCCCACCGGCCATTGTCGCAGGTCTCCCTATGGCCAGTCCGCCCCTGGTCCAAGATCTTACAGCCTTTAGTGCATCTACTGCTCTTGTAATCTTGTAAAATGACTTATCTACTAATACATGTTGGATTGGTCCTATACACATTGTTTGTTGAATGTTATGTCTGTTTAAGTTGTCGTAGATTTTGAGCAGATTGCAATGAGATGATTTTGTTGTAGTTTGTCTGCCTGATCTCCTATGAATAATGATGATGGGGTTTGGTTTATTTGGACAGATTTAAAATGTTAGTTACTGGAAACCTAACAAGCTAATAATATGTACAGCATGTGTGCAATTTATTTGCACAGCGGCACGTCCGTATATACAACAACCGTAACCTTCAACTCATTTACCCCACCGCCGCTGCCGCCTGGAACAAGCTGAATTTCTACCGCATCTTTTAATTCTTTTTTTTTTCAGTAACGATTCCCTTTAAAGGGTATCATATTGCTTTTTCCAAGAATGCAAAAGCAGACCCAGTAGCTCCATCACAAAAAAAGGAAAAAAAAATCAAGGAAAAATGGTATTTTAATAGAGGAAAATCTGTTTGCAAATTAGTCTTTTAAATTATACAGGAACCCATGGAACAGTCATCAGAGGACATTTTACAGCCGACCAGCAAGGGATGCTATTGGTGGTCTGACCCGTTCTGCCATCTGAAAAAAAAAATATGAAGCTGAACATTTTTCTTTTTTACGTCGTGGTTTATGCAAATTGCAGGGCAAACATGAATGCTGTGTTATTTTTACATCTCTTTGGAGTCTTCATTTATACGGTTTGTAGGAGATTAATTGTGACTATATTTGTCCGGGTCTGCAAGACTTACTGTTGCCTAATTATTTCTGTTGGCAAAGCCTGACCTTCAGGGCTGTTCTTCAGGGACAACATTCTTCCAGGGCCACAAGACACAAAATTAAACTGATTTACTTTGGCCTTTCCAGTTACAGAGGCAGCGATCTGCGTGTTGGATCTTCCCATCGATCCCACAGGCTTGTTCATATATACATACAGTCTACATTTTTATTTATCTGACTATAAATAATTGAATATTGATAATTATATATATATATATATATATATATATATATATATATATATATTCTACATTTTTATTTATCGACTAAGGAAATATTAATTATATATATATATATATATATATATATATATATATATATATATATTTCAGAATTTTTATTTATATGACTATAAATAATGGAATATTAATAATTAGTGCTTTGAAACCTAAATCATTTGAGTATTTTCATCCAATTGATTACCAGGACACTAGGGGGAATTAATACATGTTTTTTTTAAAGTAACCTTCCTTAGGACGTGGGTAGTCCACTTTAAGTAATGGCAAGGAATCCCATTGGTTGATGTTGCTAAGTAATGTAGTAAAAAGCAGTCTTTTTACATTTTTTTTTAAAATAAATAGGGGCGTATCGGATCTAATATATCCATTCCCACCAATATACCCATGTGTATCATCCACATTAGTTACAGTTGTACAGCATTTACAAAGGTATAAAATACTGCACAAGCATATAACCTTATGGGTAAGATCCAGAGCGGAAGGAAAACAGTTTACCATTTATAAAATAACAGATCGATAGATCGTATGGGGTCGCGCACTAAGTATATTCTTAACAGACTCTATTGATAATATTTTTAAAAACTGATGACAGTGGAATTAACAAATATATGAACAAACCTTTGGATCCCAAATGATCCAAAAAATATATGAAACAATTAATAATATACTTATTTATAATATATTATAAAATAAAGTACATTCACAGATAAAAAAAAAACGCTCTTTCTTCCTTTTAAATCTGAATTTTCACCACAAATCACACGTGATTCCCAGCCACCAAAGCATAAGGTTTTACGTACCGACTAGAAAGCATAGATCATGCCTTTAAGTCCTCTTTGTTTGTAGCAGGTCTTCTTTTTTAGAAAAAACAGCTGGAATTTAAGGTTCAATCCAATAAAATATTTGGCATATATATATTTATATATGTCTATTCTCCTTCCAGACATATTCTTTCATAAAAATTCCAACCAGTGGCCTGTGTAAAACTTTCAATGTAATATTAGCTTGCAGCTCATAAAACAATCAAATAAGATAACATAGTGTGATATTGTTAAACAGATTCAGATACAAACAAATATATGCTCACCGAATCACTGAGTAGTGCAGGCATTTAAATTGTACCCTGAGGAGAAGCAAGGTATTTTTACAATCTGCTTGTTTCCTCCTTCCCAGTTACAACAGCTTCATTTCTCGCAGGCACCTCCAGCCTGATCTCCAGCCGTGAGAGCCAGCAGTGCTCACAGCGAGACAGCTGGTGGAGAATAAGAAAGTAAAATGAACTGCCATATACCGCCCCAGATGCGTTTCGTCTTGCTGACTTGCTCACTGGGCGGTATTCGGCAGATAGTGTGAAGCATAAGAACCAAGGGTTATTATTTATAACTCTTAGCATTAAAATGCCTGTTTGTACCAAGCAAGGTTTGTATGAGTGGATAGCAGTCCGGTAGACCTTAGGTCCCAACGTTTCAGACAGATGTTCTTTCTCAAGGGAGGATAGGTGTGTGCAACCTGAATTGCCTAAGGTCCTAATGTCTGCTCCAAACAGGCATTTTAACACTGAGGGTTATCAACGGTAAACTGTTTTCATAATCCAATTCATTATTATAATTCACATCTTACATCCTACTACCTTGTATATTTTAAGTCTATTATTTATTTTAATCTATGTACCCTGTTTTTCCCTTGTACTGCCCCAGGATAAGAGCAACTTTTAATAATACAAGGGCACAGTATAAAGCAGTTTTAACTGTAATGGCATTTTTCATCTTTGATTTTGATTCAGCAGGGACATTTTTGTTGGATGGCATACATGCGAGGCACTGTGCTTGTCCCTAGACAGCGAGAGGAGTGGAAGGCTCAGAACCACACTGCCGATCACGGCTGCCATCTCACATTTCCATGTACTGAAATCCAGTTGTGTGTTTCTGATTTAATAATCGCTCATGTGCTTTTTTTTTTCCTGTTTCAGAGCGCGGCAGCCGGTGGGATCGAGTCTAACAGTGATGCCATCCAGCCCAGCCACATCAGAGAGGCCATACGGCGCTACGGCCACAAGGTTGGCCCGCTTTCTCCCTTCACGGTACGTAATAACAGAGTCAAAAAAAGATATATTTATAATCTTAAGGAGATTGTATCTTCAAGTGGTCATAGGATGAAGCCTTGAAATTGTTAGGAGCAATTTGTGGTTGCTGTAATTTTCTTTGTAAAAATGAAATATTTCTCCCGGGAAATAAAATGTCTCTTCTATGGACGCGTAAAAGCATTTTCATACACTAAATTCCTATTTCACTTGCATGCCCAAGCATTCCTAAAGAGGGTTTCTACTTTAACTGGCTACTGCAGTTTAACTTGTTTGCATGTACAGAAGATCTCAAAATGAATATGTCCATTTTTGAAGGAAACAGGTGGAGTTTGGGCTTCAGTGTTGCCTAGTAAGAAAATGTTCTTCAGTAGCAGTAGGCTGTGTTATAGATTGTGTTGTCCGGAGGTGCCAAGATATAATATTTATGTGGCCAAAATATTTGAACAATAGAAGTCTGTTTTTAATCCTGTTCTGTTGCCTGACCAGACAATTGACACTAACAGAAATGTTTTTTTATGCCAGGGAACATCGTTACCTGTGACAGTAAATGCTTTAGGCCAAATTTTGTGATAAACCGCAGAATATATATATACTGTATTCTACACACCCTATTTCAACAAACCAAAATTCTATAAGGGATGTACTTAGATATGATGTGCAAGAGAATCCATAGTACAAGAAAAAATGAGGTGGAAACTACCCTCTTTATAGACCATATAATAGCACCAATACAAAAAAAATGCACAAACAACTCAATAGCATAACCACTCTAGACCAGGGGTTCTCAACCTCTTCTCAATCAAATACCACTTTTAATTTTCAACTTGCATTTAACATCCCCCTTTTGGAGCAGTTTTGTACTTAAACCCGGAACACCACCCATTTTTTAAAAAAAGAGTGTTGTTCCGAGTGCAGGGGGGGCATCCCAATTGCAGATGCCTCCCTGCATGTTAACAGCGCAGAATCATAACCTTTCACCTCGGTCCCACTGAGAAATCCTGTGCTCAGATTGGCTTGACCTCAAGCAAGTGGCTCCATTCATTTCAATAGTGTGGGCTTTCCAGGCACTGTCTAGCCAAACTCTGTCTGTAGGTAGGCACCAAAATGCTGGGATCTGAGGCCCCTTAAAGTGGAACAACATCTGTAAGTGTTTAATCGATAGTAGGGGGGCATCCAGTTGCTGGATACCAGACACTTCAAATAGCCCAGTAAAGCACGATTCCCACAGTGCTGATACTCATCCTATGGAGTCCCAACATGAGCACCAACGTCCATTAGGGATTGCCAAATTTATACACAAACAACACCATGCAAGGCTGCCCTGCAAACTTCAGTGGCTGCCAGGGGCATCAAATGTTTGTTATTTTAGCAGGGAAAGTGACTTTAAGGGCAAAAGGCCTAATTGATTTTATTTTTTCTTGCTTCAGAGAGGACAAAAATTGTTGTCCTAACCCTTTAACCCTTTAAGTGCCAGCCTACCTGGAGTTTTTGTTACACTCTGTTGCCAGACCATTTTGCACTATTTTGCGCTCCCCATGTTCAAATGTGATTTTTGAAGGGATTTCCAGGGATTTCCCAGGAAAATGATATATTGGTTTTTTTCAGCAGAGTCTGAGCTTTAACATGAAAGGTGTTGTTTGTAATTTTTAGGTGTATTCTCAATATTTTTTGGCGAAATATGTGCAAAAAAATAAAAAAAAATCTATTTTTTACAATTTGTAGTGTTTTTTTGTAATAAAAAATGTAAGTTTGTCAATAAAATCTTATTGCGTGTGAAATCCCAATTTCCCAATTACTCCCGGTTACAGCGGTACCACATATGTATAGGTAGACACCCTTTCCTGCCCAGGAGACTCCCCCAAACTGAAACAGAGCTTTAGGGGATTTTCAGAAAAAATACAATTGTGTTATGCGCTATGCGCACCTTGCAGTTTTTCCAGAAAAACAACCCTTTACATTTGAAATACCCCCCACAAACTATATATTCTCTGGAAGTACACACCTCAGGCTTTCTATTTGTACCAGGCTTGTTGATGTGGCCACAGTTTTCTAGAAGTAATCCCTCAATGTATTCTTTGGTTGCAAAGAGTTTCCCTAAAAAAAGGATAAAAAAGCAGAATCAAAGCCACATTTTCCTAAAAAAACTATATACAAACAAGAAAAAACAAGTATAATCTGCAAAAGCAACATCCCCCGAACAGAATGATACCCAACATGCATTGCTACTGTCAAGGGAAGAGTTGCCAAACACCCCAAAGTAAAGCATGAGCATAACGGTAATTTTTCTTGAAAATTTCAGCTCTGCAGACAAAGTGCGCACCTTGCGATTTTTCCCTGAAAGTACACATGTTAAGCTTTCTAAGCGTACCCAGCTTGTTGTAGTGGGCTCATCTTTCTGGAATTGATCCCTCAAAGAATTCTTTGGTTGCGCAGGGTTTCCCTAAAAAAATGAATAAAAAGGCTGAATAAAAAACACCTTTTCCTAAAATATAAATATGCAAACAAGAAAGTCTGAAAGCGCAAGGTCCCCCGAACAGAACAATACCCAACATGCAGAGGTACTATTAACCCTTTTAATTGTCAGCCTACTACAGATTTTGTCACCCTCTGTTGACAGGTCATTTTTCCCCATTTTGCGCCATGTTTTGCGACATTTTTGCTGGAATTTTCAGGAAAATTATATATATGTATTTTGCAGCAGAGTTTAGGCTTTAACATGAAATGTCTTGTTTGTAAATTTTATTTATTATTAATTTTATTTATTATTAAGTAAAAAAAAAATAAATAAATAAAAATTTCTTTTAGAAAATTGCCTCCTTTATTTTAAATAAAAAATGTATTTTATTAGGGAAAAGCATATTGCATGTGAAAGCCCCATTTCTACCGATTAGAACGGTACCACATATTTATCGGTAGCCCCCTGTTCCTGCCCAGGAGACCCCCCTAACTGAAACAAGTAATTTTTAACATTTACAAATAAAATACAACTACCATCCACACTACAAAGAGAAAAAAAAATGACATAGGGTCCCCCCCTCCTGGGGGGGGGGGTCCCATTTTTCTTTTTAAGGGTTAAAAATCCGCCCAAAAAAGCATTACTGACCCGGGCCAGCTATGGGGGCTTGTAGAACACCAACGCTGGCCCCTGGCCCTGCAGGCTACTAGCCCACATAGCCACTAAGTGGCCCGGGCCCTTCTGCCCCCCCTGGCTGTTGGGGAGGCAGGTAATGGGGGGCTGGGGGCTAATGGCAAGTCACCCGCTAGCCGCAGGTAACTTGCCAGACCCAGAGCCTTGTGAACTGGTATAAGGGGTCTCATGGACACCTTACCAGCTCACAAAGGGTTAACTGTTAAAAAAAAAAACAACACACGTTAATAAAAAGTATTTTATTAAAAAAAAAAAAAATTTTACTGTACTTACCTCCGATTGTAAGCTCTTGTCCCTCGCCGCTCTGATGACAGATGCCGGTGATCGGCATCCAGAGAAGGGGGAGGCAGGAGATCAGAGGATCTCCTGCCACCTCCTTCGCCGGCACCGATCACCGGCATCTGACAGCTGAGAAGGCTGAAGCCTGAGATCGGCTGGGATGGCGCCAAGGGGGCAAGATGGCGGCCGCCATCGAGGAGGAAAGGGGAGCCTCCTGGGCTCTCTCCTGAAGATCCGTAAGTCCTGAGGGGGGATTGGAGGCCCCCCAGGTGAAGAGGAGGGACAGCGGGAGCCAGCGCACACGCAGGTAAGTGGATGTCATTTTTTTTTTTTTTTACAGTTAGCAGCTGCTGCTGCAGAAGCGGAGGGGGCTGCCTATTCCGGGGGCTTTCCTGGAGCCATCCGACCCCCCACGGGGGATCGGATGGCACCAAATTAAAGAGGAGACGCGGCCGGATCCAACGAGGGGTCAGGTAAGTATTTTTTTTTTTGCCCGCTAGCAGGGGTAAATGGCTGCCACTTAAGTGACGGAGAGGCAACCACGTAAATTTTACGTGGCTAGCATTTAAAGGGTTAAATGCCAGCCTACCTGGAGATTTTGTCAATCTCTGTTGCCAGACCATTTGCACTTTTTTGCACTTCACATGTTTAACTGTGATTTTTGAAGCGATTTTCCAGCAAAATTATATATTGTTTTTTTCAGCAAAGTCTGGCGTTTAACATGAAATGTCTTGTTTGTCATTTTTTATGTGTATTTTGAATATTTTGAGGTGAAATATGTGCAAAAAATAAAAAAAAATATTCTGTTACAATTTGTAGTGTTTTTTTGAAATAAAAAAAGTAAGTTTGTCAATAAAATCTTATTGTGTGTGAAATCCTAATTTCTCTCGGTTACAACGGTACCACTTGTGTATTGGTATACACCCTTTCCTTCCCAGAACACGCCCCTAAACTGAAACAGCGCTTTTGGAGATTTTCAGATAAAATACAACTATGCTATGCGCACCTTGCAGTTTTTCAAGAGAAACAGCTCTTTACATTTGAAATACCCTCCCCCCCCCCCCACAAACTATATATTCTCAGGAAGTACACACCTCAAGCTTTCCAGGTGTACCAGGCTTGTTAACATGGGTGCAGTTTTCTGGAAGTAATTCTTTGGTTGCACAAGTTTCACAAAAAAAAATTAAAAAGCAGAATCAAACTCAAACAAGAAAAAACAAGTTCAATCTGAAAAAGCAAGGTCCCCCAAACAGAACAATATCCAACATGCATAGCTACCGTCAAGGGAAGAGTTGTCAAACACCCCAAAGTAAAGCATGTGTGCAAGGGTAATTTTACTTGAAAATTTCAGCTCGGTAGCACCCCTGTTCTTGCCCAGGAGACCCCCCAAACTGAAAAGAGCACTTTATAACATTTACAAATAAATTATAACTACTATCCACACTATAAAAAGTTAAAAAATGGTGGCCTGGCTTTGGTGCCCTCCGCCCTGCCGGCTAAAGGTGACTTGCCAGCCCCTAAGCCTTGTGAACTGGTAAAGGGGTCTCACAGGCCCCATTACCAGTTCACAACGGGTTAAATATAAAAAAACACACTGAGAAAAAAATAGTTTATTCTTTTTTTTTTTAATACCTCCCATTCCTCCCCTTCCCTCATTAATCACTCTGGCTTCTGCTCTCCTGCTGGAAGCCTTTTATAGCTGCTAGGCAACGGAACACAACATTTTTAATAAAAAAAAAACACATAGGGCCCCTCCTGTTTTTTTGTGATTTTTAAGGGGTTAAAAACCTTTAAAAAACCAACAAAAAATTACATGGGGTCCCCCCCTACCCAGCATACCCAGCCCAGGACCAGCTATGCAGGGCTTGTAGAACAGGGCACAGGGGCCCTACCGGCTACAAGGCCACAGAGCTTCCGTGGCCGGGCTCTCCCCCCCCCCCCCGGCCTTTGGGGAGGGAAGTAATTGGGGTGCAGGGGACTTGCCAGCCCCCAGCCTTGTGAACTGGTATAGGAGTCTCATGGATCCCATACCAGTTCAAAAAGGGTTAAGTGTAAAAAAATACACAGGCACAAGGAGAAAAAATATTTTATTATTTATTATTGTTTTTTTTTTTTTAATACTTACCTGCCATCCATCCCTGGGTGTCCCACGCTGATCACTCTGGCTTCTGCTCTCCTGCTGCTGCTAGAAGCCTTTTATAGCTGCTGGGCGACAGAACATAAGGGGTTAATTTAAAAAAAACGAAATAGGGTCCCCCCTCCCGGGGAGACCCAATTTTTGGGGAATTTTAAGGGTTAAAATCCCTTAAAAAAAAAAAAATGACACGGGGTCCCCCTTACCCAGCTTAACAAGCCTGGGACCTGCTATGCAGGGCTTATAGTACAGGGTGCAGGGCCAGCTTTGGTGGCCCCCGCCCTGCCGGCTACAAGCTCTGTGGGCCCGCGCTCTTCTGCCCCCCTGGGATCCCCCCCCCAACCTCTCTCACCCAGCAAGACTGATCATCTCGGGTGAGAGAAGCCGGGTGACATCATAGTGACGTCACCCACCCCAAGGGGCGGAGCTAGCTGCCGCGCCCTCTCCTTGCCACGGAAGAGCCCATTGGGGATTGGGGACCCCCCCGGTGAAGAGGAGACCTGGCGGGAAGCATTGCACCCGCAGGTGAGTAAATGCCTTTATTGCATGGCACGGCCCACTTTGGTATTCATAACAGTTGGGTTATTCCGCCACAAGGTGGCGCAGTGGTACTGCACAAGAGCTGTGGCATCTCCCGGCCCCCTATAAAAACAGGATTAACCATAGAGTTCCCAGTGTTTCCTCTGCAGTGATACTGCGACGTTAGAAGATGGCTCTCTCTCTTGCGCAGGTGAGCGGGGCATCCAAGCCTGCGGCCCTGCATGTCTATTTCCATCCTTTTCTGGACCCTCACTACCTCCCAGCCTCGGCTGACAGATCGGGTGAAGGTAGAAGAGCACTAGGGTCAAGTGCTCCAGGAGCGCAGCTCCAGCCACAGACCCTGTACCACAAAGGGTAGCCGGCCATAGGCTTTATGGTGAGCCTAATAGGGATGAGGAGTTCATGTTCTGGCTTCTGAAGGGGTGAGTGTTTTTGGGGACTATGTCTCTTTCTTTTCCTTCAGGGGTCCCCCCCTCCCCTTCCCTGGCCTGGATACTCGCCGCTGGCCTCTCGTCTCTCTCTCTCCCCCCCCCCCCCCGGGTGGCATCGGTGAGTCGTATTCTATGTGGTGTTTTGGCGTTTATTGTGTGTTTATTCTAAATATACAGCACGTCTTGTTACAGAATATTCCTTACACTAGGGTAATACATCCGCAAGATGGCGCTGGACTGCAGAAAACAGCTTGTGGCTCCTCCCGGCCCTATATAAGTCAGGGACCTCCCACAAATTCCCCAGTTCATTTCTGCAGTCTGCGCTGAGAAGATAGAAGATAGCTCTCTTGTGGCGCAGGTGAGCGGGGCCCTGCAGGACTATTCCCACCCGTTCCGTCCCAGTTACTGCCTCCCAGCCTCGGCTGATAAGGTTCGGGTGAAGGTAGGCGATTGAAGCACTATGGTGCTGAGGAGCTAGGCTCCTACCGCAGTCCCTGCTCTAACAGGGTAGGCGGTTTAGGCTAATGGTGAGCCTTTTGGGATGCCTCCACTGCCTCATGGTTGTTGCCAGGTTATTCTGTGCAGTTAAACCCTATTCCCATTCCCCCTCCGCCCTCACTCCTCATATTAGCCCCTGGGCGCCGTTTCCCCTGGGAATTCTGCCGTTATCCTCACTCTCCCTTCGGGAGATCTCCGGGGGTGGGGGTGGGGGGGTGGGTTTGTCTAGTGTTTTATGACTTTAGACATATTTGTGCTTGTCACTTTATTAAAACGCGCTGCCACTCGTTTGTACTGCACTCCACGGCTGGCAGCCCCATTCACCTCAGAGCTGCCGGGCCGCTACTGGCCGGCCGGATTACATGGGAGCGCTTTACGCTCTTCGGGGGGGGGCGGGCTCTGTGGATGATGCATTTTACCTCATATCTCCACGGCCCACCCCTCGAGGTTGCGGACGCCATTTTGTCTTCTTCCTGTCGCTGCTGGCTCCTTGCGGTCTCTGAGTTCCCAGGTGGGGTGAATTTTCTCTGATTTTTTCTTATGCCTTATTCTCGTGGGAATATTTGATTGTGTCTTTCAGGCGGGGTAATGCTTCGGTCCTGTGGTTTCTCCCGGCCCTCTCCCCTCATTATCTCCCACTTCCCTAGCGGTTCATTGGGGCATCCCGGGTAGTATTAACCCTTACTGGCCTACTGTGCCTTTCAAATCACCATATGGAGGCTTCTGGGAATAATGAGCCTGGGGTTCCTTCAGGACAAGCCCGGCTATTTGTTGCATGTGGGGTATCCCCAATCGGTGATGATGTCAGGGTATGTGTATCCTGCGCCCCCCTCGGGCTTCGCCTACCCCCCCATGCCTGCATCTGACCCCCTACGAGGAGCATACCAGCGGGGAGTCTCAGCCTGATTTGGCTGCACGGGTGGCCAGCAATGAGAAACATATTGCTGGGTCTACCTCGCATAAGGCTTCTGCTAAGAAGCGGCATTTATCTCCCGCCGTCTCCCTCTTTCCTGTGGAAACTGAGGAAATGTTTGACACTACTGGTTATTCCCCCCTGGAGGAGGGGGAATTGTTCTCTGATTCAGAATCATCTGAGGAGCAGCCTAGGGTTTATGATGGTTTGGCTCATATTTTTGAAGTGCTCTGTATCTCCCCTCCTGCCGTGGCTCCGCAGCAGTCTCACTTTAATAATCTGGTGCTCAAAGAATGGGAGCGGCCTAGTGACCAAGAGTTGGGACAAAAGCTATCCCTTTCCTGCTGATGTGATTAAGCATTGGTCATGTCCTCCCGAGGTGGACGCGCCCGTTCTGGGGCTGTCCAATACATCTGTCATGCATTCTCCTGACACTACTACCCTGAGGGATGGTGAGGACCGGCGTATGGACCAACTGGGCTGCCT
This sequence comes from Gastrophryne carolinensis, assembly GCA_027917425.1. Classification (NCBI taxonomy): domain Eukaryota; kingdom Metazoa; phylum Chordata; class Amphibia; order Anura; family Microhylidae; genus Gastrophryne; species Gastrophryne carolinensis. Next base: position 73,856,615 of record CM051237.1, on the reverse strand, counting down.
TGCCTTTGCCTGTGTGGGGACCACGCTACACCCGGTTTGTGCTTCTGCCATTACAGCTATTGCTATTAAGGGGTTGCTTAAGAGTCTCTTAGAGGGGGACTCTGATGACGCGGGAGGAGAAGAATATAGATCTCTCCTGCTTTGCTATGAATTTGTTGCATATGTCCTGTCTGCTATGGATGATGCCATTAGAATGTGTGGTAGAACTTCTGCCCTGTTGGTGGCTATACGCCAGGGGCGGTAGGTTACCTCAACGTAGGAGGCCGTCTCGGTCCTTTCGAGGGATGGGTGCCCTTCTCCCATCCTTCCACGGTTCCAGAACTGGCTGAGGAGTCTCCTTTACTGGGGCCCGCGGAGATCACTGGGGAAGGGGCAGAGGACGTGGCTGTCCTGGCCTCTCCTGGGGCCCTAAGCCAAAATCCTCATCCAAGCCTCCTCAGGCATGAAGGGGCGCCCTCACCCATCCGGGTGGGGGGGCGGCTTCGGCTCTTTGCTCACGTCTGAAGGCTTCACGTCTCAGACCGGTGGATTCAGGAGGTAGAGTTACAAGGTTACAAGATAGAGTTTTGCAGCCTGGCCGCCCCCAAGATTCATCACATCCCGGATGACTCTAAACCCCGTGTCAGCTCAGGGTCTGTGCCTTGCTGTCCAAAACCTGCTGGAGTTGGGGCCAGGTGCCTTTGAGGGAAAGGGGCAGAGGCTACTATTCCAATCTTTTCACTGTTCCCAAAAAAGACGGGTCCATCAGACCTATCCTGGATTTAAAGTGCCTCAACAAATTTGTCAGATTCAAACACTTTCGCATGGAGACTCTGTGCTCAGCTGTCAATTCACTACGCCCAGGGGACTTAATGACCTCTGTAGACATCAAGGACGCTTACCTTCATATACCAATCTTTCCAGGTCATCAGAGATTCCTCAGGTTCGCTCTGGAGGATCAGCACTATCAATTTGTGGCTCTGCCTTTCCGTATCACCTTGGCTCCCAGGGTATTCACCAAGGTACTGGCGGGTGTACTGGCTCTGCTGAGATCTCAGGGCATTTGCATCCTTCCTTATTTAGACGACATTCTCATCATGTCTCAATCTGTCCAGCAGGCCGAGCTGGATACTCAGCTGGTGGTGTCCACACTGGAGTCCTTCGGCTGGGTGATCAACCACCCCAAGTCTTTCCTGTCACCGTCAATGGTGAGGTCCTTTCTGGGCATGACTCTGGATACATCTCAGGTCAAGATTTTTCTCCCTCAGCAGAAAGTGGAGAGCCTTCAGGCCCAAGCCAGGTTCCTTATGTTCCTTATGTCTTGCCCTCATCCCTCCATCAGGCAGGGGATGCAGCTGATGGGCCTGATGGTGTCTTGCTTCGAGGCGGTTCCATACGCTCAGTTTCACATGAGACCTCTTCAACTTCACCTCTTGTCAGTTTGGGATCGGGACCCTCGGTCCCTGGATCAGGTGTTGGTTCTGTCCCCTCTGGCCAGACTGTCTCTCTCGTGGTGGCTGGACTCAAGAAACCTGTTGGTGGGCAGATCCTTTCTGGCCCCGTGCTGGGAGACAGTCACAAGTTTTACAAGGTTGATGTTAGGGCCTCAGCTAATGCTGCTTCTGGTCGCAAAGTTCTGTAGGCGGCAGTGGTTTAAGCTGCCCGCTGTTACTTTTTGGGGATCCCACCCTACCTTGCGGACACTGCTATTGGATGTCCCAAGTGTAAGGAATATTCTGGAACAGGACCTGCTGTATACTTAGAACAATACAATTCTGTGATTACTCACCTGTAGAATTGGTATTATACGTATACAGCACGTCCTGTTCCATCCCACCCTTGTTATCATTATTCTTAGTTACCTCTGTATGGTGATTGTTCATATATTCATTTTTAAATTCTGGTTATTATTGTTCTCCCGGCTTCTTGTTAACTGCTTGTCAATACTGGGGAATTTGTGGTTTCTGACTTATATAGGGTCGGGAGGGGCCACAAGCTGTTTTCTGCAGTCCAGCGCCATCTTGTGGATGTATTACCCAAGTGTAAGGAATATTCTGGAACAGGATGTGCTGTATACGTATAATACCAATTCTACAGGTGAGTAATCACAGAATTGTATTTTTTGGTGTTTTTCTGCCGCCGTGCACTTTGTACTGGCCTCCGCGGAGGTTGGCACTATAACCTGAGGCGTTTTTTGCTTTGTCATGGCGCCGGCCGGGTCACGTGATCTCCGCTTTCGTGCACTTCGGGGGGCGGGGCCTTGGGATGCCGTATATCGCGTCGTCTCCCCGCGGCCCGCCCCTCGAGGTACCTCTGCCGGCGCCATTTTGAACTAGCTGCGCGTCTGGATTTCTCCCTTCCTGGCTGCAGCGCTGCTTCCTCTGGTGTGTCGCTTCATCCTGCGGTCTGTGCCTTGGTGACCCTGCGGTGTCTTTGGTCTGTGAGTCCCCCTTGGGGTTTTTTTTATTGACCTTGGGGGTATGTGCTGTGGGATGCTCATGTGTCTATTTCACTTAAGTCTTTCAGGCGGGACACCATTGGGTTGTGGTTTCTCCCGGGCTCTACTCCTTCCTGCCCCCTCATCCCCCCCTTTTCACCGATTTCGGGGGGCATCCCGTGGGAGGGCATCCTGGGTGGCTTCTGTATTAGCCTTTACCCACCGCTGGCCTATTGCGCCTGTGTGGGGTATCCCCTGTGAGTAACAGTCACGGTGTGCGTGCCGTGCGCTGAGAGTGTACTTGCGCTCCAGCTTGGTTTGCCTGCTTCGCTTCCCAGCTCTGCGCAATTAGGGCCTAGTGAAGGGGATATTAGCAGGGAGTCACACTATGATTTGACTCTGCGGGTGGCCAGCATTGAGAGGCAGCTTGCCAGGACTGTTCCTAGGAAGGCCTCTGGCAAGAAGCGGCACCTGATTTCCACTCCCTCATGCTCTACAGAGCAGTATGAGGAATTTGATGTCACTACTGGACGTTATTCCCTAGAGGAAGGGGAACTGCTCTAGGACTCTGACTCCTCTGGGGACCAGCAGGAGGGTTGTGATAGTGAACCTGAATCTGGGGAGGATTTATGGTATCCTGAGGACACTGATAATTTGCTGTCTGACATTTTTGAAATTTTACACATTGCTGCCCCTGCAGCGGCTAAAAGGAAACAGGGTGAGCTGTTTCGTCTTAGTAAACAGCGTCTGGAGTTCCCTGAGCAGGGATATTTCACCTCTATGGTGCTTAAAGAATGGGAACGTCCTAACAAGTTGCCTGCTGTGCCCAAGGGTTTGGATAAGAGGTATCCCTTTCCTGCTGATCTTGTTAAGAGGTGGTAATTTCCCCCTGAAGTGGACACTCCCGTGCTAGGCTTGTCCAATACTTCGGACATGCCTTCACCTGACACTACCACTCTGAGGGACAGTGAGGACCGGCGCATTGATCAGTTGGACTGCCATGCCTTTACCTGTGTGGGGGCTGGATTGCGCCTGGCCTGTGCGGCTGCCATTACAGCTATTGCCCTTAAGAAACTGCTCAAGTGTCTCCTTGATGGCGCTACGGATCGTAGCGGGGGGAGGAGTATAGGACTCTCTTGCTTTGCTCAGATTTTGTGGCCTTTTTTCTTACTGCTATGGATGATGCTGTGAGGCTGAGTGGTAGGGCCTCTGCGCTCTTGGTGGCTATGCGCTGCTCAGTTTGGTTACGTCAGTGGGCAGCTGACGCCGCTGCTAAGAAAGCTCTCACTGGACTCCCTTTCGCGGAGCTGCGGCTATTTGGGGAGCGTCTTGATGTTCTAGCCAAGGATGGCAGGCTACCTCAGTGTAGGAGGCAGTCTCGGCCCTTTAGGGGGGTCCTCCGTCCCCCTCCCTTCCTTTCGTGCTCCCAGAGGAGGCCATGTGGCCGCAGAGATTCTTGGGGCAGTGGCAGATCCCGTGGTCATCCCAGTCTCTCCTGGAGTTCCAAGCCCAAACCCTCTCCCAAGCCCCCTCAGGCATGAAGGGGCGCCCTCACCCATCTGGTTGGGGGGACGGCTTCGGCTCTTTGCTCACGTCTGGAGGCTTCACGTCTCAGACCGGTGGATTCAGAATGTAGTGTCCTCCGGTTACAAGATAGAGTTTGTAGCCTGGCCACCCCCAAGATTCATCAGATCCCGGATGTCTTTAAACCTCCTGTCTGCTCAAGGGTTGCTTCTGGCGGTTCAAAGCCTGTTAGAATCAGGAGTCATTTGTCAGGTGCCCCATCAAGAATGGGGTCAGGGGTACTATTCCAATCTTTTCAAGGTCCCCAAAAAGAATGGCTCTCTGAGGCCCATTCTGCACCTGAAGGGTCTCAACAAATTTGTCAGATTCAAGCATTTTCGTATGGAGACGCTCTGCTGTCAGTACCCTTCGCCCGGGCGACTTCATGACCACTGTGGACATCAAGGATGCGTATCTTCATGTGCCTATCTTCCCAGAGATTTCTAAGGTTCGAGCTGCAGGATCAGCATTACCAGTTTGTGGCTCTACCCTTCGGTATCACCTCGGGTGTTCGCCAAGGTGCTGACGGGGGTGATGACTCTGCTAAGGAACCAGGGCATACACATCATTCCTTACCTGGATGACATCCTGATTGTGGCCAAGTCCTTTCCTCAGGCCGAGCAGCACACTCAGATGGTGACATCCACTCTAGAGTCCTTCGGCTGGTGATCAACTATCCCAAGTCTTCTCTGTACCTGTCCTTGGTGAGGTCCTTTCTGGGCATGACTCTGGATACCTCTCAGGTCAAGGTGTTCCTTCCTCAGCAGATCGTGTCCTCATCCCTCCATCCGTCAGGGGATGCAGTTGGTGGGCCTGATGGTGTCCTGTTTCGAGGCAGTCCCCTTTGCTCAGTTTCACATGAGACCTCTTCAGCTGCACCTCTTGTCAGTTTGGGGATCGGGACCCTGTGTCCCTGGATAAGGAGTTTGCTCTGTCTCCTCTGGCCAGACAGTCCCTATCGTGGTGGCTGGACTCAAGAAACCTTCTGGGGGCCAGGACCTTCCTGCCCCCGTGCTGGGAGATGGTCACCACAGATGCCAGTCTGACTGGTTGGGGAGGCTTCTGGAAGTCCCTGAAGTTCCAGGGTCTGTGGGGCCCACAAGAGCCCATGCTTCCATCAACGTCCTGGAACTGAGGGCGATCAAGTTGGTTCCTTCTCACCTAACCACTCACCTTCAGGGTCGGGCTGTTCAGATCCGCTCAGACAACCAGACGGCGGTTGCCTATATCAATCATCAGAGAGGGTCTCAGAGCAAGCGAGCCTTCAAGGAAGTGTCCCTGATTCTGTCTTGGGCTCTGCATCTCAGCGGTCTAAATTCCGGGAGTGGAGAACCAAGTGGCGGATTCCCTGAGCAGGGGGACGTCTCGTCTGGGGGAATGGTCCCTCAACAACCGGGTGTTTCTCTCCCTGTGTCACCGCTGGGGTCAGCCGGACGTGGACTTGTTTGCGTCCCATCACAATCACAAACTTCCCAGATTTGTCTCTCTATCTCAGGATCCTCTGGCCTTCGCCACGGATACCCTGGCAATACCTTGGACGGAGTTTCGGCTTCTCTATGTGTTCCCTCCGTTTCCTCTCCTAGACAGGGTCATGCGCAAGATAGCCCAGGAGCGGGTACCAGCCATCCTGGTGGCCCCTTGTTGGCCAAGAAGAGTTTGGTTCGCAGACGTCGTGCAGTTGGCAGTAGACCGGTACAACTTGCCCAAGGATCTAGATCTTCTCACTCAGGGGCAGCTACGCCATCCCATTTTACAAATGCTGGCTTTAATGGCTTGGCTGCTGAAACCTCCATCTTGATGGAAAAGGGGTTGCCTGCTTCTGTTGTTGATACCATGATTAGGGCTAGGAAGAAGTCTTCATCCTTTATCTATTACAGGGTCTGGCATGCTTACATTGCCTGGTGTGAGTCTAAGTCTTTTCCCTGTCGGGTTATTTTCTATTCCCAGGATTCTGGAATTCTTGCAACATGGTTTGGATCTAGGCCTTCAACTTAGTACCCTAAAAGGCCATGTTTTAGCTCTGCCAATCACCGGTTGGTTAAAACCTTTTTCCAGGGTGTTTCTCATGTGCGTCCACCTCGTAAGCCTTTGCTACCAGTCTGGGATTTGAATCTGGTGTTGTCTGCTCTGCAAGGGCCTCCATTTGAGCCTATCCGTGAGGCTGCCTTGCCCATTCTGACTCTTAAGGTAGCCTTTTTGGTGGCTATCACTTCTGTGAGGCGAGTTTCTGAACTGGCGGCGCTTTCCATCAAACCTCCTTATTTCGAGCGGCATCAGGATAAGGTGGTGTTCCGGCTTAAGCCGGATTTCTTGCCTAAGGTGGTGTCTGCCTTTCATCTCAATCAGGACATTGTTTTGCCTTCATTGTGTCCTAATCCTGCTAATTCCAAGGAGCGGACACTACATTCTCTGGATGTGGTCAGGGCTCTGAAGTTTTATTTGGTCGCTACAGAGACTTTCAGGAAGTCTGATGCCCTTTTTGTTCTCACTTCTGGACCTAGGAAGGGTTTGCCTCCGGCTAAGTCCACTATAAGCAAGTGAATCCATCAGGCGGTGATTCAAGCCTATTCTGCTAAGGGAAAGGAACCTCCCTTTAGGGTGACTGCTCATTCCAGTCGTGCTATTGGTGCCTCTTGGGCTTTTCAGCACCAAGCTTCTGTTGAACAAGTTTGCAAGGCCGCTACTTGGTCTTCTGTTCCTACCTTTTCCAAGTTTTACAAGGTTGATGTTAAGGTCTCAGCGGATGCTGCTTTTGGCCGCAAGGTGATTCAGTCAGTAGTGACTTGAACTACTGGCCGTTACTCTTTGGGGATACCACCCTACTATTGGACACTGCTTTTGGATGTCCCAACTGTTATGAATACCTGTAGAATTGTTTTTATTCTTGCATGGCACGGCCCGCTTCGCCCCACCCTTGTTATCGTTATTCTTGGGTGCCTGTTTATGGTGATTGTTCCAAGTTAATTGGGGTTTTTTACCCTTTTTTACATTTTTACCTTATTCTCTCCCGGCTTCTTGTCTCACTGCTTGTCTACGCTGGGAACTCTATGATTAGTCGCATTTTTATAGGGGGCCGGGAGATGCCACAGCTCTTCTGCAGTACCACTGCGCCACCTTGTGGCGGAATAACCCAGCTGTTATGAATACCGAAGCGGGTCGTGCCATGCAAGAACAAAAACAATTCTACAGGTGAGTACTCACAGAATTGCTTTTTTTTTTATTCACTTAGCAGCGGTCGCGCCCAAAGCGCGCGGGGGGGGGGGTGCTATTCCGGGAGTTCTCCTAGAGCCATCTGAGCCCCCAGGGGGGACTAAAGAGGAGACCCGGCCGGATTGATAGAGGAGTCAGGTGAGTATTTTTTACATTTGTTTTTTAACTAGCGGGGGGGGGGGGGGGAAGTCAAGCACGTAACACCTGGACAAGCGAGCCTGTAGGTGTTACGTGCTTGGAACTTAAAGGGTTAAACTTTGTGATTGACACTTTTAGAGCCCCCTGCCTCTGATGCCAATCTAATAGACAATGTGTAGCCCTGCCTTATCTTGGCACTTGTCTGGTGAATCATTCCTGATACGGCAGCAGTGACGTCATGAACTGTGGACAATACAGCTTGTATTTAGGGAAGATTAAGTGCCATTCTTGAGCTGTGATTACAGAGTGTGCTGTGCAGTGCTCTGCTGACAGATTACCCGGAGAGATTTGGCACTGCGGCCTGGATGTTGTCATTGTGAGAGCCATTCATCCTGCTGCGCGTATTTATTATACACACAGCACTTAGTTATGTCTCTCATAGTCACTTTACAGCCTTATTATTATGTCACTGAAGTGTTTAATTATTCTCCAGCAGCGCCACTTATTCAGCACTCTGGCCTGGACTGTGTTCCATGACTTTTTGCTAATAGTCGATGCTATCTGTAAAGCTTTTGTATAAATCGTATAAAGCCAAGAAGGAAACAGCCTGGGCAGCATCAACGAATTATAGCAGTGCTGGATTATCTGGCTCTGGATGATGACACTAATGGTGCCTAGCTGGCAGCATTTTCACCTAATTCCCAGTGATGTTTGGCTTCCCGACCAGCAGCTCAGCAGGCACAGTACGATCTCCCAATATTATCCACAATGATGTTATGACTTGGAGCTCTGAACGCGGCTTCAAGACTTTTCAATGTGCTTTAATGCAAACCGAGTATACCTGTGAATGATGGAATCTTCTGAATTTGTAAAGCAGTTTCCTTTGTTCTCCCTTTGGCCACTGGCTTACACAGATTGGTGGGGGGTTCTAAGCAGATGACCTGTCACACACTCAGGCCACTACAACCCTGCAGTGTTTTTTACATAAACCATCAATGCACCAGGTCTTGGCATAGATCCAGACTGTATGCATGGGCGGTGCGTATAGTTGAACGGGGTAGCAGCAAGCCCCCTGCTCACTTGGGGCCCCTTACCAGCTCACAAGTAGTGTGAAAGAGTAAAAAGAAGCATAGCCCTCCATTACACCTTAATTAAAAGAAATCCAGGTCCAGAGATCTTTATTGATCCTGGTCTATAATAACACCACAATATCCCCCAGCAGTTTCTGCATCTTCTGGTCTTAATTGTAGGGGTCTCCTTCCAGATGAGTTTTCCCATCTCAGTGGCTCTCTTCAGTCTGGCAGCCAGCCAAAGACTAATCCCTCTCCGCCACAGGGAGAAACATTTGTTCCCCTGGGTTGTTGCCTCCCCCGGGATTTCCCTATGGCTGTACTGGGGTGCTAGGGGAATCCTAGGGTTGTAATTGCTTGTTCCTGCCGTGTCGGTTGCTCAATCCCCAGCTGGCTACGAGAAGGAAGAGAGAAGGAACCTCATCAAGAGAAGAGCCCCCAAAGAAGACCTGCTGCAATTTTTTCCCCTCTTAATTGGCTGTTACACCTCTTTTCAATCTGGCAGCCCACCAGAGACTGAGCCCTCCCTGCTGCAGGGAAGACCATTTCTACCCCTTGGGTGTGGCCTCTCCTGTGATTCCAAGCTGCTCTGGAATGCTAGGGGAATCCTAGAGCGATTAAATACTTGTCCATGCAGTGGCAAGTGCTCAATCTCTGGTGGGCTACCAGGGGCAAGAGAGGAGGAACTGACGCTCATCAGGACAATATCCCCCAAAGAAGATTGCTAGATATCAAGAATACGCAGAGACAATGGGAGAAGATGCTGAGACGCTGGGAGATGTTTGTCAAATTAAGCTAGAAATTGCAGTTAAAATTATTCTTATAATGCATTTTTTATTAAAAAAGGGATGGCTTTGTGTTTGCTTTTGGTAAGAGGTCTCAAGGACTGTACACTTTTGCATGATGTCTGTTCTAAAGACGCCTATTCCAGGGTATGTTTCAATTATCATTTATTTTATAATGTAAAAAACATGTAACATTCACATTCAAGATCAACTTTGGTGATTTGTACCATCTGCTGCTAATACTAATGCTAATCGTGACCTCTGTGAACCTGCTGTGGTCAGATTGTGAGCTGCTGACAGTGTGTTCTAGCAGTGCACACTCATTACAAGGCTATGTGTTACCGTGTACAAGGTTCATATATTTAAGTTAGTCTGTGACTAAGCATCTTTAGAGTCCACTGTCAATGTTTACGTTTACTGCCGAACAAATTGTAATGTCTTTCTTCTTAATTTTGCATTTAGTAATAATTTGAGGGGCAGGATAAATATATATATATATATATTTGTAAACCCTACAGAAATTTTGATTTAGACTATTGTTCTGTGCCCCAGTCTGAAAGGAGCTTTAGAATTAGTAGATACATTTGAAGGTGAAATTAAAGTCACAATCAAAAGGGTATTCAATCAATAGGGTAACAATCAGGTGTGTGTGGACAACCAATTTTATTTCACTATCCTGGCTTTTTGTCCATACTCTTGGGGCATCCTAGATTGGGATTAGTCGCTTTCATGATTGGCTTGAGCCACCCCCTGCATCCCTTTATGGCTGTGCACAGCCATGCCAACTGTTCAGTTATGGTATACATGGGCACACACAGATCTAGATGGATGCAAGAGATGCCGCTGCACATGGGCCATGGGTTCTCGGGTGAGATAAGTATATTGGGGGACAGGTGGGGTTTCAGACAGCAGGCCATCCTGATTTGAGTTGCCCTGCTGGGTGAAACCCAGCCAGTCGCCCTGACTAGCATCTTATAGCGCTGTGAAACACAGCGGTGGTATCATTATTGCTTGGGCCTGTTTTTCTACATATGGGTCGAGACAGTTTGCAGTCATTGATGGAAAAATGAATTTTAAATTGTGCTAGCACATTCTAAATTAAATTAACATATGTCCATGAGCTGATTCTAAAAAAAAACACGGGTTATGAAGCAATAACATGGTGCTAGGTGTTTTTGTAGTTCTGCACATAGCTGGGCCTAGTGTGGAATGTACATTAGACTTTTAGTGTCTTAGAGCATCAGGAACCCATGTTAATTGTTTTATAGACTATAGAAAATTACATTTGACTATAAATATATATATATATATATATATATATATATATATATATATATATATATATAACCTTGAAAATCTTTTTATAACCATTGAATTTTACATATTTTTAAATGTTACAGCCACAAACCTATGTATTTCATTGTGATGCTATGTGATAGAAGTGTAAAGAATGCAAAAAAAAACTCTCATTGAGAATCCTTGACATGACGTAAAAATTACTGCTTACAAATGCTCTCCAACCAATCTGACTGAGCTAGAGCTATATTGCAAAGAAGAATAGGCAAAAACACATATGCACATTTTTTTTTTTGTATTGTATGTAATATGTTTCCTTTTCTTTCCACTTCACAAATACTTACTAATTTGTGTTGCTATATAAAAGTGGTCCTCAACCTTTCTTTATGCCAATACTGCCTAGCAACAAGCACTTACAACCAAGTACCCCCAAGGAGATCATCATTTATTACCAAGTTACCACAAAAGGTAGGTCAGTGCGCCTGTAGCACTTTTTACAGCAAGAAATATTTTAATATTTTTAACTGTTAAAATAATATACCAAAACCATAATAATCCCCCCTGTTGGTGCACCCCTGAACATTTCTGCGTACCTCCTGTAGTATGCGTACCGCAGCTTGAGTACTCTGTCACATAAAATCTTAATAATATAAATTTACAGGGATTGTCCAGGCAAAATAAAAAATCAGCTATACGTCCCTTCCTTCCAGTGTCACATAAAATCTTAATAATATAAATTTACAGGGATTGTCCAGGCAAAATAAAAAATCAGCTATACGTCCCTTCCTTCCAGTGTTGCCCCACCACCCGGTCCCACTGGTGTAAAACTTATCGGGAGTGGAGGACATATATCCTGTCTGGCTTTTCTGGTCCATGATGGACCAGTCTAGTTTCCACCCCATAGCACACTCACTTCCAGGTTATTTGGGTCCGCCTTGGCACGCCCGCTGCAATGCAAAGAACAGAGTGGCCGTTCTGCAGGGTGGAAAATAGACTCGACCACGGGTGCCACCTTGGACTGAAGAAGCCCGACGAGCGCTCGTTTTCCACTCCTGGTAAGTTTTACACGATTGGCTTTTGTTGTGTCTGGACAATCCCTATCGGTTTGTGGCTGTGACATTGTAAAAAGTTTCAGGGGGTATGAATGCTGCAATAAAATATATATATATATATATATATATATATATATATATATCTTCAGACTATAAATTCCTTTAAAAGTTGCATTTGCATCTAGATTTTGTGGTGTGCATCACAGTTCTGTTTTACTTACTATTTACTCGTTTTAGGAAATATATATCTTGCTTCTAAAATGATAGTTTCATAATTGTAAATATATTTATTTCCTTTTCTGTTGGTGGTTATCAAAAACTTTTCTAGGAAATATTTGTATTTAAATGGTACATGGAAGTTTCTAAATGCATCATATTGTTTCCGTTTTATGGTGCAGCGCATTACACAAATCTGCATAACATGCTGGGGGAATTTAGGCTAAATGTTTCCATGTCTTCTTAATATAGATTGCTTCTAAAACAATCAGAGAACTTCCTCACTTCCCATGGATCTAAAGATTTTTTTTCCTCTAGAGTCTGTCATGTCTTAATTTCCCAAATATTTAGCCAAACATGCTGCCTGCATATGTAGTGTGAAAGATTTCGGCACAATGTGCTTCCAGTTAGCCCTTATCCAGACACATATAATTATTGCTTAATGAGTGAATAGGCATAAACCCATATTTTTCAACTTGTAAAATGAAGTCATTTCACAATTGGTCCATAATAACTTCATTTGCCTGACTATCATCCCGCCTGCATTTTTTTAAAATGTTATAAAACACCAGTCAGAGTATTGGACAACAAATACCTCTGTTACATTTAAGTGGCTGTTAAATGATTAATATTTTCCCATCTGACAGTAATATGTATAATACTAAACTCCATGCAGAAATAATTTACACTTTATTTCATTTTCCACTGTCGAGTTATAGTGTTCACTATAAAAAAACAGCATTAAGTGTGTTTGTATAAAGAAGACTTTTGTGCTAATTTCCAACACTGACTTATTAATTCTATGTGCTGTATTAAATACTCACTATTGCTCGGGAAATAGTGAAGGCGCATAGACTGCTTCCAAATATTTCTTTTCAGACTATAATGAAAAGCATTGCTGTTATTTGTAATACAAGGAGAGCTAAGGAAACTATTAATAATATAACTAATAATATTGTTAATAATAATACTTTGCTACATTGATAATGGCACCAATACTGGAAACCATGTTATAGCTGAAACCACTGAATACAGACATCATAAGAATCGAATACAGTAACTGCATTGTACTTCAAAGTTTTGGGGGCTAATGCTTTACCGCAATATATTAAATGTGGGGTTATATCGGAGTAGCAGTGTAATAATAATTATTGTAAAGCAAGATGGATACACACATTTCCACTTGGTTATTAAAATAAGGTTGTTAGGAATAACATTTTAGGAAAAGTATTTTAAAAAAATGAATTATTGTACTTTGGACTATTATTAATATTAATTATGATGATGATCATGTTTATGTGCAAAACAAAGAAAAACAGCAACACGCATCCTGATGTGTTATAGAAACCATTAATAGTGATTAATATTATCATCAATATGTAACTCAATATTCATAATGTAAATGAAATACCAAAAACGACTATGTTATGGCAGTACACATGCTCATGCTCAGATGTAGTTCTTTCTTTATTTCTTACATATTATAAAAGGAAATGATTGATATGAATTATGGTATTTCATTTGCTTTTGTTAATTATTATCAGCAGCATTATCATCATTATTATTTTTAAAATTGAAAACAAAAAATAAGATAGCAATTCTTAATCATAAAAAAGTATGAATAATTTCAAGATCTAGAACCATTCCTAACAAACAATTTAACAAAGCAATAATATGAATTTTATCATGAGATGTATAGTACAGTGGACTTACCTAATTGCCTTATCAGTAAACAGGAGGAATATTTGTTTTAGTGAATATAGGACCACTTTATGTGGCTAAAGCCATAAACCTATGTAGAGCTATCTCTACTTTTATATTTAAAGTGGACTTAAAGGAGCACTATTGCGAAAAATGACCCAATGATAAAAATCCATATAACTATGCTGGATGAAGTGAGGAGGGGTCACTTATACAACGAGCATCAAAAAAAAATCCAGCCAGGCTTGTTTTTTTTTATGGAAGGAAGAGGAAATCTGGGGTGACAGGTATCTTTTTATGTCATTTTTCTTCTCATACATAAGAAAAATTAAAACATTGTTTCAGTTTGATAAAAACGTGTCCTAGGCCTCTAAACCTGTTCCCCAGCCTCACAATAGATAATTTTTTCCAGGCTGGGACTCCATGTGACAGGGAAATATACAGTAAGCTGCAGAAGTCAATACAGTAGCCTGTGCCACCTACTGAAATAGATGCTAGCTGCTGCAGTGTGTGTTGCAATTTGGATGGAGGCCCAGTCTGAAAAGGTGAGCATGGCTTCTTGAGGCACAATGGAAGGCAAGTTACGCTCCAAGGAATTTTTCAAGGCAAAGTCTTCTTGAAGCAGACCAACACCCTCCATGGCGAGGGTGTTGATAGCTGCCGGTGCCGCTGCACAAATTACAGTCTGGTGGAGTTTCCAAAAAGCTGAAGCCCCCCCGCACATAATTCCCCATGGCACCCATAAAACTTACCTTAACCTTGCTCTCCCGCTGGGAATCCAGCACTGCAATTGGCTGCCTGGTGCTCACGTGGGCAATCACAGCTCTGAGATTGGCTTCCCAGCGCTCACGTGGGCAGGACATTTGGTGGCCATAATGTCACTTCCCACGCTAGTCCCGACAGTCAATCTTTGGCTGCAGAGGTTAAGGTAAGGTTTATGGGTGCCCTGGGGGGTTATGTGCAAGGTGCTCCAGCAATCTGGATGCCCCGACCCAGACTTTCATTTTAGAGGCGCCGCTGGCGGCCACCAACACCCTCATTCGCTTTAAGGTGGGTGTAGGTCCGCTTTAACTAGATTCATATCATAGGAATAGCACCCACCAAACTTGCTTTTTTTAAACAAAAATAGGAAAGTATCTGCCTCTGCTTTCACCCCTGGCTGTCAAAACCCACAGGCTGAATGCTAGCCATGTGACTTTTTCAATGTATTCGAAAAGTGTCCACAATGGGCCATTCTCCCGTGTAGGCAAGGTTACACATCCTGTGATTAAATGACTTGCACAATGGCAAATCACAGCAAGAATCCCACCTGATGCCTGTACCATGTGCCTCTCCTCCATTTCCTGCCGCACTGGAAGTCAGAACGGGGCTCTTAAGTTTGCCCTCTTTTCAATTTTAATTCTTCCAGGACCATGCAAAAAAGGGGTCTAACAGTCACTCTGTCCCTTGGAGCTCTGAGCTTGTGTGAGCATGGGAAATCACAGTGTCTATATCTGCAGAATGTTCTCTTGACTTAAAAAGCCGTGTCATGACATGTCCTTACCAGCTTAGCCGCGACCCAGAAATTTAAGACAGTGTCTTTGTTTAGATAAGGTACATAAGATATTAAGAAATAATTTGAGATTTTGAGATGCATATTTTTCCCAGTTCCGACTGGAGATTAGGTGGTAAGAAGTTAGTATGTGTCTGGACAGGGACTACTTAACATATATTCATCCAAGATCAAAATGTTTCATTTACTTTTTCCTCGATGTACTATCTTAGGCCTGGTTACAGTCAAGGTTCAGTGCTGTACAAATTGCAGACAAAGAGGCAGAACAATAGCAGGGACCCTGCACAAGAGGCTTGCAAGGGCAAGACTTGGTAGCAGCGGTTGTTGCTGTAGATTAACGGATTCAACGGTTGCGTTGTGTTTGGAATCTGATCTGCGGCCAGCTGCAGCTCATTGATGAAGAATTGCAGCACTAATGTGTATCGGCAGACAGTTTGTTAGTGCCTGCGTCTTTCAGCACTAATCAGAAATGCTGCAAAGTAAATTGTGCTAGCCGGCCTCTGCTTAACTGCCCTGTGATCTGAACATGACCCTGACTGTTAAATAATATGTACACATAGCCAGACTTTTGAAGCCAGTGACAGACGCCTAAATAACCACACAAACGGCTTCCTTTCTTGCCAAAACCCTTTATTATGCAAAATAAACAGTCTTTGCTTTATGCACATTCTGGGCAAAATGGAAGAAGCTGGTGGAAAATGCTTGTTTTTGAAAAAAAAAAAAATCTAACTTGGCAGAACACGGAAACTGTCAATTTGGCTTTGAGGGTGCTTTACTCTGAACTCAGTAACTGGTGGATTGGGATTTGACTGTGGCTCTCTGGGTCAGCTTGGGACACAAGCAAAAGGCCAGTTAAAAGGGACCTGTCAAGAGAGAAACATAGATCTTGCCATTATTATGTGAATTCTTAAAGTCCCTGTCCAGATACACACTAACTTCATCCCACCTTATCCTCCACAGGAACAGTGTAAAATCTTCGTTATTATGTGAATAGCTTATTTATATGAAGCAAAGCCACATATTTTGCTTCAGTTTTTAGGCCATAGCTGAGGTGGGAAGGGCATGTAATGATGGGCATGCTTTGCTGTGGTTAGAGAGAGCTGCAGGCCACTGTGGCTTGCTGTTAGACCACTTTTTGCATGGTTCTGGAGAAATAAAATGTAGGAGGGCAAATTTGGAGTCCTGCTACTTCTCTCACCCTGCACTAAAATGTTTGACGCCTGGCAGTGTTTTGGCCCTGATGACATTGCTTTCTTATAACCAAAGAAGTGGAGCATAGCAAGTCCACACACCAGATTAAAAAACATACATAGACAAAAACCTCACCTTGTAGTGCATTTCAGGCCATATGTGGCCCTTAGTGATATTTATCAGGATGATGCTTGACTATCCTATAGGTACCAATGCTGTACATTACCACCACACCATGAAGCAACATGGCAGAGAAATGGTCCTACTCAATGAGTGAGCATCACTAACCCAAGTTTGAAAATAAGTTGAAACAGTGGAACAGGAATGTCCAATATACCACCACTCCCACAGTCACACACCTATTGATATTAGGGGAGGTGGAAGCCAGAGGGAAGAACCAAGGTTGCCAGATCCCCTAACACCCTGAGGCACCATCTCTGGGAAACAACAGACTGGATATATCAAGAACATTTAATAGTGGGTATATAAAACAATAAGTTCATCTAATTGTTAAAAACATTCAATAGCTAACAGTCTATGCAATGTGAATAATAAAATTATATTATTATTACAATACAATACATTAAACAACAATATATAAATGTATGATCTTATTATTTTATGTTTATATGATCTTACTAATTTAATAAATTTTTTTATTTAGAAAAAAATCATATCTAAACAAGAGCATTTGTGTTATGGTAAGCCACAAGTATGGTAAGGTCACAAGTAACCATTGGCTGACCACAGCTTAGCTTTTGTGGCTAGTGTTAGAATATAAGTGTTACTAGTAATATTAGGGTTGTCAAGGGGTCAGGCTTTTGTCTTTGAAATATGATAGACATAGAACCAAGAAATTGACACCAACCAAGTAAATGATTTAGCAATTATACATTTAAAGCCCAACATCTGACAAAGGTTGTACAAATGGAGCAGGGAAAGAACCACCCCAGTGTTTTTTTAAGCTGTGTATACCTAATTTTTGGCTGGGGCTGATGTGTTATTTATTTGGACCTTTATCTGTAAAATCTCCCTGAAGGTGTTCAGATTATAATACATCTATGATTGTAGTCCTATATTCAAGTCATTTAGTATATTGTAAAGTAAATGTTTGGCATGACACACCCTGAATCCGCCACCACAGCCAATGCCGATGCAGCGGGAGAAGGGAAGAATATACCGGACCCCTATTTGTGGCAGATAAGTATGGCCAGAGTGGCAGCCATAACCCGTTCATATTCTAATCTGACAGTACACAAGCCGCGGTAGAGCCGGAGGCAGTGCACCCCAGACATTGTCGCGGCCAATGTCCGCCCTACCCGACCATATAAAGCACAATAATTTTAAAGAAGTAAAGTTTATGTTTTAATTATCTTTTATCATCTCACATTTCGGGACTTTTGAATCCACGCTGGAATCCTTGTTTCTTTTGTCCTGGTGCATATGGGAAAAAGCAGCTTTCCTGGCCATGCATGAATCCAGAATTTCCAGCTTAGCAATTCACAGCGAGACCTAGTTGGTTGGGAGCTGCATGTTTTTGCCCCTCTTTCCTTACTTACATTTTATGTCTGTATGATAAAGTATATACAGTATAGTAATAAGTAAAAACCTCATGGAGGTATGTTGTTGTTTGCATTTGCATTATTACAACCAGGGAGTAATTATAACTGCTGTGGGATAGGTGTTAAAAAATCAGTATATGTCTCTCCGTCCACCTCTATTTTGGTGTTGTCTTTCCATTTTTATGTAAATGTCTTCTTTTCACCCTTTGACTGTTTCCAAGAGTTGAGTCTGGCTTTAAATGATCTTTGTTTAATAGATACATGGCTAATTCCTGGTTGGTCCCAAAGGGCCATTTGCCTAATCCAGACTTCAATAAGTGCCAAAAAATCTGACACGTACAGTGCTGTTTAAACACCTATCGAGTGGCATGATGCACATGTAATCAATGTCTTAAAACCATGCGTTCCTTCGCCATGTGCAGATTATGCGGAGCGACGCTTTGGGAATCTTTATATTCTGTGGCTCAAAGCTGTCTTTGTATGCTTCTTGCATGTTTGTGAGCTACAGGCTATTCTATTATTTCGATTTACCTGGTATGCACTCAGCGTCACAGGAGCTGAGAATTATGAAAATTTCAAATTTTTACAACTATAAAAAACAAAATACATAGCAATGGCAGGCCACAGAACATTATTCTTCATCTGTGGTCCCCAACGAGTTGCGCAGCTCCTGCATCTCGCCCACCAACTGAAGGACCCTGACACTCAGTTGTGCCACTCTGGCACGTGTGGTCCCTGTTAAAAAACGTAAATTAAAATATTGGTATAACCTTGTTGGGGTCATACTGCAGTGCCCCCCCCCCCCCCCCCCCCCGTATGGTACAAACACCTAAGTCTGGACTTCAAAAGCCAGAGGGCCCTCGCCACCACGGCCCGGGTTTTGCATAGTGCTCGATTAGAGAACCCCTGGCCCGCATTCTGCAGGCGGGCATCAGGAGCAAGGGTGAGTGACGCATCTTGCGGTTCCTGCAACCAAATATAAAATAATTACACAAAGCAAAGGTAACCAACTAAAACAATAACTCCTACAACAAATTAAGATTCAAGTTCAACAATCCAAATATAATTCACAAAGGACATAAGTGTAAAAAAATATAGCAATTATATGGATGTGTGGGAAAATAAAGGTTTACATGCTAAGGACTAATTAAGGTCAGCATTAAAATGCTTCGATAAGGCATACATGAAATGTATTGATTCAGGTATGCATTGCTATACAATTTATGGCCTCGGCCATGCTGATCCATGCAATGCCTTGGTGCTAAAGGCGCGCAAACTCCTCCACATAGCCGCAAAACATGTTCAACAATAGCAATCCGAGCCCTCAAAGGTCCCGTACGTGGATCGGAAATTAAACGGATTTATAGGGTGGTGGTCCATCGGAAATCAGCTCTCTGAATCAAACGGGAACCCATCCCAATAACGGAAGTTATCTGAACGAACGAAAAATTTCCGATTTGGATTGGAAAATGTTCCGAACTTCCGCAAAACTTCCGATTTCCTTTGGATCATCAAAAGAGCATATACATATTAGTTTGAACATTCGTGCGAGTTGAAAAAAAGACTAACACCCACCCAAACTTTCACAGACAGCTACGGAAGTCCGGACGAATGTGTCTCTGAATCGAGCCCAATAATCTCATATTTCCAATTACTGCAATTAGGTGCTGGTGGAGTGATGTCTAACCAAGGTGATTTTGAGTAGAAAAACACAGGAACCATGGGTTCAATGATAACCTCTACCTCTGTGTTTTTTTTGTCCATGATCAATATTTGTTGTTTCTTGCTGTATGCTTTTCTGAACTTTTTTATAATTCCCTTTAGCTGTTCTTATTGGACTTTAAATGTTGTGTCCTTTTTCAAAGGTATGCAAAATCATTCTATGCCTGGTAGAAATGTCATGATTGGCTAGGGAAATCTGATTTGGCATTGATAACGGTGCATTTTAATGGAGGAAACATTTGCAGTGCTTTTTATCATGCATTTTCCAATTAGATCAGACTGTAGGTCCCAGACAAGCTAAACGAACTCAAGACTCATCTAACCTAATACACATATCATGCGTCCAGATTAGATAAAACAAAATTGGGGACAAGCCAGAGTGGCTGGATTAAAGTTTGCCATCCTTTTTTCACCTTGTTTAATTAGCCAGAGATTAGTGTACAAGAAATTTTGAACTGAAAAACTCAATCAAATAGTTTCATGAAAAATCCAACAAGTCCAGTTGCCTTGAATAATTGCTACAGATATAATAGCTTTGTGATTTTATATAGAGTTTACATTTTATATGTGCTTTTTTTATTATTCTTTATTATTCTGATCCCATCTGTTTGACATTGAAAAAAATGTTGATAGTGTCAGTATCAATAATTCAGCTATTTGAGTATATTATAGCCCTGCCGAGCACTCCAAAGTCACACCAATGTAATAATAACCCCCGATTCTAAAAAAAAAAAAAAAAAGGCAGGCAGCCTTGGCCAGATGCATGCCAGTCGAGCTGCTAAGTATTTTTATTTTCACATGAACTGGGGTCTACACTCCAATCCCTCTTCCAGCTTTTTATACACAGATATTTGGACTAGGAGTGAGCCTCCCGGACCACCTATCGTGAAACCTATAACCACATCAGTTATTTGCTTTCGCAAGTAAGTTTCTTAAACAAGAATTATGATGATTATGTTCACATTGCCATTCATTCATAATTTTTTCCCCACCTTTTTTTTCTCCCTGAGATCTAAATGGGGTTTGAAGGAAACTTTCATTCATGGGATTAAGGGCTAGTAAAGTCTAGCTGCAAACTTGTTTTAAAACATAACCCCCGAAGCCCTTGCTTCACTGGCGATCAGAAATAAAATCTGGAGTTCAACAAATGTCCATTTATAAATAGGATCTAGTTAAAAATCAATGAAGGCTTGTACGGCACGGCATCACACAAATGTCCAGTGTGAATTCCCTCAGAGTTTCTGGCTAGTAAAAATGAAATTCAGGATTATTTTAGCCATAATAAACAAATGGTTATGTTGGATGAGAGATCAGTCCATCCTTCCAGGTTAGACAAATACCAAAACTTAGATCACTAATTGTGTTCCTTTTGAATCGTGTGTTTCGTTTGGGGATTATATATATGGGGGGGGGGGGGGGGGGGGATAGGAACTTTGTGGCTTTATTGTTCATTTTGTCAGGTGCGTGGGTGGGACACACTGAATGGACACTTCAAATACACCCATCTATTCGCTCAATGGGTATTTTATGGCCATCAGAACTGTAAGTTCTGAAGTGGACTGAATGTCCAAATGATTGGAAATTTCAATTCCATGTTTGGGCATTGCGGAACGGCATTCCGCAGTGGTCAGTCAGAAGCTGTGGACTGCCTGGTGTCACCTGGTAGGCAGCTCTCTTCTCATGCTGGCCACATGAATGAATCAATGTGACACAGTGCATAGACGTGCGACTTTGAGGTTGCACCTGAGTGGCTTGTGGGATACATACACAGGAGCGCAATGTTTGCAAGTAGGCTGTAAGGTGATAAGCATGCAGCAGTTTGCATGCTTGTCACTGACTTTTTATATTTTAAGTTTTCAAATCCTTAAAAGAAAAAAATGCTTAAAAATCATTCTGCAGAAATATCGGCCAATGCGGATGCAAATTAGATGGCCTGAACTAAATGTTAAAGCGCAACAGCTCATATGTTAATAAACACTACAAACAAGTCAATAAATTATAAAAATGAATAATGTAGGAAATCACCAAGTTTGGTGGGTGTTCCCAATTTTTTTGCATTCAGTTTTAAACACAAATTATTAATCAACCAACAGCACAGTAAGAAAGTGGGGATATCAGCATGTGTTCCTCTACAGGACTCCACGAAAATAATTTTACAGTATGTAATAAAGTCTCATTTTATGAAAATTCCCAACATTTTATTGTGGATGCCTAAATGTGTGCTGCGGCCCGAAATAAGATGGCTTCAACTGTCAGTACTCAATAGGGTTAAAGTCTGCGGGTGGTCAGGGCGTGGAGGACGATAAGTTGGATCCCAGCTCTAAATGCTGCTAGTCAACAAGGCGTCTGGCTCTTCTTCACCCCCCTGGTTTTTTATGGATGCAGGTAAATGAGCAAGTCATCTGCTTGCTGGCAGGGGACTTGCTGGTCCCTACTATCCTTTGAACTAGTATAGGAGTCTTAAGGAATTTTATCACTCCATCTCCATCCCCTTGAAACATATGTACAGAGGAGTCAAATCCATCACACAACGTGATGCACACATTACATTGCAATGTATGCTATCTGAGCTATTTACATACCAATAGCTGGCTCATGACTGCTTTACAAAGTATAACAGCTGATTTCAAAAGAAACCCTTAAAGAGGCACATTGCAGGTTTTAAGGAGTTAATAAAAACTCCCCAAACCTGGCTTGCTCACCCCCCTGCCCCCCCCCCCCCCCCCGGTATTATATTATACAACTTTTGACTTACCTGTTCGGGCTCATCATGCTCCTGCATTCCTCGATTCCCGCGCTGTATCCATCAGGCAGCACCATCTTGCTGTTCTGTCATGCTCTGCGCTGACCCCTAGGGTCTCGCGGTTGTCACTGCATAGGCTTCAATGACACTCGGTGCAAATCCTGCAAGATTTGAAGAGGTGTGTACAGCTAAGGCTAAGGGGGGGGGAGGCGGGTGCAAAGGGGCCAGTAATGCTGCTGGATGTCTGCGTTTTAGATAACACCAACATCCAAAAGGCAGTGGCAAAGTGGGAAAGGATGTTTAGAGAGGAATATGAGAAAAGGTCTGATGTTCCTTTTTAAGATAAATAAGTTGCTCATTAGCTGTAAAAATGTAACACAATGTAACTCTTAGCATGGAGCTGGCAGGATTTTCAGAATGAGAATCTTGTTTGTTATAGTCTCAGCAGGAGGGAGAAATAATGCATCCCAATATATTAACCTCCCATTCCAACATATGGTTCTCTGAGCTCTGTTGCCACTGTAGCTTGTAGGAACTTACTGGAACAAAGGTTCAATCAGAAAGTGCAGCCCCATTGGGTGTGGCAGACTGCATAGCAACATGAACTGGGTGGGGAGTCTGTAGACCCAAAAAGGTGACATACAATTTAGTTAATAGAGGCAGTATACTTTTGTGAATCCTTTAAAGAAGACTAAACGCTTCTGACAGGTTAGTAGGATCCAGGTCCATGGAGACTAACCCACCTACCGATGCTGCCTGTGAGCCTGATCCCCCTTACGATCCCTTGTACAGCTCTATGAAAGAAGATGACTGTATATAAATAAACAATGATAATAATTTTGGGCCCACTGATTGTGTGCGAGGGTAGATTAACTTTTATTAGTGTACTGTGGAACAGGGCTCTCCCTACCACATTGCATAGGCAGGTTTAGGCATGATTTAAAGAATGAGTGGCTTTTGTAGACCATGTCTGGATTGATGTATGTCACAATTATTTGACTTTTGACTAAAATATTCGGGTGCAAAACCTTCAAGCCAATCCATACCTCTACCAAAGAAGAGAAGTCAAACTTAATGTATCCCATAAATTACATCTTACAAACATCATTGTTGACCTTAACTCTCAGCACTTGCATGCTCCCTTTGCACTGTGAATTTGCGTTTAATACCGAACTGAAAGGTGCTGCGTAGCTTAAGGAAGTGTGATAGACAGTTCTGTTTCAGTGTGTGTCATCTGTCTTCCTTTGTTCTTGTACACCTTTGAGAATCGCAGACAAGGTACCTATGTGTGTGTTCATAGACCCCAAACCTTGCGCCTGAGATTCCTGGAAATGGGCCAACACAGAATGTTTGTTTGGAAAGGAATCTTGCATTTATCTTGTTTTCAGCTGCTAAATGTTTTTGTTGAAAGAACAGCACGATACTTTATCTCAAGTCTACTTATTTTAACCTACGTCTTAATTTAGCAATGAGTTTACTGCCGAATTACAAGATGATGCTCAAAGGCTTGTGTTCCTAAACATTGTTTTATCTTCAAGGCCAAGATGTTGATACGAGTCTGTTAATTATAGTTGTTTTTGAGCAAATGTATATTTAGTGTCTGGTGCACGTGGAGATTGTGTGAAAATCTCTGCATGGAGATCTCAGGCATTGTAGTGCTGCAATCAATAAACACTTTTTAAGGCATTTGCTATTGTTTAGCTGGAACTTCACCCTTAAAGCCCAATTCCACCATAAGTTGTTATTTTTCATTAAGACATAGCTCAAAAGCAGCTTAGGCTGGCAGTTTTTTTTGCTTATAGCACCCACTAATGGTTTATCTCTATTATAAGTACTACGCTATGTTTTCCTATGTCTCTATGGGTTGTGCAGTCCTGCTATTTAATTAATTGTTTTGTGTCCCATGTGTAAGAGACAGAATGTTAATTGTTGGTTGATGCACACTTGAAAATAGAAGAAATAAAGAAAAGTATAATTTTGTTGGGGTTCAAAAATTCCACTGTGTGTCTACTCCTTCCACACCCAAGGCAACATCAAATGTATAGGAAAGGGGGAAGATTGAACACCCAGGAAGCGCAACTGTATTCCAATAGAATATACTTTTTAATGATCTGGTGTCCTTTTAGGCATTATAATATTACCATGGCTATCGTTGTTTGCAGTAGACAGGGTAATAGTACAAAAGAAAAGGATGAAATGCTATCTTGTTATCAATTAGGAACAGCAATGATTGATTATAAGTCATATAGTCCTAAAGGCAGTACAGTGCCACACAAGATATCAAAAACAATGAGCAAGGTAGGAACAGGCTTACAGGCTAAAGACACTAGGTGGATACAGAAGTCACAAAACCTTCAACGTTTTGACTTATTCCAAGCCTTCATCAGGAAAAGCGGTAACTTTCATCCTACAAAGGTGTGCTTAAATAGGGATACTCCATTCTTAGAGACAGAAACCTCTAATAATTTTGTGTTGAAACAACAATGATGACATTGTCACTGTACACCATAATGCAAAATGGACATAAAGCATGTGTAGAATTTAGGGGTGTAACCCCAGCCTTGTTGTGGGAGCCTCAAAAAACCTGAATTGTTTGCTGTTGTGAAATGTATGTTATAAGGTTGAGGCAGCCTTGAAAATATGCCAGGGGCGGTAGTGAAATATGGAGATCCTCTCAGAAAATCTTGAGTAAAGAGAACTTTAAACATGTCCACTCCAGCAGTCAGAAATACGTTATCTTCCTTGGGGGGGGGGGGGGGGGGGGGTTACAAATTGAGTATATACAATGGCTTTCTGGCAGCTGGGACCCTGCCCCTATGTGACCCCTGGTTACCAATCACATTGTTGGATGGATGGTAAACACAATCATGTTTAAGCCCCTCTGGTAAATGTGATTGGGAGCCAGAAAGGGGAATCCTTGTGGTACCCAATATTGGGCTTGCAGGTCAGTATGCTTTACAGAGCTGAAACACATTGACGGGGGGCTGGCTTTGCCCCCCACCTTGATCCCCCAGCTGTTTACTTCAAGGCGGATGCGCTGAGGGACTCTGGACACAGGCGACCGAGGAGAGATGCAGACCATTAGAGGACCAACTACCTCTGCTAGAAGTTTGTTCCAAGAATCTATTACCTCTGTCCGCCGGGTTTCAGAGTTGGCGGCCTTGTCCATTCAGGCCCCTTATTTTGAGAGGCATCAGGACAAAGTGTTTTTTTCCGTTTTAAACCGGATTTCCTTCCTTTTGGCCTTTCATCTAAACCAGGACATTGTTCTTCCTTCCTTGTGTCCTAAGCTTAGTAATGACAGGGAAAGGGTTTTACATTCTTTGGATGTAGTTTGTTGCGTTAAATTATTATTAATTATTATTATTAGGTGACTACTTCGGCCTTCCGTAAGACGGATGCCTTTTTTGTGGTGCCCTCCGGGCCTAGCAGGGGTTTGGCACCTGCCATGTCCTCCATTAGTAAATGGATACGTCAGGCCATTATTTGGGGCCTATTCTGCTAAGGGGAAAGTTCCCCCTTTTCGGGTCACTGCTCATTCTACTCGTGCTGTTGGGGCTTCTTGGGCTTTTCAGCACCAGGCTTCTGTTGAACAAGTTTGCAAGGCTGCAACTTGGTCTTCTGTGCATACTTTTTATAAGTTTTACAAGGTTGATGTGCGGGCCTCAGCGGATGCTGCTTTTGGCCGCAAAAAGCTGCATTAGTTTAAGTTATGCATTATTTCCTTGGTGGGATCCCCACCCTTTATAGACACTGCTATTGGATGTCTCAAGTGTCATGAATATTTGGAAGCGGGGTGTGTGACATACTAGGAATAATACCATTTTGTGAGTACTCACTTGTAAAGTGGGTATTATGAGTATGTCACACACCCCGATTCCCCCGCCCTTTTTTGTTCTGGGACCCTTTGTATGGTGAATCTTATTTTTCTCTTTTTGATTATACAATATAATTGGCTTCTCCTGGTTCCTCACTGCTATCTTATACTGGGGAATGGTGGGAGGTCCCGGGTACTTATGGATCGGGAGGGGCTCCTTTTTTTCATGTAATCTCTGCAAGATCGCCCTCTACAGGCCGGTTTCCTAAGTGTCATGAATATTTGGAAGCGGGGTGTGTGACATACTCGTAATACCCATTTTACAGGTGAGTACTCAAAAATGGTATTTTTTTCTCTTTGTGTCTGTGTCTTTTTTTTTTTTTTTTTTACATTTAACCCCTTGTGAACTGGTAAGGGGTCCATGAGTCCCCTTATACCAGTTCACAAGGCTGTGGGATGGCAAGTTACCTGTGGCTAGCGGGTGACTTGCCATTAACCCCCAGCACCCCCATTACCTGCCTCCCCAAAGCCCGGGGGGGGGGGGTCAGAAGAGCCCGTGGCCACAGGCTATGCAGGCTTGTAGCCTGCAGGGGCCACAAAAGCTGGCCCCTGCGCCCTGTTTCTACAAACCCTGCATAGCTGGTCCCGAGCTGGTTACTTCGGGTAAGGGGGACCCCATGTCATTTTTTGGGGGGGTTTTAACCCTTACAAATCCAAAGAAAAAATTGGGTCCCCCCCTGAATTCTTAGTATACAGTACGTCCTGCTCCAGATTAGATTACTTACACTTGGGTATTACTTCACCAGATGGTGCTGGACTGCAGAGACATCGAAAATAGGCTCCTCCCGGGCCCCTCAAATACCAGGGACCTCCCACAAAATCCCCAGATCTTCTCTGCAGTCTGGACTGCGAAGGACAAGAAGATGGCTCTCTTCTCGCAGGTGAGCGGGGCTATTAGCCTGCGGCCCTGTAGGACAATTCCCACCCGTTCCATCATTAATGTGCCTCCCAGCCTTGGCTGCACTGGTCGGGTGATGGTAGGCAGCACCGCTGTCAGGTGTTCAGGAGCACTGCTCCACCGCAACCTCCCACCAAAGGGTAGGCAGTATAGGCTTATGGTGAGCCTCTATGGGATGCCCCTCCTGCTCTATTGCCCCTGTCTATCGGTGGGTCCTGTCAAGTGGCGGTGTCCTCCCTCGCTGTCCCTTGTAGCTCTCGGGGGGGGGGGGGGGGGGTGTATGTGAATTTGCCTTGGTGCTTCACTGTATTATGTACTTATGGTGTCAGTCGCCTCGCTGACTTGGTTGCACTGGTTGCCTTTTTAAATTTGCCGCCGCTGCACGCGCTTCCACAGTGTTCCGCGCATGGCGGCGGCGTTACCTCAGGCGCTGGTGCGCCGTTATTGGCTGCTTGTCATGTGTATGGCTTTGCGCTCTTCGGGGGGGCGGGGCTCGCGGTTGTCGCGTTCCGCGTCACTGTCCCCATGGCCCGCCCCTCGAGGTATACCCATTTTCTCTTGGATCCGGCTGCTACGTGACTGGCATCTACCTACCATGTTCCGTGAGTGCCCTATTGGCTTCTCTCGACTCTACTCCCTCTATTTAGTTATTTAACTTGTGAGGCCTAGTGTGTAATTTACTCCCACTTCCCTAGCGGGTTAGTGGGGCATCCTGGGTTGCTTTTATAGCTTGAATCCCTATCTGCCTATTGTGCCGCTATAATCACCATATGGAGGCGTCTCAGGATAATGTGCTCGGGGTTCCTTCGGGACAAGCCCGACTGTGTGTAGCTTGTGAGGTGTCCCCTACTAGTGCTGACAATGTGCGGGTCTGTGTACCTTGTGACCAGCAGGTGCTTGCGCTGCAGCCTGGTTTACCAGTGCCTCGGCCTGCGCCTCGTATGGCTTCACCTACTCCCCCAAGCTTAAATCTGACTCCCATTGAGTTGCATACAAGTGGGGATTCTTAGCCTGATGTGTCTTCCAGACTGGCTAGTGTTGAGAAGTTGCTTGCTAATACCTTGGCGCGTAAGGCCTCTGCAAAAAAGCGGCACTTAACGCCTGATGTCACTAGGTCGGTCCTAGGGTTATCTAACACCTCTGTCATGCACTCCCCTGACTCTACTACTCTGCGGGATGCTGAGGACCGGCGCATTGATCAGCTGGCGTCCCATGCCTTTGCATGTGTGGGGACGGTGCTGTGCCCGCGTTGTGATATTTTTGTGTGTTATGTCCTCTCTGCCTTGGATGATATCATTAGAATGTGTGGCAGAGCCTCTGCCCTTGTGGTGGCTATTCGCCGCTCGGTTTGGCTGCGCCAGTGGGCTGCTGACAACGCTGCCAAGAAAGCCCTCACTGGTTTTCCCTTCAAAGGACTACGCCTGTTTGGGGACCACCTGGACCTGTTTGCTAAGGGAGGCAGGTTACCCCAGCGCAGGCGGCAGTCTCGGCCCTTTCGGGGTCAGGGCTCGTTTTCCTCCCCCTACCGTGGTGCTAGGCAAGGGAGGGGGGTTTCCCTTACTGGGGCCCGAGGAGACTTCTGGGGTAGGGGCAGAGGACGTGGATGCCCTAGCTCCTCCTGGGGCTCCAAGCTTAAGACCTCAGGCATGAAGGGGCGCCCTCACCCATCCGGGTGGGGGGACGGCTTCAGCACTTTGCTCACGTCTGGAGGCTTCATATCTCAGACTGGTGGATTCTGGAGGTAGTGTCCTCCGGTTACAAGATAGAGTTTGCTGCCTGCCCCCCCCCCCCCCAAGATTCATCAGATCCCGGATTTCTCAGGACCCTGTGTCAGCTCAGGCTCTAGTGCAGGCGGGTGCAAAGCCTTCTGGAGCTGGGGGTCATCTGCCAGGTCCCTTTACGAGAAAGGAGCAAGGGCTTCTATTCCAACCTCTTCACCGTGCCCAAAAGAGATGGGTCAGTCAGACTCATCCTGGACTTGAAGATCCTCAACAAATTTGTCAGGTGCAGGCGCTTTCGCATGGAAACTCTGCGCTCTGCCATCAGTTCCCTGCGTCCGGGGGACCTCATGACGTCTGTGGACATCAAAGATGCTTACCTTCATATTCCTGTGTTTCCAGGTCATCAAAGGTTCCTCAGGTTCGCTCTGGAGGATCAGCACTACCAATTTGTGCCCTTTGGTCTCACTTCAGCTCCCAGAGTGTTCACCAAGGTGCTGGCAGGAGTGATGTCTCTGCTCAGATCTCAGGGCATCCGCGTGCTGCCCTACCTGGATGACATTCTCATCACTTCCCAGTCCCTACATCAGGCAGAGTTGGATACTCAGATGGTAGTGTCAACTCTGGAGTCATTTGGCTAGGTGATCAACCATCCCAAGTCTTCTCTGTCTCCCTCCTTGGTGACTCCCTTCCTGGGAATGACTGGATACAGTTCAGGCAAGGATTTTTCTTCCTCAGCAGAAGGTGGACAGTCTGATTGCGCAGGTTCAGTTCCTGCTATCTTGTCATCATCCCTCCATCAGGCAGGGAATGCAGCTGGTGGGCCTGATGGTGGCGTGCTTCGAGGCGGTCCCTTATGCTCAGTTCCACTTGAGGCCTCTGCAACTCCACCTCTTGTCAGTATGGGACAAGGATCCTGTGTCCCTGGACCAGGTCTTTATGCTTTCCCCCCTGGTCAGGCGGTCCCTCTCATGGTGGCTGGACTCCAGGAACCTGTTGGGGGGCAGATCCTTTCTGGCCCCCTCCTGGGAGACGGTCACCACGGATGCCAGTCTGACAGGTTGGGGGGGTTTCTGGAAGTCCCTGCAGTTCCAAGGGAGGTGGGGCCCTCATGAGGCCCACACGCCTATCAACATATTGGAACTGTGGGCGATCAAGTTGGTTCTGACTCAGTTGACTCATCACCTTTGGGGCCTGCCTGTTCAGGTACGCTCGGACAACCAGATAGCAGTTGCCTATATCAATCATCAGGGAGGGACCTGGAGCAAGATGGCCCTCCAGGAAGTGTCTCTGATCCTGGCCTGGGCGGAGGCCAATGTTCCCTGCATATCTGTTGTGTACATCCCGGGGGTGGAGAATCTGCAGGCAGACTCTTGATGTCTACCTCTGTTGATACCATGATAAACGCTAGGAAGAAGTCTTCTTCTTCCATTTATTATAGGGTTTGGCATGCCTACATTAACTGGTGTGAGTCTAAGTCTCTTCCCTGTGGTGTGTTCTCTATTCCCAGGATCCTGGAGTTCCTGCAGCATGGGTTGGAGATGGGGCTCCAACTCAGTACTCTAAAGGGTCATGTTTCTGCCCTGGCTGTTTTCTTCCAGAAGTCCTTTGCCCAGCATTCTCTGATCAGGACTTTTTTCCAGGGGGTTACTCATGTACGTCCCCCACGTAAGCCCATGTTGCCTGTTTAGGATTTGAACTTGGTCTTGTCTGCCTTGCAGGGTGCTCCCATTGAACCTGTGCAGGAGGCTGCCCTGGCCATTGTTACTCTCAAGGTTGTCTTTTTGGTGGCTATCACCTCTGTTAGGCATGTTTCTAAGTTGGCGGCGCTTTCCATCCAGCCCCCCTACTTTGAGAGACACCAGGACAAGGCGGTGTTTTCGCTTCAAGCCAGACTTTCTGCCTAAGGTAGTGTCTGCTTTTCATTTGAATCAGGACATTAGCCTCGATTCAAAGACACATTCGTCCGGACTTCCGTAGCTGTCTGTGAAAGTTTTGGTGGGTGTTTGTCATTTTTTTGCTTTTTTTCATTAATTTTTCATTCGTACGAACGTTCGGGAATGCGCTTTCGATGAACGGAAGCAAATCTAAACATTTCCGTTAGTTCGGATCATTTTCCAAACAAAATCGGAAATTTTTCGTTCATTCAGATAACTTCTGTTGTTGGGATGGGTTTCCGTCTGATTCAGAGAGCTGATTTCTGACGGACCACCACCCTATAAATCCGTTTCATTTCCGATCCACTTACGGGACCTTTGAGGGCTCGGATTGCTATTGTTGAACATGTTTTGCGGCTATGTGGAGAAGTCTGCGTGCCTTTAGCACCAAGGCATTGCATGTATCAGCATGGCCGAGGCCATAAATTGTATAGCAATGCATACCTGAATCAATACATTTCATGTATGCCTTATAGATGCATTTTAATGCTGACCTAAATTAGTCCTTAGCATGTAAACATTTATTTTTCCACACATCCATATAATTGCTATATTTTTTTAGACTTATGTCCTTTGTGAATTATATTTGGAATGTTGAACTTGAATCTTAATTTGTTGTAAGAGTTATTGTTTTAGTTGGTTACCTTTGCTTTGTGTAATTATTTTATATTTGGTTGCAGGAACCGCAAGATGTGGCACTCGCCCTTGCCCCTGATGCCCGTTCTTTGCCTGCAGAATGCGGGCCAGGGGTTCTCTAATCTGGCACTATGCAAAACCCGGGCCCTCTGGCTTTTGAAGTCCAGATTTAGGTGTTTGGACCATACAGGGGGGGGGGGGCACTGCAGTATGACCCCAACAAGGTTATCCCAATATTTTAATGTACGTTTTTTAACAGGGACCACACGTGCCAGAGTGGCACAACTGAGTGTCAGGGTCCTTCCAAGTGGTGGGCGAGATGCAGGAGCTGCGCAACTTGTTGGGGACCACAGATGAAGAATAATGTTCAGTGGCCTGCCATTGCTATGTATTTTGTTTTTTATAGTTGTACAAATTTGAAATTTTCATAATTTTTTACAATTTTATATTCTATGATGGAATAAAAAAAAATGTTACATTGTCATTTCATTTACAAAATACATTAACACAAAACTAATGGGCCCAGAAATATTTAAAGATGAATATTCACATGACCGAGAAGTGATTTGGGTAAGTTTTAGGGGGCTAAAATGGAAGAAGAACCTAACCGAGAAGTGGTTTGGGTGAGCTTTAAGGGTCCAAAAGGGAAGATGGAGGATAGTGCTAAGTGGTTTGGGTGAGTTTTAAGGGTCCAAAAGGGAAGATGGAGGACAGTGCTTTAGCTAAACGTTGTAGTAGAAGTGAGGGTGGCAAATATGTAGGCGAGCACTTTAATGAGTTAAGTTTGTAGTGCACAGGCGCAAGATCGTAAGGATTTCCGTCTGGACGATTATTTATTGAAAAAGGGAAACAGAATCTAGCGGGAAACGTAAAGGATTCGTTGGAGGATACGATGGGAAAAGGGCAAAAACAAAAGCCTACGTTGTAACATGTGAAAATGAAACGTAAAAGTCTGGATGGAAAATGACATCCTCGTATTCGTAACCTGCCGTACGAACGGACGGAAACTTTACAGAAGGTTTTCAATGCATGCACAAAATCGCTCGTACACTCATACGAGAACAGAAACATTTCCAAAAAAACAGATCGGAACTAAAACGGAAGTTTTTTTTTGTCTCTCTGAATCGAGCCTATTGTTCCTTCCTTCCTTGTGCCCTAATCCTAGTAATGCTAAGGAGAGGGTCTTGCATTCTTTGGATGTGGTTAGATGTCTGAAGTACTATCTGGTGGCTACTGCACCTTTCAGAAAAACTGATGCTCTTTTTGTAGTCCCTTCTGGTTCTAGGAAGGGTTTGCCACCTGCCAAGTCTACTATCAGCAAATGGATCCGTCAGGCTGTGATTCAGGCCTATTCTGCTAAGGGGAAGAATCCTCCCTTCCACCTTACTGCTCATTCTACTCGTGCTATTGGTGCCTCTTGGGCTTTTCAGCACCAGGCTTCTGTTGAACAAGTTTTCAAGGCCGCTACTTGGTCTTCTGTTCATACCTTTTCAAAGTTTTACAAGGTTGAGGTTAGGGCCTCAGCTGATGCTGCTTTTGGCCGTAAGGTTCTGCAGGTGGCAGTGGTCTGACCTGGCTGTTGTTACCTTTGGGGATCCCACCCTACTTTATGGACACTGCTATTGGATGTCCCAAGTGTAAGTAATCTAATCTGGAGCAGGGCATACTGTATACTAAGAATAATACAATTCTGTGAATACTCACCTGTAGAATTGGTATTATGAGTTGTGAGGATCAGCTCTGGTAGACAGCAGGATGTTAGCAGTATAGAGGCTCAGAGGCGAAAAGTTCAACTTAAAGTCCGTGTTTATTCACACAAAAAGTCCATAACACAAAATATCCTTTTTGGGTTACATCACCTTTTCGGAAAAAGTGCCACAGGATTACATCAGACAGGCAATGGCCTTTCTTAGTTTTTGTCCAAGCTTGCACACTTGTAGCCGAATCCACCTTGGGTCCACATGAAATAGCCTGTATAAGAGCTTCCAGCCAGGCACACAGAGTCTCAATCCACAAGTGAGCTCTAGACACAGCCAGTGCACAGCTGACTCCCCAGGCTATTTATGCGGCCCGCAAAACCCGGACCTGGGTAGGGGATGGAGTCCCACCCTGCTCTACTCCATCCCAGTAAAGCCGTCCCGGGTTAGCCTTTCGGCTATACTAACATTATAGCAGCAGACTGCCATTAGCAGCTGATGCTGGAGAAAACTATACAGCTTTACTGCACCAAGGCCAGGTACCTTGGTGCCACATACCTACCGTCAATGACGGCACCTTGCACCTTACCACAGAGTATACAGTAAGTCCTGCTCCACCCCACCCTTGGTTTTGTATTATCCTGGATCCTTTGTATGGTGATTATTCTCATTGTTATAGTTACCTGTTTGGTTCTGTTTGATTCTCCTGGCTTCTCGTTAACTGCTTTTCAATGCTGGGGATTTTGTGGGAGGTTCCTGGTATTTGAGGGGCCGGGAGGAGCCTATTTTCGATGTCTTTGCAGTCCAGCCCCATCTGGCGGAGTAATACCCAAGTGTAAGTAATCTAATCTGGAGCAGGACGTACTGTATACTCATAATACCAATTCTACAGGTGAGTAATCACAGAATTGTGTTATTTTAATTAAGACCTTATGCTCTGTCGCCCAGCAGCTATAAAAGGAACGGGGGGCTACTGATAAATATGTGGTACCGTTCTAATCGGTAGAAATGGGGATTTCTCATGCAATATGGTTTTCTTTAATAAAATACATTTTTTATTTAAAATAAAGGAGACAATTTTCTAAAAAAAAATTTATTTATTTTTTTTACTTAATAATAATATTGTAAAAAACTGAATTAAATTTACAAACAAGACATTTCATGTTAAAGCCTAAACTCTGCTGCAAAAAAATATATATATACTTTTGGTTGAAAAATCGCAAGGTGCGCACTTGCAGAGCTGAAATTTTCAAGTAAAATTGCCGTTACGCACATGCTTTACTTTGGGGTGTTTGGCTACTCTTCCCTTGACAGTAACTATGCAATTTGGGTATCGTTCTGTTCAGGGGACCTTGCTTTTTCAGATTAAACTTGTTTTTTCTTGTTTGTATATAGTTTTTTTTAGGAAAATGTGGCTTTGATTCTGCTTTTTTATCCTTTTTTTAGGGAAACTCTTTGCAACCAAAGATTACATTGAGGGATTACTTCCAGAAAACTGTGGCCACATCAGCAAGCCTGGTACACCTAGAAAGCTTGAGGTATGTACTTCCAGAGAATTTATAGTTTGTTGGGGGTATTTCAAATGTAAAGGGTTGTTTTTCTGGAAAAACTGCAAGGTGCGCATATCGCAGTTGTATTTTATCTGAAAATCCCCTAAAGCTCTGTTTCAGTTTGGGGGAGTCTCCTGGGCAGGAAAGGGTGTCTACCTATACATATGTGGTACTGCTGTAACCGGAAGAAATTGGGATTTCACACGCAATAAGATTTTTTTGACAAACTTACATTTTTTATTACAAAAAAACACTACAAATTGTAAAAAAATATTTTTAAATTTTTTTTTCACATATTTCACCCAAAAATATTGAGAATACACCTAAAAAATGACAAACAAAACATTTCATGTTAAAGCCCAGACTATGCTGAAAAAAAAAAAAACTATATATAATTTTCCTGGGAAATCCCTTCAAAAATCACATTTGAACATGGGGAGCGCAAAATAGTGCAAAATGGTCTGGCAACAAAGGGTGACAAAAACTCCAGGTAGGCTGGGTTAAAGGTTAAAGGTTGGGGCTGATTTAACACCAGATGAAAACTTACATCCAGTTATTGAATCACCCTCAAAGTAGGCAACAAAAAAGTGGATGGCAGTTTTCTCTCCTAAAAAAGAAGTACATTTTCATACCTGGCTCTTACTCAACTCCAATGTCTATATATTTGTGATGCAAAATGAAGACCAACATGTGTCCCTGACAAATATTAATCTAAAATCTATGATTCCCTTCTATACAAATAAAGTTTCCTGAGTGTTGAGAGGTATCCAACAGGTGCTTGCTTTTGACAGACCTGGAAACATGACCCCAACCGAAAATTTCCTAATAATTCAGAATATCCTCTGCTGAGTTTTTGGGCCCTGCTTAGATTTAATTCAAGTCATTATTTGACCTGATCTGCAGCATCCTTTATTTAATTATCATAGCTGGCAGCCCTAACATACAGTAAACTAAAATATCTAATAAATCTGGCTCTGTCCTTGGAAAGCATGGACAGTTGGCAATAGCCACTTGCCATAAATTCCCAGTTATTTTACATTGCCGTTTTACAATGTAACTGGCAACTGGAAAGCAGTAACATTTTAGTATCGGCATAAAACTGGACCAGCCATTCCGAATATTTGGCTTAGGTTACAAGCTCTTATAATTCTAGCTCTGTGAAATGTAAGAGTATTTCACTCCACACCCCCCACCACCCCCACCGTTCGGAAAGGGACGGGAAGATTGCCACTCTGAAAAAAAAATAACATAAAAAAAATGGGCCCAAAAAGAAACATATAAAATTACTGCGAGCAAACACTGCAGAACATGTGGTCATTGGAAGTCACTTCTGACATGCTCTTGGCCAACTCCAATTCATTTTCTTTACAGCAACAGGAAATATGTTCACCAGCTTTGGGAACTCCAGCAGCCCCAGCAGAGAGGAGAACATTCGGTGTGCTAGGTACTCTATATCCTGTAGCCTGATTGACAGGACATGCTATAAACCAGAATTACATGAACAGGCATGCTGGCTGAAAGGTCAGAAAGGTAGTAGATTAAAGAACAACTCTAGGCAAACAGGATCATTGGAAGGTAAAACAGTAATGTTGTTTAGGAACTCTGTAGCTGCACTATAGTTTAAAGCTAACATATAGTATTGCTGAGATAAAAATTACACCTCTACCACTTTAAGTAATATGTAATTATTATTAAATTGAAAGATGAAACGATACATTAACCCTTCTATTGCCAGCTACGTAAAACTTGGCAGGCGTTTAATGGCTGGAGAGGCAGCCACATAAGTTTTAGGTGGCTGGCAATAGAAGGGTTAATGTATTGTTAAGCTTTTCAAATTAATAAACTTACTGAAAGTGGTAGAGGTGTCATTTTTATCTCAAGAATACTGTATGTTAGCTTTAAACTTTAGGGCAGATACAGAGTTCATAAACAGCATTTTACATGCCTGACTTTCCCCCCCTCTGTCAATCTGGCTGGGTCTCCTCTTCACCTCCGATCCCCTGACCAGGCTCCTCCGCCGGAATAGGCGGGGCGGATGACGTCACCTTGCTGACGCCATCCTGCTCCGGGTCTGACAGTTGTCAGATGCTGGATCCTCTGATCCCCTGCCCCCCAGCGATCACTGCATCTGTCATCGGATCGGTGAGGGACACAGAAGCTGACAATCGGAGGTGAGGAAAGAAAAACATTTTTTTTTAAATAATTTTATTATGTGTATTATGAATGGTGAAAAATGGCCTATCAACACGAGGGTGACAAAATCTCAAGTAGACTGGCAGTTAAAAGGGTTATATTACCTATGCATGTTGGTTATTGTTCTGCTCAGGGGACCTTGTGCTTTCAGCTTGTTTTTTTCTTGTTTGCATATAGATTTTTTAGGAAAATGAGTTTATTCAGTTTTTTATTCATTTTTTTAGGGAAACCCTGTTCAATCCACTTCTTTGAGGGATTACTTCCAGAAAGATGAGCCCACTACAATAAGCTGGATACACCTAGAAAGCTTTACATGTGAACTTTCAGGGAATATATTTGTGGGGGTATTCCAAGTGTAAAGGTTTGTTTTTGTTTAGAAAACACGAGGTGCGCACTTGTCTGCAGAGCTGAAATTCTCAAGTAAAATTACTGTTACGCGCATGGTTTTCTTTGGGGTGTTTGGCAACTCTTCCCTTGACAGTACCTATGCATGTTGGGTATTGTTCTGTTCGGGGGATGTTGCTTTTTCAGATTTAACTTGTTTTTTTCTTGTTTGCATAGTTTTTTAAATAGAAAATATGGCTTTGATTCTACTTTTTTTATTCTTTTTTTTAGGGAACCCCTTTTCAACCAAATAATTAATTGAGGGATTACTTCCAGAAAACGGCCTGGTACGCCTAGAAAGCTTGAGGTGTGTACTTCCAGAGAATATATAGGTATTAGGGGGTATTTCAAATGTAAAAGGTTGTAAAAAAAAATGCATGGTGCGCATAGCAGTTATTTTATGTCTGAAAATCTCCTAAAGTGCTGTTTCAGTTTGGGGGACTCTCCTGGGCAAGAAAGGGTGTCTATCATACAAATGTGGTACCGTTGCAACCAGGAAAAATGGACATGCAATAAGATTTTATTAAAAAAAACGAAACATTTTTTATTACAAAAAAGCACTACAGATTGTAAAAAATAGATTTTTTTTGTTTTTTTGAACATATTTCATCCTGAGAACCCCCTAGAAATCCCTTCAAAAATCACAGTTGAACATGTGTAGCGCAAAATAGTGAAAAAGTTCTAGTAACAAAGAGTGACAAAAACTCTAGGTAGGCTGGCAGTTAAAGGGTTAAATATAATTAACCAATTAAAGAGAAACAACCTTTTGGGGTACTGTTCCTCTGTGAATCAGGATGCCCCGCTGTGTGTATTTCCCCCAGTGGCCCGACACTCACCTTCGTGACGCTCCCACGGCTCACGCTTGAGTTGAAAGTGAGTGCACAGATTTGCTGAGCTGCTTTCACTCAGCTCCCTTCAACTAAGCAGCCGAGCAGCACCGAAGGGAACCGAGTGCACCGCCGGCCTCATCCCCTGCTCACCTTCCAGCTTTGACATGCTCGCACCATCTATTCAAAAAGACTCGGACGCAGGTGTGCACTCGGCTAGAGGTGATCCGTGATACGGCCGTGGCACAAAGGCGCCGTAAGGGCTCCGGAACAAGGTGAGTGTAACAGGGCTTCTGGGGGGTTGGGTTTACACAGCAGTGCATCCCGATCAGGTGAGTATTTGAGGTACTTGCCATTTCCCCCCCCAGGTTCGGGTGAGTAATCAATTACCCCAAGTCCTCTCTTTCACCGTCAAGGGTGGCTTCGTTCCTGGGCATGACTCTGGATACTATTCAGACCAGGGTGTTCCTACCCCAGCCGAAGGTGGATGTTCTTCAGGCTCTGATCCGCCTTCTCCTGGCCAGCCCTTGTCCGTCCATCAGTCAAGGCATGAGGCTGGTAGGTTTGATGGTGGCTTGCTTAGAGGCAGTGCCGTTTGCTCAGTTTCACATGAGACCCCTTCAGATCCATTTTCTTTCGGTTTGGGACAAATCCTCTGTCGCTGGATCAGACTTGTGTTCTGTCCCCTCTTGTCCGGCGGTCCTTCCAGTGGTGGATGGACCAGAGGAATCTCCTGGGGGGCAAGTCCTTTCTTGCGCCCTGTTGGGAGATGGTCATCATGGATGCCAGTCTGTCAGGCTGGGGAGGCTTCTGGAGGGAACATCAGTTCCAGGGCCTGTGGGGTCCTCAAGAGGCCCATATTCCCATCAACATTCTGGAGCTGAGGGCGGCTCGGTTGGTGCTGTCGCACTTGACACGTCACCTTCAGGGCTTACCAGTTCAGGTTCGCTCCGACAATCGGACGGCGGTCGCTTACATCAATCACCAAGGAGGGACCCGCAGCAGGGGTGATTTCCGGGAGGTGTCTCTGATCCTTACTTTGGCCGAGAGCAATGTTCCGTGCATCTCAGCAGTCTACATTCCAGGGGTGGAGAACCTGGAAGCGGATTCCCTGAGCAGGGGTACCTCTCGCCGGGGGAATGGTCCCTCAGCAACAAGGTATCTGTTTGCCTCTCGTCACAATCACAAGCTTCCGGCATTTGTGTCTGGCAGTGGATGCCATGTCTCTGTCCTGGTGGGAGCTCGGTCTCCTGTATCTGTTTCCTCCTTTTGCCATGGTGGGCAAGGTGGTACGCAAGCTGGCTCAAGAAGGTGTGCCAGCAATCCTGGTGGCCCCAAGGAGGCCAAGACGGGTGTGGTTCGCAGACGCCGTGCAGCTGGTTCAGGCTGCCTCTAGTTCCGGATCTGATCACACAGGGTCAACTTTGTTACCCCAATTTACAAACGCTGGCTTTGACGGCATTGTGACAGACGCTCTGCCTTTTGGATGTCATCACTATTCAATTGCCCACCGGGTCATTCACTGGCCTTTTCTTAATTAGGTTCCAGACAATGTCATTGTATTTTGATACTGTTACAGGCAATGTCATTGTATTTTGGATTGTATCACAGACTACCATTGTGTGTTGTGGATTGGGCTACATTATACCATTGTGTTGCTAATTGTGTTACCGGCAGAGTTGAGGGATTGTGTGCCCTGCTGCTATTGGTCGGTGTGTTTGTCATGCAGTTCTCCATCAGGTCCACCTTGCATGGAGACTTGTGTATATAAGGCCTAGAGTGGCACTAATAAAGAGTTCATCTTCACCCTCAATACTGAGTTCTGTCTCTTATTGGGGTAAACGCTATATTACAATTCACTAGCCCTTGTAAGGGCTGTTCCTGGTTCCTCACGGATGACTCTGGAATTCCTGCAGCACCTCTCACCATTGGGAAAAGGACGTCTCTGGCGGGGAAGCCCTCCGGCGATAAAGGTTATCGCTACAGGCGTGGCTGCTGAAACCTTCATTTTAAAGGAAAAGGTTTTGTCTGAAGTTGTTGTCCAGACTCTTGTCAGGGCTAGGAAGAAATCTTCCTCTAATATTTACTACAGGACCTGTCGGTCCTACATTGATTGGTGTGAGGCTAGGGCCTTTTCTTGTCGGGTGTTTTCCATCCCTCGGATTGTGGAGTTTCTTCAGCATGGTCTGGACATGGGTTTTCAACTTAGCACCCTTAAGGGGCATGTTTCCGCTCTGGCGGTGTTCTTTCAGAGGTCTTTCGCACTTCATCCTCTGGTTAAGACCTTTTTCCAGGGGGTCACTCATGTGCGTCCTCCTCGCAAACCCATGTTACCGGTTTGGGATTTAAATTTGGTATTGTCTGCCCTTCAGGGTCTCCTTTTGAGCCGGTGCTGCACTATCCATTTTCACCTTAAAAATTGCCTTTTTGGTGGCTATCACTTCTGTTCGACGTGTTTCTGAGTTGGCGGCTCTGTCCATTCAGGCCCCCTACTTTGAGAGACATCAGGACAAGGTGGTTTTCCGCTTTAAACCAGACTTCCTGCCAAAGGTTGTCTCTGCCTTTTACCTCAATCAGGACATTGTACTTCCTTCCTTGTGTCCTAAGCCTAACAATGACAAGGAGAGGGCCTTGCTGTGTAAAGTACTATTTGGTGGCTACTTCACCATTTCGGAAGATGGACACCTTTTTTGTGGTGCCCTCCGGGCCCAAGAAGGGTTTGGCGCCTGTCAAGTCTACCATTAGTAAATGGATTTGTCAGGCCATTGTTAGGGCCTACTCTGCCAAGGGGAGGGATCCCCCTTTCCAGATCACTGCTCATTCCACTTGTGCTGTTGGGGCTTCCTGGGCTTTTCAGCACCAGGCCTCTGTTGAACAAGTTTGCAAGGCTGCTACTTGGTCTTCTGTTCATACTTTTTCGAAGTTTTGATTGTTTGATTGCACAAGGTTGATGTGCGGGCCTCAGCGGATGCTGTTTTTGGCCGCAAAGTTCTGCAAGCTGCAGGTGTTTAATTTGTGCACTATTGCCTGTTGGGATCCCCACCCTTTTTGGACACTGCTATTGGATGTCCCACGTTTAATGAATACTTCCGAAGCAAGGTGTGAGATATACTTGGAATAATACCATTTTGTGATTACTCACCTGTAAAATGGGTATTATAAGTATGTCTCACACCCTGCTTCGTCCCACCCTGAGTTGTATCTTGGATCCTCTATATGGTGATACTTTTTTCTCATAGATTTTATTTGCTCTTCCTGGTCCCCTTACTGCTTTCTTATACTGGGGATGTGTGGGAGGTCCCAGGTATTTATGGACCCGGAGGGGCTTTTTTTTCTAGTCATCTCTGCAGAAGTTCGCCCTCTACTGGACCATAACCCACGTGTAATGAATACTTCCAAAGCAGGGTGTGAGACATACTTATAATACCCATTTTACAGGTG
Organism: Gastrophryne carolinensis; assembly: GCA_027917425.1. Taxonomy (NCBI): domain Eukaryota; kingdom Metazoa; phylum Chordata; class Amphibia; order Anura; family Microhylidae; genus Gastrophryne; species Gastrophryne carolinensis. The sequence continues at coordinate 73,815,240 of CM051237.1, read as the reverse complement.
AGTAATCACAAAATGGTATTATTATAGACTTTAAAACAAGAAACATTTACCCAATATACTTTACTTTAAAAAAAAAATCTTTCCGCCTTATCTTACCTTATTCCACTTGAAAGTTGTGAAACAGCAGAAATCACTATAAATGGCATGCACAGAACTTGCATTTAGGAAGCTTCAAGTACAGTCACATTAACCCCTCACATGAGCTGTCCCTGCAATACTATAGTCTAAGCTGACAAACCCATTCAATGGCCAATGCCTAGCAGCTTAATGGATCACTATCACCAATAATGGCCCAATGATAAAAATCTATATAAATATGCTAGATGGCAGGAGGAGGGCATCAAGAAATATACAGCCAGGCTTATATCTTTTCTTTTAATGGAAGGAGGAGAAAATCAGGGGGGCATGTTCTATCACCCCTGGATTTTATCCCTACCAGGAGAAGAAAACCACAAGCTAGACAGGAGTTTTATTCAGTTTGGATGTATAAGTGACCCCCTCCTCTCATTATTCAATGTGTTTATATGAATGTTTAATATTACACAGGTTATAAGCTGGCTGGGTCAGAAAAATAACAGGTTGATTTTTGTCCCCTGCTAAGCTGTGTCTGACTGGAGTACCTTGGGCCCACCAGAGAAAATTGTTCTTGGGGCCAACCCTATGCGCAGAGTACACACCTGTGAACATCATTAATCATAAGTAGTACTGTCCGATACCCACTCAGTCAGCAGCTGTCTGTGTACCCCCCCTGCTGTGCATTGCTGTCTTCTGTGTTCACTAAGGAGCACATGGGTTTCTCAAAGTGGTTTTGTCAGTCACAATCCCACAATGTCTGCAGTTTTGTAGCAGGGAGGTACGTGGAAGCGCGTAAGAAAACACAAGAGAGACCTCTAAGTTTGGAAGCAATGCTGGGCTTGAAGATGAATAAATGATACAAATCAGAGGTACTTCAAATGTAGTGACCAGTTAGGTTTGTTAGATAAATGTGCATAGTGTGTATAAACCAGCAGAGAAGATCATATATGATGCTTGATTCTTTGGCACTTATATGGGTATACAAAGGATGTGTATCCCAAATCCAAAGGAGTGACAGTGGCTTTAGGTTCACTTTAACATTCCGGTTTAAAATCAGTGGATTTCCAATGGTGGGAATTTAGCCTTTAGAAAAGTTTCTGACGTTCACACAACCAAGTTTTATTCCAACAACCCTTTGCTTTTTTGTATTACAGTGTAATAACTATACTGCTGATTTTAAAGTGAACAAAAACCCACCCTGGAGTCACCCAGGCCTACTTCCTCCCGCAAATTGGCATGACCTGCTCTATGAACCCGCCCCAAGTCACCTGATCGTCTTAGCTTGTCTTTGAGCCTACTGCACATGCGTGACTGGAACCTGCATCAGTTGCTTGCCTTCTCAGCTGTGTGTGGCCCCGTTCGCCGCAACTGAATTCTTGTGTGGGGCCACGCGCAGCCAAAGTGACACCTCGCGCCCTCATGTGCGACTAGGTCTCTATTCAGCTTCTCTAGCCGCTCATTAATATGCACAACAGGAGAAGCTGACTCGACAAGCGGCTGTGCAGTGGGCTCGGGAAGAGGTGATTGAGCTTGGCATTTTTCACACAGGGGCATTCCGAACCGGGGTTCCACAGGGTGGGGGGGAGGACAAAAAAAGTGAAAATCACAGGTTTTGGTCCACTTTGAGCAAGAGAAACCGGACAGTAGAAAATAATGACATGTTTGGTAATGATAATGGTTGCTTTTCTATCAAAATGCATTGAATTTCCATATATATATATATATATATATATATATATATATATATTTATTTATTTATTTTTTATTACTACAGAATCATTTTGTTTCTCATCCTATGTATAATTACTGGAGATGGTATAGCCCCCCCACCCTTTCTTATATTTAAGTAGCTCTCGCTTTTAAATTAATTTCAAAACTTTCATTAGATGAGTCACTTTATTAACAATTGATTATGGGTATAAAACTTTGGAAAGCATAAAACTATGCCCTCTCCAGTTTCCTGTAGCAAGCTGTTGACTAGGGATTTGTGTGGAGTAGGAGTACATAAATATTTTTGTGTGGTGATTTTCTGGAGGTGGTCTAGTGAGCAGTAGGTGTTAGTGAGTTACATTCAGTCTCCCCTCTCCATAATCACTCCCAGCCCAAAGCATTCAAATATGCAGACTAGATGCTAGGCTGTATTGCAAAGAGTGTGGATGAGGAGGGCTGCAGGATTCTGGCTGTTAATCTGGTGGGCTTTAGAGATTTATGTCCATACAATTCAGAAACGACAAACGAGGCTTTAGTGGTAAAAGATCATTGTTCAAATATTGACTATATTGAGATTTGTTCTTCTTGATTGCCACCTTGAACCAGATGTAGAAGTAGAAGCACAGCACTGTGCTGCCACACCCTCTCCATTTACTGCCTGGAGCAGGGGTGTAAGGCCTCAGCACAAACTTCGATTGCAGTGAATGGAGAAGGCGTGACAGCGTGCCAGTGGCTGATGACAAAAGGTTGTGAGCCTGTAATGGAATTACCGGTGACCAGAGTTCAGGCCCAGCCAGCATGGGATGCAATCCAGCTATCAGGTGAGTTGGTGATGGCTAAATCCCTTTAAAGTGAATTAAAATTCAGGATAGTCAATAGTTTTGATTCTCCTGGGTTTTGGTCCTTTCCCCGGGGGCACCCCGCTGTGTGAAACCCCCCAGGACGCCGAGCCCAGCTCACCTCTTTCCGGTCACATGGCGCATGTAAGAGCAGCGGCTCTGACAGCTGCATCCTCCGCTTCCCTCTAACAGGGAGCGTGCCATTCCGGCCATTAACAAATTTAATGCATTAAAAAAATCACACCATTTGTTTTTTAGACAGTTCTGCATTTTTTAGCTCGGTTAGGAATAAATAGTTTGTAAGAGTCCAGATAATTCCTATAGACCTGGTGTCCATTAACTTTTTTTATTTTTCCCATTTCTTTGACTAAATTGTTAAAGTTTTGGTAGAGATGATCATTAAGTGGTTCCTTCTGCACCACCTCCCAAACGACCATTACTCTCCAGATCAGATACTCATTGCAAAATCAGACAAGGCAAACATCTATAGATCTTAAGAGTTTGAAGTTCAAAGAGGAGGAGGAATAGTTTATGTATATAGAGAATAAAAGAGGTTATATAACACAGCCTTGAGTGGTGGCAGGGTTAATGGGTCTAACGCTGGACAGGACTGCTTTTTAGGTCTCCCTTTTTAGGTCTCCCTGTAATGAAACTTTCCATCCAGATGCAGCGGTTTAGATGGATGTTCACTTAGGTCAGCTTTTCAACTAAAGGGTTTGGTCTTATAGTGTTAAAGTAGAACATCCAGAGCCAGATGATTCCCACTCCCTGTGTGAAATCCCGGTGATTGCTGCATAAACTCATCTAGCCGGTGCACATGTGTCCCACAGCCAAATCCCCACCTTACATTCGGCTAGGCGCATGCCTGCACCAGGCATCTGTGGATGGCTGATGCAGGGATGTGGCTGAAAGCAATCTCTGCTCAATTCCGCTTGCTCGGTTCTTTGACATCAGAGTGGCTATCAGAACTGAATACAGCTGATTGCCCCTACACGTGCCTGCACTGTGGGATTCCCAGAAAGGTGAGATCCAGCAGGGAGTCTCGGGGGGGGGGGGGGGGTGTGGTTCTCTTTAAATGCCATCCTAAAGTCTACAGAGAAGATTCTCGCTTGTGAGTCTAGACAATTGTTGGAACTCGGACACAGATTTCTTTGGGAAACTGAACTCACTAATTCATGAACACAAACGTTGCAGCTCGGGTTCGCCCATCACTACAGGAAAGGCAAACTGGCACTTGTGATTCTTCAGCTGTAAAAAAATTCAGGTTGGGTTGGACTGGTACTAAAGGGGGAGAAGTAACTGACATATTTGCAGTGGCACCAACATTTATATACTCATGAAATGAAAAGCCAAATACTACAGAGAGGGAGCTGGATGAAAATATTTCACATTTTGGCAATTAAACAAGGTCCAGGACAGAAAACATCACAGGAGCTGTTCAGGATAATTACCTCTGCAAAATAAACCGCACTGAAACCATGGCAAATGAGGTTTTAATGGCTGACTGCAGTCATGTTCCTCAACACCATTTCTGCCACTGCTTGAAATTCACCTTCTTCCTTACCTCCCACTTCAATTAAAGCATTTCCTTTACAGACCATGTTTATCTTATCCTACCCACTATATTTTCTCTCCCACTTCTATGTTATTTTTCTCTGCATCATCTTTTTTGTTTTTCTTTTGTGACCTTGTTGGCTTTGATGGCTTATGTGTGCACTCAAATTAATACTCTTGCTATATTCACATTTGTGTTGTAACAATAAAAACCTTTATTTCTGAGTGAAAGCCACCTTAAAAAGGAGAAACACCCTCTCAAGTGTATAAGACTTTTGGGAAGTTTGGTCTACCTCTTTATGGGGCATCTGAATTAGGACGCCCCTCTGTGTAAAACCCCACTGTGCATTTTCGCACAACGACAGTATACCCAGAATTCCTCCAGCTGGTATCTCATCACATGGCTCCCCCAGACTGTTCCTCACTCACTCTCACTTTTTCTAGCCCAGAAAATGGGCTAATCTCAGCCACCTGTATAGGCTGACGTGGACAGGTAAAACCAGTCCTGGAAGCAGGGAATCAGCAGGTCCCACTTTTACCTAACTGCCAATCCTTTACAATCCATGAATGGCTTTAGGGCTCTAACAAAACATCTGGTCACCCTTGCCTTTTTCTTTATGGTATGTTTAGCAGTTTGAACTTTCTACCAAGGAGGTAATAGGTACCTAAGATATTCAAGTGCCCATTACTGCCAAGCAATACCATTCCACAATGGAGTCAGTAGGGCTGAGCTTAAATAAATGATGAGGTTCTCCTCACCAATTACAACTTGTGCCAGTTCCTCTCCAGACCTGCATCTGAAGGATCCGTTTGTATGAGGAACGTTGTTTAAGTCAGGAGCGACTAGCCCAAGCTTTTGGCAAAACACAGACTTGAAATCTTGGAAGGCATCTGGGGACCATACTATCATGTTACTCACTTTCCACCTTTGGTTAAGTCTATCAATGGGGTTGCAATCGAGGCAAAGTTTGGTACATACCTTTGATAGTATCCAATGATGCCTAGAAAGGGTCTGAGTTACTTCTTAGGCCAGTTTTGTATTGCCTCAATTTTGTTCACCTGGGGTTTAACCAACTCTCTGCCAATGATGTACCTCAGGTATTTGGTTCCTCAACACCTTGGGCACACTTCTCTGGATTTATTGTCAGGCCTGCATAACCGATGGATCCAGTACTGCCTGTACCTTAAAGTGGACCAACACCCAGGATTTTGACTATCCTGGGTTTTGGTCCACTTCAGGGGGGCACCCCGATTGGGGGTGCCCCGCTGTGTAAAACCCCCCAGAAAGCCCCCAATACTCACCTCAACAAGCTCCCACGTGGCTACGGACAAGCGGGTGACAGCGGCGGACAAGACAGTGCGCCCGCCGCCGCCTCCCGCACGTCGCTCTGACAGGGCCCGCGCCGGCCATTCACAAACGGCCGGCACAGGCGCGTGCACGTCTAGAGAAGGTGAGTTTGTTTGGGGGGGCCCTCACCGCGGGACATCCCGATCTCGGATGTCCCGCGGTGAGGGAGGTGATCGGCCCGGGAATCTTATAGATTCCCAGGCCGATCACCCCTGGGTGATGGTCCACTTTAAAGAGGTGACTTTTCCAATCTGAGCTGAAAATTACCACATCATCCAAGTAAGCAGCTGCGTAGTCCTGATATGATCGTAAGACCGACCCATCAGCCTCTGAAAGCAAGGGCACTATGCAGTCCAAATGCCATTATTAGATGATGAAACAGGCCATCCGGGATTAAAAATGCAGTCCTCTGCTTTGCCTCCTCTTTTAATAGAATCTGCCAGTAACCCTTAGTGCGATCACCTCCCAACTTCTCAATCAGTTCATCTACTGTGGGCATGGGGTAAGCATCACATTTTGAAACCTTATTTAACTTCCTGATCCCCTTCAGGAGGGATTGATAGTATATTATCTTTCCCTGTTATAGGCAACCAGCGATTCCCTGTCTTTCTATGGTTTTAGTGAGTTTACATGGTATGTTTAGAAAGGCTTCCTACTGTTTTTTGGCCCTGGTCAAGTAGACTAGTATATCCAACTGCCAGCCCACCCTTCCCAAAACACCTTCCCTAGAACTATTTGTCACAGGAAAAGAAACCTTTTTTTAACTCTTTGGAGAAGATCAGACATTGCAATTGCAACTGCAGGTAGCTGTGCAAGCTTTACAGATGGCCCTCTGTGGCTTATAGAGGTGGATGGCTTTGACAACAAAGCCAAACACAGTAGATGTCTCTTTTTAAAGAGGGTAGCATTTTCTTTTGCACATAAAGTAGGAGCTGTTCCCCAAGGATGGACCTCATGAAGGACTAAAATATTGAGTAGATTTGTTGGGGGCAGAAAGGGAATTATGTCATTGCAGTTCCCAATTTTGACCATTTTCCACAACTTTTCTTCGTTAGCAGTTTAGGCCTAGACCCAGAGGAACAGACATCTTCTTGTGCTGCACTTTTTCTAACCTCTGCTGTAAGTCCACTTTTTTTTCTGGCAAAATACAAGGCTGAGCACACAGCTTTGAAATGCCCAGATCCAAATTAGTCTTGGCACATCTCCAGAAAAGCTGGGAGCTGGCAAATTTAAATCATTTTCAACTCCAAACTATTTTTTTCTTGGTTTTATGTCATCACATGTGAGTTAGAACTTAGCTAAAGGCTTCTTGGATGACTTTCTGACCTCTTTTTTTTCCTAAAGGATTCAGAATGTGTTCTTCAGCTTTGACCTTGACTCCTACGTAACACACGACTTTCTGATATCCTGCGATAGAAGTTGCTAATTATGTTTTAAACTGAACCCTTTTTTTTATTCAGTGTTTAGAAAGTGTACAAATTAGGACAGCTAAAAGCTGGCAGAGGTAAACCCCCTGATGTGCAAGTATAGTTTTAGAATGTATCAGCTCCACAAAGATATTTATATATCACAGGGAACTTTGCCACTTTGGTTTTAAACCTTTTACGTCGGACTCTAATCTGTATATGTCACCATGCAGTTCTTCACAGCTTTACAAAGGTAGTATTACCATACCACCCAAGTGTCCCTGATTCGGAGGGACTGTCCCTCTTTTGAGTCCATGCCCCCCTGTCCCTCGCTGTTCTCATTTGTCCTTCTTTGAGGTGTAACATAAATATGTGGCAATAAATGATTCATTTGTCTATTCAAAGTGTTTCTATTGTTTTAAGTGTTACATCCAATCTCCTATCCATCCCTCAATGAGGGGCGTGGCTTAATCCATCCCTTAATGAGAGGGCGTAGCCTAATTTAACAAATGTCCCTCTTTCCCACCCTGAAAAGTTGGTAGGTATGATTATTGCTCCAAGGGAGAAGAAATTGTTCCAAAAAGAATCAGACCATGGGCTTATCTGTCACTGTGGGCCATACCATTTTCTCCAAATCACCACCTCAGATGGAGGTGGTAATTTATTAAAGTGGACGAACACCCATTTTACACCAAATGAGTGGTGGTTCAATGCATGTGGCATCTCAAATGCTGATGCAGCCCCGCCCACACACTGCCTCCAGCCTTGGTTGTCTTCTCCTTGTTCCACGTAATTAGGTCTCCTCAATTGTTCAGACTTTTTCTGAGGCCAAAAGTAGTCTGGACCATGTGACCACCAGGGGGATGAGGAGTAGTTAAGGGGAACTGGGGCTGCCAGTGTTGTACAGGTGGGATTAGGGGGGCATCGACAATTAGGATGCCCTAGGACTATAACCAATTTGGGTTAAAATGGGTGTTAATCCACTTTAAGAGCTCATAAACCAGTCGCGGGCTGGATTCCTGGAGGAGGAATGAGGTTAAGGTAAGATTTACATGCATTCTATTGGGTTATGTACCAGGGGGCCTCCAGCATTCTGGATGCCCCCACCCCAGACTGTCATTTAGTGGCAGTACCAACACCCCCACCCACATGGGTGTTGGTCTGCTTTATAGAAGATCAATATAGCCTTCAGTATGTTTTAATGATTTGGGCCAAATACTGTCATTTACCATTTTACATTGAAATATACAGTATATGGTTGTATTCAATGTTTAAACAATACAATTAAATTAACTAATTAATTTGGCAGCATGGATCCATGCAAATGCAATATACCAGAAATGTAATATATCCTTATGGAAACACATTTTAGATTTCAAATTATTTGATTTTCATTTTTTCAGGAAAAAAAAAAACACCTTATTGTGATTTTTGGCCAAGTTTTCCATCATACATTATACAGGAAGCATATAAAATATTGTGTTGCATATTCTTAAAGTGAGTCAGAATGTTGGTCCCCTGAAGGGGGGGGGGCGCATCTGATTGCCGGAGGCTCTGCTGCAGATATTGCCGGAAAGCCCGTTCCTCCTGCTCTCACCAACTTTGTCTCCATCCTGCCAGCTGTCTGATCGCAAAATCATGTGATTACCATCGACCAGTGGGGTTTTGCCCAATGGGCACACGCACAGCACTGTGCAAGCCTACCCTGCCAATGCCAACTTTGGCTGCCAGCAATCTTGTGAGGCTTTCATCCTCCCCATTGCTGATTTTTGATTGTTGGTTTTATTTAGAGTAACCTTAAAGGGACCTTAAACCACACAGCAATAATTAGCCAGCAAGCAACTCACCTGATGTCCGTCCCTTGTGCCTCCATTTCCAGCAGCGCATGATCACCATTCAGAAATCTGCTCCATAACACACCCTTTCCACTACCCAGAAATTAAAGCAAAAAAATCAGTTCATCTGGAATACTAAGCTATTTACATATAATCGATTTAGGTATGCTTTGAAATGGTTTATTGTATATTATTCCCAAGGGGGAGAAAGTTAGTTTGTGTCTGGACAGGGACTTTAAAGATAGTACATTAGGCGTTTAGCTGTTAGATGTATATATCCTATCCCCTCGATTCAAAGAGCAAAAGTTAATTGATTTCGGATCGAGAATCGTAAGTTTGGGTGGGTGTTAGTCATTTTTTCCTGTTTTTTTGGCCATTTACGACTCGCACGAGCCTACGTTCGAATGCGTATATGCTCTTACGATCATCGCAAGTTCGTTCCTAAATTTTAGGATCAAAACGTAAAACTTAGGATCAAATCCTAAAACTTAGGATGAAAACGTAAAACTTAGGATAATTGGATGTGTTTCGGTGTGATTCAGAGAACAGTTTTCAAACCTCTAAATACGTTTTAAAAGAAAGCCACTGCCGACACCTTTTAGCAGTCGTATTGCTGTTCTTGAACAGGTTTTTTGGCTATGTGGAGGAGTCTGCGCGTCTTGAGCTCCAATGAACTGCATATATCAGCATGGCCGAGCCCATAAATTGTATTGCAATGCATACCTGATTCATGTATGCCTTATAAAAGCATTTTAATGTGGACCTTAATTAGTCCTTTGCATGTAAACCTTTATTTGGCAATATATTTGCGTTAATTAAAGAAACTTATGTCCTTTGGTATTTATTTTTAAATTGATGTACTAGAATAATATTTTTAGATTGCATTTATTGGTGTAGTTGTTTACCTTTGCTTTGTTTAATTATTTAAGCACATCTTTGGTCAGATGCATCACACTTACTGAGGAGAGGAGAGCGGGATAAAGTGCAGGATGTGGGTTACTGCTGTATTTTGCACAGACACAGCAGAGCTGGGGGCACGGAAAGGTCAGAAATCAAAGAATCCAGAGCAACACAGTCACAAGGCCCTTTCTGTTTGCAGGCTGCCCGATAATACCTGAGCCGCCATCTTGCCTGTTTCTAGGCTCATAACATGCAGAAGTTGCTGGGTGTTTTTTAATATTTGAGAGCAATCTGTATGTAGAGGGTGTGGGTAACCACACCAAAAATTTAAAGTTGTACCATTTGAAGCCAAAATATAAAAATTAAATCCACAAGTAAAAAATGCAAGTTAAGTAAAAATTAAACAAAGTTAGATTTACTTATGCAAATGCATTCATTAATGGTTGGTTACTGCAAAATGAATGAAATAAAGAAAAATAAAAGACCAAATATTTAGAATGCACTTTAATGAGGTAAGTTTGTAGTGCGGAGCCGCAAGATCAGAAGGATTTACGTCCAGACAAAAAAGGAAAAAGGGCAAAACCAATGTTGCAACCTGAGAAATGAAACGGAAAAATCAGGATGGAAACTGACATAGGTCTGATTCCCGAACTGCCATACGAACGGACGTATATTTTAGGATAGAAACGTATTTGCTTATAGAATCACTCGCAAGTTCATACGAACGCACGAGCGGACGTGAAAAATAGGATGATCGGCACCTAAATCCAAGCTGTTACATGTTTCTTTGAATCAACCCATATCCCCTCGATTCAAAGAGCAAAAGTTAATTGATTTCGGATCGAGAATCGTAAGTTTGGGTGGGTGTTAGTCATTTTTTCCTGTTTTTTTGGCCATTTACGACTCGCACGAGCCTACGTTCGAATGCGTATATGCTCTTACGATCATCGCAAGTTCGTTCCTAAATTTTAGGATGAAAACGTAAAACTTAGGATCAAATACTAAAACTTACGATCAAAACGTAAAACTTAGGATAATTGGATGTGTTTCGGTGTGATTCAGAGAACAGTTTTCAAACCTCTAAATACGTTTTAAAAGCAAGCCACCGCCGACACCTTTTAGCAGTCGGATTGCTGTTCTTGAACAGGTTTTTTGGCTATGTGGAGGAGTCTGCGCGTCTTGAGCTGCAATGAACTGCATATATCAGCATGGCCGAGCCCATAAATTGTATTGCAATGCATACCTGAGTCATGTTTGCCTTATAAAAGCATTTTAATGTGGACCTTAATTAGTCCTTTGCATGTAAACCTTTATTTGGCAATATATTTGCGTTAATTAAAGAAACTTATGTCCTTTGTTATTTATTTTTAAATTTATGTACTAGAATATTATTTTTAGATTGCATTTATTGGTGTAGTTGTTTACCTTTGCTTTGTTTAATTATTTAAGCACATCTTTGGTCAGATGCATCACACTTACTGAGGAGAGGAGAGCGGGATAAAGTGCAGGATGTGGGTTACTGCTGTATTTTGCACAGACACAGCAGAGCTGGGGGCACGGAAAGGTCAGAAATCAAAGAATCCAGAGCAACACAGTCACAAGGCCCTTTCTGTTTGCAGGCTGCCCGATAATACCTGAGCCGCCATCTTGCCTGTTTCTAGGCTCATAACATGCAGAAGTTGCTGGGTGTTTTTTAATATTTGAGAGCAATCTGTATGTAGAGGGTGTGGGTAACCACACCAAAAATTTAAAGTTGTACCATTGGAAGCCAAAATATAAAAATTAAATCCACAAGTAAAAAATGCAAGTTAAGTAAAAATTAAACAAAGTTAGATTTACTTATGCAAATGCATTCATTAATGGTTGGTTACTGCAAAATGAATGAAATAAAGCAAAATAAAAGACCAAATATTTAGAATGCACTTTAATGAGGTAAGTTTGTAGTGCGGAGCCGCAAGATCAGAAGGATTTACGTCCAGACAAAAAAGGAAAAAGGGCAAAACCAATGTTGCAACCTGAGAAATGAAACGGAAAAATCAGGATGGAAACTGACATAGGTCTGATTCCCGAACTGCCATACGAACGGACGTATATTTTAGGATAGAAACGTATTTGCTTATAGAATCACTCGCAAGTTCATACGAACGCACGAGCGGACGTGAAAAATAGGATGATCGGCACCAAAATCCAAGCTGTTACATGTTTCTTTGAATCAACCCATATAACTATAAAAAACAGACACATATGGGTTGATTCAAAGAAACATGTAACAGCTTGGATTTTGGTGCCGATCATCCTATTTTTCACGTCCGCTCGTGCGTTCGTATGAACTTGCGAGTGATTCTATAAGCAAATACGTTTCTATCCTAAAATATACGTCCGTTCGTATGATATCTCCCGAACTTGCCTCAGTCAGTTGCCAATCGTAAAAATCACGTTCATGTGCTCACCTGTTGCGGCGGCAGCCTGTTTTTTCGGCTGCTTCCATCGTCAACCTCTTCCAATTACTTGCGTTTGCCTCTGGCTTTCATTGGTTTTTGGCCTCTTAGATTCGTGCGTTCGTATGTTTATAAGATCTTGCGCATGCGCACCCTCAACCAGAAACTTACCTAAACCTCTTAGCGCTTGCATCCAACTTCATTTCTCGGTCCCTCAAACTTACCTAAACCCCTTAGCGGCTGCATCCAACTTCATTTATCGGTCCCTCAAACTTACCTAAACCCCTTAGCGGCTGCATCCAACTTCATTTATCGGTCCCTCAAACTTACCTAAACCTCTTAGCGCTTGCATCCAACTTAATTTCTCGGTCCCTCAAACTTACCTAAACCCCTTAGCGGCTGCATCCAACTTCATTTCTCAGTCCCTCAAACTTACCTAAACCCCTTAGCGGCTGCATCCAACTTCATTTCTCGGTCCCTCAAACTTACCTAAACCCCTTAGCGGCTGCATCCAACTTCATTTATCGGTCCCTCAAACTTACCTAAACCTCTTAGCGCTTGCATCCAACTTCATTTCTCGGTCCCTCAAACTTACCTAAACCCCTTAGCGGCTGCATCCAACTTCATTTATCGGTCCCTCAAACTTACCTAAACCCCTTAGCGGCTGCATCCAACTTCATTTCTCGGTCCCTAAAACTTACCTAAACCCCTTAGTGCTTGCATCCAACTTCATTTCTCGGTCCCTCAAACTTACCTAAACCCCTTAGCGGCTGCATCCAACTTCATTTCTCGGTCCCTCCAACTTACCTAAACCCCTTAGCGGCTGCATCCAACTTCATTTATCGGTCCCTCAAACTTACCTAAACCCCTTAGCGCCTGCATCCAACTTCATTTCTCGGTCTCTAAAACTTACCTAAACCTCTTAGCGCCTGCATCCAACTTCATTTCTCGGTCCCTAAAACTTACCTAAACCCCTTAGCGGCTGCATCCAACTTCATTTCTCGGTCCCTCAAACTTACCTAAACCCCTTAGCGCTTGCATCCAACTTCATTTCTCGGTCCCTCAAACTTACCTAAACCCCTTAGCGGCTGCATCCAACTTCATTTCTCGGTCCCTCAAACTTACCTAAACCCCTTAGCGGCTGCATCCAACTTCATTTATCGGTCCCTCAAACTTACCTAAACCCCTTAGCGCCTGCATCCAACTTCATTTCTCGGTCTCTAAAACTTACCTAAACCTCTTAGCGCCTGCATCCAACTTCATTTCTCGGTCCCTAAAACTTAAGAAAATCACATAATGTACATATGTCTATATGTTTCGAAGCGTGTTGTTTCTGGTTTGTGTAATTTTTTGGGTGTGTGCATATTAGAAAAGACACATTTAGGAAGGCTTAAAATCTAATTTATTTAAATTATTTGTTTGGTTTTGTTTTTACTAATTTTCAAAACATCTTTTTTTGTTTTGGTTGTTTTTTTTAAAACTTATTTTTTTGTTTTTTTGTCTCGGTAAAACACATATAAATTTTTTTTTTTTTTAACAGTAAAAAACATACATTTTTTTTTTTTTTTTTCACAGTAAAACACATTTTTTTTTTTTTTTGTGTTTTTTTTAAAAACATATTTTTGGGTTTTTTAAAAAAACCATAAAACCCTTTTTTAAATTGTAAAAACTTTAAAAACAAGTTAAACATAGGAGCCAGGACCAAGGGCACTATTCATCATCCTCTTCTTCATCTGTTGGCCCCAACGTCGCCTGTATGGCCAGCAGCTCGGCCACCAACTCCTTCATCCTTTTTTTTTTGCCCGCCAATGTTTGGGGGATCATCCCTGTAACCAATAGAGAAAGAAACATAAATAGGAGTCCCAGACCGGTTTGTATGCTGGAAATAGATTTAGGGTTAATCAAATACATGTAAATGCATGACATATGTCATTCTTCCAAGGGATACAGTTAATGCATTTCCCACAGGTAAGTGTTTAAACTCCTTAAACCGGACCTTCCACATTATTTAATGAAAACCAATAACTATTCACAAATGATTCTGCACCACCTCAAAGTTAATTTGGGTTTTTTTGGGATTACAGCGCCGCCATCTGGACTCTGAAGCATAACACTTAATGAGGAGTGGAGAGTTGGATAAAGTACAGGGGAGTAGGTTACAGTGGTGCGTTGGGAATCCCGAGCATAGCTGGGTTGAGGGAAAGGTCATCACTCACACAATGCATGGCAGCACCTTCCTTTTTTCAATCTGTATCCCATGCTGCCTGTAAATATTGCGCATTCCATATTCCCCAATATTGGTTTGGTTCAGTCTAATAACATGCATTAGATGGGTGAAGGGTGTTTTTCCATGTTTCTAATCTGTAGGTACAGTGTGATGGCTAATTCTTTGGTTCTTAATACAAGTTAGGGTCCTCTTTAAGCTAACGAAGTGCACACATGAAAGTGTGAACTACACATTGGCTACGCCTTTAGTTATGTGTGTGTTATTAGCTAACTAAACATTAATATGAATAATGGCATGGAGACTTACGGAGTTGGTGGCCGACAGATGGCTGGTTGGGGCCAACAGGCTGCCCTTGGTCCTGGCTCTGCTGTGAAGAAGTCCCTGGAGAAACATGTGACATTTGGTTAGTACTTATAGAGAGTCACTATTCCCAACATATCTGGCTCCCAGTCTGGCTGACATCACTCACCTTCGCCAGGATCGACTTCCAGCATCTCTGCTGCCTCCTCCTCCACTATTTCACCCGCACCAGAAGCTTCTACAAATACATAATAAAGGATAACTTAGTTTTTGGCCTGCCATGTATATCTTTGTGCCTATACATGAAGAGTGACATACCAGAGCCTTCCCCATGCCTGGCCAGGTATGACTCCACGCCCACGCGGTTTGGCCCCTCCTCTGTGGTAAGGTCCAGGGGCTGGTCTGAGGAGGCCACAGAGGAGGGGTAGGTCCGTCGCCCGGGAGATCCACCACCTTCACTCACAGATGCAGACTCATGCAGCACTGGTCGGCCTGTACGCCTCCGGGTGCGGCGAATTCTGAAATCCATTTCCAACACTACCAAAGAAAAGTCATTATAAATAAAGGCATAACTTATACATTTGGAACATATACCATGCAATTGCTTTGTACTTACTTGGGAAATGGATTCCAAAAAACCTCCGCACCCGGGGCATGTGCAGACGTTTCAGGTCCGACCAATGCTGCATTATCTGGGTGTGAGTGAAGGTGGTGCTAGTCACACGGTGTATCTCCGCGATGATCTCCCGGGCAATGTCCCTTTTCTCGCACACATTGGGCGCGAAGTCATACCGGCACATAATGGACACAGAGATTTTACTTTTACACACACACACATATGTGTTGCATCACAAGTTGAGAATTTCATGTCATTAACACACACATTTCGAGTGGCAGCCATTTTTGGGGAGTGCCTTAAAGAGGACGTTGACTGTGAATGAGAGTCTGGTCTTATGTTATATGTATCACACACCATGTACATACAGATAATAGCCAACATCAAGAATCAGCCCACCTGCATCTATGGCATGTTAGGATGGTTTAAACATCCAAGATGTAGGCTAATGCTTAGGCTTTTGGACCACGTGTGTGGCTTCCCGTTGTGTTTTTATGGCTTAGGAAAACCGTGTTCCTCAAACATCCGCATCAAGGTCCGAGACAGGCCAGGTTTGCCAGCTAGCCCCGCTACTCCACAGGTTAATTAACTGTTGCTAAGCCGGAGCAATTGGCCGAATTAGGACATCAGCATAGACAGGTGAAAACGTGGCCAGGCTCGGCCCTTGAGGATGAAGTGTGAGGAGCCAGTGATTAAACATTAAGAGACCCCAAACTAGTTGCAAACGCATCATTTACATTTAGGCCATCATTGACTATTAGATTAAAATGCACAGGCAGCCACTTACCAGCATGAGGATCTCTTCCTGTTGACGGGTGAAGATAGTGGGCGCCATCTTTATGCTTCTTCAAGGCAGCAGATAAGTGAAACCCCAGCGGTTTCCTGGTTCCGCTCGAACGTACGTTCGTACGAGCGCGTAGTCGTGCGCATAGGCGTCACACACTGGGCTCATTATTTAAAGGTCCCTGCACCCAAAGCTCATTCTCTTTGAGCATTTGTGTAAGATGGCACCTAAAAAGCCTATGAGCAAGCGACCCCAGCAAAGCAAGACCGCGGAGGGCCCAACAACAAGGTCCCAGCAAGGTAGGAGAAAGCTGAGAGGCAAGACTACCACCTCGGCCCCACCAAGGGACCCTGGACCCTCAGGAACCCAAAAAAGGGGCCCCAAGCCACGTGCCCCTGCAGCCAAAAAGCAGCCAACTGCAGCACCCACCACCTCTGCCCCCAGAAGAGGCCGCACAAGGGAGCCCACACCGGCCATGGCTTCAAGTAGGGCAGTTCGGCAACCCAGGCCCCGCAGCAGGGCCCGAACCCCATCCAGGGCCAGAAGCCCATCCAGGGCCCGAAGCCCAGCCAGAGGCCGCCGAACCCCATCCAGGGCCCGAAGCCCAGCCAGAGGCCGCCGAACCCCATCCAGGGCCCGAAGCCCAGCCAGAGGCCGCCGAACCCCATCCAGGGCCAGAAGCCCAGCCAGAGGCCGCCGAACCCCATCCAGGGCCAGAAGCCCAGCCAGAGGCCGCCGAACCCCATCCAGGGCCAGAAGCCCAGCCAGAGGCCGCCGAACCCCATCCAGGGCCAGAAGCCCAGCCAGAGGCCGCCGAACCCCATCCAGGGCCAGAAGCCCAGCCAGAGGCCGCCGAACCCCATCCAGGGCCAGAAGCCCAGCCAGAGGCCGCCGAACCCCATCCAGGGCCAGAAGCCCAGCCAGAGGCCGCCGAACCCCATCCAGGGCCAGAAGCCCCTACAGGGCCCGCCGAACCCCATCCAGGGCCAGAAGCCCCTACAGGGCCCGAAGAACCCCATCCAGGGCCAGAAGCCCCTACAGGGCCCGAAGAACCCCATCCAGGGCCAGAAGCCCCTACAGGGCCCGAAGAACCCCATCCAGGGCCAGAAGCCCCCGACCTGGCACCAGCCGGGAACAGAGCCCCCGACCTGGCACCAGCCGGGAACATAGCCCCCCAAGAGGGCCCAGAATTGCAACCATGACCACATCTACACCTGGAAGTTCGGTGGCCAGCCACGCCAGAACACCCAGTCCCTTGGCCAGTCCAGTCCAGTCATTGGGAAGCCACCAATCCGGCCATTCCCCTACCCAGCCCCAGGCCATAATGTCACCACATGTGTCTGCACACATGGAGGAGCAGCCAAGCCAACCATCTGGCCGCACATTGCGCCGCGGCCAGTTGAGTGGGAGATTCTCCCATGACCAAAATATGGCATTGGCTAGTGGCCTTACATTATACTATGACGAGCTCTATGGGAGCAAATCAAAACACACCACAAAGCAGCGCAAGATGGAATTGTTTGAAACCATCCTCCGACAAGTAAATGCAGCGGGGGAAGAGAGGAAAGATGTGTCCCAAATTCAGAAGAAAATCTCTGATCTGAAGTATGCTGTACGGCAAAAAGAAATTAAAAGGCATAATTACAGGTAATAAATGTTTTCTCTAAATATAATGTTTAGGATGTACTGTATGCACCTTTTCTGAGTACCAAACGATTTTCTCTTTTCAGCCTGAAAACTGGAGGTGGCTTTCCTTCTAAATTGGAGTTTACCCCTGCTGAGGAGATTGTGCTGGGACTTCTCCATCCGGTCGCGGTCGGTGGACATGCTGGTCTAAGGGACACAGACTCACCGACCCGTACCCACGGTGAGTACTCTTAAATCTGCATGTTTGCCTGTTTGCTAAATAATCTACAGTTCACTAGTAACAAGATAACGGGATGCCCCTATGGTTTGCCTTGCTTGGCCTCGCACTACTGTGCCTGTTTGTGTCCTCTTTTGGTCCCTGGGAATCACACATTTAGGCCCACATCCATTATGGCAAAGATCAAATTTCCAATAGGATTGTTAAAGTCATGAAGTTTCTCCAGAAAAGTGATATATTTGGAATCAATCACAAAACACACATCATTATGTATGGGTTGCCTTTTTGTTGTGTGAGTTGTGTTTGAGTTAACAATGTAATTAGCCACCCCCAAACATATCTGACCTAGAGCAGCGAGACTCAACTGGCGGCCCGGGGTCCCAATGCGGACCTTGGCACCAGATTCCGGGACCCCTGCCCAGACAGCCCTGCACTCAGTTACTTCTGTGTTGACGTGCTCAGAGCTGCCCCCTTGATCGGCGATGTAGTGGTTGTTCTCCTGCCCAATGTGATGGCTCCCTGAAACATAGCATTGCAATATGAAGTACTGCACAGGAAGTGGCATTGCAAGGTACACAGTAACTTGGTAAAACTTTCTCTTGGCACAATCGTGTCCCGCTGCCCCTGCTCTGGCCCATCTGCCACAGTCCCCCCATGCCCCCCCCACATAAGCCCCATACATTTGTAACAGATTTGCTCCATCCATCCCATCACCATCAATACGTTAACTCCCCCCTTTAGCCATCCAATCCCTGTCCCCTCAGCTCTGCCCCATCCAGCCCAGCAAGGGCAAGCAGCCTTTATTAGTTTGCACTTAGAAATCTCCAGCCCCTCCACCAGTGTGTTTATTTCTAACTAGACACCCCCTGCGTCAGCCCCATGGCCAGACATTCACCTCTCACCACATACCTTTAAATGGACCTTTCCAACAATTGTTTGAGTACCCCGGACCTAGCGAATGGTAGTCTAAATCCAAAAATGTGCGTTGAAAGTTGTATGCTGACTGGGTACACTTCCTGACTTAGAACTGAGGTCAGTTAGCAGTTTGCGCGAGCCATTGCACCTATCTAAACTTGCGTGTCTTTGAACAAATGTCCACATTGCTCTAGAGTTGATTAATATTACAAATAGAGGTATATTTGATTACCTATCCCAAAAATGGTTATGTGTGTGTTTACGTGGTTTGTTTTTCTCTTCTTCAGCCCAGCATGATCCCTCAGCAAGGGTAAACTCACCCCCCAGTTTGGTTATGCCTACCAGGTCCGTACAGCATAGGAGCCCAGATCAGAGATTTCCGGTAAGTTAATTTAGTACCATAAATACTACCAAGTGCTTAAGAATGTGTTAAACTGTTGGAATCCCAAATTTGGACGCCAACTTACACTTTTTTTTTTATATGTCCCTACAGACCCGCACACTCATGGAAGAGATCCAGGACATGGAGGAAGATGATGATGTCTCCATGCAGGGCACGTCGGATGACCTCCCCCTGGGTCCCAATTTGGAACTGCTCCATAATGTTTCTCTGGCCAATCCTCAGCAGCAGAGTGAATCTCCATCCATTGTGCATGCACATGGGGAGACTGACACTACAGTCCCCAGTGTTCACTCTGCTGCTGAGGATTTGCAAAGCAGGCCTGTTGCTGTTGAGGGGACGACACCACGCGGCAGGGCACGCCCAAGAGCCAGGGTAATTGTGCGGCGGACTCCATTACGCCGCCCCACAATTTCCCAGGGGAGGCAGAGTGCCCTGCTTCAATTATGGACCCAACAAAGGGACTCTTATGACGCACAGCTCGTTACAGAGCGTGAGCAAAGGCATGCCGACATGGTCAACATCCATACCAGTCTACAGGGCATCCTCGCGGAGTTGCGTACCCTCAACAGCAACGTGGTCAATGCAAGTAATGGCATCCAGTCAGCCATGGCTGAGATGACCAATATGCAGAGAAACATTGTGGAGCAGTTTCAAATTCACAATGCTGCCATGGCCCAGGCTAGGTCCCATTCACATGGACCTCCACCTGGACCTCCACCTGGGTATTATGGCCAGCCACCCTATTAAGCCATGGGTGTGTGGGACATCTTTTCTCTTAACCCCCACTGTATTTACTTGTCCTTTGAGGTTTCAAACAATCCATTTTGTGTTGCTCATGCAGGTTGTGTTTTGTATTTGCTCCCATATAGCTCCTTAGAGTAATGCTTAAGGCCACTAGCCAATGCCATAGGTCTATGTGGAGGGTATCTGGCCACTTATGGCTTTAAATATGGATTTGGTTGGTGCTCCTCCTGTTTGCAGACATGTTTGTGTGACATTATGGCCATGCCCAAATATCCCTGGGCACAGGCAATATTAATGACTGGACTAGGCTGGCCTTTGGACTGGGTGTCCTTGTTTGGTTGTGCCACTCACTTCCAGGTGTAGATGTGCTCGATGTTTTTTTTTGTAATGTTATCCATTTGTAACCACAGATGTATGTGGAATGTTTTCTGTTAAGCACTATAATTTTTCCTTTTCTAAGTAAAAAAAAAATCTCACTTACAATACTTGTGGCGTTTTTAGTGGGAACACATTTTAAACAGCTTGGGCTAAACCAGATAATTTTGGTTTGAAGAGGTGTAACAATGCAAATCTAAAGCTAAGGAAACTACATGAAATACATTAGGCAACAATTAAGGTCAAAATGTTTTACTTTGAGGTAATGCCACATTACGGCAAAACAACATATTTAACAAAAAGGATAACACAGACACACAGAATGTTGAGACAGGGAAAAAAATTAAGTAAAATGCTGCAAGATCAGGTTGGCTCTAACAGATTGGCCAGACTCACTGGGTGGCCCCACAAAATTCTCGACTTCATCCTCTACGGCTGAAGAGGGCAGGCTGTCCACATAACGTGGGACACGTTCCAGGATGGCAAAATTGTGCAAAACAGCACATGCCATGATAATGTCGATCACTTTCTTGGGATCATATTGCAGGGCGCCCCCAGTATGGTCAAGGCAACGAAAACGTGTCTTCAGCAGCCCAAAGGCCCTCTCCACAACAGCCCGGGTCTTGCGATGCGCACGGTTGTACGCTTCCTGAGAGGCATCCTGGGGCCGCAGCACAGGCGTCATGAGCCAGGGTAGAAGTGGGTACCCGGAATCACCTTAAACAGAGAATTAAATGTAATCAAAATTAAAAAGGCAACACAACAAACACCAAAAATTTAACATATATCATAATGATGTAAGGTAAAGTGGGCAAAAAAAAAAACAGGGCACATTAGCAAAATAAATCTTTCCACTAATGTATTACCTAATTAAAAATGCCACTTCAATATACCAATTAATTAACAAACATCTGCACGCCCAAGGGTATTTGGAATTTAAATATATTTTTAGTTTTCAGACATGTTACAATTAGGATGCTGCTGAGGGGCTATCCACATTTATCTGGAAACTACAATGTATGCAGTTTAAGTCCACTTTGACATTTAAAGACCAATAGTACAAAAGGAGCCAAAGCTCAAAGATCCTTGGGTATAAACTCCAAACCAATATATTTAGGGACAAGGAACTTACAGACATCCTAACTAAAGGGAAAACATTCTGAAGGACAAAGCGAGGCAAGCATTTTTTTTGGAAGTTCATAATATATGACCCAAGAAAAAGGCAGTTTGAGGCTTATGTAAAGAATTCAAATACTAACATATCAACAAATACAAGATTAATGCAACATTTAATAACACACAAATAGGACACACTTACCAAGCAGCCATGCCCCCGAAAATTCACCTGCCTCAAATCTCCGAAACAACCCAGATCGCCTGAGGATATAGGAGTCGTGGGACGATCCTGGGTAGCCGGCAAGGACACTCATAAACCGCATGTCCGGACCAACCACGGCCTGGACATTAAGGGAGTGTCCCATTTTACGATTCCTTAAGGCAAAAACATACAAAAAGGGTAATTGATATTTGACCCAAAATAAAAAATTAACAACAAAACATGTCTGCACTCTATTGGGAAATACTAATGAAAAGCCTAGATAAAGCAGCTACACAAATGAGGGATAAACAAATATGCTGCCGCAAAGGAAAACAGGTTACATTACACGTTGGCCAACATAATAACCAATCTCAATACCTATAGATATACTCGTCGGCTGCCCTAGGTACGAGTGCCACATGTGTGCAGTCAATAGCACCAATAACGTTGGGCATGTCGGCCACATTATAAAACCCAAGCTTAATGGCGTTTCTGGCTGCCATATCATCCGGAAAATAAATATATTTTTGAGTTATGGCAGCCATGCCTTCCAAAAATTTAGAGAGTGCGCGGCTCAGCGTAGGCTGTGACATCCCCACGGAGAGGGCACCCAGCCTCTGGAACGAGCCGTTCGCCAAAAATTGCAGGCAGCCAAGCATCTTGGTCATACCTGAAATTGCATGCCCCTTCCTTGTGGTGCGGGCTAACCATGGCCGCAGCTCACTATATAATTTATGGAGGGAAGCGCGATTAAGCCTGGTCAGCTCGAACAGCTCAACATCATTCATGCTATCGATGTTCATGCGACGACGCAGGGGCAATCTGCTCTCAGACATCTCGATCAACTCAATGCCAAAAAGCATAAGCCCTTGATGTGCCACAAACTCGCTCCGCTCCATCCTACTCCCGAGGCCAAATAGCTGCCGGCAAACATTTCGTAAAGCAGCTCTTTAATGGGCTTCCAAACAATTAGCAATCACCTCTCTGAATTGGTCGCAAGCCCATGTGAAGGATGTAAAAAATAGGATCGGACGCAAATAATACGATTTGGACGGGAAAAACACACGAACTAACGCAAATTATACGATTCTCGTACGAAATGCGTATGTTCATATACGTCTATGCGCGAACGATCGTGCGAATACGAAATGGGCAAAAAAACAAGAAAAAATGACAAACACCCACCCAAACTTACGATTCTCGATACGAAATCAATTAACTTTGGCTCTTTGAATCGAGGGGATAGATTGAGTATACAGACCAATGGCCAGAACAAGGCTGCAGTATAGTCAAACGTTACTAGATGGCAGCATCTACAACTGACCTCTATGGAACTGATGTAACTCAATGTAAGTCAATGGACATTAATCAAACATATAAATGATCAAGTAGATCTGACTCAGAAGAATGCAGACCACAACACACATGCTGATTCCTTTAGTTCTCCAATATATGGGTCCCATATTAATAGCCCTTCCCATCAGTCCCATATCCTAACAGTAGCCCCAATCTCCAACCAGTCTAAACTCCCAGCCATGCTAATCATAAAATTAATGGAAAACAAATACATTATTATTGTACTAGTAATTTCACCCAGGGGCTTTTGTTGTGGTGAGTCCACCCTTTTCTGGGCGTGCCTTGGAATCATTCCTTCAAGTCACCTCTATTTGCCTCTGTTCCCCTCCTATATCACTTTGCTCGCAACCTCCCTCCCCTATTGAGCCTTTATTTAACTCACTTTATGCATAATATCCCCCCAATTTTACCACAGCAACATGCTAACATCCTCCCCTTGTGATGGAGGTACTTTAATTACTATTGTACTCTATTATTTACACATAAGTCCGCCTGGATCCTGGAAATATATACTTAACTCTCCATGCCCCTCTTGGCTGCAGGACTGGCCTCATAACTTCACACTGCTGCTGGAAGTTCACAGGGCTGATCAAGATGACATATGAGAGGGAGGGATGAATGGATGGAGAGGATTAGGACATTTCAGGAGTAGATGAGCATTTGTCGCCTATCAGGATGCTCTGACAATGGGACATGTGTGACACGAGACAATATTATTGGAGTTATAGGGTAGCCATGTTTGAACTACTGCTTCCTCTCTCATGACTATTTCTTGTATTCCTAGTATGTCACACCCCCCACTTCCCGATATTCATGACACTTGGGAACCCGGCCTGTAGAGGGCGATCTTGCAGAGATGACATGGAAAAAAGGAGCCCCTCCTGGTCCATAAGTACTGGGTTCCTCCTACTATACCTCAGTCTTTTCATCTCTGCAGTCGGTGAAGCATTCAGAAGATGACTCTCCTTCAAGCTGCAGGTAGCCGGGTTTGCTCCGGCCCTTTTTTTCTCTATTTCTGTCTGAAACTCTTTAGACCTGTTTGGTTATATTGTATGCCTCCCAGCCCTGGCTGTGTGGTTCAGGCAAAGGTAGATACATACACCTTCTGGTGTATACAGGAGTATTACTCCTCCGTGAGACCTAAATGTGGGTAGGCGGCTTCCGGGTTGGTGTTCCCGGCATGGGATGCCCCTGTCCCTTTATAATCCCCTTGTGCCTTATGGGTGCTTTTCTATCCCCTCCCCTTAGTTCTCCTTTACCCTGCTGGGTAAAAAGGAGGGGGGAAGGGGGGCGTTATCTGGGCTTATTTGTCACCATGCACAAAAAAAAAAAAAAAAATAAAGATATATAAAATAAGTCTTTATTTCTTATTTTTATTATGTATGTTTTACTATACTATTTAATAGGAAATGTTTTATTTAGATTTTCCTATCTCTGTCTAGGCAGCATTTTTTGCTTACCTATTAAAGCTCTTTGTTTTCTGGCTGTGTTCAGATTTGAATTTTCCCTCCATTTTTGGCCATGGGATCCTGGAAGTGGCCGGGACTTAGGCATGCTTTTATTCAGAGAGCACCTGTATGCTCTGTTTGACTGTTTCCTGCTTCCATGTGGCCTTACCTCATGATGTGAGCTTATTGCATGGGCTGTGAGTACCCTTCAGCTTGGCTGAAGGGAGTTTTTTTTTGTTATTTATTTATATTGTGTGCATTTGGTGACTATTTTTTTTTTGTTTTCCCTGTAGGTAGAAACTCCTTATTTAAAAAGGGGTTTCTCCTGGTCCTTATATAATAAAAAAAATAAAAAATAAAAAAAAAGAAGCCCTTAAGCCTTATTTGGGGGTCCATTTGTGTTTCAATCCTCCCACTTGGGACTATTTAAAGGGGCATCCCGGGTAGCAATTGCGTAAATCCCATATATACTTGGCGACTATAATCAATTATAGTATAATACTAAACACCATATGGAGGCATCCCAGGATAACGGGCATGCAATTCCCTCTGCACAGACTCGGCAATGTTTTGGATGTGGGGCATCCCTTGTTGGGGATAATGCAATTCTTTGCGTCTCTTGTGCACAATTAACTATTATGCAGCAAACTTAGGCCCAGGCTTCAGGGCCTGCGGCTAATGCCTCATCTCCTACTCCGCCATGTCTTGTCCGTACCCCCAATGATATTGTCATGGGTGGTGAGTCGCATGCTGATTTATGTGCCAGATTGGCTCATCTTGAAAGATTAATGTCTACCTCTGTGCCTAAGAAGGCCTCAGCTAAAAGAGAGCACGTGACTCATGCCGCTCCGGCAAGGGAGTCAGACAATTGTGAATTGCTTGATTGGTCTGATCCTTCTCAGTTAGAAGAAGGAGAATTATTATGAGGAATCAGATATTTCTGATGAACAACAATTTGTTGGTACTGAGATTGAGCAGGGTGAAGCTGGGTTGAAGTGTTGTGGATACCCCAAAAGCTCTTGCTCAGTTATTTGAGGTTTTGGTTATTACTCCTCCTGAAGTAGTCCCTCCTCAAAAAGGGGAATTCTTTGGAGTCTCTAAACCTTGTTTAGAATTTCCAAATCAAAAGCATTTTGATGAAATTATTCTTAAAGAATGGGAGAAGCCTGCGCGGCTTCCTGGCATTCCCTTGGGCTGGGACAAGAAATATCCCTTCCCAGCTGATACTGTTAAGCGCTGGTCATCACCACCTGTGCCCACCGCTCTGGGCATGTGTACATTCACTGCACGGATGGGTTAAATGCGGAGGACACATTCCTATGTGTGCGCAAGCATACAATAGCCATCTATGCATTAATATTTAATTAATTAATAAAGAGACTGGATTTTTAAAAGATACTCTGCTCAAGGGTGGATGCCCCTGTGCTTAATTTATCCAATTCTTCTGTGTTGCATTCTCCTGACTCCACTACACTTAAAGATGGAGAGGATAAGCGTATTGATCAAATGGCGTGCTTTTTCCAGTGTGGACTCGGCCTTGCTGCCTGTTGGTGCTTCGGCACTCATGACAGTGGCTATTAGGTCTGTTGTGAGAGACCTAATGAATTACTCAGGGCTTGATCCAGCCTCTGATGAGTACGCCGCTCTTAAGCGATGTGAGATGTTTGCATCTTTTGTACTTTCTGCCTTAGATGATACTCTGCTCATGTGCAGCAGAACCTCTGCCTTGTTAGTCACCATCCGGCGGTCAGTATGGTTGCGGCAGTGGGCAGCTGATATTGTAGCTAAGAAATCGCTTACAGCGCTCCCTTTTGTGGGATTGCGCCTCTTTGGAGAAAGAATTGGATTCTGTCACTAAAGGAGGTAAATTACCTCAGCATAAGAAACAACGTCGTTCCTTTCGTGGAATAGAGTAAAGGGACGTGGCCGTCCAAGTCAGAATTGGGGGTCCAAAACCAAATCTGCCACTAAGCCTGCTCAACAATGAGGGGACGCCCTCACCCTTACGGGTGGGGGGATGGCTGCTGTTCTTCTTCCAGGTCTGGGTTCAGGAGGTATCAGACAATTGGGTTCTGGAAGTAGTCTCTTCCGGTTACTAACTGGAATTCGAGTCCCGGCCTCCTCCCAGATTTTTCATGTACCGGATGCCGTCAGATCCGGCAATAGCGCAGGGACTGCGGGCAGCAGTAGCGAATCTGTTAAACATGGTTGTTATCGGCCTAGTGCCTCCAGCGGAAAGGGGTTTGGGGTTTTACTCCAACCTATTCACGGTACCCAAAAAGGACGGCTCTGTTTGGCCTATACTAGACGTAAGGAGACTCAATCAATTTATCCATTTCGGAAAATTCTGCATGGAGTCTCTGCGATCAACGATCGATGCTCTCCGTCAGGGGGACTTCATGACATCCATAGACATCAAGGATGCTTATTTGCACATTCCTATTTTCTGGGTCACCAGAGATTTCTCAGGTTCTCAATAGAAGACCAGCATTATCAATTTGTGGCCCTGCCATTCGGCCTTACCTCGGCCCCAAGAGTCTTTACCAAGATGCTGGCAGGAGTGATGGCTATATTCAGGGTCCAGGGCATCCACATTGTGCCTTTTCTGGACGATCTTCTTATCGCGGCCTCCTCCCTCGAACAATCAGAGTTGGACACCAGGATGGTGGTCTCTACGCTAGAGAGGTTCGGATGGGTAATAAATTACCCCAAATCCTCTCTCTGTCCGTCCAGGGAAATTCCCTTCCTGGGCCTGATTCTGGATACATTTCAGGCCAAGGTTTTTCTTCCTCAGTCCAAAATGGTTCTGATTCAGGACTTGATTCGTCTATTCTTGTCCAACCCTCGTCAGTCTATCCGTCTAGGGATGGGACTAGTGGGATTGATGGTAGCTGCATTCGAGGCAGTCCCTTTTGCCCAGTTTCACATAAGGACACTTCAGCTCTTCCTCTTGGCAAAGTGGGACAGGTGCCCACTATCATTGAATCAGACTTGTCTATTGTCTCCCCACATTTTGCAGTCCCTTCAGTGGTGGTTAATATCGCACAACCTCCAGAAGGGCAAGTCATTTCTGAGTCCGCGTTGGGAACTGGTTACCACGGATGCCAGCCTAGTGGTCTGGGGGGGCTTCTGGAAGAAGCATCAGTTCCAAGGATTGTGGGGGCCTCAGGAGGCTCATTCTCCAATCAATGTATTAGAGCTTCGGGCCATACGTCTTGTTCTACTTCGACTGACCCATTTCTTAAAGGGTCTGCCAGTTCAGATTTGGTCAGACAACCAAACAGCTGTTGCATACATCAATCACCAGGGAGGGACTCGCAGTTGGGGTGCCCTCCGGGAAGTGTCTCTGATCCTTCAGTGGGGAGAGATCAATGTTCCCTGCATATCAGCAGTTTACATTCCGGGGATAGAGAATGTGGAGGCAGACTCCCTGAGCAGGGGATGTTCTCGCCAGGGAGAATGGTCTCTCAATCCAAGGGTCTTTCAGTTCCTCTGTCACAAGTGGGGGACTCCACGGTTGGATCTGTTTGCTTCTCGTCACAATCACAAGCTGCCAGCTTTTGTGTCTCTATCCCAGGATCCTCTGGCAGTGGCAGCGGATGCCATGTCTCTAGCCTGGAAGGATTTGGGGTTCCTATATCTGTTTCCCCCATTCTCCATGATCAGCAAGGTGGTGCGCAAGCTAGCACTGGAGGAGGTGCCAGCAATTCTGGTGGCGCCAAAGTGGCCAAGACGTCTGTGGTACGCAGATGTCGTAAGGCTGGCAGTGGATCGTGTCCATCTGCCTCTTCTTCCAGATCTCATCACTCAGGGTCAACTTTGTTACCCCAATTTACAAACGCTGGCTTTGACGGCATGGCTGCTGAAGTCTCCATCTTGAAAGAAGAAGGTCTTTCTGATGTGGTTATTCAGACTCTTATGAGAGCTAGGAAGAAGTCTTCCTCTGTCATTTATTACAGGACTTGGAGGTCCTATATTGATTGGTGTGAATCCAGGGCTTTGTCCTGTAGAGTATTTTCTATTCCTAGAATTCTGGAATATCTGCAACGAGGTCTGGATATGGGATTACAGATTAGTACTTTGAAAGGGCAAGTCTCTGCCTTGCCAATTTTCTTTCAAAGATCATTTGCTCTTCATCCTTTGGTTAAGACCTTTTTCCAAGGATTCACGCATGTGCGTCCTCCCAGAAAGCCTTTACTTCCTGTTTGGGATCTTAATTTGGTGCTTTCGGCTATGCAAGCTGCTCCCTTTGAGCCATTGCAGGATATTCCTCTTCCTATTCTTACTCAGAAGGTTGCCTTTTTGGTTGCTATTACTTCTGTCCACCAAGTTTCTGAACGGGCGGCTTTGTCTATTCAAGCCCTTATTTTGAGAGGCATCAAGATAAGGTTGTTTTCCGTTTTAAACCGGATTTCCTTCCTAAGGTGGTGTCTGCTTTCCACCTAAATCAGGATATAGTTCTTCCTTCCTTGTGTCCTAAACCTAGTAACGACAAGGAAAGGGTATTACATTCTTTGGATGTAGTTCGTTGTGTTAAGTATTATTTATACAACTAAAACCAATTAAAATACATATATACACACTATGGAGATGGGAAGAAGGGGGGGGTTAAAATTCATAAACACACCCCCAGATGGTAATAAACACTGAAGCCGTGATAATAATATACACTGTAAATTAAAAGCGTGACCGCTGCTCCCAACCTAGCTGATAATGATTAGTATTTGGGCCGGTGCGGTTTTGTTTTTGTTGCTTAAATATTATTTAGTTACTACCTCGGCCTTCCGCAAGACGGATGCCTTCTTTGTTGTGCCTTCTGGGCCCAAGAAGGGTTTTGCTCCTGCCAAATCTTCCCTTAGTAAGTGGATACGTCAGGCTATCATTGGGGCCTATATGGCGAAGGGGAAAGTTCCCCCTTTTCGTGTCACCACTCATTCTACTCGTGCTATTGGAGCCTCTTGGGCTTTTCAGCACCAAGCTTCTGTTGAACAAGTCTGCAAGGCTGCGACTTGGTCTTCTGTGCATACTTTTTCTAAGTTTTACAAGGTTGATGTGCGGGCCTCAGCGGATGCTATTTTTGGCCACAAAGTTCTGCAAGCTGCAGTAATTTAAGTTATGCATTATTCCTTTGGGATCCCCACCCATTATAGACACTGCTATTGGATGTCCCAAGTGTCATGAATATCGGGAAGTGGGGGGTGTGACATACTAGGAATAATACCATTTTGTGAGATACTCACCTGTAAAATGGTTATTACGAGTATGTCACACCCCCCACTTCCCCCGCCCTTTTTTGTTCGAGGGATCCTTTATATGGTGATTATTATTATTATTTCAAATAATTTTACAATTATTGGATTTAATTGGCTCTTTTTGCTCTAAGGGATCCTTTATTTGGTATTATTATTCTCATATAATTTTACAATTATTGAATATAATTGGCTCTTCCTGGTTCTTCACTGCTGTTTAAAAAGACTGAGGAATAGTGGGAGGAACCCAGTACTTATGGACCAGGAGGGGCTCCTTTTTTCCATGTCATCTCTGCAAGATCGCCCTCTACAGGCCGGGTTCCCAAGTATCATGAATATCGGGAAGTGGGGAGTGTGACATACTCGTAATAACCATTTTACAGGTGAGTATCTCACAAAAAGGTATTTTTGTATCTGTTTATTCACTTAAAGGTGTCTTGGTAAGGCACACATGTATGTGTAGATTAAAGGAACTCTAAACCCAATGGAAATAATTAGCCAGCAAGTGTCAGGAAAGGTCCGGATCCCTGGCCGCAGTACCCATTAGCCACCTGCTGATGGCACCGTTTCACCTCAATCGCTGCAGTGTTTCTGTACAGCCTGACCAGCAGGAGTGCTCAGCTGCAGCCACTAATTACCTGGCTTTAAATCAGCTCCACAGGCAAGGCTCAGGGCTCCAGTATCCGATTGCCTTCCTGCATGTTTATATTGGCTGCAATGTTATCAAAGATTTCTATTCGATTTTTGTACTGAAATATTTCCATGAACTGCTTGTTCCAATGTTTATGTGCTTCACTAAAGCTGCCACACCTAACTGCTATAACTCCCACAGCTGTCTCTGACCACAGCAGAGTATGCTCAAGACTCCTAAATTGCCTCCATGGCCTGCCCTCCCCCGGTTTAGCCATGACCCAGAAATTGAAGCAAAGAAATCCGTTTAGTCTATAATACATGAGCTATTTACATACAATCAGAGATTTTCAGGTGTGTTGCAGGACAGGAAACATGCTGATGAAGCAAAATCCAGAAATTGACAGGCAGAAGACAGCCTTCAGCAGCAAGTAGTTGCCTTCTGTAAGCTAGCTATGCCCAGTATTTGAATAGTTGCCCTCTAGTCTTAGATGAATCTTGTCTAGCAGGACAGCGCCATACATTTGATTAGCATAAGAATTACTTGGCACAAATAAATAGTAGCCATGGCGTCTGTTGCATTCCATTTTTCCGGCTCCCTGTACTGTTTCATTGGATGCGTGCCCTGTACCAGAAATCAAATCGCCTGATCTAATCAGACATAAGGAGGGATGAGAATAGAGAAAAAAAACAGCAAAAGAAAATAATGAATAATGAAATGGCAAACCACATTTCAGAACAGTTTCTCCAATTTCATACTCGCCAGAGAATTTCCTGGGCTCTGCTCGAAGCTGTTTACACTCCTATTTAGTTCAGATATTCGAGTGTTCATAAAAAGCATGTCTAATGATTGTAAGTATCCTAGGAGGGGACAGATCTGTATTTTGCATAATGGTTTGCATGTGTGAGGACAGCCACAATGTGTCTATCCTATGGGTCAAGGGACTAAAGTCTGCAGGTAACAAATGTTTCAGTACAACATTATTCTGTCATAGCTGCCAATGAGATTCTAAGTTGATTCAGTAGTTGATGGTTAATAGTGGGTATGACATAGCTGGTTCAGTGGCAACTGGAAATTTTTGCAGAGTACATGCTAACAGTTCTGCAAGAACTTGAACAAAGATGACAAATTTGACTTTATATTAGACTAGTATGTTTCTCTGTCATTGTGTAGCCCTGAAAACAAACCAATTATTGTGATGGCCTCAAATTTTGGTGTAATTAAAAAGGACCAACCAGTGGCCCTCTTCTTACAAGGAATCTGGACCTGATTTGGGGATTGGAAAACCAAAATCTCACCTGCTTGCCACAATCCACTTCTGATCATACCAGGGTCACTGTGTGCTCTGCTTCTGTTCTGGCTGGGTAGAGATGCCGGGCTTCAGTGTCATGTTCCTCAACCTGTAATCTACATGGGAAGCAAGATTGCCCTAGGGGTTAGTTTCTTTTTTCAATGCCAAATTGGGTTTTAGCACTGGGGTGTGGACTTCCAATAGTTGGAAGTCCTCTTTGAAGCATTTCACAAAATGTTTCGGCATACTGTATCTTTCCACCCTCATAAACCTAGTCCCATCACAAATGTATATTTCTTCCTGACAATAGAAGCTGCTGATACAAGCAGTGTAAAAAAAAAAGTCATGTTAATAACATTTATCAGGGCATATTCAGGACCTTGTTTAATCTTCTTATAGTGGACCTAAACCCCAGCCATCTCTGTCCCAGGGTTCAGGACTGTGTGGACTTGCTCACCTACTCTCACTGCCTGCCAGATGCTCACCTTTTTCTCATGGTGCTCTGTGTGAGCTCAAGTATACATTTGGCTCCAGAGATTCTGAGTTCTTCTGCTTTAGGTTTACCTTTTATCCTATCTTTTCATTTTTGGGGTTTCCCAGAAGCCCTATGAGCTTTACCTGGCCATGTGTGGAGTCCCACATAGACATGCAATAGGATATGCTGTTGCATTCCAGAAAAAGAAATATGTTGGGGATGTAAAAAATGTATCTGCTGAAATAGATGGGCTTCATTTTATGTTAGTCAATATAGCAGTTTTATTTACAGTAGAGAAAGGGGGTGTTTACTTTTATAAAGGGGCATATGCTGTAATAGAATCTGCCATAGAGAATCATAATGCACCTGCCACCATCTGGTGTGCCTCCAAGCCAGAGTCCCCCCCCCCCCCCCCCACACAATGTGCCTAACAACAGAAGTTAGCCTCATGGACATGGCTTTTCAGTGAACATCTGAACTCCAATCATGTGGGATTATCTTTTATTGTCTGCACTGCATCTGGGTTTTCCATCCTCCGTCCTTGTTTAAACTGGAGCACTGGCCTACTCTTTTTTACTTCCAAAACTATTCTTGCACTATTAGTTCTCTAACTTGAGCTAGCTCCCCACCAAGTGGAATGGCTTCTTGGTTAGGAGATCACTACTACCTGAGAAACTATTATTGTCTCTCACTGTTTATATGCACTCAGTAGCTATTCTTTCTATTCATTCCTTGGATTGAGCTCTCCCTCCATGTGGTACCTTGGAAGTGGCTGCAGGGGTAGGAGGTCCTAGTTCAGGGTAAACCTTTACTTATTTTGATTTTATACTTTGATTTTGTTTTCCTACTGGTTACTTTTTTCTCTACCTACGATCAGTGCCACCTCCATTAGGTATCTTGAAATACGCTGCCTGAGCAGTAGCCCCTATGGATACCCCCTTTTCCACTGATCCTCAAGCCGTTTCTACACTCTTCTACTCTGTTGCTCATGCTGCAGTTGTTAACTGTATATTTGCCTACCCATACTTTCCTGCTATTCCTATTATGTAAATAAGGTATATACATGGGGAAATATAACCCGGTTTTGATTGATGTGGTCAGTCTAAATGTAATAAGAGTTCTCCTTTAGGTTTCATTTGGCTGCCTTGACCTGCGCCCAATTGCATATCCTCCTCTTAGATAAATATAATCTCATCTTACGCCTCTTCTTTTCTTTCCTCCTTTTGGCTCGCAGCTGGCTTTTAAGAAGCAAAAAAAAAGGATGGCAGAGAACAAACTATTTTCTTCCGTTCTCGTTCAGCAAAACAAGAAGAAAGGACTTGGCTTGTTGACATCAATAACTCTGCTTTAACTTCTCTTGGAACATTGTGTTTAAAGAGAAAATGAGAGCAAGAACTTCCTGTTTTACTCCTTAAGTAGCACATTCGGCCCCAACTCGCCTTCCTCTGGGACGGTCCACACTGCACAGCGGAAAGCAAAGGACGTCCAATATTGTTTCCCCTCACACATTTTATTGGTGCTAATAAAATGCAATCACATGGTGTGGCGGTGGCAGACAGCATTGTGTGTTTAAGGGGGTTTGTGGTCTCCAGACTTGCGAAGAGTAGAAATTGTCTTGGACGTGTTTACTTTATCAGAAGAATAGAGTAATTGGACAGGGCAGGAGCCAGGAATAACACCACACGACTCGAGCTGACAATGTGCTGTTTCTGTTTATGCAAAAGAGTTTTCAATAAGAAACTCCAGCTATGTTTTTAAAATAACAACCCCCTTCCTTCCCCCTTCCATTGCCGATTTTCCACAAATCTGACCAAGATTCATTGTATTGCATTAGCTTTTTTTTGCTTATATTAAAGGAGAATTACAGGCAAACACGTATTGTTTAAAATGTGGTCCTTAAGACGTTCCTCTCATTTATTCCTTTGTAGGGATTAATCATTTTCTTCAACATTCATTATTGGCATGTCAAATGCAGAAGTAAGGCATAACTTGTAAGACCAGATGAAAGGGGTATCAGCCTAAAAGATTGACTTGTTTCTTCTTTACAAAATGTACAAGAAATGCCCAGATGCCTCCATGCACCAGTTTTGTGCACTGTTTTTTCTTTTTGGTGCATTTTTATTTAAATGACTGTGATAAAGAACACCACCAAAGATGCAAAGACATCTGTATAACATTAGCAATGGCAGTCAGAAATGCAGTGAGCATGGAATAGCAATTCTGTAAAAATACTATTAACGATATTTTTGGTGCAAAAGGTTAAAACAAATAATCAGCAGCTTACCTTGCCAAGCATTCCTCCAGCACTGTGAATCCTCTCAGCTCGGCACTGTGAATGAGGAAATACACTTCCTCATATGCCCCTCCAGCACTACCCTGTAGATGTGGACCACCAATACTATCTTGAGGAGCTAGTCCAGACCACACCCACACTCTGTTTTGAAAGCACTGTCTGAGCTGCCATTCAAGCCCAGATAAGCCCCTCCCTTCCTCATCCCCGCCCCGCCTCCTCCTAGCAAGCGTTCTTGCTCCGAGTGTCAACATTATACTGATTATTATGCAGCATCACAGCTCCAAGGGCCACACCCTGTAAATCTTGATATCTCGCACATTTATTATTAACAAAAACTGTTTAGGACATTGCCAAACCTAGCCTGATGCAATGCTCTAACGATTGGCTTTGCCTGAAATATTACTTTAACTTTAGATTAAATAGCTTGTCCAGGCAATTAAATATAACAGATCTCGTTTACCTTGCCAGGCCCTTGTAGTGTTGCGAGTTAAGCCTGCCTGGGAGCAGCGGTTTTAGGTCCCATATTTAAATTTTCTCTCCTAAACAATCCCTGGCACTTGTATGAGCATTCACTGCTGATGGCACATATCGGTGGTGGACACTCCTGATAGGTGACTCTAAAAAGTAATCACTAGACCAGCCAGGTCAAGTAGAGCATCTGAACATGAATAGCCTGACAGTGACACGGAGAATAAAAAAAAATATGTTTTATATAAACGTTGGTGAGGAGATGTTAGAAACCTTTTTAGCTGTATGTGACTTTAACTGACCCCCAATTAAAATAGAATGCCAGAACTATCTGTCTGTGTTCACGATACCTTGCATTCATGTATCCTATATGACAGCCAATATTATATGCCCACCCTGCAAATGCTACTAGTAAGCTGGAAAGTGGGGAACGCGCAAACAGGACATGCTGTTGGAGAAGAATTAATCCTTTGAGTGACACTTTGGTCTTCCAGAAAGCCTCAAGTTAGTAGATTTGCCAAATCATTTGGTAATCAGCATCGGTGAAGAGGATGTAGGATGGACTTTATAGGACTACTTTTTGGCACACACACAACACAGCAACACGGCACAAAAACAGCTGACTGACTTTTTTATGGGGTAAATCATGGGGCATTTATGCACACAGAAAGCTGAACAAGGCTTAAAATGTAACAGAAAAAAATAGCTTTGAAAAAGGCTAGCCAGCAATCATTGTGTTGTTTCTGTAGGGCTGACGCACCCATTCTTGCCAAGCCGTGTTGGTTTAACCTGGCAGATTGGCTGTACATCTGTGCTGGGTTTGCCTGTGACACTGTGACTGTAAGATCCCATTACTCTTTCCTTCCCATTTCAAAAATTCTTTGAACAAAAAGAAAAACATTAACTGTGTGCAGCCTTGTCTGAGGAAGGAGGTCACACAAAGGTTCCGCTAATTTTACATTCACACCCTGCAAGCTAATAGAGAAACTTCTGAGAAATACGAAAGAAAGAGCATTTGTAACACCGTGTATGTTTTTCCGTTCTTTTCCCTGTGTTACTTCACTGTTGGGCTTTTCCAGTAAAGTATTGGGCTTTGGGAAGGTGTCTCTGGGTCTTAAATAAATAAATTATTTAAGACCCACCTCAACCAATCCATTTGCCAATGTGACTATATTTAATGTAGGTCGATCTCCTTAACGTCTTAAAATATTTAGTGAGCCATACTAGGCTGTGTCATTTGCTGGCAATGTTTAAGTTACTTTGTGGTCTCTTTTATGGCTGACCACAATTTGTCACAAATATCACTTCCGGTGCATTTCCTTTGACTTGCTATGGCCATTCCTGTTTTTCATCACAATGAATTGACATGTATTTCCAACAAGTGTTTTCTACAGTCAAGAAGCTCTTAACCTCTTATTAACCTTTGTGGTTTCTCTGTTTATAATTTCACATAACAAATGCCACCACTAAAAGCACACACATGCACTGGCCAAAAGGTTATAGGTGATGGTAACATCTGATAGCTATCAAGGGTATAATGTTCTAGAATATGTTGAGCTCTCTGTCTCATCCCATGGAGACATCCCAAGGAAAAGTTGGGAGAATTTCTTCAACCCAAAAAGGAGACTTTAAAAATATATATATATATATTTCAGTTGTACTTTACTGTGTGTTGAGGAAAAGAGCTAACCAAGGTTTAGTGAATTAACTGCAATGGCAATCTCATCACGTAAGGTAACAAGATCTTCCATCTGAGGTGGGTAGCACTACACATTACAGTGTCTCCAAAATGCTAGTATGGTTTTATGACACATTGAGGTTTTTGTGTGTCTCTGCATGTTTCGAAGCTATCAAGCTAATTAGGCTTTCAACCTCAACACATAATGATGTGGAAAAAAACTTTTTTCTAAAATTTTGATTCAAATCAATTACCTCTTAAAGTGGACCAACACCCAGGATTTTGACTATCCTGGGTCTTGGTCCACTTCGATGGGGCACCCCCGATCGGGGTGCCCCGCTGTGTGAAACCCCCCCCAACCCCCCGAAAAACTCACCTCTCCGCGCTCCCAGCGCCAACGTACAAGGACGTCTAAGCGGCTGCCGCCGCCGCCGCCTCCCGCGCGTCCCTTTTGACGCGCGCGCGCCCGCGCCGGCCATTCGCAGACGGCCGGCGCGGGCGCGCGCACGCCTGCAGGGGCGCGAGGGAGGCGGCGGCGGCCGGCCGCCGCCGAAGATCAGGTAGGGTTTTTCGGGGGTTTTGGGGGGGTTACACCCCGCGGGACATCCCGATCTCGGATGTCCCGCGGGGTGGGGGGTGATCGGCCCGGGAATCTTATAGATTCCCGGGCCGATCACCCGTGGGTGTTGGTCCACTTTAAAGCGGATGAAAAACCTAGATTCCATGACCGGCTCCTATTTTGGGTAAAACCCCTGGGTTGCCAGTACACACACCTTTACAAGTGGCTCCAGCGATGATGCGATCACCAGCCACCTCTTTCATGTAGCTGTGCGCACTCCCATGTCCAGCCTATCTGAGTGGCCCGAAGAGAAAGTCAGGGATGTGGCCAGTTAGCTGTAACTCATGATATGTTTTGAGATCAGCCAGTCAGTGACCTCAAATCTGCCGCCAGACGTGGCTTTGGCAGGTTTGGGTTTTAATCCACTTTACCCTCTTTTGTGGCTTCCCTGTTTATGTATGTACATAACAAGTGCCACCACTACTTACATACACATGCACAAACACGTTGTCATGTTTAAGATGGCACCCAAGTGGATAATGTTCTAAAATATGCTGTGTATGTTTACTTATAAGGCATGCTGTTCCACATGAAGAACTCTCCACATGTCATTGGGTACCCCATTACGGGTAACATTTTTGGTCCCATTGATAAACTTCTGCATTTTACTCAGAGAATTTCTACAACTCAAAATGTGCACAGACATTAAAAATGAAATTCTTCTTCTACTGTGTCCTGAGGTTGAGAGCTTACAAAGCTTTAGTGAATACATGCTAATGGCAAGCTCACCACATAAGGCAATGGGATCTTCTAAGTGAGGTGGGTAGCTCTACACATTTAGTAAAGAA
Organism: Gastrophryne carolinensis; assembly: GCA_027917425.1. Taxonomy (NCBI): domain Eukaryota; kingdom Metazoa; phylum Chordata; class Amphibia; order Anura; family Microhylidae; genus Gastrophryne; species Gastrophryne carolinensis. The sequence goes on along the minus strand of CM051237.1, from coordinate 73,777,293 downwards.
ACCCCTAAAGAAGGGGTACCTAAACCTTTTTATATCAAGTATCACTTTACTTGGCAGCAGAGCAGGTTGGTGTACAGATAAGTCTGCAGCCACTGCGTACAGTTGCATAGGATTTTGCATATCACTGCCCTAAGGCACTATTGCGGTTTTATGACACAACATGGATTTGCCATATGAATTTAGAAGCCTCTGCAATTTTTGGGAGCACGGAACAGTTTTATGAAGGCTTTGAGAAACTTTCTGACTTGACACACAGGTGCAGAAACAAAACATTTTAAACCCCCTGCACTTGCACATATGGGAATTTTTCACATTTATGAATGCCTATAGGAATTCAAACATAAGTATTATTATGGAAGAGTTCAAAAGCTGAGCTAATTTCTGGTTATTTAAATCTATCCCACTAACACACTGTGTGTTTTTTTTAAAAAAAAGTTACGGTATACGTTTTATTCAATACATTTGTTTTAAAAGGACTCCAGTATAATTTTTTCCAGTTTCCATATATAAAAACAGTAACTATTAGATGTATAATTGACTTGGCAGGGGTTAATGTGTGTCCAGAGCCATTCAATTCAGCTCTTTATGGTCACAAATTACAGATGTTCTTATAATGAAACTGGATGACCAGTTTCACCCTTATTATGAGGGCGGTCTTAAATCTTGTGTAAATCATTGTAAGATAGATCTAAAATATAATCAAAATATGGCCAGGCTTCAATACCTCTATAAATATAGTGGTTCCCATCACAGCTCAAAGTTCACCTTGTATTACGAAATAAATTGAAATTTTTCATATTAGCTTTGTAATTGTGACATGCCCTTTGCAGCACTTAAGAGGACCTCAGACTGCCCTTTGCAGATTTAAGATCCTAGAATTTGTGTGAGTATATTAATATTGTTTAATACCATAAATAGATGTAAAATGTACAGTTTTTGTACATTGAAATCCAATCCAAACATCTCTAATTTGTGACCATAGAGAGCTGAATTGAATGGCTCTGGTCACACATTAACCCCCGCCAAAACAATTATATGGCTAATGTCTAATGGTTGCTGTTTTCTATATATGGAAGCTGGAAATATTGATACTGGATTCCTTTTAAACAAATGTATTCAGTAAAATGTTTTTTTTTAAAAACACACAGCGTGGTATTGGGATACGTTTGAGTAATCAGAGGTTAGCCCAGCTTCTGAACCCATCTATTGTATTACATGTTTACTACTGTCACTCACTGACCAGCCATCTTACAGGCACCCAGAAAGGCAAGTGATCTATTTAGATCCTGTCTTACATCTTTCTTGTTGTTTATACAGCAACAATGGGGGCCCACACTCCCCAAAAAGGCCACACCCCAATAACCCAGTGGCACCACTACATTTTCAATACAACTATATAAACTTTAACAATTCATATATACACAATGCAAAGGATTTATTCTAAGCATACAGTACGTCCTGCTCCAATATAACACTTACACGTGGGTAATCCTCCGCCAGAGGGCCCTGTTCACTGCAGACATGCAAAAACAGGCTCCTCCCAGCCCTTCATATACCCAGGGACCTCCCACAAATCCCCAGATTTCTCTGCAGTGCTGACTGCGAAGACAAAGTATCAACTCTATCGCAGGTGAGCGGGGCTATTACAGCCTGCGGCCCTGCGGGACTATTTCCACCCGTCCTCTTCAATAAAGATGTGCCTCCCAGCCTGGGCTGCGCTGATCGGGTGAAGGTAGGCAGCACCTCATGTGCTCACGGGGCTACGCTCCACCGCAATCCCCCACCATAGGGTAGGCGGTTTAGGCCGATGGTGAGCCTCTAATAGATGCCCCTCCCGCATTGTTGCCCATGCCCCTCATAGCGATGAACCCTGGGTGCAGGTCCGCTTCCCCCTCGCTTCCTCCTGTAGCTCGGGGGCAAAGAAAGGGGGGGGGGTATGTGTGTGGCGGTCCCAGCGTACTTTTATCACGTTTATGGCTGTTGACCTTTTATTTAAACTTGGGTGTCAGTGCCGCGCTCCTTGCTCCGCATAAACCTTGTCTGGTTGCGCGCGTGTGTGTCAGTTCATTACTTAAGTGTGCAGCCCGGGCGGCAGCATCATTCTCAAGTGTGAGAGCAATCTACTTGATTACACTCTGTATGTGTGTCCTATCCACTACTGTCTTTGACGTTGCGCTGGTTAGAGCTTCGCGCTCTTTGGGGGAGGCGGGGACTTGGCATGACGCGCCCCGCGTCACGGCCAGATCAGGCCCGCCCCTCGAGGTTCGCTTGGCCGGGCGTTTTTTTGTTCCTATGATTTTTTATTACGGCTGCGCATGGCACTGACACCCCCCTCTTATCCCCTTTATGTCTTTCAGACGCCAAGATTTCGGTGGCTTCTCCTGGCCGGACATATTTTATAGCGGGTTCACATAAAAAATTCTCCCACATTCCTAGCGGGTCTTGGGGCATCCAGGGTTGCCTATTGCGTAAATCCCTGCGGGCATACTGCTCAGATAATCACCATATGGAGGCATCTCAGAATTATGTACCCGGGGTCTCTCTGGGACATGACCGGCTGTGTACAGTGTGTGGTCAGCCTCATGCTGATGCTGACAGAGCACGGGTCTGCGGACCGTGTGCTGAACAGGCACTGACCCTGCAATCAGGTTTGCCAATGGCTGCACCTCCCTTCAATACACCTGTCTCCCCGGATCTAAATCTCACTCCTGATGAGTCTCACTCGAGCGGGGATGACCAGCAAGTCGTGCCTCGCAGGCTGCCTTTGGCTGAGCAGGTGCTGTCTAGTTTGGCGGAGCGCTTGGGCCCTGGAAAGAAGCGGTCCCTGATGCCTCCTGGTTCTCCGGTTCCTAATGATACTGATGAATCTGCTGCTATGCAGGACCTTGACCCTTCTGATGAAGGTGAGCTATTCTCCGATTCGGGCTCCTCGGATGAGATGCCCTGGAGCCGTGATGATTCTGGGCCCGGTTCTTGGGGCCTGTGTGACACAGATGAACTACTTATTAAGATCTTTGAGGTTTTGTCTATTTCCCCTCCTGGAGAGGCTCCCAAGCCTAAGAAAGAGAGTTTCCACACAGCGCCGCCGCGCTTGGAATTCCTGGAACAGGAGCATTTCCAGAATCTTATATCCCAAGAATGGGAATCGCCTTGTAAACTTAAAGGGGTCCCAGGGGTCTGGGATGGGAAGTACCCTTTCCCTCCTGAGGTGGTTAATTTTTGGTCAGCACCTCCTGTGGTGGATGCACCGATTATAGGTGTTACTAACTCCCCCTTCATGACTGCTCCTTATTACCGTACCCTTCGGGATGCTGAGGACCGGCGCATTGACAGATTGGCTTCCCATGCCTTTTCGTGTGCAGGGAAGGCTCTTCACCCGGTCTGCGCCGCGGCCATCACTGCGGTGGCTGCCAGGACTCTCATTAGAAAACTACTTGATCACCGACCTGAGGACCTCCCCTGGGAGGTATTTAATGCACTCTCAGACTGTGATGTGTTTGTGAGGTTTATCCTCTCAGCGCTGGATGACACCATTAAGATGTGTGCTAGAACCTCTGCCCTTGTGGTAGCTATTCGCCGCCTGGTCTGTCTGCGACAGTGGGGTGCTGACGATGATACAAAAAAGGCTCTCACTGGCCTTCCTTTCAGAGGACGGCGTCTATTTGGGGCCCGTTTGGACCTTTTTAGAAAAAAGGGTAAGGCACCCCTACGCAGAAGGCCGTCTAGGCCTCCTCGGGGCAGGGACACCCCTCCCCCTCCCTACGCTAGTGTCAAACGCGAACCTGAGGTGTGCTTCCAACTTTTCGGAGTGGATTTCCACCAGGGGGTGGGCAGGCAGCGCCCTGGGCCTTCTGGCAGGGCTAAGTGCAAATCTGCCAAGACTTCCCAAGCAGCCCTCGCCCTTCTGGGCGAGGGACCTGCCACAGCACCTGACTCCTATCTGGGAGCGTATCTTCTCCTTCTGGTGGTTCCAGGAGGTAGTTCCCCTGGACACAGGATAGAATTTGCTGGGCGGTCCCTCTCAGAGGTTGTCAGGGTGCTTTTAGCCCCTGTTTTTCCCCTCAGGAGTTTGTGCAGGCCATGCTCGGCCTGCAGGGTCTGGGCTTACTTGCAGGTTGCCCTTAACAGAATGGGGCGATGGCCTCTATGTTAACCTTTCTCTTTCCCTCAAATTGATGAGGCGGTCTGGGCCATGTTGGCCTATGGTAGGCTTGGCAATTCTACACTCACAGGTAGCCCCTGTATGATATCTCTGTCTTGGGACACAGGTGCCCCGTGCAAGGGGAGCTTCTGGCCTCCTGTGGAGTTCTAGATCCTTTTAGTTCCCCCTGTGTCTTCTGGACACCAAGACCTTTACTAGTCAGTGTTGAAGGACCAACCCTGCGGATTGGGGCCTTATTTTTGGCCTCTCTTCTGCTCCCAAGCTACTCGCCAAGGTGTGGATGGGGGTTATGTCTCTGACATGCCGGTGGGGCGTCCGCACTAGGACCTACCGGATCGTCCTCTACGTCAGGCCCCTGGGAGTTACTGGATGGGTGCTCAGTCACCTCAGTCCCTCATGGTCCATTATCAGCTATCTCCATTCCTTGGATTCGGTTCAGGCTTGAGCCTTCTTCCTTGGCAACAAGTGGACTCCTGGTTACGGGTGCTCTGTCCCTCTTCGCTGACATCTTACTTTCACCAGGCAGGATTGCAGCTGGTGGGCCCGTGGGTGGCGTATCAGAGGATGTCCCTTATATACAGAGCCTTGGGCTCTTCGGCACAGTATGTTATTGATCCTAGATGGGGTTCCAGCACCCCGGGATCTAGGTCTGTGCTCATTCCCCTTTGATACGGTGGTTCCTCTCTCTTGAGCTGGTTATATTCAAGGACCCCGTCAGGGGGCACCCCCTTCTTTGCTTGCATCTTCCTGTGAATGGTCACCTTGGGTATCAAGTCTCGCAGGTTGGCGGGGGGGGGGGGAATTTCTTCCAAAACCCCCCGTGGCTCCTAGGTAGGGTCCCTTAGAGGGTCCATCTCACCTACTGGCTTGTTAAAACATTGAGCCTTTAGTTGACTCTATACTGCTGGACTTCTCCTCTTCAGGACCTGTCTATTTGGGGACTCTTGGCCTGTTGGAAGACAATGACCTGTTTTATTATTGGTCTGGAGCTTGAAGCAGGATGATTCTCCTGGAAGGTTCCTGATCCTGATCTGGGTGGGGGTCCCTGCTCCTCAGTGGTATTCGCTCCAATGGATGTCTTTCAGTGGCAGGTTGTGCTATCCTGGTGTCCCTCTGAGAGCCATTTAGGGTTGCTCTGTTGGGTCTCGCTAATATCACAGGGGCTCTGCCCTTGTTTTCACTGCCTCAGAATATTCTGACTCTGGTCATGGGGGCTTAGTAAATTTATGTATAGACTTTCTATTTTATATGTCTTCTCTTCATTCACCCTGCTATGGGGGGTTCTCGCACGGTCGTGAGTATTTCACAGAATTGTATTTTTAAAACCATTTAAAAAAACACAAACACAATAATAATCAGAGGGAAGGGCTGGGAGAGGGGGAGAAAAGGAGGGAACAAATCAATGGAACATACAGTGCTGTTTGGTGTCTTTACAATCAAAAAGATATAATTAATGGATATCTGTAACCAGGCTAGCAATTTAACATGCTATACAATATACTTCCTAAAACAAGTGTCACATACAAACAACTACCTAATCAATTATTACTCATACCTCAAAATGTACTGCCACAGATGCAACCAGCAGAATAAAGTGCAAAGTGCTAATCAAAACCATACATAATAACCTAAAATCAACCAAGTGAATAAAAAATATCATTAAGTGAACTACTCTATTAGATCAATAGGACCAGCCGGGTAAAGGACAAACAGACATACAACATCTAACAAAATATTTCACATATAATACACAAACGGAACGGTCCCTCCGAGAATCACCCCTCACAGCCCGCCTCAATGCCGACGCGTTGCGTGACGTCACCGCGTCACTTCTTCAGGGCGTGAGGCTCAAGGAGATGAGTGTCCTTTTATATTCACCTCCATTCGCTCCCTTGTATCGCCACTGGTGGGGGGAGGGGGGGCTACGCCGCGCGCTATGGCCCCAAGTGCGTCAGCGGCCCCCGGCCGGCCATGTGACCGCAACATGGGCACCTGATCTAATCCAGGAAGAAGGTCTGGCACGCAAAGCGTGTCAGAACATTCGCACAGGCGATTGTGCGCAGCACCCCGGGCAGCTGCCCCGGCGCATGCGCACTGAGATGATCGCGAAAGAGCGAGAAGAGGTGAGCATCACAGTCATCTCCCGAGGGCCAATTACTGAATACATACATAACAAACATAAAACAGACAATATGCATTGCCAACAATCTATACATATAGTGATAAATGATTTATAATTAAACCATATGATACTGATCAACAGCCACCATGCCTATGATTATAATATTCTATGCTCCTCTGTATAATTCCCAAACACAGGTTTGCTATATATGCTGAAAAGCTATATAGGGGAAAAACAGTCCCTTTCAAGTGGAACTAAACTGGCCTACTTCATCGGAGAATAAAATCCAAATATTAATCAAATACTAAAGCAGCAACACATCTCAAAAGGGTCATCACCGAAACCGAAGATAACGGTATATCCATAGTGGAACAGTGTGGATATACTTTAATACTAATGCCACTCCTACACTGACCTCAGTGGAGGACACTCTATCCTAAAAGCTAAAAATTATAAAAAATAAGCAGGATATATTTAGGTGAAAGAGTTTACACTCAGGGACAGTCTATATGTGTCAAGGTAAAACTGTAACATCCAGATCAATCCATCAAACTTATATTCTTCCCATGATGTATGCACTCTAGATGTGCAGGATAACGGTTGTACACCTGCAACCAATCCCAGCTGGATTTCTTCAACATATATCCACGGATATCCATTTTCACCCTACAGACGTTCACATGGGTAATTCAGCCCAAATAGGCCCCTTCTGGTTCCTAGGTCTGGCAGATCTATATATCAGGTGAATGCCACGTGTACTAAACAAAACTAAAAAACAAATGTGTAAATGTCTCATAATGTGCAAAAATGACCACCCATAAGGGTGGATTTCCCCAAAATGACCAAGAGACCAGCCCAACCCAACCCCCCCCCCCCAAAAAAAAATAACACCAAATCAAATGATCCATAAAAACTACCCCAAGGTGAAACGAAATACCCAAAAATGGTGTAAATGCCAGATCCTGGAGGACACTCTATCCTAAAAGCTAAAAATTATAAAAAAATAAGCAGGATATATTTAGGTGAAAGAGTTTAGACTCCGGGACAGTCTATATGTGTCAAGGTAAAAATGTAACATCCAGATCAATCCATCAAACTTATATTCTTCCCATGATGTATGCACTCTAGATGTGCAGGATAACGGTCATACACCTGCAACCAATCCCAACTGGATTTCTTCAACATATATCCACGGATATCCATTTTCTTCAACATATATCCACGGATATCCATTTTCACCCTACAGACGTTCACATGGGTAATTCAGCCCAAATAGGCCCCTTCTGGTTCCTAGGTCTGGCAGATCTATATATCAGGTGAATGCCACGTGTACTAAACAAAACTAAAAAACAAATGTGTAAATGTCTCATAATGTGCAAAAATGACCACCCACAAGGGTGGATTTCCCCAAAATGACCAAGAGACCAGCTCAACCCAACCCCCCCCCCCCCCAAAAAAAAACACCAAATCAAATGATCCATAAAAACTACCCCAAGGTGAAACGAAATACCCAAAAATGGTGTAAATGCCAGATCCTCATTCAAAGCAAACGGGGCCTGGGACTGTAAATTATAAATCCACCATAATTCCTGTTGTTGCAGTCATCTTTTCACATCACCCCCCCCCCCCCCCCGCATACCTAAACTTACCTTCTCGATGCCCACCACTCTCAAATCACCCAGGTTACTATTGTGTGTATTCAGGAAATGTAGGTCCACCGGGGGAACCATTTTCCCTTGTTGGACATTCCTGGCCGCAAGGCGTATAGAGGAAAAATGTGCTTGTACTCTGGCCTTGCGACTGTTCTTAGTCTCGCCAACGTACATCCTTGGGCAACTACATAGCAGCACATAAATGACTCCCGTGGTTTTACAATTGATAAACCGTTGAATCTGAAACAATCTCCCAGTCTGCAGATTTTTAATTGCTTTACTTTTAACCATATGCGGGCAAATAGAGCATCCCCCACAGGGAAAGTTTCCCACAATTGCGGTCTGGTTCCGAAGCCAGTTTGGTGGAGCCCCAAAATGGCTGGAACATATCTTATCCCGCATATTGGGTGCCCGTTGTGCCAGCATATGGGGTCCTCCCCGTGTCCACCTAGCCAGGTGGCAATCAGTCTTCAAAATATTCCAATTTTTCTGGAGGACATGCCTCAATCTATGCCAATCACTATTATACGGAGTAATAAACCTTACCTCCGAAGTCCTCCGTTTTCTACTTTTTGGGGTCAAGAGTGTCGTTCTCGGGGTTTTTTTAGCACGTTCCAGTGCTCTATGGACTACTTCCCTGGGGTAACCTCGTCCGATGAAGCGGGAAGCAAGATCTCCAGCCTGTTGCAGGAATTCCTCCTCCTCTGAACAATTTCTGCGCAATCTCAAAAATTGCCCCATGGGTATCCCTTGTTTAAGGCTGGTTGGATGAAAGATACTATAATGTAGCAAAGAATTCCCAGACGTCTCATTGCGATATAGCCCAGTACTTAGGGAACCATCCTCGTTGATAGAAATACTGAGATCCAAAAAAGTTACTTGTTTTGCCGGAGTCTGAGCCGTAAGAAAAATCTTAAGATCATTAGTATTTAAATGGTTTAGAAATTTGTCAAACTCGGCTACCGTGCCCTGCCATACCACCAGCACATCATCAATGTAGCGATGCCACCCTAACACGTGCCGGTGAAATCCAATGTTATCCTCGTGGAAAACAACTCTCCCACCACCCCAGGAGAAGGTTGGCCACCGAGGGGGCACATCGTGCTTTCATGGCGACCCCACAAACCTGACGGTAATACTCGCCATCAAAGATAAAAAAAAATGTGCATGAGCACAAAATCAAGCAAAGTAAGAATGAAATCCTGTGGGGTGGTGGGAGAGTTCCGTCCACTCATATTGAGAAAGTACCGGCACGTGCGGGCGGCATGCACATGTGATATGCTGGTGTAGAGGGCTTCTACATCCATAGTGACGAGGAGTACATCCTGAGGCACCCACTGAGAATTTAGACAGTTGAGCAGGTCCATAGAGTCCCATACATAAGAGTAGAGGGAGATCACAAAGGGTTGAAGGCCACCAAGGGAAAATCTACCATCAAAAAATCGCGTGTGCCTTTTTGGGGAGTGTGGGCCCCCATTGTTGCTGTATATTTTGGCTCTTGTAGCTTTACCCACCCCTAGTGTGCACGCTCACACAGCAAGGTTAGTGCGCTCTTTTTCATTTAGTTGTTTCTTGTTGTTTATTTATAAAATGCCATCATAGTCCGTGCTTCTAGTGTTATAAAAAACTTCTGTTTTTTCCCTCATTCCTGTAGGGTGTAGGGGCGTAATTAAGGAAAAGTATAGAATTTCTTAGTACTTAACCATTTTCCTAATAGGTGACCGTAGCATTGAACTAAAGATAATTATGCATAATTTTTACATACATCCTGGCTAGTAACACAAGTTTACATTAGAAAGAAAGAGCAACTATAAATTAATTAAAAAATAAAGTGTGCCCTGCATTTATAAAACTGTGATTTATGTTTGGTAAACATGTTCTCTAAAAACAATGTTGATTAGTACTCAAGCGCTGGCATGTGCTGCATGTGTGATTAGAGCCAGTTCTAGTCTTCTTGGAAGAGGGTACATCATTGCCATCTAAAGTTTGCAAATATAATTATAGATAGATTGTGTATTAACATCTCAGGCTCTTGATTCTTCTGGCAGTGGGCCTAGAATGCCAAGCCTGGCTGTTTTCTGTTTTCTTTTTAAACTGGAATTTTATTAGGGGGGTTTCCACCAACAAGTATTAAAAGCTTTATTTTGTTAATATGCAAACATCAAACTCAAAGGTGTCCCATAACAAATAGTCAGAATTACATGTAACTTCAAGATGAAATTGAAGAACAAATAAAATAAAACATAAGAAACTAAATACTATGATACATCAAAATATGGATTGTAGGCAACATCTCTGGCCCTTAAGGTATATATATATCATATGTCACTTGTCACATGTCAATACTTGTCTGTGAAACTACAGAGATCTTTAGGCACTTTCCTTACTGGCATTGACCATCGTCAGTTCAAGACCTCTATCACCTGAACTAGATGCAATTGGCTACGGCAGGCATGGCAAGTGCATTTAATGCTTCTAGCTGCCTAAAAGTGTTTAAGTAATAGTAAAAAAATGTGGCATGCCAACCTATTCAAATATTCAATAGCCCTAATCAGGGAGTTCTCACTGGGAGTCCCGACAATACGCACACCGTCAATCCACAATTTGACTACAACCCAAGTAGTCAGGCATCCTTTTCGTTATCGAAAGGGTTGTAGTAGGATGAGATGGCAAAAAAGAGTACTATATCACCAGTGCCCAATAAACAAGCAGACAAATGTTACAGTTTAGAGCTAAAGTAATCCCCATTTCATATGTGTAGGAATAAATCAAGGCAACTGAACTTGCGCTTTTATTTTCTTGAAGACGTACAGTATACCTTTCTCATGGTTCCACAAAATGCACAATGAACAAAATGAACAATTGGCATTGACTGCGTCCTAAGCATACACATACTGTAATTGATATACACAGTGACATCTCCAGTTACACTGCTCTTCTTTGCTCATTGGACTACAGACTACAATTATTATTATGTGAGTTTCTGTTTCAGGCTTCCCTGGTTTCGTTTAGAATCTAGAGAGGATATTGTTTCTTTTTAAAAGGCCATGAAACTCACTTCTTGTTGTGCTGCAGCCACACATGGATGGCCACATTTGCCAACAGCCAAGCTGCTAGTAGTTTTATTGGCCATGGGAATGCAGAGGTGTGCGTTTCAGGCATTTTTTGCATGTGATTGGCTGGAAGTGTGTGGACACATGTTGGATGGAGGTGTGGCATCACTGTGACACCACCACACTCAGACATCACATCACTGGATGGTTGTTTGGAACCATTTCCAGTTGGTTCCTGTTTTGTAGTGTCCTATATGGCTTCTATAGTCTCTTCGCATTGAATGTGGCTTGTGACAGTGGCTGTGTGTGTTTTGGGCATTTTCCTAAATGTAGGTTTTGGGATTAATATATTAGCTGCAGCATGTCCAGTTGGTCTACCGTTGCTCTTAACTGCTCTGCTTTTTGAGCAGTATTGTCCTGTTTCTTTTTACTAGTTTTTATTGAAAAGGTGGAAAATTACAAGATCGCGTACAGTCTGTCAGCATTATCGTACAATAATACACTTTGAGAAATAAAAAATGTTACTTCGGTGTACTTAATAACTTTACTCGTCCTCCGTCAAGGTACTCACACCCATTGGAAACTCAACTCAAACAGACTTCCTCTTAACCTCCCTTAAGAAAAGGTTGCTAAGTAGCTCTCATCGATTAGAAGAAACATAAATGAATACATTTTGAGAAAAGCAACAGAAGAAAGTTTTTTATAGCTCTAAAGGCAAGATTAGGCAGAGACATCAACAACATCATCTATCTGAATGACCATTTTTAGCAATATTTGAGGTCTCCATGGGTCATTGTGAAGGCTCCGCCCTCGGGGGGACATTATCCTGATCATTGCTTCCCCTATATAGGGCTTGCATAGAAATACAACATCACTTGAGGCTATGATTCGGGTGAGATAAGGGCATCTTGAGTTTTTTCATCTAGGAATAGCAGTGGCTTTGGAAGAGCTTAGCAATCATGCGTCCATGCCACTTAGAAACCAGCTCCTGCCCCAAGCCTCTCCCAATTCTTAACATTCAGCTTGGCAGTCTGTCACATTGCATCCTTACCACTGGCTAGCATCTGCTACTGAACTGTTCTTTTAATCATATGTATCGTGTTTCTGTGTTCATCTGGTAATGCCAGAAACAAGACCATAATAAAAAACAGCAATCTGGCTTGAAAAGAGAATTAGCAGTGGAAATTTATCAGAATTTAGCAGACATTTATTTGATTAGTGGTGCCACAAATGAGTTCGAAGCTGGAGTCGGGCTTTTGAATACAATGTAGGTTGGAAGTTATGTATTTCTACACACTTGGATCTCACAACTTCAATTAATTTGATATGCAAATGTACCCAGGAAAAGTAAATTCCTGGTACAATCTTCCACTTTAGTTTTATGGTGGTATGTTTTAATGTTTTTCCAAGCCATCAACTGTGTGCCATGAGAGGTGAAATAATAATCATCGTACAAGATATTAAATTCCAATTTTGCTCTAGGTGGGGTAGAGAGAGTAGATACACAGCCCAGAAAAAGGGAGTAAAACGAAGCTGATATTTTCCTAAAAATAAATATCAGCCTTAGGAAAGAGGAGAAAGGTAGACTAAAACAGATTGAAAATCTATGGTGGGAAGAATTCAATGAATCAAATAACAGGTGCATGCACAGCGGAGAAACAACTGTATAAAGTAAATCTATACAGGACCTCAACCCATCAAACTGCTCAACCACCACATAGTATGATAAAGATTTACATCAAAATGTATTAACTCTTTAAAGGCCAAGCACATAGTTTCTACGGCCACATCAACAAGCCTGATGCACATATAAAGCTTGAGGTGACAATGACAAACAAGACATTTCATGTTAAGAAAAAACAAAATATAATTTTCCTGGGAAACCCCTAGAAATACCTCCAAAGATCACAATTGAACATGTGTAGCGCAAAATAGTGAAAAATGGTCTGGCAACAAAGGGTGACAAAAACTCTAGGTAGGCTGGCACTTAAAGGGTTAAAAAAACTAATTTAAAAAACATACCATAAATTACACAATTCCACTTCACATAGACAAGATAAAACCAAAGGCGGGGCTACATTGCCAGTTAATCACATATAACTGTTCCCCAAAATGTCACTACCTCATCATATATGTATAAAGGCTATGTAGATATACAATGTAGTAGATCAGCTATTGAATATCAGTCTGTGTGGAGATCACACAAATATAGATTTACAGTATACCAGGACTGTCCTAGTTATATACACGAGTCATAACTTTTTCCTGAACAATGCTTTCTTTGAGTAGATGTTAGTAGACCTTCAGGTTGGTAGTGGTTCATTCTGGGGTCAAATAATATCATCAGTCTAAAAGTGGCCCAAAAATTTTCCTTGTTCAAAAATTAACCTGCTAGTAGAACTTTTTGCACGCCCACATACTAGAATTGTGCTCAACCTTCATCTCCAGGAATATATACAGCATGTCCTGTTCCAGAATAATCCTTACTCATGGGTAATACATCCTCAAGATGGCGCTGGACTGCAGAGACAGAAAAGTGGCTCCTCCCTGCCCCATATATACCAGGGACCTCCCACAAATTCCCCAGTTCTTCTCTGCAGTCTGGGCTGCGATGACTAGAAGATGGCTTTTTCTACTCGCAGGTGAGCGGGGCTTATTAGCCTGCGGCCCTGTAGGACTATTCCCACCCGTTCCTTTTCACTGCCTCCCAGCTTAGGCTGCGCTGGTCGGGTGATGGTAGGCAGCACCGCTGTCAGGTGCTAAGGAGAGCTGCTCCTACCGCAGTCCCCCACCAAAGGGTAGGCGGTACAGGCCCGTGGTGAGCCTTATGGGATGTCCCTCCCGCGGCAGTTTGCCCTTCGCCCCCTGTCCCCTCAGTTAGGCTCCTCTTAGGCCGGCCTCTGCTTCCCCTTCGCTCTCCCTGGGTAGATCTCGGGGAGGGGGTGGTGTATGTATTTACTATGTATATCACGCTTTGCCTTGATTGCACTGGTTTTTATTATCGCCGCCGCACGCTTGTACTTCGCTCCACGGACGGTGGCGACATCCAGCTGCTGTACCATCATTGGCTGACCTTGTCATGGGGGCGCGTTTTCATGCTGTTCGGGGGGGGCGGGCCTTGCGGATGACGTTTTCCGCATCACTTCTCTGCGGCCCGCCCCTCGAGGTATATGCGGGCGCCATTTTGGAGCTCCTGTGCTGCGTGTCTGGCGTCTCCCTATCGCAGTCCGTAAGTGCCCCTGCGGGCTGGCTTTTCTTTGTATTTCATTGTATTATGCTTACGGGTTCTTTGCTTTATGTCTTACAGGCGGGTCAAACTTTTTTGTGGTTTCTCCTGGTCCTATCCCCTCTATTTAGCGTTAACTGCTTATTGGAGGGCTATTGTATTTGTATATCTCCCACTTCCCTAGCGGGCTTTTGGGGCATCCCGGGTAGCCTTAATGGCATCAATCCCAATTGGCCTATTGTGCCACAATAATCACCATATGGAGGCTTCTCAGGATAATGTGCTTGAGGTTCCTTCGGGAAAAGCCCGGCTGTGTATGGCGTGTGGGGTATCCCCTATAACTGATGATGTCAGGGTGTGTGTACCCTGCGCCCAGCAGACACGTGCGCTGCAGTCTGGGTTACCGGTGGCTGGGCCTGCGCCCCCTCTGGCTTCGCCTACCCCCCCACACTTGCATCTGACTCCTAGTGAGGTGCATACCAGTGGGGAGTCTCAACCTGATTTGGCTGCACGGGTGGCCAGCATTGAGAGACATATTGCTGGGTCTGGCCCGCGTAAGGCTTCTGCTAAGAAGCGGCATTTATCACCTGCTTTTACTCTTTTTCCTATGGAGGCTGAGGAATTTTTTGATGTTACCAGTTATACCCCCCCTGGAAGAGGGGGAATTATTTTCTGATTCAGAATCATCTGAGGAACAACCTAGGGTTTATGGTGCCGATTCTGGGTCTGACCCATGGGCTTCAGATGATACAGACAGGCTTTTTTTTTTTTTAAATTGTAATTTTTATTAGAGAAAAGCAGGTCACAGACCGTAATCAGGGTACAACAACATGCACGGCAGAAATAAAGCAATACAATACATTACAATACAATGCAGCGGGAAAGTGAGGAAAAAATTTGCATGAGACAAATCAACCTAGTCGCGATGCTTTGTTAAAGAAAATACAGTTATATCCTGAACCATTGGTATATCTCTTATCCGGTTCCCTGAGGAGCTCTGAAACTGGAACTACCCCCCGCAGGGATAATTGCGGCGTGCAACTATACATATAAATGAAATACGGAAAGGCCCGGGGCCTGCATATCCCGCCCTCTCTTTCTTTTCTTATTAAAGAAACATGGCTACCTGTAGTCTAACACAAAACAAACACGACAATAACTAGTAGACGCTAACGGGGAGAACACACAAGGCTGTAACTCACGACAGGGGGGGGTGTAGACAGAAGTGGGGTGGGGTGTGGGGGAGGGGAAAATGGTAAAAAGGGCGAGGGGGGAAAAGGGTCAGGGGCATAAGGGGCACCAGGGGGGGGCTAAGTGCCCAGCTCGCAAGCCTCTTTACATTTTCAGGTACTCCAGGTATTCCGCCGAGAGGACAAAGCGGTCCCATTCAGACCATGTCGCCCTGTATCTTTCCGAGGTACCCCTCAGCAGGGCCGTGAGCTCCTCCATTCTGCAGATATCATTGACTCTAGTTAGCCACAACGCGGTGGAGGGGGGTTCCCGAGATTTCCAGCACGCTGGGATGCAGGACCTCGCCGCATTCAGAAGGGGAGCGAGCAGAGATTTGCCTCGTCTTCGTATGGAGGTAGGGGCGAGATTAAGCAGGTAGTTCGCCGGATCACCGCCCAGATCTATGTCCGTGAGGGACATGACTATTTTCCTCACATTGCTCCAGAACCCAGCGAGGTCCCCACACTCCCAGAATACATGCATCATGGTACCTCTTGCGTGCATACACCTCCAGCACAAGGGGGAGGAAGAAGGGAAAATCCTTGATAGTCTGGTTGGGACCAGATACCACCGAGTGAGAATCTTATATGACGTTTCCTGATATCTGCAGGACATGGAAGACCCGTGGGCCAGTTGTATCATTGCCGCCTTTTGCTCCTCGGTGAAACTCCTGTTCAGCTCCCTTTCCCATCCCTCCAGGAAAGAAGGCGAGAATGGGTCGGGGGGACAGATCAATAGCGAATAGACAAAGGCTAGGGCACCGCTGAAATGCCCCCCCCCCCACGCAGACCCGCTCAAAGGGAGTTAGGGGCCTGGCGGTCTCACCTGCTCTGCCTATCGAGTTTTGATAATGCGTTAACTGTAGGGATTGCCAAAAGCCTAGGGTGGGCAGGGAGTCTCTCCGTGCTAGCTCCTCCAGCCCCATCCAGCCCGAATCGTCCCGCAGGTGGAGGATCCGGAACCTATTGTGCTTCATCCAAATCCGGAAAGTGCCGTCCGAAATACCTGCCGGAAAGTCCGGATGGCCAATCACAGGAGTCAGGGGCGAAAGAGCCGGGGAAATGTCTAATCCCCGGAACGACCTGCCCGCCACTCTCCTAGTGGGCCCAATCGTGGGGTGTCTGTTTAATGCAGTGAGGCGATCCAGCGGGACCCAGGGCAGTCCCGGTAGAGGGACCGGGGATGCATCCTGCTCAATTCTTGTCCACTGCTTCAAATGCGTGTGCCTGGACCAATCAATCACCCGGGCAAGGTGCGCTGCCGCATAGTAGGATTTCCAGTCCGGGAGACCCAGCCCCCCCCGTCTCTTAGGGAGTACCAAGAGAGCGGCGGCCAACCTATGAGACCTCCCAGCCCATACGAACCTCGTGCAAATTCCCATCAGCCGCTTGAAGAAAGTGTGAGGGACCTCGATTGGCAGGGCTTGGAAAAGGTAGAGCACCCGGGGCAGGATATTCATTTTTATAATGCTAATCCTGCCAAACCAAGAAAAGGCACCCTTATTCCACCTCCGGAGGTCCTCCTCCACTCCCTCCAGCAACCTGGGAAAATTCAAGCCGTATAACTTTTGGGGGCAGGCCGAGATCCGTGTCCCCAGGTAGGCCACCGCCTTGCTCTCCCACGTGAACGGGAAGCTCCCCGAGATTCGCCTCAGTCTCTCCGGGGGGATATTAATATTTAGGGCTGAAGATTTTTGGTAATTAACTTTGTAATTGGACAAAGACTGAAAGGTTTTTAGTTCTGCCATAAGATTAGGGAGGGTCGTTTCAGGCCTAGTGATAAAAAATATGAGGTCGTCGGCGTATGCCGCTACCTTATGTTCCACATGGCCAGAAAGTATCCCAGCTATATCGGGGTTTTTCCTGATGGTGCGCAAAAAGGGTTCCAGAGTCAGAATGAAAATTAGGGGAGAGAGTGGGCAGCCCTGGCGGGTGCCGTTTGTTAGGTAGAAGGACTCGGAAGCCATCCCGTTCACCACGACGGACGCCGAGGGGCAAGAATAGGAGGCCATAATCCAATGGGTCAGGTTACTCCCCATACCGATATGCCGCAGGGTGGCAGAGATGAATTCCCAACCGACCCTATCAAATGCCTTCTCGGCGTCCGTCGAAAGGAGCATCGCTGCCTTATCACCCGTGCGTGCGTGGTGTATCAGATTGATCACCCTCGTCGTGTTGTCCCTTCCCTCCCGTGTGGGCACAAAGCCCACCTGGTCCCAGTGTACGATGGAGGGGATGTGCGGGGCGAGCCTGTCGGCTATTATTTTATTGAAAAGTTTTATATCGCAGTTCAGCAGGGATATGGGTCTGTAACTCCCGCAGTGGGTAGGATCCTTTCCTTCCTTGGGAACTACGGTTATATTAGCACGTAGGGTATCCCTGGGCGGGGGATCACCATCTCTCAGTGAGCTGAACGCGGCTATGAATTGGGGGCCTAGGGCATCTAAGAATTCCTTATAATAGTCTAAGCAGAATCCGTCGGGCCTGGGAGCCCTCCCTGGTTTGGTGTTTTTGATGGCCGCTCGCAACTCATCTATCTCATTTCCCCTCTCTAGGGACTCTACCACCTCCCGTTTCAGACGTGGGAGCCCCGACTCTCGGATGTAGGTCTCAATATCCCTCCGGTAGCTGGCAGGCTTGTCCCGTGGGAGGTTGTAAAGCTTCTCGTAAAACCCCCGAAAAGCCCGGGCAATGTCCACCTGTAAATGCTGCCTGTTACCCTCTGGGTCGTGGATCAGTGGGATATAATTTTTGCTGCGCTGGGCTTTGAGGGCCCTTGCCAGTGCCTTACCGCACTTGTCACTATATTCGTAGAAGTACCTCCTACATCTGACTGCTATGTTTTTGGCCTCGACAAAACAGATATCCTTAAGCGGCTCCCGTAGGCCCACCAGCTTGGCTGCAAGAGCCACGTCAAGTGTTTGTTTATGCTGAGTTTCTAATTTAAATATCTCTTGGGTAAGGTAATTGGTTTGTTTATGCCTCTCTTTCTTAAGACGGGCTCCGTGTTTAATCAGGAGCCCTCTTATTACACATTTGTGGGTTTCCCATATGGACATTTTCGATATCCCCTCCGTGTCATTTGTCTCAAAAAACTCAGCTATGGCCTTTTTAATGTCTGCTTTTACCCCGGGGTCTTGTAGGAGGGAGCTGTTCAATCTCCATTGGCCTCTAAGGGGAGATGTGTCAGGGATGGTAATGGTTATTGAGATCGGGGCGTGATCTGAGATCGTAATCTGACCTATGTCCATGCTAACAATAAGATGGAGATATCTGTGGGGGACCAGGAACCAGTCAATACGGGAGTACGAATTGTGGGCTGCGGAGAAAAAGGTGTAGTCTCTCCCCTTGGGATGAAGCGTCCTCCAGGCATCCATGAGCTGGTTCCGGAATAGAAGGGTTTTGAATTTTTTCAGCATCGTAGAGGAGAGGTGGTATATCCCGCGGGAAGTATCCATCGCGGGGTCCAAGACCGCATTGAAATCTCCACCCAGCAAGAGAACACCCTCTGTGAAGGACGCCAGCTTCCCAAGGGCGGAGCGCAGGAACTTAAACTGGTGAACATTGGGGGAGTAACATGTGGCGAGCGTGACCTTCAGAGAGAACAGGGTGCCCTTCACAAAGAGGAACCTCCCCTCTGGGTCCAGGAGCGTCTCTGAGTGTGTCCATGGCAGGGATCCTGCTAGCAAGATGGCCACCCCCCTGGACTTTGAATCGGGGGACGGGCAGAGGTATTGGGTTTTAAAGGTTCGGTTTTTGAGGTTGTGTGACCGACCCCCTTTTAGATGTGTTTCCTGCAGGAAGGCTATCTGCGCATGTAGGCGTCCCAGTTCCCGCAGGACAATGGATCTCTTGTAGGGGGAATTGAGCCCCTTAACATTCAGGGAGGTACACTTAACCCTTGACATGTCGGAGGTGAGGAAGGAGAGGGGGGTGGGGAAGAAAGAGAGTCAGGGCAAAAGACAAAGGGGAGGGGGACAGGAGACGCAAGACAAGGGATGGGGTAACAAACTATAACAACGAGGGTCAGAGACCAAACACTTAAACCGGAGGTGCAACACTTATAAGTGCTACCCTCTAAACACAGAAAAGATCTAATCGGGAAATACGGTCTGTTTCCCAAACAGGAGTCCCACCGCCCCCCGTGAGGTTGGCGATAGGGACTCGATCCTAATGTGGGAGCGAGGCGAACCGGAAGGCCCGTAGAGACCCCCCAGCCGACTCTGAGTATGTGCGACGGAGCTCCCAGGAAAGCCTTTATGGCCCCCCCGGAGACCGTGGTTTGGGGTGGTGTCGATGCATATCCCGTCAGCAAAGCTCTTGGGCCCCCCAACCGCCGCCCCGGCACCCCCCGCCCCCAAGGGGACGGGCGGGGGGCGCCCGGGCAGCAGCCGGGCCGCCCACCGCGCAAAGGAAAGCATCGGCTATCACCCGAGAGCTAGGCATACTTAAGGTGCAAAACTAAAAAAACAAAATAAAGGTAATACAAAGCTAAGGTTGAACATCTGACTTAACATAGCGGAAGCACTAAAAGGATATATGGCTGGCGGCAATATTCGTGCCAGATCAGGTCTCGTGCACCATGGGACGCGGCACACCCGGTGATCTTCTGCCACCCCTCCTACGGGCGGCCCCGCCGCCTCTGGCCTGGCGGGGTCTGTGCGGTGGATCACCGCCCCCCCCCGACCTGGGGTAGGGAGCGGCGCGGGGTCAAGCCAGTCCGGCACCGCGAAGGGATCAGTCTCTAACAGCGAGAAGAGGTCCGGGAGGTCTGACGGAGATCTCAGTGCAAAAGTCCGTTGGTTCTTCCGGACGAGCAGATGGAACGGGTAGCCCCAGCGGTAGGATCCCCCACAGTCCAAGATCTTAGCGAGGAGGGGCTTCAGGAGCCGGCGCATTTGAAGCGATCGTCTGGAGACATCGGGGAATATCTGGATTGATGCACCGTCGAAGCATATTCCGTCCCTCTCCCAGGCCTTCCTCAGGATCTCCTCCTTGATGGGAAAATGATGCAGGCGGCAAATAACATCCCGAGGGCGGGCCTGGTCAGTTGGGCGTTGGCCGAGAGATCTGTGGATTCGGTCGATGGCAATTGCCGTGCCCGGAGGCCGGCCAAGGATATCGTTAAAAATGCCCGTGGCGGTGTGACGGAGCTGATCTGGGCCCGTCGCCTCAGGCAGGCCTCTTATTCTGATATTGTTCCGCCTGCTGCCGTTTTCGAGGTCATCTAACTGCAGGATGGCGGCTTGGGAAATGGCTCGCTGGGACGCCAGTCCTCTCTCGAGGGCTTCAATTCTCAGCGTTGTTGAAAGATGCGATTGTTCCAGGCCCGAAACTTTGGTATCAATGTCAGCCACAGACGTCTGCAGATCCGAAATGTCCTTTTTAAAGGAGCTCTCCACCCTCAAGATGAAGGATTCTAGATCCGCCTTGGAGGGAAGGGCTCTAAGCTCCGCCCTGATGTCAGCGAGCATCCCTTCGTGTGTCTCCGAGGCTGGGGCAGGAACCAACCCCCTGCAGCCCCCCAAGGATCCGCGGCGATCAGAGAATGTAGCGCCCGGTTTAGCTGGGGCCCAACAGGGTGCAGCCCCCTGATTCCCACCAGGGGGGGGGATTTCCAGGGCTGGGGCAGGGCTCTCGGGAAGGGGGGATCGCAGCTGCCCGGGGCTGTGTCTCCCCACTTGGGGCCAGGATTGGAGGCATGAGGGGACGGTGTCCAGACAGACCACTGTTGGAGGATTCAGAGTCCGTGAGGTTCTCCAGGTCTCCCGTTGAGTGCCAGGAGGGTGAAGGGGCACCCCACGTTTGGATGCTAGGGGAGAGCCAATCCCCGCTGGGGTCTCGTGAGGGGCCCGGGAGGGGTACAGGGTATCCGCAGCCATCCGGGGCCGGGGCCTCTGATGGATCTCTGTGATCCCTTTGGGGTGGGGAGCCCTGATTTTCTGGCTCCCTAGAGGAAACTCTGGGCAGCTGATGGGGCTCCGTCTCCTCTGAAGCAGGTGTGCCATGTGGGGGAGGATTCGCCCATTCCCCTGCAAGGGAGACCCCTCCAGACCCATTTACCGCCGGTATATCCCTGATGTGAGGAGACACTGCAGGGCGTCCATGAGGGCTCTCCCCACCTACCCCCGCCCCACTCACCGAAGCCGACTGCCCGTCAGGGGGCAGATCTCCGTACCGGGTCTCGTCACCTCCGCTCTCCCGGCCAGGCCGCAGCTTCCTCACGTGCTGGGAGGAGGGGCACCGCCGTGTCAGGTCCCCGGGTGCCGGTTGAAGCGGCGGCGCGCCGCCGGAACTGCCATTACATTCCCCGCCGGCCTGGGCGCCTCCCTCCGGGGATCCGCAGCCCACAGCGCTCGTCGGGACCCGGCTCACCTCCTCTTCAGTCGCGGCTTCTGTCACTCGGGCACCGGCGCCGACCTTGGAAGGAACTGGTCCCCGATCGCTCCCCCGCCTTCCGCTCTCCTTAGCGCCGGCACTCAGCTGCTCGTCGGGGCCTCGCCGCTGGTCTCCATCTCGGCCCGGGAGGTTGAACAGGTGAGGGTGTACGGGTGGCGGGTGGTCATTGCGCTCCATCGCCGCTGTATTGTCCGTCGCCGCCATCTTGGGACTCTCGTGGCTCCCGCGCTCGGGGCCCCCCGGGGCCAGATAATCCCTTATTTTCCTTGTGTGAGGGGGTGAGGAGGTCTTCCCCCCCTTCCTCTTCTTAGCCATGCCAACAGATCTTCTCTGGAGTCGGGCAAGCACCACAGAAATAGCGATTAGGTGGTCGGCTGGAGGGAGCTCTCGGCAAACACGTCTTCACTCCTCCATGTCCGGCCACGCCCCAATACAGACAGGCTTTTAGCTCACATTTTTGAAGTACTCTGTATCTCTCCTCCTGCCATGGCTCCGCGGCAGCAGGGGGAGCTGTTTCATACTGTTAAACCACGCTTGGAGTTTCCTGAACAAACTCACTTTAATAATCTGGTGCTCAAAGAGTGGGAACGGCCTAGCCGGCTTCCTGGGATACCAAAGATTTGGGATAAGAGGTATCCCTTTCCCACTGAGATGGTTAAACGCATAGATCAGCTGGCTTGCCATGCCTTTGTCTGTGTGGGGACCGCGCTGCGTCCGGTCTGTGCCTCTGCCATTACAGCTGTTGCTATTAAAAGCCTGCTCAGGAGTCTCTTAGATGGGGCCCCTGATGATGCTGGTAGTGAAGTGTATAGAGAGACCAGTGGGCAACTGACGACGCTGCTAAAAAGGCTCTCACTGGTTATCCCTTCAAGGGGCTGCGCCTCTTTGGTGAACGTTTGGACGTGTTTGCTAAAGGGGGCAAGTTACCTCAGTATAGAAGGCAGCCCTGGTCCTTTTGGGGTTCAGGTGCCTTTCTTCCTTCCTTCTGGGGTTCCAGAATTGGACGGGGAGCTTCCTTTGCTGGAGCCTACAGAGATTTTTGGGGCAGGGGTAGAGGACGTGGCCGCCCTGGTCCCTCCTGGGATCCCAAGCCTAAGTCCTCCCCCAAGCCCCCTCAGGCATGAAGGGGCGCCCTCACCCATCCAGGTGGGGGGACGGCTTCGGCTCTTTGCTCACATCTGGAGGCGTCATGTCTCAGACCGGTGGATTCAGGAGGTAGTGTCCTCCGGTTACAAGATAGAGTTTGCAGCCTGGCCGCCCCCAATATTCATCAAATCCTGGATGGCTCAAAACCCCGTCAGCTCAGGGTCTGTCCCTTGCTGTCCAAGGCCTTCTGGAATCTGCCAGGTGCCCTTGTGGGAAAGGGGCAAAGGCTACTATTCCAATCTTTTCACTGTTCCCAAAAAAGACGGGTCCATCAGACCCATCCTGGATTTAAAGCGCCTCAACAAATTTGTCAGATTCAGACACTTTCGCATGGAGACTCTGTGCTCGCTGTGAATTCTCTATGCCCAGGGGACTTCATGACCTCTGTAGACATCAAGGATGCTTACCTTCACATGACAATCTTTCCAGGTCATCAGAGATTCCTCAGGTTCGCTCTGGAGGATCAGCACTACCAATTTGTGGCCTTGCCCTTCGGTCTCACCTCGGCTCCCAGGGTATTCACCAAGGTGCTGGCAGGAGTGATGACTCTGCTGAGATCTCAGGGCATTCGCATTCTACTTGAACTACATGCTTATCACTTCTCAGTCCTTCCAACAGGCAGAGCTGGATACCAAGTGGTGTCCACACTGGAGTCATTCGGCTGGGTGATCAACCACCCCAAATCTTCCCTGTCTCCTTCCATGGTGAAGTCCTTTCTGGGCAAGATTCTGGATTCATCTCAGGTCAAGATCTTTCTTCCTCAGCAGAAGGTGGAGAGTCTTCAAGAGCTAGCACAGCTCCTTCTGTCTTGTCCTCATCCGTCCATCAGGCAGGGAATGCAGCTGGTGGGCCTGATGGTGTCCTGCTTCGAGGCGGTTCCATATGCTCAGTTTCACATGAGACCTCTTCAGATTCACCTCTTGTCAGTATGGCATCGGAACCCAGTGTCCTTGGATCAAGTGTTTGTTCTGTCCCCTCTGGCCAGGCGGTCTCTATTGTGATGGCTGGACTCAAGGAACCTGCTGGGGGGCAGATCCTTTCTGGCCCCTTGCTGGGAGACTGTCACCACAGATGCCAGTCTGACAGGTTGGGGGGCTTTTGGAAATCCCTGAAATTCCAGGGTCAGTGGGGCCCTCAGGAGGCCCACACCCCTATCAACATTCTGGAGTTGAGGGCGATCAGGTTGGTTCTCGCCCACTTAACCCCACACCTTCGGGGTCGGGCTGTTCAGGTCCGCTCGGACAACCAGACGGCGGTTGCCTACATCAATCATCAGGGAGGGACCCGGAGCAGGAGGGCCCTCAGGGAAGTGTCTATGATTCTGTCCTGGGCGGAGGACAATGTTCCCTGCATCTCGGCTGTGTACATTCCGGGGGTGGAGAATCTGGAGGCAGACTCTCTAAGCAGGGGAACCTCTCGTCTGGGAGAATGGTCCCTCAGCAGCAGGGTGTTTCGCTCCCTGTGCCACCGCTGGGGTCAGCCAGAATTGGATCTGTTTGCGTCCCGTCACAATCACAAGCTTCCAGTCTTTGTCTCTCTGTCACAGGATCCTCTGGCCTTAGCCATGGATGCCTTAGCAATGTCTTGGACGAGTTTTCAGCTCCTGTATGTGTTTCCCCTGCTGGGCAGGGTGCTGCGCAAGATAGCTCAGGAGGGGGTACCAGCCATACTGGTGGCCCCCTGTTGGCCAAGAAGAGTGTGGTTCGCAGACATCGTGCAGCTGGCAGTAGATCAGTACGCCCTGCCCCGCGCAGACATCGTGCAGCTGGCAGTAGATCAGTACGCCCTGCCCCGGGTTCCAGATCTGCTCACTCAGGGGCACCTACGCCACCCCAATTTACAAACGCTGGCTTTGACGGTCTGGCTGCTGAAACCTCCATCTTGATGGAAAAGGGGCTGCTTGCCTCGGTTGTTAATACTATGATCAGGGCTAGGAAAAGGCCCTCTTCTTCCATCTACTATAGGGTTTGCCGTACTTACATTGACTGGTGCGAGTCTAAGCCGCTTCCCTGCCGTGTGTTTTCTATTCCTAGGATTCTGGAGTTTCTGCAACATGGTTTGGATCTGGGTCTTCAGCTCAGTACTCTGAAAGGTCATGTTTCTGCCTTGGCCATTTTCTTCCAAAGATCTTTTGCTCAGCATCCCCTGGTCAAGACCTTCTTCCAGGGGGTTACTTACGTGCGTCCCCCACGTAAGCCTATGTTACCAGTCTGGGACTTGAACTTGGTCTTATCTGCCCTGCAGGGGTCTCCCTTTGAGCCCTTGCAGGGGGCCCCTTTGTCCATTCTTACGCTTAAGGTAGTCTTTTTGGTGGCTATTACTTCTGTTAGGCGTGTTTCTGAGTTGGCGGCACTTTCCATCAAGCCCCCTTACTTCGAGAGACACAAGGACAAGGTGGTGTTTCGTTTTAAGCCAGACTTTCTTCCTAAGGTTGTTTCTGCTTTTCATCTCAATCAGGACATTGTTTTGCCTTCTCTGTGTCCTAATCCTAGTAACTCTAAGGAGAGGGTTTTACACTCTTTGGATGTGGTCAGGACTCTGAAGTTCTATTTGGTGGCTACTGAATCCTTCAGGAGGACTGATGCTCTTTTTGTGCTCCTGTCTGGATCTAAGAAGGGTCTAGCTCCAGCTAAGTCCACTATCAGCAAGTGGATCCGTCAGGCTGTGATACAGGCCTACTCTGCTAAGGGAAAGGAGCCTCCCTTCCGCCTTACTGCTCATTCTACTCGTGTTATTGGTGCCTCTTGGGATTTTCAGCACCAAGCTTCTGTTGAACAAGTTTGCAAGGCCGCCACTTGGTCTTCTGTTCATACTTTTTCTAAGTTTTACAAGGTTGATGCTAAGGCCTCAGCTGAGGCTGCCTATGGTCGCAAATTTCTGCAGGCGGCAGTGGTTTAAACTGTCTGCTGTTGCTTTTGGGGATCTCACCCTACCCTACGGACACTGCTATTGGATGTCCCATGAGTAAGGATTATTCTGGAACAGGATGTGCTGTATACTTAGAATAATAAAATTCTGTGATTACTCACCTGTAGAATTGGTATTATACGTATACAGCACGTCCTGTTCCACCCCGCCATTGTTATCATTATTTTTAGTTACCTCTTTATGGTGATTGTTCTTATGTTCAATATTGATAATGGTTATAGTTCTCCCGGCTTCATTTTAATTGCTTTTCAATACTGGGGAATTTGTGGGAGGTCCCTGGTATATATGGGGCCGGGAGGAGCCACTTTTCTGTCACTGCAGTCCAGCGCCATCTTGAGGATGTATTACCCATGAGTAAGGATTATTCTGGAACAGGACGTGCTGTATACATATAATACCAATTCTACAGGTGAGTAATCACAGAATTGTATTTTTCCAATATTATCAGTCTCTGATAATAAACACTGACAATGTTAGGCCTAGAACATCATGCTATCTTCTCCATCCACCTTGGCTGGCTAGCCTGTGAGTTGATTTATTGGCTTCTGGTGGTAATGGAGGCTGAGCATTTTAGATTTGGAAGGCCATGTTGTCTTCTCCATCCACCCTGACTGGATCCTAGACTGTGAGCTGATACATTTCATGTTTAGTAGCATTGCAGAACACAGACTGTTGGGACATGTATGCATACATTGCAGAAACTTCCACATAAGCGGCTAAGGCAGGCTTTACGGGATGTTGCTGATCTGATCAGGGCAAGTATTTAGGTCTGAAGCATTTGAAAGAGGAAGTATATCTTTCGCAGCGGTTCAAAGACTTTATGAGCCATAACAGTTATAATAATAACATGTTGTGTTTGTTCTCAAGGTTTCCCTTTATCTCTGACTCTGAAACCGTGTTGGAAGCTCTACAAATCTGAGTCATTTTTAATATCCCAAGTACCATGATGTGCCTGGAAGAACAGCCTCTTATAATAGATACATTTGCTAAACTTATAGGTTATACTTATTTTAAACCTTAAATATATTCTAGCTGGCAAACTACAGTATATCTGTCTCTCCTTCAACATGCATGCCAATATTTCAGTATTGTGACACACATTAACCCCCTTTAGAAGGGACCACCCCCTATAAGGGTACCTCCCCTGTTTAAACACCCCAGAGGCATTCTGCTATGTGAAATCCCCCCGTAATCACCTCAATGCTTGATCTCATGGTTCTCTAGCAAGTTGATTATTGCACCAGCACCCACTTCAGCCGCCAGCAGCAATTCAAGACACCACTGGTGGATGGCGCATTTGCTGTGGGATCGAGGTAGGAGAGGAGTTTCTGGGGGTATAGGTGGGAACCATGCTGCGGGACATCCCAAATAAGGAAGTCACTAGGGCAAACCTTTCAGTCTTTCATAGTATAGGGCTGGGTACAATGATTTAGATCTGCACGTATATTATCAAAATCAAATCTCTTATGTACTTCATACAAACACACACAATACATTGCTTTATACATCACCTTCCCTGTACACTCAGTCACTTTCAATTGCTCTTTCTTTCTACTCTGCCTTTAATCTGCTGTACAAAAACACACACAAACTTGCATACTCTTCTAAATAAACACACTCTTGCTGAATAAACTGTTAAAGCACACCTTTTCTATCGATCTGCTCTTTGCACCAACACCTTTGCATTGCTCTGTTTATGAACTTATACCCACTCTCTGCAGTGTGCTGCTCATTAACACAGTATAATACATCACAAGCACGTACTATCCATCTTTTTGTTTTCTGTCCACTGCCCTGCTCATTATCATGTCTCACTTTGTTATAACATTAAAGTGGACCAAAACCCAGGGGGATCATCACGGGAATCTACAAGGTACACAGGCCAAACGATTCCTTACCCCCGGGGCATCCAGAATCAGGATGCCCCGCTGTGTGAAACCCCCCTGGTTGCCCCCTACACTTACCTTACTTCCCGGTCCAACAGCGCATGCCGGCGCAGGCACGCTCCCTGTTAGAGGGAAGCAGGGACGCTCAGAGCCGCTCTGCAAGGACGTCGCTCAGACGTGCATAGCTCAGAGCACGCTGATTGGTCAAACGGTTGTGCATGCGCTGTAAGACTGGGATGAGTTGAGTTTCCTCAGGTGATCTGGGGGGTTTCACGTAGCGGGGCACCCCCGATCAGGGTGCCCCGGGGGAAAGGACCAAGACCCAGGATAGTCAAAATCCTGGGTTTTGGTCTACTTTAATGCCTCACAAACACACACATTCCTCCTCAGTCTGCACTACCCTCACACCCCCCCCCCATACATACATAGTCTATGCCCTGCACAATATTGTTTTCCGCATACATGCACATTCTGTCTCTATTTTTTTTGTGTTAGTTTTTGTGTTAGCACCTCTTAAACCCTTGTAAACGGACCTTTAGCATAATTTAATGAAAAGCCCAAACCCTTAAAATACTATTCCATAGCATCTAAAATTATTATATTTTTAGTCACTTACATATTATTATTTCCCACACTGGGTTGCAACTCGGTTCAGGACTCTAGGATATGAGTGCCACCATCTTGCTTCAAAAACATCACATACGGAAAAGAGGAGGAGGGAGGGAAGTGCAGGGGGTTGGTTATAGCTGTTGTTTGCTCAGACAGAGCAAAGCTGGGGTCAGGAAAAGGTCAGCAATCCCAGAACACAGAGCGGCACAGTCAGAAGACACTTTCTGTTTGCAGGCAGCCTGAGACTCCATGGGCCACCACACTGGATGTTTAAAGGTTTAGAAAATGCAGTAAATGCAGGTAGGATGATTTTGAATGTGAGCAATCTGTACAGGGTGGCGGAAACATATAACATATGCTCTTATTTAGGGTGTTTTATTGTTTTTATATTGTTTATATATTGTTTTTTTTTGGGGAGTAAAAAAATATGGTGCTAACCTGTTACATAGTGCAAACATTCTTAGCTACTAGAAGGATAAAAAGCAATAGAACATTTTCAAACAGAGACACATGCAGCAATAAAAACCTGTAAACCTTCAATACTCCCAGCATTTATATTGGATGAACATATTCTTCAACTACTAAGCAACTGTTAGTTTTCCTTTTTTACACAATCAGCAGCTTTTATTTGGCTGTACATACAGCTGACTACAGTTTTTATTTATGGAAGGGTTTTTATTTCAGCCGTAAGGGTCATTTCGCATTTTGCTGACTTAAAGCTGTTTTGTTAGTTTACATAAAAACTGAGACTTAAACCGGAACTACACCCATTTTTTTTTTTCAAAATAAGTGTTGTTCCTAGCGCAGGGGGGCATCCCGGTCGCTGGTGCCCCCTGCACATTACCTCGTTAAACCCGAGAAATTATACATTTTTCCTTCGTCCCCCATCGAAATTGAGTGCTGAGATTGGCTGCCAAAATAACAATCCAGGAACCTCCCTAATCAGGATTCCCCTGCTGTGTGAAACCTCAAAGGATCACCTGATCCACTCACCTCTTCTTGGAGCCCTTGCGGGTGCACCTCCCCTGCATACTGCTGTATGCGGCGTGTACCCGTGCCAAGCCTTTCTGCATGGACGTGTAGACACACCCACAGCAAGCAAGCGGAATGGAGCCGAGTGACCTGCGTCTGCCCTGTGGGAACGGGGGGGGGGGGGGGGGGGACAGTTTCCTGGGTGATCTGTGGGAATACACACACCAATTTGGGATGCACCTATCTGAGAATGTGAAATTCTTGGGTGGTGTTCCTCTTTAAACCTTCAAAGTACTTGCTACCTCCGTACATACTACTTGTGACCCAACCCTGTCTCCACCCTCCACAATCCTTTAGATTTAAACTCGCCAGGGTAGGGCGTGTCCTATTGTGCTCCTCTATCTTCTTTTATACTGGAAGTATATCCCTGCTTAGTAGTTGTTAACCACACAGACCCCTCGCCCCTCCTTCTTGACAGAACATTCTGAGCTTGCTTTTGTCAGAGACACACACAAATCTGCAACATGACTGTATACCAGGATACTTGAGATCACCCCATTGATCTCCCAATCCCCAATCCCTGTTTTATTCTGAGAGAGCAGATCAGCTGTCAGTGAGGCAAGGCATTTATGTACATTTCTTTAAAGGAACAGTCTAGGCATCAGCAATAAGGCAGCAATCGGCTCCCCTGAAACATGTGCCTTGTGCCTCTCCTCCATTGCCTGAAGTGCCAGTTAGAAGCCATAACAGGGCTCCAAATGTGGCCTCCTTTCAATTCCATTTCTCTGGGACCACACAAAACTGTTGATCTGTCCTTGGAGCTCTTAGTGTAAGCAAGCACGGCAAGCCACAGTGGTCCTGCAGCCGGCTCTAACCACAACAGAGCATGCTTAAAGTGGAAGTAATTCCAGGATTTTTCCTATACTTTAGCTTTATTCCATGCCCCAGGAGCATCGTGAATTGGGATGCCCCGTTGTGTTAAACCCCTCAGATCGCCCATACAAACTCACTTTTTCCTGGTTCTACCTTGCCCAATCAGTTTTCGGCAAACTGCTCTGCTTACATGCAATGACATGCAATGGCAATCAGAGCAGAAGTGGCCGCATCTCCTGCAGTGCGCACATCTGCCCCACCGTATCCAAATGGCTGGGGGCAGGAGTGCACTCACAATTGGAAGATGCGCGGATGGGGCCGCTTGTTGTTTACATCACAGAGGGTGCTAAGAGGCAGGCGAGTTTTGCAGTGCCCCAGGCGGGGGGTCACACAGCGCAGCATCCCAATTTGGGATGCCCCTGGGGAAGGACAGCTCCCGGCCCCGAAGTCTTTTAGATTATATTTCTTTGGCGTACAGCCTGCCGACAGCGCACCTCTGTGTAGTTATTGCTCAATCCCCACTTGTCCAGTGTGGTGTTTACATTCCCAGCTACTGTTGGTAGACGGCCACATGGTAGTGATCAGGGTCTATCTGAGGATAATGGGAATCGCATTCTGCTGTGTCTACTCCAGCGTGTGTCTGAGGGAGTGAGGGCAGCACGGCCATGCTGCACAATGTGCTCAGAATGTTTCAAATAGTTTAAAATAGATCAAACGCAGACTGCGCGCTGCATTCTCGCCTAAACAATACCGCTATGGGCAGCGATTGCATTTCCACACCGCTCACGACTTTGAACTACAAATTAAATTTGACATTTCAACATTTGGTCTGCTCTTTTTTTTTTTTTGCATTGGGCCAAAGCTGAAAATATATTAAGCAAATGGATGTAACCAAATCGCCCCACTGCCTGTAAAATACCGCATGCCAGGAGTCCACAAATGCTTTCACCTTGAGAGCTAAAGAAAATTCAGCCAGTCTGGGGCCCTCCCCACATATAGATGCAGGTATTACCAGCTCACATTCAGGGCCCATGCATAGGAACATTCTCCCAAACTGTATTGTGTTTGCACTTGAAATGCCACAATTAAGCTATACACAGTTCAGGTTTTGTTGATGAAGGCCCTCAAAGGACCAGGGGCCTACCAGGGGATCTCCTGGTAACCCTGTGGGCCAGTCTGAGCCTGTATTCAGCATTGAGAGAGAGTCATCAGCCACACTCTGTCTGAAAATGTTGGTGACTGTGATGCCTGTTTACAGATGCTTTTTGCAAAGAAATGACATATTGTAAGTGTATGCAGATACGCTCAGCCCCTGCAAAATAATGAAATAGTATGAAAAACATAAAAAAGCAATACTTACCTCTTTCTCCCCTGCAATGTGTGTTATTGTAATACCAAGATGGAGGTCCCGTGGTGTGCATACATCCAGGCTTCTATTGACGCTTGTCCACCATTTGCAATAAATTGGTGGACAAAGCTTGGCCTGCCTCTGTCACAGTGTTTCACTCAATTCACTGCAACAGAGGCACACTCTCTCTGTATGAGGGAGGGGTGCCCCAGGACCTAATTGATTTATAACAACCCTGACATGTTGGTCTTTGGGGGTTTAACTACCAGGAAGCTGCAGGACCCGTTCTTGGGATCAGGTAAGTTTCACGCTCCTGAACCTCTGCGAAACAGCTACCAGGGAGAAGTAAGTATTGCTTGTATTTTTTGTTCACCCAGGCAGACCATCTCTCCCCAGATTGCTGCACATATAAATTAATTTACCTTTTGTAACTCCTATTGTAGTCATCTTCAAAAACAAAATGGTGTCTTTTGGAGCTGCAGGTTGCCTGCAAAGAGGAAGTTTCCTGCTGCTGTTCATTGTGGGTTATGTCAGCTGAATTGGGATGCTGGGAAAGGAAACTTCAAAATTGCCCCTACAAGGGGAAAATGTGAGGTGGCGTTTCAGCTTTGAGTGGATGCAGGAGCAAATGTAAAGGCTGACAATGATTCAGTATCACGCATGCAGGTGGGGCAACGGAGTTTTTTTTTTCCAATGTGCAAGGCTGTTGGTCCAGTTTAAAGCGGATCAACACTCATGAGGGTGTTGGTCCCTGCTGCTATAAGATAGTCTGGGAGGGCATCCAGAATGTGGAACCCTCCACACATAACCCCGTAATCATAACCTTTATCCTTCGCATCGGTCCTCTGCCGGAAATACAGCACTGCGATTGAGTGGCTGGAACACCACTACCTACACTTACCTACTAAAGTAAGGATTGCAGGTGTTCTAGGAGGTTATATGTGGGGGGTCCAATATTCTGGATGCCCCTCCAGACTGTCTTATAGCAGCTGTACCACCACCCGCACCTGCGCGGGTGTTGGACCACTTTAAATACAAAAGGGTCGATTCAGAGAAACACCAAAAACTTTAGTATTTTTTCCGATCTGTGTTTTTTGGTGTAAATTTTCCGATCTCGTATGAACATTCGAGCGATTCTATAATGCATTTCAAACCGTGTGTAAGTTTTCCGTCCGTTCGTATGGCAGTTAGTGAATCAGTTGAATGTCAGTTTCCATCCTGACTTTTCCGTTTCATTTCTCAGGTTTCAAAGTCGGTTTTGGATTTTGCCCTTTTTCCTTTTTTTGTCCGGACTAAAATCCTTCTGATCTTGCGCCTGCACACTACAAACTTATCTCATTAAAGTGCTGCCTACATATTTGGCTCACTCACTTCTTCTACAATGCTTAGCTAAATCACTTTGCACTTTCTTACATCTTCCATGTCTCACCCCTAAAACTGACCCAAACCACTGTGTGCTCAGGCGAATCTTCATTTCTGCTTTTTCTTTATTTCATTCGTTTTGTGGTAACCAACCATTAATGAATGTATTTCTAAAAGTAAATCATACATTTTTTTTTTTTTTTTTGAACTGGCATTTTTTACTTGCGGTTTTTAATTAAAATTTTTGGTTTCAAATGGTACAACTTTAAATTTTTTGTGTTGTTACCCACACCCTGTACATACACATTGCTCTCCAAATTTTTAAAACACCCAGCATCTTCTGCATGTTATGAGCCTGGAAACAGCCAAGATGGCGGGTCAGGTAATATAAGGCAGCCTGCAAACAGAAAGGGCCTTGTGACTGTGTTGCTCTGCATTCTGGGATTTCTGACCTTTCAAGGCCCCCCAGCTCTGCTGTCTCTGAGCAAAACACAGCTGTAACCCACACCCTGCACTTTATCCCACTCTCCTCTCCTCAGTAAGTGTGATGCATCTGACCAAAGATAAGATAAAATAATTACACAAAGCAAAGGTTGCCAACTACAACAATAAATCCGAAAACAAATTTAGATTCAAGTACAACAACAATCCCAAAAAAAAATATCAAAGGACATAAGTTTAAAAATAAATCACAATTATATGGATGTGTGGCAAAATAAAGGTTTACATGCAAAGGACTAATTAAGGTCCACATTAAAATGCTTTTATAAGGCATACATGAAATGTATTGATTCAGGTATGCATTGCCATACAATTTATGGCCTCGGCCATGCTGATACATGCAGTTCATTGGAGCTGAAGGCGCGCAGACTCCTCCACATAGCCACAAAACATGTTCTACAATAGCAAATCCGAGTCCTCAAAGGTGTCGGAAGTGGATTTTCAATTAAACTGATTTTTAGGGTGGGAATCAGCTCTCTGAATCACATGGAAACACATCCAATTAACGGAAGTTTTAGGAATGAACGGAAAAATTACAATTTGGTTGGGAACATTTCCGATTTGGTTGTAAAACTTCCGATTTTGTTAGTAAAACTTCCGATGATCGTAAGAGCATATGCAAATTCGTTCGAACGTTCACGCGAGTCGGAAATGGCCAAAAAAAAAGGAAAAAATGACTAACACCCACCCAAACTTCCGATTCCCGATCCGAAATCAATTAACTTTTGCATTTAGAATCGACCCTAAAGAGTGTGCATGGGACCCCTCCAGCTTCCGAAACTTAATATACAGAGTGTGCAGGGCTCTCCTGCACCTATAACATACTTGTCCTCACCACGGTAGATTCCCAAGCCTCAAATAGATATATAGAGTCAGGCAGACAGAGAAGAATGATGACTTGCCTATCTCTGCGGCTTCCGGTGCCATACTTGTTTTTTTTTAGCTCTTTTCCTCCTACTGATTGTAGCACTGGAATCTGTAGAGCAAGGTAAGTCAGCTAGCTTCTCCCTTTGCACTAAACCCAGAAAGCCCACAAGCCACACACATGTGGCTCACGAACTACAGACTGGGGACCCCTGCTGTTTACCATGATAAATTCTAAAGAGCTTTTCATCTAAATTAACTGCAAAGAGACATCACAAAATAATGTACTGCATGAGTATACACCCTCTTTTTATGTCACATTCTAATCATTGTTTTGTACAGCCAGTTGCTTCATTAGTTAAAGCAGAGGTAAACTCTTAAAAACAACTCAATCGATTTTGCTCTCCGGCCCCAGGTACATTAAAGTTTGGATGTTTTCTGCCCTCAATGCTGCTTTCATATTCCTGTTATAGTGATTTTAATTTTAGTTTTCCCCAGGTATGTCATTTTTATGCCACCATTGCTCTAAACTAGCTGTTTAAGCCCCCCTCCTCACGATCTCATGCTGGGAGCAATTAGAGGCTGAAAATAGTGCTAAAAGGAGGATAAGAGCCAAAAGAATATTTCATTTTCCCACATTTTGTCCTTTGAAGGCAAAATTGTTTGTGAGTATTTGTATTCAATTCATTACTAGGACACTAAGGGGAGTTGATACCTTGTTTTTTTTTTTTTATTGTATTTAACTTTCCATAGGATGTGGTTGGTCCACTTTAAAGAACAACTTTCATCAAACACCCATAAAAGTAAATGCAATACATGCGCTTTACCTGTGGTGCCCATAGACCTCTATGGGGCTGCGTTGTGGTGCGGACAGAGAGCAGCATGCTGTGTTTTGAAAATTGCTGCACATTGATGTGAAGGGGTCCATTTAATTTACTGGCCTACGGTTTCTGGCAGTTTGCGTTGCGTTGGCGTATAAATACTCTAACGTGTCACAAACAGCCTGGTGTGAAAGGGGCCTCAGAGTTTAACTTGACGACTTTAGCCTGCAGTACTCCATGTGATAGATTCTGCAGGCGTTTCATTTTTTGTTTTTAGCTAGACTGGGCCTTTAAAGTGGTACAGAACCCTGAATTGGGATGCCCCACTGGTTGAAACCCCCAGAGCACTACTATTTACTCACCTCTTAGTCATTCCACTTCTTGCCCATGACTATGTCATTTGGAAAATGGCTCTCATTGACCAGAATGGGGAGGGTGCTGCTGGGGATGCAGGGGATGTGGCAGTGTGCACAACCTATTGACAACAATGAGAGCCATTTGCTGATTGACATAATGAGGCCGACCGCTGTCATTGAATGCCATTGAAGCAGGGAAAGGTGAATGTTTATGGACACCACCGGGGGTTTCATACAGCGGGGCATCCCGATTCAGGCTGCCCCAGGGGAAGGCCAGCATCTGTCACCTAGGTGCAACCTGGGTGGATTTCACTTCGCTTTAATCTGGCAACTCGAATGTTGTTGTGTTGAACAAAGAGAGCATGTGATCTGCTTTTATATTTAAAATTGCTCTTAATTACACTTGTGGGGGTGTCATGCAAACCTGTCCGACAAACTTCTTGGCCACTGGTGGTCATGGGGAGACACAATTGACGTTGAAGCGCAAACTCACTATGTTGTTGTCTGATTTTGAGCTTCCTTTTAACTGGCAGGGAATCCTAAATTGGGGTACCCTAGGGGTGTAGATGGGCATGGACCACCAGTCATTTTTGATTCACTTTGATGGCAGAAGGCTGAAGGCATGTGTGCATGTCACACAACAGGATCTGCATGATTATTATTCAAGATCTGGAAGAAAGGTGACTATTATTTAATGTTATGCCTAAAAGAGTCTTGAAGGGGCAATCAAGAAGGAATTCCAGAAAAAGGATCATACTCGGGTGTTTTATATGCACACGTTCTTCTGAAACTCATAGGTCTGTGCTGGCTTCTGAATGAGTCCATCTATGCCTGAAAATAACTGCTCACATAAAATATTTTTCTGCAATTTTTGGGCTTTTAGCGACACCCTTCTGTCTATTAGAGAGCCAAGAAATCTCTGCAATGTAGGTCTGATTGTTGTGATGGCAGAGCCAGATTCCACTGCCGGATCTGGGGCTGCAGTGATGGGAATATTGTGCTTTGCAGGCGCACAGTAACGCGTTTGTATTTTAAGTTTGACTAATCAAGAGCAGCCCTGTTTCCCCTTTGATGTCAATGAATGACATTTGTCCTTATTTTCTCTAATTATATCAGTTGCCCACACACCACGCAGTGGCCTTTTTATCTCCGGATGATGCTTTGATACGACAAGGCTTTTATTCTGAGTTTTGATATTACCCCAAATTTATGGCATCCCATCTGTTTTGTAACACGGCGTGACTCATTTTCACATGCGCGTGATGTCAGTGCGGCAGTGTCATTACTGTGCGCTAATTAAGGTTTTAATTAACATACAAAGGGTAATGAGATAAAAAGAAGCATTCAAAAGCTCATGTGAATGCATTTAAAATTGAAAATTAAAGTGAGACTTAAAATTAAAACAAATCAACGCCCTCGATCCAATACATTATAAACATATGTGGAAGCTATGGGAGGACACGCATCAGGACATATAGAAAATTACCAAATGTAATAAAAGTTCAGACCCAGAAAGATCAGACTTTTAGATTAAAGAAGGTGTATTGAAAAATTGTGTAATATTAAAAGTCTATATAAACACGTTGGCTAATGTGAGGAGGGGTCACTTATACAACCAAACTGAATAAAACTCCCGGCAAGCCTGTGGTTTTCTTCTCCTTCGTAGGAATAAAATCCAGGGGTGACCGGTTTGAGGGACAGAATCGCCCCCCCCCCCGATTTACTCTTCTCTCCATTAAAAGAAAGAAGTTTTGGAAGTAGATTTAGATTTCTAACACTCATGGCTGCCCCCCCCCAAGGCAACTCTGGAAACAGGGCAGTAAATTCAAGGGTGCTGTCCCCCGGAGCATGTATTCCACATGGCTGCTGCGTGCTTAACGAAACTTGTTGGTCACTGGCGAAGTGACTCCAAGCATTTTGTAACCCTGCAGCCACCCTCTCCCTGCGCTAAGCCTAGTTTAGACACTAAAATAATAAAACCGCTCACCTGATCACTGCAATTTTTCGCTGATTCTGGTGGGACCCAAGATGCTGGGAGAATGGCGATACTTTACATCCCTGTCAAGATAAGGCATTTATTTTTACATAGACTGGATTTCCACTTCTGAAAGCACACAGTGGGGGTATTTTTCCCAATATATGTACATATATGTATGTAAAATATAACACAATACAGGGATGTAAAATCCATAAATAGATAACAGATCAATTTATAGTACATTAAAGCAGATTCAGCTGAAATATATTTGTCAATGTCTGTACAAAATAAAGTAAGACATAAATAAAATCCCATTTTTGGAAAACTAAGTCATTTATTAGAAAAGTGACTGTGAAATCCTTAAGACTGAGGACTAAGCTGCAAGAAAGCACCACATGAGAATATTTACATTTTTCTTAATGGTAAACCTGTATATAATTATTAATTATCTAAACCTTTTTCTGTTG
Organism: Gastrophryne carolinensis; assembly: GCA_027917425.1. NCBI lineage: Eukaryota > Metazoa > Chordata > Amphibia > Anura > Microhylidae > Gastrophryne > Gastrophryne carolinensis. The sequence continues at coordinate 73,739,339 of CM051237.1, read as the reverse complement.
TCAGTGATTTGGTGGCGTATATGGATACAACACTACAAAACACTACAGTTGAGATACATAAAAAATCCGAAAATAAGACAGAAAAGGACATACAAAAATATATTTGAAGTTATACTCGCATAAAAAATCCAAATGAATTTAAACAATGTATCACACTCAATATGAAATTCGAAAGCAATCCCACACTCTGCAGTGGCTGGTTTCAAGACCCAGTTGAGTCCAAGTTCTGGAAGCGGAGCGAGGAATATGTGCGTTCCAGGGCATAGGCTTGTGTGGGGCTTTGCACGGGGGGGGCATCCTGATTGGCTATTTCTCCGTTGCATTCTGCAGTCTTAAATCAGACCACACACATAAGTGAAGAGTGAGGGGAGAGCTGTGCCAGCAGCAGCACACACCAAACCGAGAGAGATAAAGGCCTCAGAAACACAGGCAGCTTGTGTATTATGATATATAAACACACACTCTCACTGAATAACCAGCTGCTAGAGAGATTTTGTGTGTGAAAGGAAAACTGCAACAATGTTACCACTGTTCACTACAACTCTGGATTTACCGCACACCAGTCAGTGTATACACATGTATCATCTAAAATGTTACAATTCTTTCAGATGTGCAGGAGAGCAATGAGTCAACTGTTGAAGTTGAAGTTGAACTTTGAAACTGGACTCATGTATGTGGCAAGATGGCCACTCCCATGCAGTTATACAGCATAGAATCTGCCTGCTATTCCATAACATCTGCATGAGGTCAAGCCCTCTCTCTCTGAATTTCCTATTTTTGGTCTGCTTTAAGCACTAGTGCTTTGGCACTATTTACAGTTCCCCTTGTGTGGGCTCAATTCAACTTGGGAGAAGGATAGGGAAGATAAAAAACAAGAGTTATCAGAGTGTAATCATCTGTTAAGTAGTTTACATTATATGACTTTGTCGTAGAAGGATCAGCTAACATTTCATGGAGTCCTTTGAAATTTCCTGAACTTCAAGCTGTAGGCTGTATGTGACGAGCAGCGTGTTGCCCTTTTTCTTTGTTTCTTGGGATGCTTATTGTTTTTGGTATTCAGTCATCTGTGGGTATTGGGTTGTATTCTGCTTTTTACATTCGGTAATAAATCTTTGAGCAAATTAATATCATTCATAAACTCCAAATTTTTTATTGAACCAATTTTTTTTTTTCATTTTTAAAATGTGAAGCGGGTAGCCCTGCTGCTCTAAAGAAATACAACTATTTTAACGTTTCTAATGTGATAATTTTAGAGGAAAATTTCCTGGCAACCATAGGTGTTCAAATCTCCGGAGCCATAAAATATAAATCATGCTCCTAACGGAGAAAGATTTTCACATGTGCACCTACCTCCTTGTGGTAATTGTGCAATTTACAACTCCTGTTGGAAATCTATTTTATTTGATATCCCCACAAGTGACCTCTACCAGATTTTTTTTTTTTTTTTAATCCGTTGGCCAAAAAAACTTTCCAAAACAAAGGCTAGACCACCCATCCAGAATCCAAACGTTCTGTGTGAGCGCGGCTCCATCCCACCAAGTATAAACTTGAGAAGACTGCAGAGTATCACCTTCCAATGTTGCCACAGGGAGCAATTGATTTCCAGATTAAGGGAAGGTGTTAAAATAAATTGAGACATAAATCTAGCATGCTATAATATACATCATGATGTTTAAAACAGGATGGGCTCCGGAGGAGGTTGGGTTGGCAGGGAAAGCACAAGCACAGGTGATAATAGGTATTTTAATAGTGTCCAATGTGCCGAGACCTCGCTTCAACTCAGCAGACTCATGACTGGCTTTATTAAAACAAGGCTGGAGCTTATGGAAAGCCCTGTGTAAGCAGTATGGCCACATCCTACCACCGGCAGCTACAGGCACATTAACAAAAATATGGGGAGAAGTTATGCATTATGGTTTTTAGATTTGGAGCTGTTCTTACCTAAATAGTAATTATCAAGGTGGAGTAGGGGGCATTTCAAAGCTAAACACCAGATTTATAGCCTATATTTACATTTTCCTGACCAAGCCCACCCCCATCACATCCCCTCATGCTCTTCAAGTGGACCTAAAGGCAAATAAGACTTTAAGATAACCTGTAATCAAAAGTGACTGAGCGTCCCCTCACTCTCTGAGTACAGCCCAGACTGGGCACCCCTAGTACTTACCGCTTCTGTATTCCCTCTAATGGCTAATGTTTACATGGCAGCCAGTATTGATTCCTGGTTGCCAGGCAGATTCAGGGTGCCCCACAACTAAATGAAGTCTAGGAAGCCTGAACACGCTTTAAATTCTCATCCTTCTGAGAAGGTGTGACAACCACTGCCTTTCTTCTGGTAGCAAATGATTTTGTCATGTGGGCTACGCTAGCGCACGGACCAGGTGAGAAATGAATCCTGTTGTCAAACTTTCTAGGTCTCTCGCAGGACAACCCAAATCAGCATACATATATAAAGAAAAGGTTGCCTCCCCCAGGTCCTCTCTTCTGTCCAGCCCTTGTGTTACCTGCTTGACCAGCACGCTTAGCCATATATAATACTGTGAACCCTGGCTTATTCTATTGCCAACTGGTGGTCACGTGGGAGTGTCGACATGGCAAATGATTTTTCTTGATTTCCTGGAAACCAGTGTGGAAGGTGCAGGGATCTTTAGTCACCATTGACTGGAGATCTGCTTTTATAACTTTCTGATACAGGGAGAAGCTTGAGGAGCTGTGGTGGCATGAGTGTTGAAATGTGATGCACTTGTACTAAGACTAGGTTGACTCCAAGGAAAAATCACTGAAGAGGGAATAAATCCAAGGACTGTTCTTGGAAAGCAGAGATGAATTGTCAGCATACATGAAAGGGACTGTCCATGCCTCCTCACCTCTTAAGTGAGTGTTGTTTAGTCCTCTTTGGTGCTTATGTGCAGCTTGGAACAAGATATTCAGTTTATTCAATTTTACTTTCCATAACCTGCTCGAGTGCGGGGGAGGGGGGCTCCAGCCTTTGTGACAAATTTAACAGAAGCAATTTTTTGCAGCTTCCTCCTTGAGAAATCGGCCCATCCTGTTTTCCCCAGAATGCATCCTCCCTCTCCCTGCTTTACTGACCCTCTATTTTTTCAGTTGATTTGTAGAAACTTTCTTATCACTAATTGTGCCAGGCCCTTCCCATCCAACCCCCTGGTGCGTAAGGCGAGCCTATCCCCACGACAAAAGCAATGCTCCTGTGAGAGTTTGAAGATTGTGACTGTTGACCACCCATTTATAGCAGCAATGGCCTCTCTACTGCCTTTATGATTGGGTGATGAGATGTCATAATGTATGATGTTCAGCGGCCAGAAAGATGAGAGGTTAGAACTGCAGCTCCTGACATGGGAGCGGGCAAAGCCAGTATCAGTTGAGTAATCATATTTGTTTGGTTTTCCTAATCTGGCAGAGCACCAGGCAACGTACCAGTAATTGTTGTTGTTTAATTGTACTTAAACCTCACTATCACTAATAACTGACATTTCTGTTGATTCATTTAGGACTCATTTGAATTGATTCAGTGTTTTTAATATTTATTAAGGCATGTATATATTTTTGTTTATTGTTGGTTGTAGGAACAGTATACAGGGATTGGATTGTGTTTTTAGAGATTTTCATCTTTTTTAATTTAAAATGTGAATTTTATATTCTGTTTTTAATATGTTTTCTTGTTAAGTTCCTATCCCTTTAACAGAAGTGGGAGTTATGTGATGCTGTAACACTGGCATGATAATTGCAGCCTGACTTATCTTTTCTTTGCAGAGTGCCTATCGTAGGAGTGGGATGCCATTTCTGGCCTGTTAGCACGGATGAAGAGGATGGGCCTGGATAATGAGATGCTATTTTAGGATAATTCCGTCCACGCTTTAAAGGGAGCTCCTGACCCCCCCATTTCCTTTTCCTGAGTAGGATGTTAGGATGTTGTGACTATGAACATGTCTCATTCAGTAAATGTTTGTTAATAAGTGTAGGCGCAGGAGATCTCCCTTCACACGGATCTGTCACCGACAGCCCACACATGCTGTGTCATCTTTCTGCTTTTAGGTGGAACCCGTCTACAAGGACTTTTTGCACAGATCACTTCGGCTTCCCCTGTTTATATGCCTCCCTGTTTATTTAGATGAAGATTTAAAGAAGAGCCCCTTGGAGAGCGCAAACTAAAGAAGAGTACCTCTATCTTCAAATTACCAAATACAATCTTTTTGTTACATGGTCATTAACATTCAATAAATGTTTAATGTGTTTCTTTTTCATACACCTAGTGCGGTCTCCTGAGCTGCGTGTGCATGCAACATAAACCAGGGTACCTTGTGATAGAGCTCAATGGGACTACAAATCCTAATTCCCTTGGGACACTTAGCATACTCATTCCTAGCATATTTACATAGGTAATTTCGATGGTCATCAGTGTAGCTAACACCAGGTCAGTCAGTAAGGTAGTGTGGATCTTGTAATAATCCCTAATTACTCACAGTTCTGCTGCAGCAAGTGAAGACAGAACACCGCAAGACCTAAAACACCATAGAGACCTTATGACAGGATGGCTACAGGTACATCGATGGCTTCTCATTTCAGAACAGCTGGTCACATACAGATTTACACCTGTATATAGGTTGTTCATGTGTACAAACCATAGCCACACTAGTCTCCCAGTCATCCAGTTTTCTGCTTGTTGGTCTCCCTTCCCAGACTAATTTTTGTCTTTGGCTCCTCAGCTACACCTAACTCCACGGGTTCTAAGATTGTATTTGGTGCTAGTCCTGCTTACCCCAAATATTTTAGATCACATGCTTTGTCTTTAGTCACACTAACGTAGCATATGAACGTCATTCCAGTACCTTTAAAAACCGAGCAAAACCATGTCTGGCTTCCTGTTGTTTACCACAAACTGATGGCAACGCATCCTCTATTTGTAACAATAAACCTATGATCTAAGTTGAAGTCGGACTCTGCACTATGTATTGGTTTGTTCCTTCACATTTCCTATCCTGCTCTGCCATCTTGAGTCCTTTTCTAGTACTGCACTGTCAATCTATGAACCCCATAACAGACATTGTGTAGATTCCCCCCAATCACCCCAAAACAGTCTGACCCCCCCCTCAGAACCCCATAACAGACAGCATTCAAATTATTTCCCCCAGAAACCCATAACATACAGTGTGAAGAACCCCCCCCCCCCCCATGTCAGGCTGTGTGCCTACCAACCGGAATTGGTGCTGTGGGAGTATGATCAGTGGCGCAAGAGTGCCGGTGAGGTAAGTGGAATTTATCTTTACATTCTCTCCATAAGACGTACCAACATTTCATCTCTACGTTTGAGGGGAAAGTGTGGGTTAAGGAGTGAAAAAAATATGGTAAATAGAAATGTAGCAATAACTACTTTCTTTTTCACACAAAGCATCTCTACACATCAGAAACTTTAGAAAGGCAATGAGCTGCTGTTCTAGCACAAGCTGGCTGAGAAAGCAGGCCAATAGATTTGAGCAGTCCTCCTCTGTAAAGGTAGACGTGTACAGTCATAAACCTGTCATCCCTAAATCTTCCTTCCAGAAAAATGGGGGACATCTTTTTGATGCAGAAATATGGGTAGCCCCTGTTGTTACCTATCATATTTGTAGTGTTTTGTTTTTTTTTTAATCAGAACATTTTTCATAATAGAGCTACTTTTATGGTAACCGGGATCAACAACAAGATTTTATCATTTGCCTGTAGCGGCCCTGAAGGCTACAAGCCCACATAGCCCTCACAGCTGTGGGCTCTTCGACGGAGGCTGGCCTCTGTGCCCTGGTCTGCAAGCTCCCAAAGCTGGTGGTGGGGGGAACCCCTCCTGATTTTGTAAGGGTTTTAACTCTTAAAAAAAGAAAAGCCTGGGGGCCGCCCTGAAGAGGGAGGAACCCATGTCAACTTTTCTTGTTTAACCTTTAATAGTGTGATTAGTAGTTATATTTTATTTGAAAATGTCATAGAGCACACTTTTCAGTTTGGGGGGGTCTCCTGGGCAGGAACAGACGGCTACCAATACATATGAGGTATCGATGTAATCGAAAGGAATTTGGCTTTTACACGCAACATGTTTTTATATATATATATATTAAAAAATCACAGTTAAACATGTATATCGCAAAATGGCCTGGCAACAGAGGATGACAAAACAAAATCTCTAGGTAGACTGGCACTTAAAGGGTTAAAGCAGACCTGCATCCGCCTATAGTAGTCTGTACCTCTGAGGATAGAAGGCATTAGCTTTGTCTTTGCAATGACAGACTAGCCCCTGCGCTCTAACTAGTGTGTGGGTCTGTTTTGATGCCAGTGGAGATAAGAGTTTAAAGTGGACCAACACCCAGGATTGCCCCGCTGTGTGAAACCCCCCAGAAAGCCCCAAAAACTCACCTCTCCCCGCTCCCACGTGACCGCTGCAGCCAATCCCCGCCGGCGGAAAAGCGGGAGGCAGCGACGGACAAGAGAGCGCGCCCACCACCGCCTCCCGCGCGTCACTCTTTCAGGGTTTCACTCTTTTCTTATAGATTCCCGGGCCGATCATGGGAGGATGTTGGTCCACTTTAAGACAGACTGGTGCTGAATCAACCCTTTTCTCTCTTGTCTTTCCATTTTATTCATGCCCTGTCTCTCTTTTGAGCCTCTATTTCCTATTTATCTCTCTCTCTCTCCCGCCAATGTCTATTTCCTGTCTCTGTCCTTCTCTGGTCTCTCTCTGTCTCCCCTGTATTCATCTCTCTCTCTATATATATAATTCTCTCTTGTGTCTCTCCTGTTTCTTTCGTTCCTTCTTTCTCTGTCCCGTGTGTATCTCTCTCTTGTTTCTGTATCCTCTATCCTGTCTTTATCTCTCTTTCCTTATGTGTTCCTCTCTCATACATGTGTCCATCTGTCTCTCTCTCCTGTTTCAGTTTCTCTTTTGTCTGTCTCTTTTTCCAGTTTTTCTCTGTAGCTCATGACTCTCGTGTCTTTCTCTCATGTCTCTCTCCCAGCTGAAGCAAAGAAATCCGTTCTGCCTAGAATACATGAGGTATTTACATACAATCAAAGATTTTCAGGTGCTTTCAAATAGCTTATTATTTACTGTTCCCAAGGGAAATGAGGTGGGAGAAAGTGTATGGACTTTTAACCTGGAAACCACTACAAAATGGAAACCTTCAGTTATACTCATATGACTGCCACTGCTTTGTTTGACAAACATATTTTAGTTACACAACCCTATACTAGTTTAAAATATATTAAAACATTTGTCAATGGACTGGCTCTCAATCCTGATTAATTTCTCTCGGTTGTTTAATCGATCCTTACAAGTACATAAGTAATAACAGTATGTTCACATACATTGTACAGCATAAAGAAGATACCAATTGTTTTTCTATTCATATACTTACAGTATATTCCCCAATTTCATATCCAAAATTAGTGTCTCTCTATTTAGGTATATTTCCTGTGCTTTTGTACAGTATTTTATGTACTAAAAGGGGCCTGGTCACACTGTTTAAAAAAGCAATTCCAAGAAACAAAAAATGTCTGCGAATGTCATTCAATTGCTCATTACTTAAAAAATGACATTTAAACTGATATTGACTAATCTAAACCTACAAACGGTGACTACAAATGCTGACATGTTTAAAATAAGTGCATTGTCTGTTATATCCTTAAATCCTCCACCATGTACAGATTATCCTCATTACACACCAGGTATAAACAATATGCTGTATTCTCAGGCCAGCATACAATTTTTGGTGCTTGTCTATCATTTTCAGCATGTGATTATTTTTATAACTACATGTACCCATAGGTATTTTTATCCTTTAGTATATACAACATAATGTACAATTCAGTGCGAGATGAAGCATCTCTTTGTTGCTGGCTGTCGCTGCTTTGACAAGTTTAATTTATAGTTTGGAGCAGGAGACGAACAGCATGATTTACTGTGTATACATTTGAGCTGACGGGTGGACTCTTTATATCAGACTTGAAGCCGACCTTTATTCCAAATGGAAGTCAGCATTAAAGCCCAAATTTGGGCTGGGCATATATATATATATATATATATATATATATATATGACAAAAGAATTGGGACACGCCTCAGGCAGTCCAACCTTAAAAACATTAGTGAAAGCATGGGTCATTCTATAGAGCTGGCTGAATTCCAGAGTGGTTTTGTAATCAGATGACTTTGCTACACTAAGTCAGTTTGTAAAATTATAAAAATGTAAAAAATCAACTGTGGGTAGTATTACTAAAAAGTGGAAGCATATAGGAGCCACTTTCTATAACTATAAACCTGAACACCCTGAAAACTGTAATGTAGGTTACTGTGTAACATGTTCCTATAGCTAAAAGTACCATACTGCAAGTAAACAGCATGTTACCTGAGCTGTTTTAGGCCCCCCAGCATGGCCACCACATGCCACTATTCCACTATTGCACACCCGGGAAATTGATGTATTTCCCATCCTCCATGCTTACTGTGATCTTGTGCAGGAGCAGTGTCAGGTCTTCGCTCTGTGCCATTGTCCAGGAATGTCTGTCTGTTCAGCCTCTGCTGCTAGCAATACGCATGCGCTGGCAGTTTTTTCTCTGAAACTTCAGCACAGAAAGAGAAGAGGGAGGGAATCCTTCATTCTCGAACCTTCGGCTTTTAATTGATCCTGCCTTAACCCCACCTCCCTAACTTCCTCCAGTACATTAAGCAGTCTCTCTGCAGGAAGATCTTGCATGTCTGTGAGGGGATGAGTCGTGACTTGACTCCCGCAAAATAATGCGAATGACGGCACTCAGAACTTTCATCCAGAGGCTGTACAGGGGCAGCCACTATGCTACTTTAGGAGGCAAAATCACAAAAAACATAACACTAAAGGTTAAAAGATGTAGAAGATGCTCTACTCTCCTGTATTCTTTCCCCTAATTCTTTACAGAAGCTTTTGTTTTTCAGTTCCCCTGCTGCTTGAGGCATGGATTCATTGGAGCAGGATGCCCCCTCGGGGGGGCTGCCAGGTCCATTTTGTTCCAGATTCCACCCATGAATTGGGTTCCTCCTTTGGACATGGTGGACAGGGTGGGTCAGTTGGCGAGCATGGTCAGTGGCCTTCGTTCAGAAGGTACATTCTTATTCTGTCCCTGCCCGTCCAGGTGGAAAGCTACGGCCAATCGTAGGCATATTTAGCCGAAATCCTTGGAGGATTCTAGCTCCTACATCGAGGACCTATTTAGGGGTTCAGGATCTAGTTCTGGCTGGTTAGAGGGGGAGGGGGTCGTATGTCAGGAACCGGAAGCCGTGCAGATGCCAGAGAACCCTCTGGATCATCCGACAGATCAAATTGAGTCACTTATTGAGGCAATATTGGAGGTTCTGCACCTCTCTACTCCTCAGCCAAAGCAGCAGATAAAGAAAGGTGAGATTTACAGGCGTCAGAAGGTCAGGCAAGTTTTTCCCAGGCTTGTCCATTTCGACAGGCTGGTGCCTTGTGCCCAGCTTCCGCCACGTCTTTGGCAGCTATGGCAGGCAAAGTCTGGATGAAGCTGCAGAGGAGGCCTTTTGCGACACTGGAGGTTCCTGTTTCTCTGCACTTCGTTGGAACTCCTATGTTATGGAGGTCTTCAGATACATGGTACCGGCTATGGACAACTGGTGGCTAGGGGGCTGTCCTTGATCGTCACCTTGACATGCACAGTCTGGCTGAAACAGTGGTCAGCCAACACTGCTTCTAAGAAGAAGCTTACTGACCTCCCCTTTTCTAGGGGGATCAACTTTTTGTTGAGCCTCTGGATGACCTGATCCGTAAGGCCACAATTGGGAAATTGACTTCGACCGCGCAGTAGATTTCTTGATGGACCGGGGAGTTGTAATATCTGTGCCCCCCTCAGAGGTGGGCTGTGGATTTTATTCAATACTATTCATCATGGCCAAAAAGCATGGGTCAGTCCGCCGATCCTGGATCTCTGGAATCTGAACAGGGTGCCGAACATCTGCATAAAATCTTTAAGGTCAGTCGTGACTTTGCTGCAACTGGGATTTTCTGGCCACGGTGGACATCAAGGATGCTTATCTGCATGTCCTAATCTTCCCTGGTCACCAACAATACTTGCGATTTGCAGTGGGTGCACAACATTTCCAATTTGTGGCACTACAATTCGGACTGTCCACTGCCCGTAAGTGTTCACAAAAGTCTTGGTGGTGGTGATGGTACTCCTACGGAGGCAGGGTGTGCACATCACTCCGTACCTGGACGACTTGTTCATCTGAGCTCCATCTCTGGCAGAGGCACTGTGGTATGTTCGGACGGTCCTGTCCATGCTGGAAATTTCAGGTGGGTGAACAACTACCCCAAGTCCCAGGTAGTTCCCTCCATTTTGGCGACCTATCTAGGTATGATATTGGATACTCGACGGTCACAGGTCCTTCTTCCGGTGCAGAGGTGCACAGATTTTCAGGAGGCGTTAAGATTGCTGTTAACAGACAAACAATTTCCAGCATGGACAGGACCGTCTGAACACCCCACAATGCCTCTGCCAGAGATGGGGCTTGGATGAACAAGTTGTCCGGGTATGGGGTGATGTGCACACCTTGTCTCTGTAGGAGGGCCATCATCACTGCCAACTCTTTCGTGAACACTCGCGGGCAGTGGAAAGGCCGAACAGCAGTGCCACAAATTGGAAATGTTGGCCGCCCACCGCAAAGCGCAGGATACACCCTTCCGAGCCACCACTCACTCCACCAGGGCGATTGCTGCATCTTGGGCTTTCCAGCATCAAGTGTCGGTACATACCCTCACCAAGTCTTTACAGACTTGATGTCAGGAAATCTGCCGATGCTGCTCAGGGGCATAAGGTGTTGCAGACGGTGGTGAACCCCTCTCCGGGGATCTAAGCTTGAGGTGTCAGAGCCGATGTCAGAGACAATTAAGTTGACGCTGTTCTTGCGCAGCCCACCCTTATTGGAGCTACTGCTTTGGGATGCCCCACGCCTTGCTACTGGTGGTGCCCTGGGAATGGAAGAGATGGGAAAAGGGAAATTTGTGTACTCACCGTTAAATATCCTTTTTTGTCCTCTTCCATTCGAGGGCACCACACCCTCTCTTCTGTTGTGTTATGACTGCATTGATGGCGGTTGATGCCTTCTACGTGTTTTAGTTTTGTTGCAATGTTTTCTAGTTGTGTGCATTATGCACAGGTTAGCGTTCTCCCCTCCCAGAGCTGTTGCTGTACTGCTTTTTAATTATCTGAGATCCTGCCACAGCCTGCTATATATAGGCCGGGAGCAGCTAGTTTATCTTGCAGTCCCCACCTACGGCTGCGATTAACCCTCGACTCTTGGTGGTGCCCCGGAATGGAAGAGGACGAGAAAGGAAATTTACCAGTGAGTAAATACATTTCCCGTTTTTCTATCTGTATATGAAAGTTAAAATTCTTAATAGTTGGAGCTTATTTACCACCAAGCTTCAGTGGACCATTGACACCAATGGGGGAACCAATGTTTTCTGACCATTCATTTCAGGGAGCTACATATTCATATTTAGGGTCAGATAAGGAGATTTGCACATATGCTGCTTATTACAATTCAGGGACTGGGGGGCATCTGATGAAAGGGACAGTTCAGTCAAAATAACTCTTGTAGTTCTTAGGAGCAGCAATGACAGGATAACCTGCAGGTGCATTCTTCTATTGAGATGTACTGTATAACACAATGCACTACCCCTCCCTTTTCCTCTCAATAGAAGTTGATAGAACGACATTCTATAGCAATTACATCCTGGCTGCTCCCATGAACCACAAGAGTCACATGCACGCTGCATATTCATTTGGTGGTGCTAAAGTGTCATTTGTGCACACCCTGCATATTTATTTTTGTAGTGGTATAGGGGGATCTGTATATTTTTGGGTGCTGGGAGGGCTCTAAGGATATCCATGCGCACCTTGACGGTGAGGGGTTTTCAGCAATACCAATAAGGGGCTTAAGCAATAAAGGGCCTAGAGCACCATGAATGCCGCATGGGGCTCTGACACCTGGACTTCTTTAGGTTTACACTCCCTGAATCTTCAAGCTTACTATATTTTAATGATTTGTTCTCTATAGTTAACTAGTATAGTTTTTTTCACTTTGTCCCTTTTGTTGTGTGTTTATGTTGCTGTACCATCGCTGTGCATTCTTTGCTTTGCTGTGGTTTTTGTTTTGTTTTTGTTTGCCGATAAATTCACTTGGTCACACCCATTCTACATCAGTTGGCCAGACAGCCAAAGAATTTAAACAAATATATATTAGTCGTTAGGTTTACAGGCTAACCCTCCAGCACTGTGCAAAAATCAGACTCACTTCCAAAACCACATTCGGGAAATAGCCTGCTTAAAGCAGAGATAGAAAAAAGCTTTATATAATTCTGGTAAGTTGCTGTTGAAAAAATGTAGCCTATTCTTCAGACAAAACAGCTTGAGCTCTAGTATGTTGGAGGGTTTCCTCTCATGAACTTGTCACTCTGGATCTTTCCACATTTCTATAGGATTATGGTCCAGAACCAAATACTACCACCAGTGGGTTTCACAGATCGGATGAGGTTTTTATGCTTGAATGCAATGCTGATGGCTGTGTGAAATAGGGCTTTGAAAGTACATACTTAAATTCCCTCTCCAGGCAGAAACAAACAAAAAGCTCATACTCAAGTTAGTGGATTGGGTGTGCTGAAAGCACTGGGACTGACATGAGGGGTGGTCGTTCAACACAGAGGTCGTCACTTAGTATTGGTCAGGTGAGGATGCCACAGAACTCAATCATGGGTCCCAAGCAACTAAAAACTTAAAATATATTAATTTTAGAAGTTGGGAAATCGTTTAAGGGTTTGGGCTTTTCATTAAATGATGCTGAAGGTGCAGTTTAATATTGTGGGCTAAAAGAAATCAATTTAAGGGTACACAGTAAAGAGCATTGTCTTAAAGCAAAACTTATTTTTCTTCCAATCCATTCCAGGCCATCCTTAATCATTACACCTGGGTAATTCCTGCCCGGAGGGCGTAGACTGCAAGAGAAACAAAAAAGGTGTGGCCCCTCCCGGCCCCATAAGTAGCAGCTGCCTCTAATCAAGACCAGTTTCATTTCTTGCAGTTGATGTAGACTGTGAAGATCGCTTGAATTTCTCTCTCTCAAGATTAGGTATTGGCAGCAAGCGGGGAAGCTTCCTGCACGACCTTATTCCCACGGATTCCTCTGACCCAACTCTATGCCTCCCCAGCTTTTTGCTGTTTAAATTGGGGTCCGTGAAGGTAAGGTGAAGCGCCGGGGTCTGGGGCATTTTCTGAATGTTAAACCCTCAGGGCTGCAGGCTTTCTTTGAAAAGCAAGTCAGCCACAGGTTTTTGTCTGGTGAGATATGGAAAGGGGGGGGGGGCGGGAGGCCAGGAGGAGCTGTGGCAGAGTGATGTTTTTGTAGTGTTTTTAACTCAGTGGTGTAGAGGCGTGGCCTGTTAGGCACTATGAAATACGTTTCTGGCGGGGACCCCCTTTACCTGCTAACAGGAGGTGTCTCCTGGTTCACGTCCGCTACCAACGATCCCGTTGGTCATGCAAATGTGGACCCCGGTGGCGCCCCTGGGCAGAGGAGGGGGGAAGATACCTCTGATTCACCTACTGAGAAATATAATTCCATTAAACATATATTACATTGTGCCATAAAAAAACACATTTATTTTCCTTTCATTTGTTCCAGCAGTATTAATTCATACTTTTCCAGAAAGGATTAAACTCTTAATAGTCTCTGTGTTAGGAAAAAAGTCCTTTTGTACAGTATTATGACACCCTATATTGGGTTCTGTTCACTGTGGTTATTCTGGGGCCCTATGTGCCCTCAGGTTGTAGCAAGATGCACTCCGTTTAATCGGTGCGGACCTCTTTCACAGACGCGTTTCGCTTTCCGCTTCCTCAGTGTGTGGGTCCTTGTGATCTGATATTGGTGCATTAATGCAGGGTGAGATTAGTTTACATTAACCATTGTTCATACATATTATTTATATATAGATTGACAATTCCACATACATAATGAATACAGAGTAAAACTTACATTTTTTGTATGTGTTTCTGGGTGGTCTTTTAAATGTAGCAGCAGTCCCTTCAGCGTGTGGGCTTTGGTTGCAGCGGTTTTTCCAAGAAAAACACTTGTGACTGTCCCCAAGTCAGGAAACCATCCCACAGCACCCGCTAAACACAAATGTTTTGAGACACATAGGATCACACAAAGGAACCCACCCAAAGGACTAGCTGAGCACCAATCACTAAGGCCCCTGAGGCCACATATACTCATTCATCATCAACAGTGACCTGACAATACAGCATAAGAGATGACCATTATAACGTCAGGTTGGCACTAAGGTGAATAACCTCCAATGGTCTCAGCACACACACACAAAACACAGTGGGTTAAACAAAATTATTTTCATTCACTAAGCCACTATGATACCAGAAGGCTGGGAACCAAACCAGTGTACCTGCCTTTCCAACAACTACCAAGAGATTTTTGCTTTATAGTATTACCAAATATTCTCTACCTTTTAATTATTCTCTTACTAAGCCTCATTGAATACGCTTTATATGTCCTACTAAGCCTCATTGAATACGCTTTATATGTCATTAACCACAGCAGACCCGCAGCGCATGAAGAGCCACGGAACAGCGGGTTTTCCCCCATACCAAGACACTGCGCGCGCACGCGCTGTACTAATCAAAATAACGGCCGCCACTACACATAGCGTCTCAGCACCATGGCAACCCCAAAGCCCTCCTCCCCACACAATCGACACAGTGATTGACACATGCAAGTAGCCAATAACCGGACGGGGCCACGCCGGAACCAGTGCGTCCACGCACTTCCGCCCTTGATTTTCCAGCCAATCAGGCACACAGCAGGGAGCGCGGGCAACGCCAAGCCCGCCCACCCTGCGACTCACGGCCCCGTATATCCGCAGACGAGCCTGACATACTCACATAAGCAGAACCCAGCAGCGAACCTACGGGAAGCAAAGCGCTGATACCGTCATCTGAGGACACCATACTACAGCAACACTGCGGATACGCCCCCATAGTATACAGGGGGTGCCGGCTTACGGCTACATGGAATAGCACGAAAACAGGAAGGTAAGCGGCGCCACTGGGGAAAATTACTCCAAATATAGCATGAGGCCACGCTGAGAATTCCTACCCCTAACAAAAAACATTTATAGGGGGAACAAGACCCAAAGCGGTGGGTAGCTCCAGGGAGGACAAACCAACTTACTCATACTATCTCCCTTATACCAATTCTAAGGTGATACACCTATCCACTAATGGTGCTGGAAAAACCGCTGCAACCAAAGCCCACACGCTGAAGGGACTGCTGCTACATTTAAAAGACCACCCAGAAACAGATACAAAAAATGTAAGTTTTACTCTGTATTCATTATGTATGTGGAATTGTCAATCTATATATAAATAATATGTATGAACAATGGTTAATGTAAACTAATCTCACCCTGCATTAATGCACCAATATCAGATCACAAGGACCCACACACTGAGGAAGCGGAAAGCGAAACGCGTCTGTGAAAGAGGTCCGCACCGATTAAACGGAGTGCATCTTGCTACAACCTGAGGGCACATAGGGCCCCAGAATAACCACAGTGAACAGAACCCAATATAGGGTGTCATAATACTGTACAAAAGGACTTTTTTCCTAACACAGAGACTATTAAGAGTTTAATCCTTTCTGGAAAAGTATGAATTAATACTGCTGGAACAAATGAAAGGAAAATAAATTTGTTTTTTTATGGCACAATGTAATATATGTTTAATGGAATTATATTTCTCAGTAGGTGAATCAGAGGTATCTTCCCCTCTCCTCTGCCCAGGGGCGCCACCGGGGTCCACATTTGCATGACCAACGGGATCGTTGGTAGCGGACGTGAACCAGGAGACACCTCCTGTTAGCAGGTAAAGGGGGTCCCCCCCAGAAACGTTTTGTCTGGTGAGCCTGATTGGGGGGACCAAGGGATTTTCCCTTATTGCTCTTTCCCATGTGTTTAAGCTGAGGTTGTTGGCCAGCAAAAAGGGGCTGCTCTGAGCCACTGCACGACCACCCTCAAGTGGCAGGTCATTTTGTTTGTTTTTTAATATTGTTTTTTATTGTTTTATGTTTAAATCTATACTATTATAGATTGGGAAAGAGCAAATATAATATTAAAAACCCTATAAGTAGAGACTATAAGTAGAGATTTCAAATATAATATTACTATATAATTTATATATATGGTGGTTACCCCCCAGAGGACTCGCAGTAGTCTTGTGACTCTCGAGAACCTATATATACTTGGTCTCAGATCCCCAGGGTCATAGACTAGTATTATTAAATTCACCATGGCGGAGGCATCTGGGGTAGTTGGATCTGGTCTTACCAGATTTACTCCATGTCCAGTATGCATGCAGTGGCACTGGACAAGGATAGCACGGTGTGCAGGGATTATGCTACGATTGTAGTGGATAGGGAGACAGTTGTCTCCTCCCTGAAAGGGGCTCTGACCCCTGTCGCCAGTGCTTTCTGAGACTTAAAAAACCCCTTTGCAGCCTGCATGCGGACCTAAACCTTTAGTGAGGCTACTAAGAAGGTTTAAAGTGGACCAACACCCAGGGGTGATCGGCCCGGAAATCTATAAGATTCCCGGGCCGATCACCTCCCACCCCGCGGGACATCCGAGATCGGGATGTCCCGCGGGGTGAAACCCCCCAGAAACCCCAAAAACATCTTACCTGATCCGCCGCCGCCGCCGCCGCCTCCCGCGCGCCCCTCCAGACGTGCGCGCGCCCGCGCCGGCCCTCTGTGAATGGCCGGCGGGGGCGCGCGCGCGCCGAGAGTGACGCACGGGAGGCGGCGGCGGCGGAAGCGGCTTGGACGTTCCTGTCCCCCGCCTGGAAGTTGGCGGGGATTGGCTGCGGCATTCACGTGGGAGCGTTGAGAGGTGAGTTTTTTGGGGTTTCTGGGGGGTTTCACACAGCGGGGCACCCCCGATCGGGGTGCCCCGCCGAAGTGGACCAAAACCCAGGAGAGTCAAAATCCTGGGTGTTGGTCCACTTTAAAGAAAAAGATTCCTCTGAGTGTATTGAAGAGGATATTGTGGCTGCCATACTCTCCTTCTAAGTCTTTAAACTCTCAAGCTCTCGGCAGCTCTCAAGTGGTCCGAAATCTATAGAGTCATCATGGAGTATTGGCTACTAAAAAGGTTTTAAAGAAAATATTTTTTTCCTCTGAGTGGACAAGGATATTGTGGCTGTTATAGTCTCCTTCTGAGTATTTAAACTCTGTCGGTAGCCCTCAAGTGGTCCTAAACCTAAATCGGCATTGGATAACTGACTATCTAGTCAAATTCTTCTTAAGTCAAATATATATTCTAAGTATGTCACACACCCCGCTTCAAGACATTCATTACATGTGGGTAATACTGACCTGTAGAGGGCGAACTGCAGAGATGATAGGAAAAAAGAAGCCCCTCCCAGTCCATAAATACCTGGGACCTCCCACTCATTACCCAGTCTTCATCTCTGCAGACGGCGAGCAAGTCAGAAGATGATGTCTCCTCCTTGCACAGGGGGATTTCAAGGTAGCCAGGTTAATCCCCGGCCCGCTTTTTATCTATTTCCGCCCGGATTCCTTTATAATCCCACAGACACATGCCTCCCAGCCTAGGCTGCGTTCCGGGTGAGGTAGAAAAGCACCCTTGGTGCTTAGGAGCAAAGCTCCACCGTGAGACCCTATACAAGAGGGTAGACGGTTTTCCGGGTTGGTGACCCCGGTTTGGGATGCCCTGTCCCCTGGCCAGTAAACCCTGGGTGGTCCCCCCCTCTCCGGAGGCCCTTCTCCTCAGATAGGGGGGGGGGTTCCTTCGTTTCCCTCGTTTCCCTCTTTTCTTTCTTTTAACTCTGTACTATTTAGTTTGTTTTATTTTGTCACTTCCACATTTGGTTACATTCATGTTGTGTCAGCGTGTGTGTTACTTTGCATTTAACTTTACTGCAGACGCTGCCGCCGCGGTGCTGGTTCTTAGGCGGCATGTGAAAGGTTTCATTTTACCTCAGGATAATTAGGGGCGGGGCCGGGCGCCTGGCGCGCTGCCGCGGCCCGCCCCTGTACAGCAGTCACCGCTGCGAGCCTTTCCTATACTGGCGGGGAGATGTGCCGGCGTCTATTGACGCGGCGTCTCCTAGCTGTGAGGGTGGTGGGGAGCTTCTCTCCTCACGAGTGTATAGGGGGCGCGGCCGAGCGTTAGGCACGTCGCTGCGGCCCGCCCCCGTGAGACAGGCGCCGCTGCGGATCCTGTCAGGCTTTCTATTTGCGGTTGGACTGGTGGAAGGGGGGCGGAGTTTGGCAGAGGCGCTGACCACGCCCCTTATCGTCTGTCTCTTCTTCCTCCTCACATCGTGGTGTGTGGGTGCCGTTCCTGTCCGTGAGTGGCCTTCTTGGCCCCCTATTTCCTTATATGTACATAGATATTTATGTGTCTTTATCTATTCTCACAATACATTGCATAGTTATGGGGATTTTTCTATTGTGTTTTTCAGGTGGACCTACATTGGGTTTAAGGGGTTTCTCCCGGTCCTAGGGTCCCTGGGTTCAAATTGGGTTTTTTCATCATAAATCCTCCCACTGGGGACATTGAAAAGGGCATCCCGGGTTGCTTATATGCGTAATTCCCTCGGTCATTGCGACTACCTATAAGTTCACCGTATGGAGGCATCCCCGGATACCGGGCTCCCCTCGGGACAATCCCGGAAGTGTATGGGGTATCCCTAACAGGAGATGACGTATTTCTATGTATACCATTGGGTTGATTCAAAGAAACATGTAACAGCTTGGATTTGGCTCACGATCATCCTATTTTTCACGTCCGCTCGTGCGTTCGTATGAACTTGCGAGTGATTCAATAAGCAAATACGTTTCTATCCTAAAAGATACGTCCGTTCGTATGATATCTCCCGAACTTGCCTCAGTCAGTTGGCAATCGTAAAAATCACGTTCATGTGCACACCTGTTGCGGCGGCAGCCTGTTTTTTCGGCTGCTTCCATCGTCAACCTCTTCCAATTACTTGCGTTTGCCTCTGGTTTTCATTGGTTTTTGGCCTCTTAGATTCGTGCGTTCGTATGTTTATAAGATCTTGCGCATGCGCACCCTCAACCAGAAACTTACCTAAACCCCGTAGCGCTTGCATCCAACTTCATTTCTCGGTCCCTCAAACTTACCTAAACCCCTTAGCGGCTGCATCCAACTTCATTTCTCGGTCCCTCAAACTTACCTAAACCCCTTAGCGGCTGCATCCAACTTCATTTCTCGGTCCCTCAAACTTACCTAAACCCCTTAGCGCTTGCATCCAACTTCATTTCTCGGTCCCTCAAACTTACCTAAACCCTTTAGCGGCTGCATCCAACTTCATTTCTCGGTCCCTCAAACTTACCTAAACCCCTTAGCGCTTGCATCCAACTTCATTTCTCGGTCCCTCAAACTTACCTAAACCCTTTAGCGGCTGCATCCAACTTCATTTCTCGGTCTCTCAAACTTACCTAAACCCCTTAGCGGCTGCATCCAACTTCATTTCTCGGTCCCTCAAACTTACCTAAACCCCTTAGCGGCTGCATCCAACTTCATTTCTCGGTCCCTCAAACTTACCTAAACCCTTTAGCGGCTGCATCCAACTTCATTTCTCGGTCTCTCAAACTTACCTAAACCCCTTAGCGCTTGCATCCAACTTCATTTCTCGGTCCCTCAAACTTACCTAAACCCCTTAGCGGCTGCATCCAACTTCATTTCTCGGTCCCTCAAACTTACCTAAACCCTTTAGCGGCTGCATCCAACTTCATTTCTCGGTCCCTCAAACTTACCTAAACCCCTTAGCGCTTGCATCCAACTTCATTTCTTGGTCCCTCAAACTTACCTAAACCCTTTAGCGGCTGCATCCAACTTCATTTCTCGGTCCCTCAAACTTACCTAAACCCCTTAGCGCTTGCATCCAACTTCATTTCTCGGTCCCTCAAACTTACCTAAACCCTTTAGCGGCTGCATCCAACTTCATTTCTCGGTCTCTCAAACTTACCTAAACCCCTTAGCGCTTGCATCCAACTTCATTTCTCGGTCCCTCAAACTTACCTAAACCCTTTAGCGGCTGCATCCAACTTCATTTCTCGGTCCCTCAAACTTACCTAAACCCCTTAGCGCTTGCATCCAACTTCATTTCTCGGTCCCTCAAACTTACCTAAACCCTTTAGCGGCTGCATCCAACTTCATTTCTCGGTCCCTCAAACTTACCTAAACCCCTTGGCGCTTGCATCCTTCTTCATTTCTCGGTCCCTCAAACTTACCTAAACCCCGTAGCGGCTGCATCCAACTTCATTTCTCGGTCCCTCAAACTTACCTAAACCCCTTAGCGCTTGCATCCAACTTCATTTCTCGGTCCCTCAAACTTACCTAAACCCTTTAGCGGCTGCATCCAACTTCATTTCTCGGTCCCTCAAACTTACCTAAACCCCTTAGCGCTTGCATCCAACTTCATTTCTCGGTCCCTCAAAC
Source organism: Gastrophryne carolinensis (assembly GCA_027917425.1). Lineage (NCBI taxonomy): Eukaryota > Metazoa > Chordata > Amphibia > Anura > Microhylidae > Gastrophryne > Gastrophryne carolinensis. Next base: position 73,718,755 of record CM051237.1, on the reverse strand, counting down.
TTACCTAAACCCTTTAGCGGCTGCATCCAACTTCATTTCTCGGTCTCTCAAACTTACCTAAACCCCTTAGCGCTTGCATCCAACTTCATTTCTCGGTCCCTCAAACTTACCTAAACCCCTTAGCGCTTGCATCCAACTTCATTTCTCGGTCCCTCAAACTTACCTAAACCCTTTAGCGGCTGCATCCAACTTCATTTCTCGGTCCCTCAAACTTACCTAAACCCCTTAGCGCTTGCATCCAACTTCATTTCTCGGTCCCTCAAACTTACCTAAACCCTTTAGCGGCTGCATCCAACTTCATTTCTCGGTCTCTCAAACTTACCTAAACCCCTTAGCGCTTGCATCCAACTTCATTTCTCGGTCCCTCAAACTTACCTAAACCCCTTAGCGCTTGCATCCAACTTCATTTCTCGGTCCCTCAAACTTACCTAAACCCTTTAGCGGCTGCATCCAACTTCATTTCTCGGTCCCTCAAACTTACCTAAACCCCTTAGCGCTTGCATCCAACTTCATTTCTCGGTCCCTCAAACTTACCTAAACCCCTTAGCGGCTGCATCCAACTTCATTTCTCGGTCTCTCAAACTTACCTAAACCCCTTAGCGCTTGCATCCAACTTCATTTCTCGGTCCCTAAAACGTAAGAAAATCACATAATTTACATATGTCTATATGTTTCTAAGCGTGTTGGTTCTGGTTTGTGTAATTTTTTGGGTGTGTGCATATTAGAAAAGACACATTTAGGAAGGCTTAAAATCTAATTTATTTACATTATTACCTTGGTTTGGTTGTAAATAATTGTTAAAACGTTTTTTTTTTTTTTGGGTTGTTTGGTTTAATTTTTTTTTTTTTAAATTTGGTCTCGGTAAAACACATCGAATTTTGTTTTTTTTTAAAACAGTAAAACACATAGATTTTTTTTTTTTTTGTCAACAATAAAAAACATTTTTTGTTTGGTTTGACACAAACCTAATTTTTGAATTTTTTACAAATACATAAAATCCTTTTAAAAATTTGGACATATGTTAAAACAACTAAAACAAAGGAGCCAGGACCAAGGGCACTATTCATCATCCTCTTCTTCATCTGTTGGCCCCAACGTCGCCTGTATGGCCAGCAGCTCGGCCACCAACTCCTTCATTCTTTTTTTTTTGCCCGCCAAGGTTTGGGGGATCATCCCTGTAACCAATAGAGAAAGAAACATAAATAGGAGTCCCAGACCGGTTTGTATGCTGGAAATAGATTTAGGGTTAATCAAATACATGTAAATGCATGACATATGTCATTCTTCAAAGGGATACAGTTAATGCATTTCCCCCAGGTAAGTGTTTAAACTCCTTAAACCGGACCTTCCACATTATTTTATGAAAACCAATAACTATTCACAAATGATTCTGCACCACCTCAAAGTTATTTAGGGTTTTTTGGGGATTACAGCGCCGCCATCTGGACTCTGAAGCATAACACTTAATGAGGAGTGGAGAGTTGGATAAAGTACAGGGGAGTAGGTTACAGTGGTGCGTTGGGAATCCCGAGCATAGCTGGGTTGAGGGAAAGGTCATCACTCACACAATGCATGGCAGCACCTTCCTTTTTTCAATCTGTATCCCATGCTGCCTGTAAATATTGCGCATTCCATATTCCCCAATATTGGTTTTGTTCAGTCTAATAACATGCATTAGATGGGTGAAGGGTGTTTTTCCATGGTTCTAATCTGTAGGTACAGTGTGATGGCTAATTCTTGGGTTCTTAATACTAGTTAGGGTCCTCTTTAAGCTAACGAAGTGCCCACATGAAAGTGTGAACTACACATTGGCTACGCCTTTAGTTATGTGTGTGTTATTAGCTAACCAAACATTAATATGAATAATGGCATGGAGACTTACGGAGTTGGTGGCCGACAGATGGCTGGTTGGGGCCAACAGGCTGCCCTTGGTCCTGGCTCTGCTGTGAAGAAGTCCCTGGAGAAACATGTGACATTTGGTTAGTACTTGTAGAGAGTCACTATTCCCAACATATCTGGCTCCCAGTCTGGCTGACATCACTCACCTTCGCCAGGATCGACTTCAAGCATCTCTGCTGCCTCCTCCTCCACTATCTCACCCGCTCCAGAAGCTTCTACAAATACATAATAAAGGATAACTTAGTTTTTGGCCTGCCATGTATATCTTTGTGCCTATACATGAAGAGTGACATACCAGAGCCTTCCCCATGCGTGGCCAGGTATGACTCCACGCCCACGCGGCTTGGCCCCTCCTCTGTGGTAAGGTCCAGGGGCTGGTCTGAGGAGGCCACAGAGGAGGGGTAGGTCCGTCGCCCGGGAGATCCACCACCTTCACTCACAGATGCAGACTCATGCAGCACTGGTCGGCCTGTACGCCTCCGGGTGCGGCGAATTCTGAAATCCATTTCCAACACTACCAAAGAAAAGTCATTATAAATAAAGGCATAACTTATACATTTGGAACATATACCATGCAATTGCTTTGTACTTACTTGGGAAATGGATCCCAAAAAACCTCCGCACCCGGGGCATGTGCAGACGTTTCAGGTCCGACCAATGCTGCATTATCTGGGTGTGAGTGAAGGTGGTGCTGGTCACACGGTGGATTTCCGCGATGATCTCCCGGGCGATGTCCCTTTTCTCGCACACATTGGGCGCGAAGTCATACCGGCGCTGAAGCATGATCTGAAAAACATAATGGACACAGAGCTTTTACTTTTACACACAGACCCATATGTGTTGCATCACAAGTTGAGAATTTAATGTCATTAACACACACATTTCGAGTGGCAGCCATTTTTGGGGAGTGCCTTAAAGAGGACGTTGACTGTGAATGACAGTCTGGTCTTATGTTATATGTATCACACACCATGTACATACAGATAATAGCCAACATCAAGAATCAGCCCACCTGCATCTATGGCATGTTAGGATGGTTTAAACATCCAAGATGTAGCCTAATGCTTAGGCTTTTGGACCACGTGTGTGGCTTCCCGTTGTGTTTTTATGGCTTAGGAAAACAGTGTTCCTCAAACATCCGCATCAAGGTCCGAGACAGGCCAGGTTTGCCAGCTCGCCCCGCTACTCCACAGGTTAATTAACTGTTGCTAAGCCGGAGCAATTGGCCGAATTAGGACATCAGCATAGACAGTTGAAAACGTGGCCAGGCTCGGCCCTTGAGGATGAAGTGTGAGGAGCCAGTGATTAAACATTAAGAGACCCCAAACTAGTTCCAAACGCATCATTTACATTTAGGCCATCATTGACTATTAGATTAAAATGCACAGGCAGCCACTTACCAGCATGAGGATCTCTTCCTGTTGACGGGTGAAGATAGTGGGCGCCATCTTTATGCTTCTTCAAGGCAGCAGATAAGTGAAACCCCAGCGGTTTCCTGGTTCCGCTCGAACGTACGTTCGTACGAGCGCGTAGTCGTGCGCATAGGCGTCACACGCTGGGCTCATTATTTAAAGGTCCCTGCACCCAAAGCTCATTCTCTTTGAGCATTTGTGTACGATGGCACCGAAAAAGGCGATGAGCAAGCGACCCCAGCCAAGCAAGACCGCGGAGGGCCCAACAACAAGGTCCCAGCAAGGTCGGCGAAAACTGAGAGGCAAGACTCCCACCTCGGCCCCACCAAGGGACCCTGGACCCTCAGGTACCAAAAAAAGGGGCCCCAAGCCCCGTGCCCCTGCAGCCAAAAAGCTGGCAACTGCAGCACCCACCACCTCTGCCCCCAGAAGAGGCAGCACAAGTGAGCCCACACCGGCCATGCCTTCAAGTAGGGCAGTTCGGCAACCCATGCCCCGCAGCAGGGCCCGAAGCCCATCCAGGGCCCGAACCCCATCCAGGGCCCGAAGCCCAGCCAGAGGCCGAAGAACCCCATCCAGGGCCCGAACCCCATCCAGGGCCCGAACCCCATCCAGGGCACGAAGCCCAGCCAGAGGCCGCAGAACCCAATCCAGGGCCCGAACCCCATCCAGGGCCCGAACCCCATCCAGGGCACGAAGCCCAGCCAGAGGCCGCAGAACCCAATCCAGGGCCCGAAGCCCCTACAGGGCCCGAACCCCATCCAGGGCACGAAGCCCAGCCAGGGCCCGAACCCCATCCAGGGCACGAAGCCCAGCCAGAGGCCGCAGAAACCAATCCAGGGCCAGAAGCCCCTACAGGGCCCGAACCCCATCCAGGGCACGAAGCCCAGCCAGAGGCCGCAGAACCCAATCCAGGGCACGAAGCTCAGCCAGAGGCCGCAGAACCCAATCCAGGGCACGAAGCCCAGCCAGAGGCCGCAGAAACCAATCCAGGGCCAGAAGCCCCTACAGGGCCCGAACCCCATCCAGGGCCAGAAGCCCCTACAGGGCCCGCCGAACCCCATCCAGGGCCAGAAGCCCCTACAGGGCCCGCCGAACCCAATCCAGGGCCAGAAGCCCCTACAGGGCCCGAAGAACCCCATCCAGGGCCAGAAGCCCCTACAGGGCCCGAAGAACCCCATCCAGGGCCAGAAGCCCCTACAGGGCCCGAAGAACCCCATCCAGGGCCAGAAGCCCCCGACCTGGCACCAGCCGGGAACAGAGCCCCCGACCTGGCACCAGCCGGGAACCTAGCCCCCCAAGAGGGCCCCGAATTGCAACCATGACCACATCTACACCTGGAAGTTCGGTGGCCAGCCACGCAAGAACACCCAGTCCCTTGGCCAGTCCAGTCCAGTCATTGGGAAGCCACCAATCCGGCCATTCCCCTACCCAGCCCCAGGCCATAATGTCACCACATGTGTCTGCACACATGGAGGAGCAGCCAAGCCAACCATCTGGCCGCACATTGCGCCGCGGCCAGTTGAGTGGGAGATTCTCCCATGACCAAAATATGGCATTGGCTAGTGGCCTTACATTATACTATGACGAGCTATATGGGAGCAAATCCAAACACACCACCAAGCAGCGCAAGATGGAATTGTTTGAAACCATCCTCCGACAAGTAAATGCAGCGGGGGAAGAGAGGAAAGATGTGTCCCAAATTCAGAAGAAAATCTCTGATCTGAAGTATGCTGTACGGCAAAAAGAAATTAAAAGGCATAATTACAGGTAAATAAATGTTTGCGCTAAATATAATGTTTTGGATGTACTGTATGCACCTTTTCTGAGTACCAAACGATTTTCTCTTTTCAGCATGAAAACTGGAGGTGGCTTTCCATCTAAATTGGAGTTTACCCCTGCTGAGGAGATTGTGCTTGGACTTCTCCATCCGGTCGCGGTCGGTGGACATGCTGGTCTAAGGGACACAGACTCACCGACCCGTACCCACGGTGAGTACTCTTAAATCTGCATGTTTGCCTGTTTGCTAAATAATCTACAGTTCACTAGTAACAAGATAACGGGATGCCCCTATGGTTTGCCTTGCTTGGCCTCGCACTACTGTGGCTGTTTGTGTCCTCTTTTGGTCCCTGGGAATCACACATTTAGGCCCACAGCCATTATGGCAAAGATCAAATGTCCAATTGGATTGTTAAAGTCATGATGTTTCGCAAGATAAGTGATATATTTGGAATCAATCACAAAACACACATCATTATGTATGGGTTGCCTTTTGGTTGTGTGAGTTGTGTTTGAGTTAACAATTTAATTAGCCACCCACAAACATATCTGACCTAGAGCAGCGAGACTCAACTGGCGGCCCGGGGTCCCAATGCGGACCTTGGCACCACATTCAAGGACCCCTGCCCAGACAGCCCTGCACTCAGTTACTTCTGTGTTGACGTGCTCAGAGCTGCCCCCTTGATCGGCGATGTAGTGGTTGGTCTCCTGCCCAATGTGCTGGCTCCCTGAAACATAGCATTGCAATATGAAGTACTGCACAGGAAGTGGCATTGCAAGGTACACAGTAACTTTGTTAAAATTTCTCTGGCCACAATCGTGTCCCGCTGCCCCTGCTCTGGCCCATCTGCCACAGTCCCCCCATGCCCCCCCCCCCCCCACATAAGCCCCATACATTTGTAACAGATTGGCTCCATCCATCCCATCACCATCAATACGTTAACTCCCCCCTTTAGCCATCCAATCCCTGTCCCCTCAGCTCTGGCCCATCCTGCCCAGCAAGGGCAAGCAGCCTTTATTAGTTGGCACTTTGAAATCTCCAGCCCCTCCACCAGTGTATTTATTTTTAACTAGACACCCCCTGCGTCAGCACCATGGCCAGACATTCACCTCTCACCACATACCTTGAAATGGGCCTTTACAACAATTGTTTGAGTACCACGGACCTAGCGAATGGTAGGCTAAATCCCAAAATGTGCGTTGAAAGTTGTATGCTGACTGGGTACACTTCCTGACTTAGAACTGAGGTCAGTTAGCAGTTTTTCAGAGCCATTGCACCTATGTAAACTTGCGTGTGTTTGAACAAAGGTCACCATTGCTCTAGAGTTGATTAATATTACAAATAGAGCTATATTTGATTACCTATCCAAAAAAAGGTTATGTGTGTGTTTACGTGGTTTGTTTTTCTCTTCTTCAGCCCAGCATGATCCCTCAGCAAGGGTAAACTCACCCCCCAGTTTGGTTATGCCTACCAGGTCCGTACAGCATAGGAGCCCAGATCAGAGATTTTCGGTAAGTTAATTTATTACCATAAATACTACCAAGTGCTTAAGAATGTGTTAAACTGTTGAAATCCAAAATTTGGACGCCAACTTACATTTTTTTTTTTTATATGTCCCTACAGACCCGCACAGTCATGGAAGAGATCCAGGACATGGAGGAAGATGATGATGTCTCCGTGCAGGGCACGTCGGATGAACTCCCCCTGGGTCCCAATTTGGAACTGCTCCATAATGTTTCTCTGGCCAATCCTCAGCAGCAGAGTGAATCTCCATCCATTGTGCTTGCACATGGGGAGACTGACACAGTCCCCAGTGTTCACTCTGCTGCTGAGGATTTGCAAAGCAGGCCGGTTGCTGTTGAGGGTACGACACCACGCGGCAGGGCACGCCCAAGAGCCAGGGTAATTGTGCGGCGGACGCCATTACGCCGCCCCACAATTTCCCAGGGGAGGCAGAGTGCCCTGCTTCAATTATGGACCCAACAAAGGGACTCTTATGACGCCCAGCTCGTTACAGAGCGTGAGCAAAGGCATGCCGACATGGTCAACATCCATACCAGTCTACAGGGCATCCTCGCGGAGTTGCGTACCCTCAACAGCAACGTGGCCAATGCAAGTAATGGCATCCAGTCAGCCATGGCTGAGATGACCAATATGCAGAGAAACATTGTGGAGCAGTTTCAAATTCACAATGCTGCCATGGCCCAGGCTAGGTCCCATTCACATGGACCTCCACCTGGACCTCCACCTGGGTATTATGGGCAGCCACCCTATTAAGCCATGGGTGTGTGGGACATCTTTTCTCTTAACCCCCACTGTATTTACTTGTCCTTTGAGGTTTCAAACAATCCATTTTGTGTTGCTCAGGCAGGTTGTGTTTTGTATTTGCTCCCATATAGCTCCTTAGAGTAATGCTTAAGGCCACTAGCCAATGCCATAGGTCTATGTGGAGTGTATCTGGCCACTTATGGCTTTACATATGTATTTGGTTGGTGCTCCTCCTGTTTGCAGACATGTTTGTGTGACATTATGGCCATGCCCAAATATCCCTGGGCACAGGCAATATTAATGACTGGACTAGGCTGGCCTTTGGACTGGGTGTCCTTGTTTGGTTGTGCCACTCACTTCCAGGTGTAGATGTGCTCGATGTTTTTTTGTAATGTTATCCATTTGTAACCACAGATGTATGTGGAATGATTTCTGTTAAGCACTATAATTTTTCCTTTTCAAAGTAAAAAAAAAACTTCACTTACAATACTTGTGGCGTTTTTAGTGGGAAGACATTTTAAACAGCTTGGGCTAAACCAGATAATTTGGGTTTGAAGAGGTGTAACAATGCAAAGCTAAAGCTAAGGAAACTACATGAAATACATTAGGCAACAATTAAGGTCTAAATGTTTTACTTAGAGGTAATGCCACATTACGGCAAAACAACATATGTAACAAAAAGGATAACACAGACACACAGAATGGTGAGACAGGGAAAAAAGTTAAGTAAAATGCTGGCTGATCAGGTTGGCTCGAACAGATTGGCCAGACTCACTGGGGGGCCCCACAAAATTCTCGACTTCATCCTCGACGGCTGAAGAGGGCAGGCTGTCCACATAACGTGGGACACGTTCCATGATGGCAAAATTGTGCAAAACAGCACATGCCATTATAATGTCGATCACTTTCTTGGGATCATATTGCAGGGCCCCCCCAGTATGGTCAAGGCAACGAAAACGTGTCTTCAGCAGACCAAAGGCCCTCTCCACAACAGCCCGGGTCTTGCGATGCGCACGGTTATACGCTTCCTGAGAGGCATCCTGGGGCCGCAGCACAGGCGTCATGAGCCAGGGTAGAAGTGGGTACCCGGAATCACCTTAAACAGAGAATTAAATGTAATCAAAATTAAAAAGGCAACACAACCAACACCAAAAATTTCACAGATATCATAATGATGTAAGGTAAAGTGTTCCCAAAAAAAAACAGGGCACATTAGGGCCCCCAAAAATTCCACTAAGGTATAACCTAAATAAAAATGGCACTTCTATATACCAATTAATTAACAAACATCTGCACGGCCAAGGGTATTTGGATTTTACATATATTTGTAGTTTTCAGACATGTTACAATTAGGATGCTGCTGAGGGCCTATCCACATTTCTCTGGAAACTACAATGTATGCAGTTTAAGTCCACTTTGACATTTAAAGACCAATAGTACAAAAGGAGCCAAAGGTCAAAGATCCTTGGGTATAAACTCCAAACCAATATATTTAGGCACAAGGAACTTACAGACATCCTAACTAAAGGGAAAACATTCTGAAGGCCAAAGCGAGGCAAGCATTTTTTTGGGAAGTTCCTAATATATGAGCCAAGAAAAAGGCAGTTGGACGCTTATGTAAAGAATTCCAAAACAAACATATCAACAAATACAATATTAATGCCACATTTAAGAACACACAAATAGGACACACTTACCAAGCAGCCATGCCCCCGAAAATTCACCTGCCTCAAATCTCCGAAACAACCCAGATCGCCGGAGGATATACGAGTCGTGGGACGATCCGGGGTAGCCGGCAAGGACACTCATAAACCGCATATCCGGACCAACCACGGCCTGGACATTAAGGGAGTGTCCCATTTTACGATTCCTTAAGGCAAAAACATACAAAAAGGGTAATTGATATTTGACCCAAAATAATAAATTAACCACAAAACATGTCTGCACTCTATTGGGAAAGACTAATGAAAAGCCGAGATAAAGCAGCTACACAAATGAGGGATAAACAAATATGCTGCCGCAAAGGAAAACAGGTTACATGACACGTTGGGCAACATAATAACCAATCTCAATACCTATATATATACTCGTCGGCTGCCCTAGGTACGAGTGCCACATGTGTGCAGTCAATTGCACCAATAACGTTGGGCATGTCGGCCACATTATAAAAACCAAGCTTAATGGCGTTTCTGGCTGCCATATCATCTGGAAAAAAAATATATTTTTGAGTTATGGCAGCCATGCCTTCCAAAAATTTAGACAGTGCGCGGCTCAGCGTAGGCTGTGACATCCCCACAGAGAGGGCACCCAGCCTCTGGAACGAGCCGTTCGCCAAAAATTGCAGGCAGCCAAGCATCTTGGTCATACCTGAAATTGCATGCCCCTTCCTTGTGGTGCGGGCTAACCATGGCCGCAGCTCACTATATAATTTATGGAGGGAAGCGCGATTAAGCCTGGTCAGCTCGAACAGCTCAACATCATTCATGCTATCGATGTTCATGCGACGACGCAGGGGCAATCTGCTCTCAGACATCTCGATCAACTCAATGCCAAAAAGCATAAGCCCTTGATGTGCCACAAACTCGCTCCGCTCCATCCTACTCCCGAGGCCAAATAGCTGCCGGCAAACATTTCGTAAAGCAGCTCTTTAATGGGCTTCCAAACAATTAGCAATCACCTCTCTGAATTGGGCGCAAGCCCATGTGAAGGACGTAAAAAATAGGATCGGACGCAAATAATACGATTTGGACGGGAAAAACACACGAACTAACGCAAATTATACGATTCTCGTACGAAATGCGTATGTTCATATACGTCTATGCGCGAACGATCGTGCGAATACGAAATGGCCAAAAAAACAAGAAAAAATGACAAACACCCACCCAAACTTACGATTCTCGATACGAAATCACTTAACTTTGGCTCTTTGAATCGAGGGGTATGTGCAGAGTTATTTGACGAATCGGATAATTCAGATGATCAGCAATTTGTTGGCGCTGATTCCGAGCGGGGGTAAGGGAGTTCTTCGGATACTCCTAACGTCCTGGCTCAGATGTTTGAGGTTCTGGCTATTTCTCCTCCAGAGGTTGCTCCTCAATAACAAGGGGAGTTTTACGAGGAATCCAAGCCGCGCTTGGAATTTCCTAATCAAAAGCATTTTGATAAAATTATTTCTAAGGAATGGGAGAGGCCTGCTCGGCTCCCAGGCATTCCTCAGAGTTGGGATAAAAGATATCCTTTCCCTTTGGATACGGTTAAGCGCTGGGCGTCCCCTCCCGAGGTGGACGCACCAATTCTGGGGTTATCCAACTCAGCCGTTTTGAATAACCCTGATTGCTCCTCTCTTAAAGATGGCGAGGATAAACGAATTGACCAGATGGCTTGTCATGGTTTTGCCAGTGTTGGGGCAGCCATACGGCCTGTTTGTGCCTCGTCACTGTTGGTGGTGGCTACCAGGTCGGTGGTCAGGGACTTGTTGTCCTCTTCCGGTTTGGATCCGGACAGTGACGAATTTCTGGGACTTAAACGATGTGAGTTGTTTTTGTCCTTCATGTTAGCCGCTTTGGATGATTCTTTGACAATGTGTAGCAGAGCTTCTGCTCTGCTGGTGACTATCAGGCGTTCAGTTTGGTTGCGCCAGTGGGCGGCCGATTTTGGGTCAAAGAAGTCGCTGACGTCTTCCCTTCGTGGGGTTACGGCTTTTTGGAGAAAAATTGGACTCCGTAGCTAAAGGTGGTAAGTTACCTCAATGCAAGAAGCAACGACGTCCCTTTCGAGGAGCGGCTTCTTTCACTCCTTCCTTTCGGGGATCCAGAGCGGGAAGAGGATTTGCCTTCCCTTCTACAAGAGGAGATTCCTGGAATAGGGGCAGAGGACGTGCCCGCTCAGGATACAATTGGGGCTCAAAACCCAAACCTGCGGCCAAGCCTGCTCAGCAATGAGGGGGCGCCCTCACCCGTGCGGGTGGGGGGACGGCTGCGACACTTCTCCCAGATCTGGATTCGGGAGGTTTCGGACAAATGGATCCGGGAAGTGGTGTCTTCCGGCTACAAGCTGCAGTTCGAGTCCCGCCCCCCTCCGCGTTTCTTCAGGTCTCGGGTGCCCCCGGACGCACTGGCCGCACAGGGGCTCCGGGCGGCGGTTTCAAGTCTTCTGGAGATGGCGGTCATTTCTCCAGTGCCCCCATCAGACCGGGGTCAGGGTTTTTACTCAAATCTGTTCACGGTCCCCAAAAAGGATGGCTCTATCCGGCCCATCCTGGATCTGAAGATTCTCAACAGGTTTGTCAGGCTGCGAAAATTTCGCATGGAAACGCTGCGTTCAGCTATCCGCTCTCTTCGTCAGGGGGACTTCATGACGTCCATAGACATCAAGGACGCTTACCTCCATGTTCCGATTTTTCCCGCGCACCAGAGATTTCTCAGGTTCGTGGTGGAGGATCGGCACTTTCAGTTTGTAGCACTTCATTTTGGTCTCACCACAGCTCCAAGGGTTTTCACCAAGGTGCTCGCTGGGGGGATGGCTCTACTCAGAGCGCAGGGAATTCGCATAGTGCCATATCTGGACGATCTCCTCATCATGGCATCGTCATTCAGCCAAGCGGAATTGGACACCAGGACGGTAATATCCACTCTGGTGAGGTTCGGCTGGGTGATCAACTACCCCAAGTCCTCCCTTTACCCGTCCAGGATAGTATCCTTTCTGGGAATGTCTCTGGATACAGATCAGGCCAGAGTGTTCCTTACTCAATCCAAGGTTCTTTTGATTCAGGAGTTGATTCGGTTGCTCATGTCCATTCCTCGTCCGACCATCCGGCTAGGAATGAGACTGGTGGGGTTGTGGTAGCCTCCTTCGAGGCAGTCCCCTTTGCTCAGTTTCACACAAGGACGCTACAGCTCCATCTATTGGCTGTCTGGGACAGGTCTCCTCTGTCACTGGATCAATCCTTTTTGATGTCTCCCCGGGTTCGCCGCTCACTTCGGTGGTGGCTGAACTCAGCCAATCTGTTGAAGGGCAGATCCTATCAGACTCCTCGTTGGGAGGTGGTCACCACGGATGCCAGCCTTTCAGGATGGGGGGGCTTCTGGAGGGATCTGCAATTTCAGGGGTTGTGGGGACCCCTGGAAGCCCACGAGCCTATCAATGTTCTGGAATTGAGAGCCATCAGAATGGTTCTTTTTCGTTTGACTCATCACCTGCAGGGCTTGCCGGTTCAGGTCCGGTCGGACAATCGGACGGCGGTTGCCTACATCAATCACCAGGGAGGGACTTGCAGCTGGAGTGCCCTCAGGGAAGTGTCTCTGATTCTGGACTGGGCGGAGAGCCACGTTCCGTGCATCTCGGCGGTTTACATTCCGGGAGTGGAGAACACGGAGGCGGACTCTCTGAGCAGGTTGTCAGCCCGCAAGGGGGAATGGTCTCTCAGTCCCAAGGTGTTTCGCTCGATTTGTCTCAGGTGGGGGTCACCGGTGGTGGACCTCTTTGCCTCCCGTCACAATCACAAACTTCCGGCATTTGTGTCTCTGGCGAAGGACCCACTGGCTCTCTCAACGGACGCCATGTCTCTGAACTGGAGGGATCTGGGATTTCTGTACCTGTTCCCTCCGTTTCCCATGGTAGCCAGAGTAGTTCGCAAGCTGGCTCTGGAGGGAGCGTCAGCAATTCTGGTGGCCCCAAGGTGGCCAAGACAGGTTTGGTTCGCAGACGTGGTAAGGTTAGCAGAAGATCAGTTCGTTCTGCCCCTGCTGCCGGATCTGCTCACTCAGGGTCATCTACGTTACCCCAATTTACCAACGCTGGCTTTGACGGCCTGGCTGCTGAAACCTCCATCTTGAAGGAGGAAGGTCTTTCTGATGCTGTGTTTCGGACTCTTATTAGTGCTAGGAAGAGGTCTTCTTCTTCCGTTTACTATAGGACATGGAGGTCTTATATTGATTGGTGTGAGACTAGGGCCTTCCCTTGTAGGGAATTCTCTATTTCTAGAATCTTGGCGTTCCTGCAACACGGTTTGGATCTAGGGCTCCAACTTAGTACTCTGAAGGGGCAGGTGTCTGCCCTGGCAGTGTTTTTCCAAAGATCTTTTGCGCTTCATCCGCTGGTTAAGACTTTTTTTTCCAGGGGGTTACGCATGTGCGGCCTCCTAGGAAGCCTCTGATTCCGGTTTGGGATTTGAATTTGGTTCTTTCTGCTCTTCAGGGTCCTCCTTTTGAGCCTTTGCATGATATTGCCTTGTCTTCCCTTACGCAGAAGGTGGCCTTTTTGGTAGCTATCACTTCTGTTCGGCGTGTTTCTGAGTTGGCGGCTCTGTCCATTCAAGCCCCGTATTTTGAAAGACATCAGGACAAGGTGGTTTTCCGTTTCAAGCCGGATTTCCTTCCTAAGGTGGTTTCTGCTTTTCACCTAAATCAGGACATTGTTTTGCCCTCTCTGTGTCCTAATCCCAGTAACGACAAGGAGAGGGCCCTGCATTCCTTGGATGTGGTTCGAGTTGTGAAGTACTATTTGGTGGTAACGTCTGCCTTTCGCAAGACTGATGCCTTCTTTGTAGTGCCCTCCGGGCCCAAGAAAGGTTTGGCGCCTGCTAAGTCTTCCATCAGTAAGTGGATTCGTCAGGCCATTGTTGGGGCCTATTCTGCTAAGGGGAGGAATCCCCCTTTTCGTGTTACTGCTCATTCTACTCATGCGGTTGTGGCTTCCTGGGCTTTTCAGCACCAGGCCTCTGTTGAGCAAGTTTGTAAGGCTGCTACTTGGTCTTCTGTTCACACTTTTTCCAAGTTTTACAAGGTTGACGTTCGGGCATCAGCGGATGCTGTTTTTGGCCGCAAAGTTCTGCAGGCTGCGGTGGTTTAAGTTGTGCTTTATGTCTTGTTTTGGATCCCCGCCCTTTATGGACACTGCTATTGGATGTCCCACATGTAATGAATGTCTTGAAGCGGGGTGTGTGACATACTTAGAATAATACCATTTTGTGAATACTCACCTTGTAAAATGGGTATTATAAGTATGTCACACACCCCGCTTCACCCCGCCCTTTTGTATTCTGGATCCTTCATATTGTGAACTTTGCGTTATGACTTATTTTTGGCTCTTCCTGGTCCCTTACCTTACTGCTTTCTTTATACTGGGTAATGAGTGGGAGGTCCCAGGTATTTATGGACTGGGAGGGGCTTCTTTTTTCCTATCATCTCTGCAGTTCGCCCTCTACAGGTCAGTATTACCCACATGTAATGAATGTCTTGAAGCGGGGTGTGTGACATACTTATAATACCCATTTTACAAGGTGAGTATTCACAAAATGGTATTTTTCATAGCTTCAAGAGTTATTCTTTTTCTGGGAATGTCTTTAGACACGTCTCAGGCAAAAGTGTTTTTCCAACACAGAAGTAACTCTTACTTTAGGCCAGGGTACAGGGTCTCTTGTCTTGCCCTCACCCGACAATTCATCAAGGAATATGGTATCTTGCTTTGAGTCAGTACCTTTTGCACTGTTTCACACATGACCCCTGCAGATGGAATTGCTCACCATCTGGGATCGAGACCCACACACTCTGGATCACTCTTTTTGCATGACACCGTCAACAAGGCAGTCTCTAGCCTGGTCCTCAGCCTCTTCAGATTGGCAAATCCTTCCTTCTAGTACAGTGGAAGATCATCACCACGGATGCCAGTCTATCTGGCTCAGGGAGTGTCATGGAGTCATAAACGATCCAGGGACAATGGAGTCCGAAGGAGAGCAGACTCTCCATAAATATTCTGGAACTGAGAGTGATTCTATTGTATTTCAGACATTGGACATACCATCTGAAGGTGCATCCCGTCTGGATTCAAACGAGATACCGGTTCCATGTCTCTTGGTGGTACACATACCTGGAGTGGACAACTTGTAGGCCGATCATCTCAGCAGAACGGTCCTGCATCAGAGGGAATGGTCTCCTTGCCAGAGGGTTTTTTAATCCCTACACATGTGCTGGGGGATCCCATACGTAGATCTCTTGCATCACGGCTCATTCGGAAGGTCTGAAGTTTGTCTCAGGGATCCTCTAACAATAGCAACAGATGTCCTGACTCTTTAGTGGTCAGCATTCAAGCTTCTTTATGCATTTCCCTCCGATTTCACTCCTGGGTCGAGTACTAAAAATGTTTTAGTTCACAAGGGAGTCCCAACCATTCTGGTGGCTCCTCGCTGACAAGAAGAAGCTGGTTCTCAGACATAGTAAGGATGTCAGAGGGCAACTTGTGGAGGCGACGATTCAGATCTTCTCACACAGGGGCCTCTAAGGCATCCCAAATCACAAGTTCTGGCTTGGAAGGCCTGGCTATTGAATCCTTTATCCTGGAAGAAAGTCAGAGTCATCCAGACTATGATTCAGGCCAGGAATAAATCTTTATCAAGTGATCTACTATAGAGTCTGGCAAGCATTTATTGCTTGGTGCGAATCCAGGGGTTCGCTTGTAGTACTGTTCGGTTTACAGAATATATTGATTTTTTTGCAGAAGTTTTGATGAAGGTTTTCAATTGAGGACAAATATCTGCTATCTATCTTTTCAGAAACCCATAGCTGAAAATGTTTTTTATCAGAACTTGTTTTACAAGGAGTCGCTCATGTGCGGCCTCCTCATAATCCACTTCTGCCGGCTTGGAACCTGAACTTGTTTTTCAGGGTCCTCCTTTTTTAACCATGGTAGATGCGTCATTAAGTCTAAGGGCGCTTATGGTTATCTCTTAGTGCTAATAACCTCAGCAGTCGGGTTTCTGAATTAGCAGCTTATCAGTAAGCCTCGTTATTTGAGTGTTTTAGGATTTTCTTCCTAAAGGTGTCTGATAAGGAAGGGGTGTTCTTCACTGTTTGGATGTAGTGAGCGCACTAAGGTATTATCTCACTACTACACAATCTTTCCATAGTTTGGACTTCTTATGTCATACCTGAGGGTCCACGGAAGGGTCTTCCACCAGCTAAGTCTGCCATCAGTTGATGGATTAGACAGACAGTGGTAAGAGTATATCCTGCCAGGGGGAGGAAGCCCCTTGTTTGGGTCACAGCTCTTTCCACTAGGGCCATTGGTGCTTCCTGGGCCTTTCAGCATCAGGCCTCGGTGGAATAGGTTTGTAAAGCTGCCACCTGGTCTTCGGTTCATACATTTACCAAATTTTACAAGGTAGGTGTTAGGGCCTCAGCTGACGCTGTATTTGGTCGAAAAGTATTATATTAGGCACTGCTTTTGGATGTCCTAGGTGTAATGATTAAGGAAGGCCTGCAATGGATTGGAAGAAAAAGCACAATTCTGTGATACTCACCTGTAGAATTGGTTTTTCTGTTAATCCATTCCAGGCTGTCCGGCCCGCCCCTTTTTGGGTTTCATTATATCCTTGATGCCTTTTTTATGGTCTTTATTCTATTTGGCATTGTGAAATGAAAGGAGAAAAAAAAAAAAAGAAGAAAAAGAAAAGAGAATTTTTTCGAGAGAAAACAAGTGGAGTTTGGTGTGAGGTAACATTGTCCCCTAGACTTGGGCCTCCCGGCCTTGCCTCTTGCTATGATTTACTGCTTTTTAATTACTGTCTTGATTAGAGGCAGCTGCTACTTATGGGGCCGGGAGGGGCCACATCTTTTTTGTTCATCATGCAGTCTACGCCCTCCGGGCAGGAATTACCCAGGTGCAATAATTAAGGACGGCCTGGAATGGATTAACAGAAAAACCAATTCTACAGGTGAGTATCACAGAATTGTGTTTTACATAGCACATACAAACCAAGAATAACAGAATGTATCCATTATTCTTTCCAGCAGGCAGAGCCATACATCTGATCTCTTTTGGCCTTTGTTATAAGAGCCCACTGGATGTGCACTGCTTGAGTTTACCTTCTAGTATACGGCTGGATGTGATGCTTGAATGTAGAGTAAGGCTTGAGAGAAAGCAATGTAACAGAGGAGCAATCCACTTTATAGAGACCCGTGTTTTACGGGCTTAGGGTTCCCTGTTGGCTAGGGCATGCCAGAGTAATCTAATAACTGATGATCAACAGTGATTATTGGAACTCTGGCCTGATTTATGGAGGACAGAGTAAATGGCCACTTCCACCCCACCAAACCTTGCTGGGAGGTTACAGGCTGGACATTAGGGTCGACCTGACTACTGAGTTGACCCTGGGTTCTGTGAACCAGCCAGCTAGGTTAGTCAGATTTCATTTATACATTCTTAGAATGATTAGAATATTTTCAACCCCCCTAGATCTGGTGTATATGAATACGAAATAACTTTTCTGTCTGTTGCTTTGTAGCAGTTCTATAGCAGATATACCATACAGGGTAAGTGTCTGTATGTAGCATAGAATGAAGACCATCATATGGACTGTCACCTTCCTCAATGTAGAACTGCCCCATCGTATGTGCAGTAGATTTTCCTAACAAGCTAGAAGAAAAAGTCTTTCAAAAATGAGCATCTCCGAAAATGTTAAAGCGGAACAAAACCCTGCAGCGGCCAGCCAGGAATGAAAAAAGATACCAGGGACAGCCCTTGGCATTTTCCCCAATCCCCCCCCCCCCCCCCCGGTTTGCCAATAAACACTTTTACCCCCTCCAAAATGAGAGCCGCCCCTAATGACTATGCCATTCAGCATACAGCTCCCATTGTGTACAATGAGGAGCACGCTCTGCCGCATCCCAGGTGTCGTACATACATTCCCGTCCCAGCCTATCTGAATGGTTGGGACGGGAATGTATGTACGACTCCTGGGAGCTCAATGAGAGTCACTTGCCAAATTACATAGTCACAGCGAGTGTCTCTCATTTAATAAGAGCCTGTACATGTGGCGTTGGAGCCTGGAGGCTCCAGAGGAAATCAGGGGTGTCATGTTCTGTCACTCCTGATACACTAAATCTGTCACCCCTTGATTTTATTCCTATCATGAGAAGAAAACACACGCTTGGAGGAAATTGTATTCAGTCCAGGTGTACAAGTGACCCCTCCTCTCATTAGCTGACATCTTAATGTGGATTTTTAACACTACACAATTTCACGATAGTGCTCCTTTAAGGATTTCTAACATTTGGATACTTGACTCCACTTTTTAATCTAGGGATCTCCAACCTGTAGCTCTGGAGCCACGTGTGGTTTTCTTGAACCTCTGCTGTGTGGCTCGCAGGCTATTCAAGGTTAATGACACGTCAGGCTGTCCGTGAAATATGCCGGCATGCAGAGTACAGATGCTGCAGGAACAGGTAAGCCACCACACTTCTCTACCTTTCTGACCATTTTGGGGCTTGGGGATTTGAAAGTATTTTATGCGATGGGTTATCCATGTGCACTGGGTTTATTAAAGAAACTGTACAGACAGATGCTAAAATCACAGTATGACGGTCTTACCCCATTTGTATCCATATTTAATTATATTTCAATCTTTTCAGCAAAATATTTATATTAAATAGAATTATATGTAATGCTATGGCGGTGAGGCATTTTTTGTGTGTGATGGCGCCGGTGGTGAGCGCCGCTTTCGCTCTCTTGGGGGGGGCAGGGCCGGGGGATGACGCGTATCGCGTCGTCCCACTGCGGCCCGCTCCTCGAGGTTCTTCTGCCAGCGCCATTTTGCCTGCTGTGTGTCTGAGGCCCTTCGTCCTTCCTGAGCTGCGGCGGTCACCGTTTACTGTGTAGCTTCCTCCTGTAGTCTGGCGGCTTGGTGCTCCTTCAGTCTCCTCGGTCCAGGAGTCCCCTTTGGGGGTTTTGTTTCCTTGGGGCATGGGCTGCGGGATGCTTATGTGCTTTTTACTTATGTCTTTCAGGCGGGACAACTGTGGGTTGTGGTTTCTCCCGGTTCTGCTCCTTACCCCCCCATCATCTCCCCCTTACTTGCTCTTCTGGGGGCATCCCTTGGGGGGGCGTCCCGGGTGGCTTTTTATTAGCCCTTACCCTGTGCTGGCCTATTGCCCAGGTGCTAATCACCATATGCAGGCTTCTGGGGATAGCGTGCTTGGGGGTCCTTCGGGGCAATCCCGGCTGTGTGCCATGAGCGGGGCATCCCCTTTGAGTGATAATGCCACGGTGTGTGTGCCGTGCATCCAAGGTATCATTGCGGCCCAGGCTGGGTTGCCCACTTCCCTTCCCAGTTCTGTGCCCCCTTCGGCATCGCCTACCCCCCCCCCCCCCGTGCCTGCATTTAGCCCCCAGTGAGGGGGATACTAGCAGGGGATCACAATCTGATCTGACACATCGTGTGGCCAGCATTGAAAGGCAGCTTGTCAGGCCTGTTTCAGATAAGGCCTCTGGCAAGAAGCGGCACCTGGCTCCCACGCCCTCCCTCTTTGCTGAGGAGGATGATGGAATTGATGCCCTTGGTGGCAGTTACTCCCTAGAGGAGGGGGTGCTTTTCCAGGACTCCTCTGGGGACCAGCAGACCCTGAGTCTGCGTCCGGGGAGGATTCATGGCTCCCAGATGAAACTGATAGACTGCTGTCTGACATTTTTGAAACCTTGCACATTGCCCCCCCTGAGGTGACTAAGAGGAAGCAGGATGAGCTCTTTCGTCCTGATAAATAACGTCTGGAGTTCCCTGAGCAGGACCATTTCTCTAATATAGTGCTCAAGGAGTGGGAACGTCCTAATAGATTGCCAGCAGTGCCCAAAGGGTTGGATAAGAGGTATCCCTTTCCTGTTGACCTGGTCAAGCGATGGTCGTGTCCCCCTGAGGTGGATGCTCCCGTTCTGGGGCTGTCCAACACCTCAGTCATGCCTTCTCCTGACACTACTACACTGCGGGATAGCACGGACCGGCATATGGATCAGCTGGCCTGCCATGCTTTTACATTTGTGGGGGATGTTCTGCTTCCGGTCTGCACCGCTGCCATTACAGCTATTGCCCTTAAGAAAAAGCTCAAGCATCTCACTGACGGTGCTATGGCTGGTAGGAGGAGGGAGGATTATAGGGCCCTCTTGCTTTGCTCTGATTTTGTTGCCTTTATCCTTACTGCCATGGATGATGCGGCCCGGCTGGGTGGTAGGGCCTCTGCCTTCTTGGTGGCTATGTGCCGCTCTGTTTGGCTGCGTCAGTGGGCAGCTGACACTGCAGCCAAGAAGGCTCTCATTGGGCTCCCTTTCGTGGGGCTATGGCTCTTTGAGGAGCGCCTGGATGTTCTAGCCAAGGATGGTAGGTTACCTCAGCGTAGGAAGCAGACTCGGCCCTTTCGGGGGCCCTCTGCTTCCTTCCCCTCCTTTCGTGCTTCCAGAGGAGGTCGTGGCTCCCTCTTCTCGGGTAGCCGCAGAGATTCTTGAGGCCGTGGCAGATCCTGTGGTCGTCCCGGTCTCTCCTGGGGTTCCAAGCCCAAACCCCCTCCTAAGGTCCCTCAGGCATGAGGAGGCGCCCTCGCCCATCTGGGTGGGGGGGCTTCGGCTCTTTGCTCACGTCTGGAGGCTCCGCGTCTCAGACCGGTAGATTCAGGAGGTGGTGTCCTCCGGTTACAAGATAGAGTTTGCAGCCTGGCCGCCCCCAAGATTCCTCAGATCCCCGATATCTCAAAACCCTCTGTCAGCTCAGGGTTTGCGCCTTGCAGTTCAACGCCTGTTGGAGTCAGGAGTCATTTGTCTGGTGCCTTCCCAAGAACAGGGTCAGGGGTACTACTCCAATCTTTTCACGGTCCCCAAAAGGTCTTTGAGGCCCATCCTGGACCTGAAGGGTCTCTCAACAAGTTTGTCAGGTTCAAGCATTTTTGCATGGAGACGCTACGCTCGGCTGTCGGTACCCTTCGCCAGTACCGTTTGGTATCACCTTGGTGCCTCGGGTGTTCGCCAAGGTGCTGGCGGGCGTGATGGCTCTGCTGCGGAACCAGGGCATTCGCATCTTCCCTTACCTGGACAACATTCTGATTGCAGCTCAGTCTCTTCATCAGGCTGAGAAGGATACTCAGGTGGTGACCTCCACTCTCGAGTCCTTTGGCTGGGTGATCAACTTTCCCAAGTCTTCACTGTCTCCGTCTTTGGTGAGGTCCTTTCTGGGCATGACTCTGGATACCTCTCAGGTCAAGGTATTCCTGCCTCAGCAGAAAGTGGAGGGCCTTCAGGAGCAGGCACGGGCTCTGCTCTTGTGTCCCCATCCCTCCATCCGGCAGGGGATGCAGTTAATGGGCCTGATGGTTTCCTGCTTCGAGGCGGTCCCCTTTGCTCAGTTTCACATGAGACCTCTTCAGTTGCACCTCTTGTCAGTTTAGGATCGGGACCCTGTGTCCCTGGATCAGGACTTTGCCCTGTCCCCCCTGGCCAGACAGTCCCTCTCGTGGTGGCTGCACTTAAGGAACCTTCTAGTGGGCAGGACTTTTCTGCCTCTGTGCTGGGAGACTGTCACCACAGATGCCAGTCTGACCGGTTGGGGGGGCTTTTGGAAGTCTCTGAAGTTCCAGGGTCGGTGGGGCCCCCAGGAGGCCGATGCTCCCATCAATGTCCGATCAGGTTGGTTCTTTCTCAGCTGACCACGCACCTTCGGGGTCGGGCTTTTCAGATCCACTCGGACAACCAGACGGCGGTTGCCTACATCAATCATCAGTGAGGGACTCGGAGCAAGTGAGCCCTCAAGGAAGTGTCCCTGTCTTGGGCGGAAGAGAATGTCCCTTGTATCTCGGCGGTCTACATTCCGGGGGTGGAGAACCAGAAGGCAGACTCCCTAAGCAGGGGGACGGGCTGGGGGAATGGTCCCTCAGCAACAAGGTATTTCACTCCCTGTGTCACCGCTGGGGTCAGCCGGATGTGGACCTGTTTGCGTCCTGCCACAATCACAAGCTTCCAAGATTTGTCTCCCTGTCGCAGGATCCTCTGGCCTTCGCCGCAGATGCGCTAGCGATCCCTTGGACAGAGTTACGGCTCCTCTATGTGTTCCCTCCCTTTTCTCTGCTGGGCAGGGTGCTGCGCAAGGTAGCCCAGGAAGGAGTACCAGCCATTCTGGTGGCCCCCTGTTGGCCAAGGAGGGTGTGGTTCGCAGACGTTGTGCAGTTGGCAATAGATCGGTACGTTTTGCCCAAGGATCCAGATCTTCTCACTCAGGGACAGCTGCGCCATCCCAATTTACAAACGCTGGCTTTAACGGCTTGGCTGCTGAAACCTCCATCTTGATGGTAAAGGTTTGCCAGCCTCTGTTGTTGATACTTTGATTCGGGCTAGGAAGAAGTCCTTGTCCTTCATCTACTACAGGATCTGGCATGCTTACATTGCCTGGTGTGAGTCCAAGTCTCTTCCTTGTCGGGTGTTTTCTATCCCCAGGATTCTAGAATTTTTACAATATGACTTAGTACCCTCAACGGACAGGTGTCAGCTCTGGCAATTTTTTTCCAAAGATCCTTTGCCAATCACCGACTGGTTAAGACTTTTTTCCAGGGAGTTACTCATGTGCGTCCGCCACGTAAACCTATGCTACAGGTTTGGGACTTGAATCTGGTGTTGTCTGCTCTACAGGGTCCTCCTTTTGAGCCTATCCGTGGGGCAGCGTTACCCATTCTGACTCTTAAGGTGGACTTTTTGGTGGCTATCACTTCAGTCAGGTGAGTCTGAGCTGGCGGCGCTTTCTATTAAACCTCCTTATTTTGAGCGGCATCAGGATAAGGTGGTATTTAGGCTTAAGCCGGATTTCTTGCCCAAGGTTGTGTCTGCTTTTCATCTCAATCAGGACATTGCATTACCTTCCTTGTGTCCTAACTAGGGATGAGCGAATCGATCTGGACAAACCCGAATTCGTTCCGAATTTCAGGAGAAATTCGATTCTGAACGAATCCGAATTTCCCCACGATTCGATCGATCGAAGTTTTCCTTTAAACTACATTTATTTCAGTTACAGGCATTCTAAAATGGTGGAAGCACATGTCCGGACATGTTCCCTGGGGCAAGGTATCATGGGAAAGCCACATGCAGCCTATCAGCAGCCAGGAAGCCCGGTGACGTCACCATGCTATATAAACGGCGGCCATCTTCCTTGTGCGCAGTTCAGCGTTCTATTGCAGCCAGAGCACAGCTTGTTACACACAGGGACAGAGTTAGATAGAGGTAGGGAGAGTCAGAGAGACCGACAGAGAGGCAGAAAGAGAGGTAGACAGAGCCAGGGAAAGATAGTGAAAGATAGCGAAAAACCGGAACGAGCTAGACAGGGACAGCATTGAAGTGACAGGGAATTTTTTTTTTTTATTTTCATTAGCCAGATCTTTTTTCAATTCAATTTCAGTTCTTTGTGGTGTAAACCTGCCTTGCCACTGTGCATCCCATCTATGCATTGGCATATTTAACCCTATCTGTTACACACAAGCATTTCTCATAACTGGATTAGTTTTAATCTTTTTTTGTTTGCTTTAAATACACCAGCCCACATGGGCATCCCAAACCAGCACATGTAACCCTATCTGTTATAATAAATAAGTGTTGTTCAGCCTCATTTTAATTAAGCTATTGCATTTTGAATTGTTTTTTGTCTGGTTTAAATACACCAGCCCACATGGGCATCCCAAACCAGCACATGTCACCCTATCTGTTATACTAAATAAGCGTTGTTCAGCCTCATTTTAATTAAGCTATTGCATTTTGAATTGGTTTTTGTCTAGTTTAAATACACCAGCCCACATGGGCATCCCAAACCAGCACATGTCACCCTATCTGTTATACTAAATAAGCGTTGTTCAGCCTCATTTTAATTAAGCTATTGCATTTTGAATTGGTTTTTGTCTGGTTTAAATACAACAGCCCACATGGGCATCCCAAACCAGCAAATGTCACCCTATCTGTTATACAAAATAAGCGTTGTTCATCCTTAGCTTAATCAAGCTATTGCATTTTGAATTGGTTTTTGTCTGGTTTAAATACATCAGCCGACATGGGCATCCCAAACCAGCACATGTCACCCTATCTGTTATACTAAATAAGCGTTGTTCATCCTCAGCTTAATCAAGCTATCGCATTTTGAATTGGTTTTTGGTCTGCTGCCAAAACACTAGGCCGCAGGGTATCCCAACCCTGCACGTAGCACCCTATCTGTTATACTAAATACGCTTGTTCATCCTCAGCTTAATCAAACTATCGCATTTTGAATTGGTTTTTGGTCTGCTGCCAAAACACTAGGCCGCAGGGTATCCCAAACCTGCATGTAGCACCCTATCTGTTATACTAAATACGCTTGTTCATCCTCAGCTTAATCAAGCTATCGCATTTTGAATTGGTTTTTGTTCTGCTGCCAAAACACTAGGCCACAGGGTATCCCAAACCTGCATGTAGAACCCTACCTGTTATACTAAATACGCTTGTTCATCCTCAGCTTAATCAAGCTATCGCATTTTGAATTGGTTTTTGGTCTGCTGCCAAAACACTAGGCCGCAGGGTATCCCAAACCTGCATGTAGCACCCTATCTGTTATACTAAATACGCTTGTTCATCCTCAGCTTAATCAAGCTATCGCATTTTGAATTGGTTTTTGTCCTGCTGTCAAAAAAACACAAGGCTGCAGGGTATCCCAAACCTGCACGTAGCACCCTATCTGTTATACTAAATACGCTTGTTTATCCTCAGCTTAATCAAGCTATCGCATTTTGAATTGGTTTTTGGTCTGCTGCCAAAACACTAGGCCGCAGGGTATCCCAAACCTGCACGTAGCACCCTATCTGTTATACTAAATATGCTTGTTCATCCTCAGCTTAATCAAGCTATTGCATTTTGAATTGGTTTTTGTCCTGCTGTCAAAACACTAGGCCACAGGGTATCCCATATTGCCAATTTTCATAGTATCTGGTGCAGAGAAGCAGTTCCTCACTTTATTTAGCTTCTGCTTTTTAAAGTAAACACTTTTTTAAGGTACCTATTGCGCATTTCAAATACATAAAAATGTCAGGCAGACAAGTGCCAGGATGTTCAAAGAGGAGTGGCAGAGGCCAAGATTCAGCAGGCAGAGGTCGCAGCAGACTAGGGGCGAGTGGCAGCAGGAGTCACGGTGAGAGACCTGATCTGCCTGTATCTGCTAGTGGTCGTGTCTCCACCAGTAATGCATCTGCCGTGGTAGATTGGTTAACGCGGTCATCCACATCATCACAAGTTACATCTGAGACCCCTAGTCTAGGGTCGGTAGGTTCCTCTGACACAACCCTGAGTTGGCATGCCCCGAGAGCAGTCCCTGTCCTCCCATTGCCTCTGTCCTACGCCATTCCCTCCCCCAGCGACATATCCTATGCTTTGGGTTCAGCTCCACTCCACTCTTTAGTGAGGAGGATGATCAGATAGAGGACAGTCAGCAGCTACTGCCAAGCCAAGAAATGGAGGTGGCTTCTTTAGCTAGGCAGGCAAATAGTGATGTGGAGAGTGTCGTGGGTGTTGCGAGCGTTCCAGCTCCTGCGCCAGACACTGTTGAGGAAACCGAGAACATCAGTGACGTGCAGCCACAACTCGGTGATGATGATGATGAAGAAGCCGATCACACTTGGGAGCCGGGTGCAGAAGGGGCTTCATCATCATCATCAGGAGAAGAGGGGTGCAAATTGCCCCGGAGTCAGCAGCTGAGGCAGCAAGGTGTTAGCAGCATGGTTGGCAGTCAGCATGGGGGCACAATTGTAAAGCCTGGAGCCAAACGGGGCCGGGGTAGAGCACCTGCTGCACGGCAGGCTACTTTATCGGGAGGTAGTGGAGCAGGGGTTCCTGGAGCGACAGTAGCAGTGAATCAGTGCGGCCTGTTGGTGGGAAAAGTAGCTACTCGGCAGTGTGGCAGTTTTTCCTGATGCATCTGCAGGAGGGTAACATGGCCACATGCAAGATATGTAGGCAGAAGGTGAAGCGTGGCCAGGGCCCAAATGTTGGCACCACTGCCCTGCGTCAACATATGATGCATCACCCTAAAGTGGCCTGGGAGAACCGAGTCTCCGAAGAGGTGGTCCAGCCTGCTTCCTCACCAAGTGGCACGCCACCCCCAATTTCTGCCAGCCAAGGCTCCAGCACCTCAGCCGAAGGCAGCTGTGCGTCATACCCATCCTCTGTCGCTCCTGATGCTCCTGCTCCTCCTCCTCCAAGTCATGCATCCCGCCAGCATTCCATCAGCGAAGCCATGTCCAAGAGACAGCAGTATGCGCCCACTCATCCTACTGTGCAGAAGCTGAATGTGCTCCTGTCCAAGTTGCTGGTGCTGCAGCCGCTCTCTTTTCAGGTGGTGGACTCTGCACCTTTCAGAGAACTAGTGGCTTGTGCCGAGACGAGGTGGAGAGTCCCAAGCCATCATTTATTTGCCAAGAAGGCAGTACCAGCGCTGCACACTTTTGTTGAACAGAAGGTGGGCCAGTCAAAGTGCAAAGTGCATGGCAGCGCCGATGTCTGGAGCTGTAACTACGGTCAGGGACAGTACATGTCGTTTACGGCCCACTGGGTGAATGTGGTCCCTTTGCAGCAGCAGCAACTTGGACAGGTCATGCCGCTTCGGCCTCCGCGCTCCCTGGCCGTTGTGCCTGTGACACCGTGCAACTCGGCCTCCTCATCCTCCGCCATCTCCTCACCCTCCACTGTAGGCTCAAGTCTCAGTGCCCCTCCAGTCTACCATGTGTGTGGGGCACGGAGCGGTCACGCTGTGCTTCACATAGTTTGTCTTGGCAAATGGAGTCACACAGGGGAGGAACTGCTTAAATGTATTCATCACGAAATCCAAACATGGCTTACTCCAAGAAAACTTAAAATGGGAATCATGGTTACCGACAATGGGAAGAACATTTTGTCTGCGCTGCGACAAGGAAGCCTGACACTCATGTCTTCAATCTGGTTGTCAAGCGGTTTCTGAAGTGTTCCGCCGATCTGCAAGACGTCCCAACTTCAAGGGAACTTTGCATGCACTTCAGCCACTCATACACCGCCAAACACACCCTTCTTGAGCTACAGCGTCAGAATGGTAGCCCCCAACATAGTCTTATTTGCGATGTTTCCACCCTTCACATGTTGGACCGATTATATGAACAGAGAAAAGCCATCACGGATTTCCTGATGATCCAAGCGGATAGGGGGACTCCCCTGTGTAACTTCAATGTCAACCAGTGGCAGCTCATATGTGACACCTGCCGTTTGCTCAGGCCCTTTGGGGAAGCCACAGTATTTGTCAGTTGGCAGGATTACAGGATGAACGACGTGATTCCACTGCTTCATGTACTACAGCACATGTTGGAAACCATGGCTGGTCAGGGCACTGGAGACATGGCGTCTGCATCTTACGGCCACATGAACCCCGTTGGAGCTGAACTGGAGGGGGAGGAGGAAGAGGAGGAGGTGGAAGAGGAGGAGGAGTGGCCCAGTGAAGCGCAGTTTAGGCTTGGCGAAATGGCTGGTTTATCTAGTCAGCAGACAGGAAAGGAGGAGCAGCTAGAGGGTTGTGAGGAAGGCGAGACAGAGGACCCGGACACACCGTGGCAGTATGCAGTGGGGATGGAGACAATTGTTTCCATTTGTCGCCGGGATTATTTCTGGCTGTCCACCTTATATGACCCTCGCTTCCGGCACAAAATGGGGGCATTTTTTAAACCCGCCGAGAGGGAGGACAAACTGAACTACTACAAAGACATTCTACGCAATCAGTTGGCCAATTCCTATCTGCGCCATGGTCCATACTCTCACAAGTCTGACTCGGGGGGACCTCTGCGCTCACCTTCCACTGCCATGCCTGCTGGGGGGGTTGGCAGGAGCAGCAGCAGCAGCTCCATCAGCAGCAGCCTCAGTCTTCAGTCGCTAATGAGTAGCTTTCTACACCTGCATAGTGAGGCTACTCATGAGCAGCAGGAAGACCTGGAGCAGGACCTCAACCAGCAGGTCATGTCATACCTTGACATGACCATGCCAACACACATTGAGGATTCGCTGGACTTCTGGGCAGCCAAACTTGGCTTGTGGCCGCAACTAGCAGAGTTTGCCATGGAAAAGCTGTCCTGCCCGGCCAGTAGCGTGCCATCTGAGCGGGTGTTTAGTGCGGCGGGGGCCATAGTTATGGCGAGGAGAACTCGTCTGTCAACTAAAAGTGTGGAGAGACTCACCTTTGTCAAAATGAATCAGGGATGGAACAGCCAGGATTTCCACCCACCAATGGCTGATGCATGCGACTAGATTTAGCATGGTGCCACGTTTTACACTTTCCAAATGGTGCAAAACATATTTATGTCTTTAGGCCAATTTTTGGGTTCCTGCTGATGCCAACTTCAGGGTGTGCCTGTCAGCCAATTTTTGGTCTCCTGCTGATGCCAACTTCAGGGTGTGCCTTTCAGCCAATTTTTGGCCTCCTGCTGCTGCTGCTGCCGACTCCAGGGTGTCCTTCAAGCAATGTTTGGGCTCCTGCTGCTCGCAAGTCCAGGGTGTGATTCATCCAATTTATGGCCTCCTGCAGCCAACTCTAGTGTCTCTTTCAAGCTATGTTTAGGCTCCTGCTGCTGCTGCTGCTGCTTGCAACTCCAGGGTGTGATTCATCCAATTTTTGGGCTCCTGCAGCCAACTCCAGTGTCTCTTTCAAGCAATGTTTGGGCTCCTGCTGCTGCTGCTGCTTGCAACTCCAGGGTGTGATTCATCCAATGTTTGGCCTCCTGCAGCCAAGTCCAGTGTCTCTTTAAAGTAATGTTTGGGCTCCTGCTGCTGCTGCTTGCAACTCCAGGGTGTGATTCATCCAATTTTTGGCCTCCTGCAGCCAACTCCAGTGTCTCTTTCACACAATGTTTGGGCTCCTGCTGCTGCTGCTTGCAACTCCAGGGTGTGATTCATCCAATTTTTGGCCTCCTGCAGCCAACTCCAGTGTCTCTTTCAAGCTATGTTTGGGCTCCTGCTGCTGCTTGCAACTCCAGGGTGTGATTCATCCAATTTTTGGCCTCCTGCAGCCAACTCCAGTGTCTCTTTCAAGCAATGTTTGTGCTCCTGCTGCTGCTTGCAACTCCAGGGTGGGATTCATCCAATTTTTGGGCTCCTGCAGCCAACTCCAGTGTCTCTTTCGCACAATGTTTGGGCTCCTGCTGCTGCTGCTTGCAACTCCAGGGTGTGATTCATCCAATTTTTGGCCTCCTGCAGCCAACTCCAGTGTCTCTTTCAAGCTATGTTTGGGCTCCTGCTGCTGCTTGCAACTCCAGGGTGTGATTCATCCAATTTTTGGCCTCCTGCAGCCAACTCCAGTGTCTCTTTAAAGTAATGTTTGTGCTCCTGCTGCTGCTTGCAACTCCAGGATGTGATTTATCCAATTTTTGGGCTCCTGCAGCCAACTCCAGTGTCTCTTTCATGCAATGTTTGGGCTCCTGCTGCTGCTGCTTGCAACTCCAGGGTGTGATTCATCCAATTTTTGGGCTCCTGCAGCCAACTCCAGTGTCTCTTTCACACAATGTTCGGGCTCCTGCTGCTGCTGTTGCTTGCTACTCCAGGGTGTGATTCATCCAATTTTTGGCCTCCGGCATCCAACTCCAGGGTCTCTTTCACGCAATGTTTGTGCTCCTGCTGCTGCTTGCAACTCCAGGGTGTGATTCATCCAATTTTTGAGCTCCTGCAGCCAACTCCAGTGTCTCTTGCACACAATGTTCGGGCTCCTGCTGCTGCTGCTGCTGCTGCTGCTTGCTACTCCAGGGTGTGATTCATCCAATTTTTGGACTCCTGCAGCCATATCCAGTGTCTCTTTCAAGCTATGTTTGGTCTCCTGCTGCTGCTTGCAACTCCAGGGTGGGATTCATCCAATTTTTGGGCTCCTGCAGCCAACTCCATTGTCTCTTTCAAGCAATGTTTGGGCTCCTGCTGCTGCTGCTTGCAACTCCAGGGTGTGATTCATCCAATTTTTGGGCTCCTGCAGCCAACTCCAGTGTCTCTTTCACACAATGTTCGGGCTCCTGCTGCTGCTTGCTACTCCAGGATGTGATTCATCCAATTTTTGGCCTCCTGCAGCCAACTCCAGTGTCTCTTGCAAGCTATGTTTGGGCTCCTGCTGCTGCTTGCAACTCCAGGGTGTGATTCATCCAATTTTCGGCCTCCTGCAGCCAACTCCATTCTCTTTCAAGCAATGTTTGGGCTCCTGCTGCTGCTGCTTGCAACTCCAGGGTGTGATTCATCCAATTTTTGGGCTCCTGCAGCCAACTCCAGTGTCTCTTTCAAGCTATGTTTGGGCTCCTGATGCTGCTGCTTGCAACTCCAGGGTGTGATTCATCCAATTTTTGGCCTCCTGCAGCCAACTCCAGTGTCTCTTGCAAGCTATGTTTGGGCTCCTGCTGCTGCTTGCAACTCCAGGGTGTGATTCATCCAATTTTTGGCCCCCTGCAGCCAACTCCATTCTCTTTCAAGCAATGTTTGGACTCCTGCTGCTGCTTGCAACTCCAGGGTGTGATTCATCCAATTTTTGGGCTCCTGCAGCCAACTCCAGTGTCTCTTTCAAGCTATGCTTGGGCTCCTGCTGCTTGCAACTCCAGGGTGTGATTCATCCAAATTTTTGGCCTCCTGCAGCCAACTCCAGTATCTCTTTCACGCAATGTTTGGGCTCCTGCTGCTGCTTGCAACTCCAGGGTGGGATTCATCCAATTTTTGGCCTCCTGCAGCCAACTCCAGTGTCTCTTTCAAACAATGTTTGGGCTCCTGCTGCTGCTGCTGCTGCTTGCAACTCCAAGGTGTGATTCATCTAATTTTTGGCCTCCTGCAGCCAACTCCATTCTCTTTCAAGCAATGTTTGGGCTCCTGCTGCTGCTGCTTGCAACTCCAGGGTGTGATTCATCCAATTTTTGGGCTCCTGCAGCCAACTCCAGTGTCTCTTTCAAGCTATGTTTGGGCTCCTGATGCTGCTGCTTGCAACTCCAGGGTGTGATTCATCCAATTTTTGGGCTCCTGCAGCCAACTCCAGTGTCTTTCAAGCAATGTTTGGGCTCCTGGTGCTGCTGCTGCTTGCAACTCCAGGGTGTGATTCATCCAATTATTGGCCTCCTGCAGCCAACTCCAGTGTCTCTTTAAAGTAATGTTTGGACTCCTGCTGCTTGCAACTCCAGGGTGTGATTCATCCAATTTTTGGGCTCCTGCAGCCAACTCCAGTGTCTCTTTCAAGCTATGCTTGGGCTCCTGCTGCTTGCAACTCCAGGGTGTGATTCATCCAAATTTTTGGCCTCCTGCAGCCAACTCCTGTATCTCTTTCACGCAATGTTTGGGCTCCTGCTGCTGCTTGCAACTCCAGGGTGGGATTCATCCAATTTTTGGCCTCCTGCAGCCAACTCCAGTGTCTCTTTCAAACAATGTTTGGGCTCCTGCTGCTGCTGCTTGCAGCTCCAGGGTGTGATTCATCCAATTTTTGGCCTCCTGCAGCCAACTCCAGTGTCTCTTTCAAGCTATGTTTGGGCTCCTGATGCTGCTGCTTGCAACTCCAGGGTGTGATTCATCCAATTTTTGGGCTCCTGCAGCCAACTCCAGTGTCTCTTTCAAGCAATGTTTGGGCTCCTGGTGCTGCTGCTGCTTGCAAATCCAGGGTGTGATTCATCCAATTTTTTGCCTCCTGCAGCCAACTCCAGTGTCTCTTTCAAGCTATGTTTGGGCTTCTGATGCTGCTGCTTGCAACTCCAGGGTGTGATTTATCCAATTTTTGGGCTCCTGCAGCCAACTCCAGTGTCTCTTTCAAGCAGTGTTTGGGCTCCTGGTGCTGCTGCTGCTTGCAACTCCAGGGTGTGATTCATCCAATTTTTTGCCTCCTGCAGCCGACTCCAGTGTCTCTTTCAAGCAATGTTTGGGCTCTGGCTGCTGCTGCTTGCAACTCCAGGGTGTGATTCATCCAATTTTTGGCCTCCTGCAGTCAACTCCAGTGTCTCTTTAAAGTAATGTTTAGACTCCTGCTTGCAACTCCAGGGTGTGATTCATCCAATTTTTGGGCTCCTGCAGCCAACTCCAATGTGTCTGTCACACAATGTTTGGGCTCCTGCTGCTGCTGCTGCTGCTGCTTGCAACTCCAGGGTGTGATTCATCCAATTTTTGGCCTCCTACAGCCAACTCCAGTGTGTCTTTCAAGCTATGTTTGGGCTCCTGCTGCTGCTTGCAACTTCAGGGTGTGATTCATCCAATTTTTGGGCTCCTGCAGCCAACTCCAGGGTCTCTTTCAAGCTATGTTTGAGCTCCTGCTGCTACTCCTTGCAACTCCAGGGTGTGATTCATCCAATTTTTGGGCTCCTGCAGCCAACTCCAGTGTCTCTTTCACGCAATGTTTGGGCTCCTGGTGCTGCTGCTGCTTGAAACTCCAGGGTGTGATTCATCCAATTTTTGGCCTCCTGCAGCCAACTCCAGTGTCTCTTTAAAGTAATGTTTGGGCTCCTGCTGCTGCTTTCAACTCCAGGGTGTGATTCATCCAATTTTTGTCCTCCTGCAGCCAACTCCAGTGTCTCTTTCAAGCTATGTTTGGGCTCCTGATGCTGCTGCTTGCAACTCCAGGGTGTGATTCATCCAATTTTTGGGCTCCTGCAGCCAACTCCAGTGTCTCTTTCAAGCAATGTTTGGGCTCCTGGTGCTGCTGCTGCTTGCAAATCCAGGGTGTGATTCATCCAATTTTTTGCCTCCTGCAGCCAACTCCAGTGTCTCTTTCAAGCTATGTTTGGGCTTCTGATGCTGCTGCTTGCAACTCCAGGGTGTGATTCATCCAATTTTTGGGCTCCTGCAGCCAACTCCAGTGTCTCTATCAAGCAATGTTTGGGCTCCTGGTGCTGCTGCTGCTGCTTGCAACTCCAGGGTGTGATTCATCCAATTTTTGGCCTCCTGCAGCCGACTCCAGTGTCTCTTTCAAGCAATGTTTGGGCTCCTGCTGCTGCTGCTTGCCACTCCAGGGTGTGATTCATCCAATTTTTGGCCTCCTGCAGTCAACTCCAGTGTCTCTTTAAAGTAATGTTTAGACTCCTGCTTGCAACTCCAGGGTGTGATTCATCCAATTTTTGGGCTCCTGCAGCCAACTCCAATGTCGCTTTCACGCAATGTTTGGGCTCCTGCTGCTGCTGCTGCTTGCAACTCCAGGGTGTGATTCATCCAATTTTTGGCCTCCTGCAGCCAACTCCAGTGTCTCTTTAAAGTAATACGTGGACTCCTGCTGCTGCTTGCAAATCCAGGGTGTGATTCATCCAATTTTTGGCCTCCTACAGCCAACTCCAGTGTCTCTTTCAAGCTATGTTTGGGCTCCTGCTGCTGCTGCTTGAAACTCCAGGGTGTGATTCATCCAATTTTTGGGCTCCTGCAGCCAACTCCAGTGTCTCTTTCATGCAATGTTTGTGCTCCTGCTGCTGCTTGCAACTCCAGTGTCTCTTTCACGCAATGTTTAGGCTCCTGCTGCTGCTGCTTGCAACTCCAGGGTGTGATTCAGCTATTTTTTGGGCTCCTGCTGCTGCCAGCTCCAGGGTGTGTTTTTCAGGCTCTATAGGGGCCCCTCATAGTGATGCCACTTCAACTCTCTGCAATTGTGCCGCTCTGCAATTCTATTAGCGATGCCTCTGATCTGCATGTGATAATTATTTACAGTATTATTTCACTAACCCAGCATGCATCCTATGCGTGTTACAGCAAGGCAGAATGGTTTACAACCCTATTGAGGCTCTAGGAGGCTCAGAAATAGCCGTTTTAAATAGTGATTCGTTGCGAATAAATTCGGGTCGAAACGATTTTTGACAGAAAATTTGGCGAATCAGTCAAATCAAATTTTTCAAAAGTTCGCTCATCTCTAGTCCTAACCCTGCTTATTCCATGAAACGGACCCTGCATTCTCTGGATGTTGTCAGGGCTTTGAAATTTTACTTGGTTGCTACTGAGTCTTTCAGGAAATCTGATGCTCTTTTTGTTCTTCCTGCGGGTCCTAGGAAGGGCTTGCCTCCGGCTAAATCTACTATCAGCAAGTGGATTCGCCAGGCGGTGGTTCGGGCTTATTCTGCTAAAGGGAAGGTTCCTCCTTTCCGGATTACTGCTCATTCCACTCGTGCTATTGGTGCTTCTTGGGCTTTACAGCACCAAGCTTCTGTTGAACAAGTTTGTGGCCGCGACTTGGTCTTCTGTTCATACCTTTTCCAAGTTTTACAAGGTTGATGTTAAGGCCTCAGCTAATGCTGCTTTTGGCCACAAGGTACTTCAGGCGGTTGTGGTTTGAACTGCCTGCTGCTACTTTTTGGGGATTCCACCCTACCTTACGGACACTGCTATTGGATGTCCCATACGTAAGGACTTCTTGAAGCAGGCCGTGGCATGCAATTGGAAAAAGACAATTCTGTGAGTTCTCGTCTGTAGAATTGTTTTTACTATGCATGGCACGGCCTGCTTCACCCCACCCTTGTTATCGTTATTCTTGTTTGCCTCTTTATGGTGATTGTTCCAAGTTAGTTGAGGTTGTTACCTTATTCTTAGTATACAGTACGTCCTGCTCCAGATAGATTACTTACACTTGGGTATTACTCCGCCAGATGGCGCTGGACTGCAGAGACATCAAAAAATAGGCTCCTCCCGGCCCCTCAAATACCCAGGGACCTCCCACAATCACCAGATCTTCTCTGCAGTCTGGAAAGCGAAGGACAAGAAGATGGCTCTCTCTACTCGCAGGTGAGCGGGGCTATTAGCCTGCGGCCCTGTAGGACTATTCCTGCCGCGCTGACTTGTTTTCACTTATTGTGCCTTGAAATTGCCGTCGCGCACGCGCTTCCCTGTGTTCTGCGCTTGGCGGTGGCGTTACCTCAGGCGCCGGTGCGCCGTCATTGGCTGCTTGTCACGCGTATGGCTTCGTGCTCTTCGGGAGGGGCGGGGCCTGTCTTTGGCACGTTCCGCGTCACTGTTCATGCGGGCCCGCCACTCGAGGTATACCGACGCCATTTTTTTGCTTGATTCCGGCCCAAGCTTAAATCTCACTCCTACTGAGTTGCATACAAGTGTTGAGTCTCAGCCTGATGTGTCTTCTAGACTGCCTAGTGTTGAGAAGTTGATTGCTAATACCTTGGCGCGTAAGGCAGGCACTTAACGCCTGATGTCACTCTTTTCCCTATGGAAGCTGATGAGTTTTTGGAACTGTCTGGCTATACACCTTTGGAGGAAGGGGAGCTATTCTCCGACTCAGGGTCATCTGATGAGAGGCCCAGGGGTCATGACGATTCTGGCTCTGACCCCTTGGCCCCGGATGATACTGATAGACTGTTGGCTCAGATTTTTGAGGTTCTGTCTATCACTCCCCCTGTTGCGGCCCCCAGGCAACGGGGGGAACTTTTTCATACTGCTAGGTCACGCTTGGAATTTCCTTGTGCTCAAGGAATGGGAGCGTCCCAGTAGACTTCCCGGTGTACCTAAGAGTTGGGATAGGAAGTATCCCTTTCCTGCTGATGTGGTGAAGTGTTGGTCATCCCCTCCCAAAGTGGATGCCCCGGTCCTAGGGTTATCTAACACCTCTGTCATGCACTCCCCTGACTCTACTACCCCAGCGCATTGATCAGCTGGCATCCAATGCCTTTGCATGTGTGGGGACGGCGCTACGCCCGGTCTGTGCCTCTGCCATTATGGCTGTAGCTATTAGGACCCTGCTCAGAATATCCTTGATGGTACCCCTGATGATGTGTCTAGTGAGTAGTTTAATGCACTCTCTCGTTGTGATGTTTTTGTGACTTATGTCCTCTCTGCCTTGGATGACACCATTAGAATGTGTGGCAGAACCTCTGTCCTTGTGGTGGCTATACGCCGCTTGGTTTGGCTGCGCCAGTGGGCTGCTGCCAAGAAAGCCCTCACTGTTTTTCCCTTCAAAGGACCACGCCTGTTTGGGGACCGCCTGGACCTATTTGCTAAGGGAGACAGGTTACCCCAGCACAGGCGGCAGTCTCGGCCCTTTCGTGGTCAGGGCTCCTATTCCTCCCCCTACCGTGGTGCTAGACAAGGGAGGGGGGTTTCCTTTACTGGGGCCCGAGGAAACTTCTGGGGTAGGGGCAAGTACGTGGACATCCTGGCTCCGCCTGGGGCTCCAAGCTTAAGTCCTCTCCCAAGCACCCTCAGGCATGATGGGGTACCCTCACCCATCCGGGTGGGGGGACGGCTGCAGCACTTTGCTCAGGTCTGGAGGCTTCATGTCTCAGACCGGTGGATTCAGGAGGTAGTGTCCTCCGGTTACAAGGTAGAGATTGCTGTCTGCCCCCCCTCCAAGGTTCATCAGATCCCGGATTCCTCAGGACCTAGTGTCAGCTCAGGATCTAGTGCAGGCAGTGCAAAGCCTTCTGGAGCTGGGGGTCATCTGCAAGGTCCCTTTAAGAGAAAGGGGCAAGGGTTTCTATTCCAACCTCTTCACAGTGCCCAAAAAAGATGGGTCAGTCAGGCCCATCCTGGACTTGAAGATCCTCAACGAATTTGTCAGGTGCAGGCGCTTTCGCATGGAAACTCTGCGCTCTGCCATCAGTTCCCTGCTCCCAGGGAATTTCATGACATCTGTGGACATCAAAGATGCTTACCTTCATATTCCTGTATTTCCAGGTCATCAAAGGTTCCTCAGGTTCGCTCTGGAGGATCAACACTACCAATTTGTGGCATTCCCTTTTGGTCTCACTTCAACTCCCAGGGTGTTCACCAAGGTGCTGGCAGGAGTAATGTCTCTGCTCAGGTTTCAGGGCATCCGCGTGCTGCCCTACCTGGACGACATTCTCATCACTTCCCAGTCTCTACCGCTGTCTACCTCGGTTGTTGATACCATGATAAAGGCTAGGAAGAAGTCTCCTTCTTCCATTTATTACAGGGTTTGGCGTGCCTGCATGGACTGGTGTGAGTATAAGTTTCTTCCCTGTCGTGTGTTCTCTATTCTCAGGATCCTGGAGTTCCTGCAGCATGGGTTAAAGTTGGGGCTCCAACTCAGTACTCTGAAGGGTCAGGTTTCTGCCCTGGCTGTTTTCTTCCAGAAATCCTTTTTCTCAGCATTCTCTGATCAGGACTTTTTTCTAGGGGGTTACTCATGTGCGTCCCCCACGTATGCCTATGATGCCTGTTTGGGATTTGAACTTGGTTTTGTCAGCCTTGCAGGGTGCTCCCTTTGAACCTGTGCAGGATGCTGCCCTGGCCATTCTTACTCTCAAAGTTGTCTTTTTGGTGGCTATCACCTCTGTTAGACGTGTGTCTGAGTTGGCGGCGCTCTCCATCCAGCCCCCCTACTATGAGAGACACCAGGACAAGGTGGTGTTCCGCTTCAAGCCAGACTTTCTGCCTAAGGTTGTGCCTGCCTTTCATTTTCAGGACATTGTTCTTCCGTCATTGTGCCCTAATCCTAGTAATGCTAAGGAGAGGGTCTTGCATTCTTTGGATGTGGTTAGGTGTCTGAAGTACTATCTGGTGGCTACTACACCTTTCAGAAAAACTGATGTTCTTTTTGTGGTCCCTTCTGGTCCTAGGAAGGGTTTGGCTCCTGCCAAGTCTACTATCAGCAAATGGATCCGTCAGGCTGTGATTTCGGCCTACTCTGCTAAGGGGAAGAATCCTCCCTTCCGCCTTACTGCTCATTCCACTCGTGCTATTGGTGCCTCTTGGGCTTTTCAGCACCAGGCTTCTGTTGAACAAGTTTGCAAGGCCTCTACTTGGTCTTCTGTTCATACCTTTTCAAAGTTTTACAAGGTTGATGTTAGGGCTTCAGCTGATGCTGCTTTTGGCCGCAAGGTTCTGCAGGCGGCAGTAGTTTAAACTGTCTGCTGTTACCTTTGGGGATCCCACCCTACTTTATGGACACTGCTATTGGATGTCCCGAGTGTAAGTAATCTGTCGGGAGCAGGACGTACTGTATACTAAGAATAATACAGTTCTGTGATTACTCACCTGCATAATTGGTATTATGAGTATACAGTACGTCCTGCTCCACCCCACCCTTGGTTTTGCATTACCTTGGATCCCCTGTATGGTGATTGTTATCATTGTTATAGTTACCAGTTTGGGTTGTTTTAATTCTCCCAGCTTTTCGTTAACTGCTTTTCAATGCTGGGAATTGTGGGAGGTCCCTGGGTATTTGAGGGGCTGGGAGGAGCCTATTTTTCAATGTCTTTGCAGTCCAGCGCCATCTGGCAGAGTAATACACGAGTGTAAGTAATCTATCTGGAGCAGGACGTACTGTATACTCATAATACCAATTCTACAGGTGAGTAATCACAGAATTGTATTTTTTACCTTTATTATCTCCCGGCTTCTTGTATAACTGCTTGTCAACACTAGGGAGGTCTATTGGTGATCCTGTTTTTATATGGTGCCGGGAGGAGCCACAACTCTTCTGCTGTACACTGCGCCACCTTGTTGCGGAATATCCCATACGTAAGGACTTCTTGAAGCAGGCTCTGCCATGCATAGTAAAAACAATTCTGCAGGTGATTACTCACAGAATTGTCTTTTTTTTTTCTCCAGGTAGGAATAAAAGCCAGGGGTGACAGGTTTGATTGTATCAGGAGTGACAGAACCTGGACCCTGAATTCCTCTTTCCTCTATTAAAAGAAAGAATCAAGCTTTGTTTGATATTTCTTCATGCCAGGTGTATAAGTGACCCCCCTCCTCCACTTTTTTGCAACAGTTGCCCTTTATTACAAAATAAAGTGCAAATATTTGTTATTCTTTTTAACTGGTTTGAGTTTAAAGGTGCACAGCTTTTCCAGGTAGATAATGTTTTCCACAAATTAGTCAGAAACTGCTGCCATAGAGTAGAGCATCCCATTTAATAAATAACTCCCTAAATAATTAATATATATTTCTAATCTAAACTAATCTTAAACGGATTAAGGTATTGAACACACATCTCTAATGTCAAATGAGGGAAGAGCCTAGAAGGATAGAAGGAAAGCGCTAAAATCTGAAGATGTCACAGGGCAATTTTTGCTGTTGAGAGAGCCACCAGCCGCAAATATTCATTTTCAGCCAGTTTTTCTTCCCAAAAAAAACACCAAATTCCTTTTTTTTTTAAATCTACAATCACCTCAACTGAGTATTGTTTAGGGCAATGTATTACTTACATGTCCAGTGATTCTGGATGCAATGTTATGTCTCCCTTTGCTTTGTCAATTGACTATGATCTACTGTTTTAGTTTCTATGGAAAAGAACACCATTGCTTGGCAGGGGCGTACATACCATAAAGGCAGGGAAGGCAGCTGCTACCAAGCCTGTGGCAGAAGGGAACCCAGGGATAGTGGCAGGTTGGGTCAAATGAGGAGTTGTATGACCTGTCTTGGAGACATGGGGTAGCTGTAGCTCACTGTCCCTCCATTTTCGTGCCACCTGTGGTTCCAGTAGGGGGGAAGGATGGTTTCATAATCTGGAGAGCAACCGGGACCAGAAACATAGAAACATAAAAGGTTGACGGCAGAAGGAGACCATACGGTCCATCTAGTCTGCCCTTATGTGTATACTGTATGTACTCTTTATCTTAGGATAGATGTGTGCTTATCCCAGGCATGTTTAAATTCCGTGACTGTTGATTTTTCAACTACCTCTGCTGGAAGTTTGTTCCAAGCATCTACTACTCTTTCTGTGAAATAATATTTTCTAATATTGCTCCTGATCTTCCCCCCGACTAGCTTCAGGTTGTGCCCCCTTGTTCTATCATTAAGTTTCTTCTTAAAAACACTTACCTCCTCAACCTTATTCAATCCTTTCACATATTTAAAGGTCTCAATCATGTCCCCCCTCTCCCTTCTTTCCTCCAGACTGTACAAATTAAGTTCCTTAAGTCACTCCTGATAAGTTTTAAGTTTAAATCCTTCCACCATTTTAGTTGCCCGCCTTTGGACACGTTCTATTTGAATTATGTCTTTTTGCAGGTAAGGTCTCCAGAACTGCACACAGTATTCTAGCTGTGGCCTTACCAGGGCTCTATACAGCGGCATCACAACCTCCCTCTTCCTACTGGTGATGCCTCGAGCTATGCAGCCGAGCATCCTGCTTGCTTTTCCCACTGCCTGGCTACACTGTCCACTCATCTTGCAGCTATCAGTAATCAGTACCCCTAAATCTCTCTCCTCCGAGGTCCTGGCTAATACAGTGCTGCCCATACGGTACTCAGAGCAGGGATTCCTTCTACCCAAGTGCATGATTTTACATTTAGAGACATTAAACTCTAGTTTCCACAGTTTTGACCATCTATCCAGTAAAGCTAAATCCTTTTCCATGTTGCAGACACCTCCAGGAATATCCACCCTATTACTAACCTTTGTATCATCAGCAAACAGACAAACTTTTCCTACCAAGCCTTCTCCTATGTCACTTACAAATATATTAAAAAGAATGGGGCCCAGGACAGAGCCTTGTGGCACACCACTTGTAACTCGCCTTTGTTCAGATTGCACACCATTTACAACAACACTCTGATACCGATCCCTCAGCCAACTGGAAATCCACTGAACTAACCAGGGATTGAGTCCTACCTTCAATAACTTATCTATGAGCTCATTATGTGGTACAGTGTCAAAGGCTTTGCTAAAATCCAGATAGGCGATATCCACAGCACCACCTTCATCTAACACTTTAGTGACATTGTCAAAGAAATCAATAAGATTGGTCTGACATGATCTGCCCTCAGTAAAGCCGTGCTGTTTTGGGTCCAATAGGTCATTAATTTTTAGATGGGAAATTATGTTTTTTTAAAAGTGTTTCCATTAATTTGACCACTATAGATGTTAAACTAACTGGCCTGTAATTACTGGCTTCTTCTCTACTCCCCTTCTTATGGATTGGTACGACATTGGCCATTCTCCAATCATCTGGAACCTCACCAGTTGAAAGGGAATGGTTAAGTAAATCAGTCAGAGGGGCTGCAATCACAAACCTAAGTTCCCTTAGAACTCTGGGGTGGATTCCATCTGGACCCATCGCCTTACTTACCTTTAGATGTGCCAGCTCGGCTAGGACATCAGCCTCCAGAAACTCCGGAGCTGTGCCCTCCCAGCGGGATGCTGTGCTATGGCCATGCCTGCTACTATCTGAAACTACCGAACAAAAGTAGCTATTCAGATGGTCAGCCACAGCCTTATCTCCGTCAATATATTTATTTTCCCTATTTCTAATTTTTGAGACTGCATTGTTTTTCTTCTTTCTGTCACCAATATATCGGAAAAAGGTTTTATCTCCCCTCTTCATAGATTTGGCCATTTCTTCCTCCTTTTGCCCTTTAGCAGTCCTTATAATCAGTTTTGCTTCCCTCTGTTTAATTTTATACGCCTCTCTGACAGCTACATTTCCACTTACTTTATACTTCTTATAGGCAGACTTCTTATCTTTTATGGTAGTGCTGACTTCCCTAGTAAACCATAATGGTTTCTTCTTCCTTTTATTCTTGCTAGTTTGTTTCACATATTGCTTAGTTGCCTTTAAGATGGCCATTTTTAATAGTGACCACTGGGCACTCACTTCTGCTACTCTGTTCCACTCACCTAATTTTCTTTCTACATACTCCGCCATTTCCTTGAAGTTTGTCTTCCTAAAGTCTAGCACTTTGGTTCTGGTGTGTGATTGTACAATGTCTGTTTTTATTCTGAACCATAAACATTGATGGTCACTGGAACCCAGATTTTCTTCAACCCTGACCTCGGACACCAGATCCCCATTGGTCAGAACTAAGTCCAGAATGTTATCTCCTCTAGTTGGGAATGTCACAAGTTGTTTAAGAGACACTCCATTAAGTGCCTCTAATATATGGCTTGATGCAGAGCCTCCCCGTTCAGCTCCCCCGTGCGTTTTCCCGTTGGTTTTGGGCTTTGATCGGGTCAGGAAAGGGTGCTACGTTGATTTTAGTGTGCGCTTATGCGCTCAGGTGTGCGCTCAGCCACCTTTCCGATTGTCGGCTCGCACGAGGCTGTTTCCCGGGAAAACGGACGCCTCGTCCGTTTTTTTCCTGGTCCGTTTTTTTCAGTGATGCAGAGCCTTGATTTCCGATTGAAATCACCCTAATAAAACGGGGCCGCCGAGCCTTCACTTACGGCAAGTCAGAGCAGCCGTATTTGCACTCGGGCAATAATATGCAGTCCTCTGTTGGAGCACATAAGCGGCGCCAGCTCCGCGGTCTTGTCCTGCTGAGTATGGCAGAAACCAGGCTGCACCGAACGCCTTTGGACATCGATGGTATGAGTATTTGATATATTTTAGGGGTTTTTTTGGGGGTCCTTTTTACAGGCTCTCCCTAATTTTTTTTTTATTGCCTGTGTGCAGGAATTGGAAGATGGGACATAGCATAAATGTGCAGGCACTGGCTGACCCTGAATTGGTTTTTGGGACTCGTTTTGCTGGCTTTCCCTGCTCGACGCATGATGCGCACATCTTGAGGAATTCCTGCCTAGATGAGCGATTCAAATCTGGCGATCTTTTTGGTGGCTGGCTACTGGGTATGTGTATGAAACTTGTATTGGTTGCCCACCTTGTCTGACTGTGTTTTTTCCATTAACACATTATTTTGTAACTATTTTCGTAGTATATTTTTAGCCTAATTATTGAGCTTTAAATTAAATCGGTTAAGTTATTGTACCCTATTGCGTCCTGTTCTTGCCCTCTTATGTAAGTACCATCCCACAGACATGTTTAAGGAGTGTCCAGGTTGGATGTGCAGGTAGCCTCATTCCAAATGTCTTTTCCTACAACACTAGCCCGCTCACCTATTTGTCCCTCTTTAATAATGTTGCTATGCACCCCTAAACGTTGGGAGTTGTTATAAATTTTTTTTTTTTTTTGCAGGTGACTCTGGCTATCCTTTGCTCCCCTGGATGCTGAACCCCATCCTGCACCCATCTTCCCAGGCAGAGGAGCGCTAGAATACTGCCCATAGGAGGACTCGCTCGGTGGTTGAGCGAGCATTTGTTTTGCTCAAGATGCGTTTTCGCTGTCTAGATCAGACTGGGGGGGCATTCCAATATAAGCCGGCCAAGGTCATACAAATTGTATTTGCTTGCGGGATCCTACACAACCTGGCCATTCGTAGCAGGGTTACCAGATATTCTGACCTGCCTGCCGATCATATTTTTCTTGCTGAAGAGCACACCCCTCCTTTATCAGGCAGCCAAAGTGGCACCGCACAAACCATACGTGCGCAACTTGTTGAGAATGTATTTGCATACAACACAAGTGTTTTTTCGGCTTACTTTTTATTGTGCTTAAACAAATTGTTAGTTTTCATTTTTTTGGGG
Organism: Gastrophryne carolinensis; assembly: GCA_027917425.1. Taxonomy (NCBI): domain Eukaryota; kingdom Metazoa; phylum Chordata; class Amphibia; order Anura; family Microhylidae; genus Gastrophryne; species Gastrophryne carolinensis. The sequence goes on along the minus strand of CM051237.1, from coordinate 73,675,333 downwards.
GGAAAAAAGGAAACTTACACGTGGGAACAGATATTGTAACCAAAATCTTTAGTGGTATGTGTGGGAGGATGGTGCAGATGAATGCCGGTGTGGAACAATATTTGCATCAATGTGTGCCAGGCTTTCCTTAATGTGCTGCCACTGTTGGAATAGGTCAACCATATGGCTGGTAAGGGCAGACACATTTCGGTTTAATACCTGTAATTGGGTACTTATCATTGTTAATTGTGTGCACACAGTGGCATTGAATTGCTGTGTGCTTGCTGCAAAAGCTATATTTTCCTTGCGCCACGCTTCCTCCATAATTTGCAGTTGCACTCTTTGGCTAATCTGGCACCTGGTATGGGTTCTAGCAGTGGGCTGGGTGGTTGTTTCAGGTTAGGAAAGAGGTTGTGGATGTGGTGGTTGTGGCTGTGTTGACTGCGTTGCGGCCACTGACTCAGTAGTGGTTGGTAACAGATGTGGGTTGTCCTCCTTAAAATCTCGGATATCTTCTATTATGGGTGTGCTTACTCTGTGCTGTAAATAAATCTAGTTTTAATTTTACTTTTTGGATGGCACACCAATCGTTCCTAGTTCAAAGTTAAAAGTACACAATGACTTACCTCCTCCAAATCCTCATTTTGGGTTCGTGCTGTTGAATCTTGGTTTGGCCTTGCCTTCGGGGTTAAGGCAGGGGTTGCTTGGCCTTGTGTGTCCTGTTGCCTTTGGCCTTGGAATTGAGAATGTAAGATTATATTTACCCCAAAGTAGAGTGTGTTGTCTAGCCTAACACTGGCTTTTGCCCCTCATTTTAAAAGCTCATGGAAAATTCAAACTCACCTTGGGACCTTACATTCCGGTCTGTGTCGTGTGCCTCTTGCAGGCCCCTGGACGCTGGCAGGGTGTATGTATGTATAGACATGTTCCTCGGCGGGTGTTAGGATTATTTTTGTGGGTAAGGCACCCCCTGTCTGCTGGCAGGGGAAGATTAAATCACACCTAATAAGTGTTACATCCTGTTATGAATGCAACTATAAAGGCATTTAGTGCAGTTAGTGAGCCACGGCGTAGTTGTCGCCCACATGGGTGTGTTGTGTCCCCTGCATCTGTGGAAATTGATGGTTGACTATCTGGGGAGTCGTGTGTGTGTCTTGGGCTTATGGGGGATGGTGATATGTTGTGTGTGTGCTGCTGTGGGTTAATGTATGGGTTCCTGTTGAGCTCTCACCTGTTGAGCTGGATGATGTTTCTGAGGTACTTGAATTGGGAGAACCAGAGGGTTGAGGTGGAGGGGTGGGTGACCTTGGTGGGGTGGAGGGTTTGGCACTACGCTTACCCTTGCTGATGTGTTTGCTTTTGTGTGTATGCTTGCTGTGTTGCGGTTGAGGATGCTGCAGTGTTTTTATCGATTTGGCACCCTTTGGACGTCTGTTTTTTTGGCAGGTGGTGGAGAATGTGTTGTGGTATCTTTGCTCCTGCGTTTTTTAGAATGTTCCTGTGGCTGTGGAGTACCCACCGTTTTAGTTGGGGCATGTGTCTTGTGTCTTCTCTTTTGGCTTTTTTTTGATGAGCCATGTGTGCGGCTGCAATGTGGCTCGGGGCTTTGGTGGCTTTTTTGGCTCCCTTTATGTCTGGCCAGATTGATATGGTATACAACACTGAGCTGAGGGCCTTGCGCTTTAAATATGTGGCCCGTGTGGGCGTGTTCCTTGGTGCCTGCGTGCGCGTGTGGGCTCGTCACTGATAAACCTTGAAAAGAAAACAAAGATGTCGGCCGCCATCTTCCCTCAGGAGCAGGACAAAATCATCATGGATGTGAGTAGGCGAGCGTGCGTTTATGTGCGCGCACACATTTCTTGTAATAAAAGAAAAACAAAGCACAAGAATAGTCTTGAACAACTTAGTTTGTCATGCTAAATACAAGCCCACCTTAGTTTAACACATGTACGCAGCTACAAACTAGGCTAGATGCAGATAGCAGAACTAGGTCAATGTGAGTCAGCAAGAGGTTAATAAAGTGACTTTATTTAGGGCAGGAAACATATTAATGTATTTTGGGGATTAATGGTGGGTCCTTGTATTTTTGAATCGCTACGACTTCCTGCCGTCAGATTATGCCAAACGGACGTTGGCCCTGGAGGTGGTGGAGGCGATAGAACGCAGATCCCAAACCACCTATACCTTCACCCAGATCGCCCAACACTGGTCTGATTTAAAAAGAAGGCATAAGCCCCGGGTGAGGCGGTACTTCGACAAACATTTCCCATGTAAGTGTTAAAAATGTAAATGCACCTATAACCCTGGCCTCGCCTGGGCGTGGTTTAATGTTTGTGTTTGTATTTCAGCCCATGAATGGAATATACGGTTCCGCCCCACCCGGACCAGGACACGCAGCCCAGTGTTGGGCGAAACAGGTGAAGGTGTAGGTGGCCCACCGCCAGGGTCAACGGCCACCCCCTCCTCTGTAAGTGACTCGGGGGAGCCGCTGAACCTCAGCATGCAGGGGAGGGGGGGGATCTGACGGCAGGGAGTCGAGCAGAACAGAGCCTCAACCTGACTCCGGTAAGGGTAATATAGTTAGATATGTGGAAATACATGCATTAAATACAGATACTCATGTGCACTATTGTTGTAGATTCAGACGTCGCTGGAACATCCCAAGGGATGAGTGAGGAAGGGGGCGAGGAGGAAGAGGTTGCTGGGGAAGGTGAGTAGATTGATACCTAGAAGCCTAACTTAATATTATATTAATGAAAGAACAACAGTCTCTAATTCACTCTCTTCAGTGTGTTTGTCATCCATACAGATTCCCAACTGCCACAGAGGGAGGATGAAGGGAGACTCCGCCCCCGACGCAATGTGCGGCCTAAACCTTGTAAGTGGTGTTTATTTAAACTAAAGAAAATGAGCAAACAATACCATTAGAAAACTAAAAATCTTTAACATTTCCAGTAAAATTTATCCAAAAAAGCCCTTAAACCGGACCTTAACTATGAATAAGAGGCTATCTTAGATATTTCCCACACCCTGTACATACAGATTGTCCACCTTACAAATCATCTTACCAACCTTTTCCAGAGCACAGCTCTGCTCTGTGTGAGCAAAGCACAGCTATAACCCACCCCCTGTACCTTATCCCACTCTCCTCTCCTCAGTAAGTGTGATGCTTCAGAGTCAACATGGCGTTGCACGTATCCTAAATTCCGGAACTGAGTTGCAGCCCAGTGGGGGAAAGAATAATAATTGATTGACTAAAAAATTAATATATATTAGTTTAAGATGCTGTGTCAACTTATTTAAATAGTTTGGGCTTTTCATTAAATCACGCAGAAGGTCCGGTTTAAAAAGTGCCCCAAAAAAATCCCCAAAAAACCAAACACAATAAACAATGCTAAAGTAATGTTGTTTTTCATTCACAGATCCAAGAAAACAACAGGCTACAGACCCCGAGGCCTAATTTATTTTTTTTAACTTTAAAAATGTAAATAATTTTATTTTTATGTTAAAACAAAAATTTTAACAAAAAAACACAACTAAAGCAAAACCAAAAAAGGTTATTAATAAAAAATTAATAATATATCGAGAGTTGTCTCTCCTGCAAAAGTACCATCACACAACATCAGCACACATTTACATGACACACAAAAGATTTAGATATGGGACAATAAAACAGAAAAAAACACAAACAATTAAGGTATGCATTAAAGCCAAGGAAGAAGGAACTACAAGATAATTAAGGTATGCATTAAGGACAAGGAAGAAGGAACTACTAGATGATTAAGGTATGCATTAAGGACAAGGAAGAAGGAACTACTAGATGATTAAGGTATGCATTAAGGACAAGGAAACCCCCACAAAAAAAACAAAAAGAAAAAAAAAATGTGTGTCAAAATTGCATTTGTGGCCATATGCATATTCCAATGGAGTTTGAGGGATGTGCGCTTGCGTGTAGCCAGATTGGCAACTGAAGAGCCATGGAGATGTAAGTATACTTGCTAAAACCACCAAAATGGAAGGTCAAATACGACGGAAACCAAGCAGGTACGTTCAAAAAGCCAGGAAAAATCAGGGAAAAACGGGCCGCCCGTGTGAACGTGAACGGGAGCCCCGATCAAATTGAAGGCACCCGAGAGAGCAAAAAAAGCTTTCCGAGTAAAGTGAAATTGACGGATCTGTTAGGGAGCCATTCCGACGGAGGCTCTGCATCACATTTGAGCCACGATTCAAACGGGAGCCCCGGACAATCGGAAGGTTTTAAGGGCAGTTCAGAGGAGGCTCTGCATCAGGCCATTAGTCCTGCTTTTGCATGTCGATGCACTTGGGATATTCCAGTCCACATCAGGCATGTTGAAGTCACCTGTAATTACAACGTCCCCCTTCTCTGTCATTCCACTGATTTCATCTATTAACAGGTTATCTAGATCCTCAGATTGTTCTGACCACAGCTCCCTCCTTAGTCTGCATGGTAACCCAGAGAGTTTCTAGTTCATTATGTGTATGCTGAATTATTGTTGATTGAAGTGTAGTCTTGACATAAATGGCTACTCCACCGCCCTTTCTATCCAATCTGTCTTTTCAGCTGGGGTAATCATGTTGGAGAAGCCAGAGGGTCGTACCTGACCCCCACTGCTGCAAACAACATGGAGATGGTGTACTTTATGGAGAATTTCTGGGTGAGCCCTGATTTAGGGTTTCCTCTGTGCTTCACGGCAGGCTGCTTCTTGAAGGAGTGTCACTGGCCTGCAGCTGGGTTTGTGGGGAGTCCAGAGCCTAAGGACTTCCTGTTATCCTCCCTAAGGGGCCCAACTATGACTTTTGCTATGGTGGCCATTTAAACCTTGATGCCAAAGAGAACTTTTTATTTTTCAGTGTTCAGCTCTTCCTTATGAACCTGGCCCTAGATTTAGAGGAAAGATCAGATAACAAAATGATGAAAGGATTCCAAAAAGCTGTAAAGTAACTTAACTTTCTGGCCCTACAGAAACAGGATGTTTAAAAAGGTTTAACTTTTTGAAACAGGACAAAATCTTTTTCGAATTCCATTTATGCAAAGACAAAAAATATTTCTGAATGTTTATCTCTTTCTAGAGTTCTCCCATAAATTAGTTCTTAATGGTTTTGGGTGGCCAGATCAATTCTTGTTTATGAACATTTTCTTAACCCTCCACCCAAAGTTTTGTCCCAAATCTAAATGCATCAACAGGAAACTATTTTTTGCCTTTTAGCTTTATACCAGCATTTTACTCTAATAATCTCTTTACTTCTCAGTCTTGAGTGACACAATTTTCAGGCCACCTCTTGCAGAGCAGCAGATGGTATCGGTATGGTAACTCTAAAATTGGCTGCAAGGCCCCAGCAGTATAAAGAGCTGACATGCATTTCCCTGAATAAGAAGCTTGATTTTATTTTGCTTGGTCTGCTCTGTGTTTGTCTATCTTGAACAGTCTGACAAGCAGTTATTTACAAATCGGTTTCTGACCAGAAAAACCACAACATGGTATAAACGTCTGTACTTGTCTATTCAAGTTTGCACAACACTACGGGGCAATAAATCTTCACCTAATGAAGAGCATACAATGAAGCCAGCTTACCGACTCACTGGCCAATGAATCTCGATATAGTCAAGCTTTTCAGCCTTCTCAGTGTGACATTGGAAGCAAATCCCTAATTACCTGTGTTTTGGCATCGTTGGACAAAATAGCTTTTTTGTGCATAAAAAATATATTTTGGACAACTACATAGCGTAACGTTCCTAAAACTGATGGCGTGTAAGGAGCGCTTGGTGCTCTTTATTCCTGCATGTCTCCTTACTGTGTATAAATTGGACGGATTATGAGTGTTAGAGCAAAAACTTTGTGGTCCTTTTGAAAAACATGTGCACGTGTAGATAAAATGCTCACCAATGGATGGATAAGGTAACTTGAGATCTCTGACATACCTCTAAGTATCCCTTGTCTCCTCAGGCTACTTAAGTCAGGTATGACTGATAGGGAAAGGTAACATAGTTTAACCCTTTCAGTGCCAAGCACGTAATACCTACGTGCTCGCATGTCCGTGCCTTAAGTGCCAAGCACGTAGGTGTTACGTGCTTGAATTTACCCCCCCTGCTAGTTAAATAAAAAATAATAAAAATACTCACCTGACCCCTCGTTGGATCCGGCCGGGTCTCCTCTTTAATTTGGTGCCATCCGATCCCGCGCGGGGGGTCGGATGGCTCCAGGAGAGCCCCCGGAATAGTGCCACCCCCCTCTTCGGCAGCAGCAGCTGCTAACTGTAAAAAAAAAAAAAAATTAAAATGACATTTACTTACCTGAGGCCGCGCTGCTTCCCTACGAGTGTGCTCTTCACTGGGGGGCTTCCGATCGCCCCCCCAGCCTCTTCCGTGGAGAGGAGGGGGCAGAAATTGCCCCCCCCCCACTTCCTGGAATGGGTCTGCTGGCCTCATTGTGATGTCACCAGCAGCCGGCTTCTTAAGTCCAGCACCCGAGACAGAAAATCAGTCTGCTCGAGTGGTTGGAGGAGAGAGGTGGAGAGGAGGAGAGGAGATCGCCCCCCTCCCCAGGCTCTCTCTTCCAAACACCTGAGGAGACTGTCATCGCAGATCGCCGGGGGACAGAGGATCGGAGGTGAGTAAAGTAAAAAAAAAAAAATAAAGATAATTTTTTTTTCTTATGTGCCTGTGTCTATTTTATTTAACATTTAACCCCTTGTGAACTGGTAAGGGGTCCATGAGACCCCTTACACCAGTTCACAAGGCTGGGGGATGGCAAATCACCTGCCGCTAGCAGGTGACTTGCCGTTAACCCCCGGCACCCCTATTACCTGCCTCCCCAAAGCCCGGGGGGGGGGCAGAAGAGCCCGGGCCCACATAGGCTATGTGGGCTTGTAGGCTGCAGGGTGGGGGGCCACAAAAGCTGGCCCCTCCACTCTGTTCCTACAAGCCCCCATAGCTGGTCCCAGGCAGGTAATGCTGGGTAAGGGGGACCCCATTTCAATTTTATTGGGATTTTTAAGGGTTTTTACATAGGAGGGGAGACCCTATGTAATTTTTTTTTTAAATTAACCCCTTATGTTTATAGTGTGGATAGTAGTATTTTATTTGTAAATGTTATAAAGTGCTATTTTTTGTTTGGGGGGTCTCCTGGGCAAGAATGGGGGCTACCGATACATATGTGGTACCGTTGTAATCGGGAGAAATTGGGCTTTCATATGCAATATGGTTTTCTCTAATAAAGTAAATGTTTTATTTAAAATAAAGGAGACAATTATCTAAAAAATATTTAATTATTTATTTTTACACAAAAATTTAAAAAAAAACTGTAAAAAATTTACAAACAAGACATTTCATGTTCAAGCCTAAACTCTGCTGCAAAATATATATCTGTAATTTTCCTGGAAATTCCGGCAAAAATCACGGTTAAACATGGCGCAGAATGGGGAAAAATGACCTGTCAACAAAGGGTGACAAAACTTCAAGTAGGTTGGCAATTAAAAGGGTTAATAGTACCTATGCATGTTGGGTATTGTTCTGCTCGGGAGACCTTGCTCTTTCGGATTTAGCTTGTTTTTTCTTGTTTGCATATTTAGGAAAACATGTTATTTATTCGTTTTTTTTATTCATTTTTTTTAGGAAAACCCTGTGCAACCTAAGAATTCTTTGAGGGATTACTTCCAGAACGGTGAGCCTACTACAACAAGCTGGGTACTCTTAGAAAGCTTAACGTGTACTTTCAGGGAATATATGGTTTGTAGGGGATATTCCAAATGTAAAGGGTTGTTTTGGTTGAAAAATTGCAAGGTGTGCATTTTGTCTGCAGAGCGAAATTTTCAAGTAAAATTATTGTTATGCGCATGCTTTACTTTGGGGTGTTTGCCAACTCTTCCCTTGACAGTACCTATGCATGTTGGGTATCGTTCTGTTCGGGGCATGTTGCTTTTTGAGATTTTACTTGTTTTTTCTTGTTTGCATATAGTTTTTCTAAGAAAATGTGGCTAGATTCTTTCTTTTTATTCTTTTTTAGGAAAACTTTGTGCAACCAAAGAATACATTGAGGGATTACTCCCAGAAAACTAAGCCCACATAAACAAGCTTGATATGCCTAGAAAGCTTGAGGTGTGTACTTCCAGAGAACATAGTTTAAATGTAAATGATTGTTTTTCTGGAAAAACTGCAAGGTGCGCATAGCGCATAGCATAGTTGTATTTTATCTGAAAATTTCCTAAAGCTCTCAGTTTCAGTTTGGGGGAGTCTCCTGGGCAGGAAAGGGTGTCTATCAATACATATGGGGTACTGCTGTAACTGGGAGAAATTGGGGTTTCGCACGCAATAACATTTTATTGACAAACTTACATTTTTTATTACAAAAAACACTACAAATTGCAAAAAATAGATTTTTTTTATTTTTTTTGCACATATTTCACCAAAAAGTATTGAGAATACACGAAAAAAAGGCCAAACGAGATTTCATGTTGAAGCCCAGACTCTCTTGAAAATAACAATATATAATTTTCCTGGGAAATCCCTGGAAATCCTTTCAAAAATCACAGTTGAACACGTGTAGCGCAAAATAGTGAAACATGGTCTGGCAACAGAGGGTGACAAAAGCTGCAGGTAGGCTGGCACTAAAAGGGTTAAAGACCAAAAACTAACGTATTAATTATCTAAGCCAAAAGACTCCTATGATGCTGTTCTGGCTTTGCCACTACGATCTCACTGGGTAGGCTATATATTGCCAAACTAAATGACCGGAACAAATAGAAGTTATTTTACTTTACAACACCTTCGGCTATCATAACACCTGTCAAAAAGTTATAAAATAGTAATTCCACCCCCCCCTCTAATTTTTGCTTCTAATTCAGTAGCACGTTGCCCTTGTTACATTATAAATAGTAGCCACATGTCTAGTTGTTAGAATATACAGCAGAGAGATGGTCAATATGTAACAGCAAGATTACATCCTGATTGTTACATTGTAAAGAAGAAAGGCTGCAGTGCTAGTTTTAAAACTCCCAGCCCGAGTGTTTTTACATTGTACAATAATCTACTCCGAGTAGCGTGCACATGTCACTTCACTGATGGAGTCCAGGCTAGCTGCATGAAGTGCTCTATGTTTTATATGCCAAAAGTGTTATGTAAATAAAAACCTGCCTGCAAATATATATATATATATATATATATATATATATATATATCTACTACACTAGTGAGATTACCAGAGTCTTTCTGCAAATTTCCCACTGTGGCAAAGATAAAATTAAAACGGGAGCCATCCCACTCGAGCTCTCACCTTTTGAAAAGGTGTGTGGGGAGGACCAATTGGGAAAAGGGTTGATCGCGATGATATATAAGCGCCTGTGTGAAATTAATGGAGCGCATCCTCTAAAATAGGCTGTGAAGTGGGAGTCTGATCTTAACACTACCTTGTCGGACTGTGACTTGAGAGCAATCTGGAGACACTCATTTTCAATATTTTTGAACGCTGGGGCTCAACACTAAGGTACTGCTTAGGTGGTACCTAGTTCCGAGATTTATAGATCATAGATTTTGTCCATCTTACTCCCCAAACTGTTTTAGGGGTTGTCACATCACTGCAACGTACATCCACATCTGTTGGGAGTGCAGGGTAGTTAGAAGATTTTGGGCCAAAGTATTTTATGTTATAAGGAAGGCCACAGGGCTGCGGCTGTCCCCTTCACCTCAATTGGGTATGCTCAATCTGAAACCTCCTGACTGCTCAAAAATTCAAATCTGAGCTCACAAAGCATGTTACAACTACGGCTAAGTTGATTATAGCGCAGTCCTGGAAGATACCGAACAGGGAGATTTTTCTCCTTTCCTAGCGACTTGGGAGGGTTGTATTACCCACTTCCAGGCTGGATGCTTTGATCGTGACCTACTGACAATTTAGTGTGTCAATCAGCCTGCTTTTTTTTTTCTTTTGACCTAGTGTAGGCCTGAAACCCATCTTCTCTTTCTCTCTCCTTTTCTCTTCTTCTCTAACCTGTCTATTCTCTCTTTTTCCTTCTCTTTATTACCCGTTTTGTCCTACCTTTTGTTCGACAGTCCCATGTCCTCCCTGTTTGGATTCTTGAGAGTTAACAAGAACTTGTTCTTTCTCCCCCCCCCCCCCCCCCCAGGCTAGCAGAAATTCGTTCCCGCAGTCTGGGTGGGTAGAGGGACATGCGATTGGTAGATTGTTGGGGATGGAAGGTCGGGGCGAGGATCTCTTTTTCTGTTTATGTACCCCACGGGGATTTCACAGGGGTATTCTGTTCTTACATAACTTACGCACCTCAATGTCCACGATTTACAAAATACACAAAAAAGTATTGGATGCTGGTTTGTGATGTAAGTTCTTTATTTGCGCAATAAAAATTATTAAAAAGAGATTATCAGAGTCTGTTTATAAAAATAACCTGACCTTGAATGATGAACAAAACAAAAAGTTTCCCCTTCTTCTCTAGTTCCACAAAATGAACAGTTATAAACATAGTTAAGGCTCAATTTTTATAAAAGTAATAAAAGTATTACAGCTTTTGAATGACTTACCAAGTCACACTGTCCCTACAGCAGCACTGCGATCACTGATAATCTCTGCAGCAGAATTACCATTGGCAGCTGCTCCAAATCCAGGGAGGAGAAAGACTTTAGGTGTCCAATTTTTTCTGTAGGATCATTCTCCTAGCACTGGGTAGGTATGTGATTTTTTTTAACCCTCCATATTAAGTTTACCTTGAAGGGGGACGGTTAATTTTGCTGAAGGGAAGATAGAGGAGCACTATTATGAAATTGTGTAATATTAAAAAATCTATATAAACACATTGGCTAATGAGAGGAGGGGTCACTTAAACACCCGGACAGAATAAAACTCTCACCAAGCTTGTGGTTTATTCTCTCATGGTAGGAATAAAATCCAAGGGTGACAGAGCCTGTCACCCCGGATGTCCTCTTTCTTCCATTAAAAGTATGAAAAACAAGCCTGGCTGGGTATTTCTTGATGCTGGGTGTATAAATGACCCCTCCTCCCACCATCCAGCATATCTGTAATGGATTTTTATCATTGGGACAATTTTTCGCGATAGTGCTCCTTTAAGTCTTTAATTATTCTAGAGGAACATAGTTTCTATAGCATCTAATAGCATCTGTTGTAGCGGATGTGTGGATATATATGCGTTCGTTGTGAATTTTCCCCTAAACATCCATCTTTTGTAGGCAATAGAAATGAAATGCTTACAGGAGTATACCTTGAGGGAGTGCAGGGGATGCAACTGCACCAGGGCCCAGAAGCTCAGGTGGCCCATCCCTGTTGCTCCTCCACTTTGTGCTCAATTGATATTATTTAGAGAAAGAAAGCACCCTTTGTATCTGCTGTTCATTCATTGAATTAAATACAGAAAATATTGTAAATAATAATAATAAAGCCAGTAATAATGTCCATGCTAAAAATCATGAAAAACTAAATAATCTGTCTATTCTGATATAATGGTTAGCTCTTACAAAATCATGTTCTTTCTTAGACAATAATATTGCAATTAGAAGATAGGGACCTTGACTACACACTAACAAGAATGTGGCAACTCATGACCCAAATTGACCATAATAAATTGATTCAGCCAAATAATTCGATGCTCGCTCACCAGCATCAAGGTATGATGTCTAGTTTAACATTCCCAAGTAAAAAGATTTCATACCATTGACATTCCATATTTTTAAAAGACCCACGACCACATCATCTCCCCCTCTCTCTATTGTATAGAGTTATAGCAAACAGAATAAATAAAGTTGCAGAATAGAAAATGGGGAAAAAAACTCGGTATAGGATACAGATTAATACATTCTTTTGTGAAATGATTTTTTCCCCATGTTAACCCTTAACTGCACTAATGAATACTCACACATATCCTATAATCTCCAATATCCCCTAGGTGATATACACGTCAAGCACAAATCAGAGCAACTGGACAATAAACTAAGGGAATCAGTACAAATCTCTCCACTGCCCCACAACAAGTGGTCTTTGGCTCGCATGTTTTTCAAAGTTGACGCTAGAATGCAGTTAGTCCTGTCAACATCTGAGTGTGAAGAGAACATATACATACCTAATGCACACTTGTTTGTGTATATGATATTAATTTATATGTTTTTTTTCTAAAGTGGAAATTTTGCAACACTGGTTAGGTCAGGGCCTGATAAAATTGAGGTCGGAGTTGGACTTTGGCTTACCGACGCCACAGTCCTTCGTATAACATTATACTTATAAAACTCCAGTGTGACAAGTGCAACAAATGCACATTTTAACTAGATTAAATTCATTAAGAATAGTGGCCCTTTCCTTCCTATTTTACAATCTAAAGGGTGGAAAAAAGAGGCTGGGCCATTAGTAGTAGTGTACTAAACATAGTGGCAAGTGCTTTGATGGACAGGAGACAAGACGAAGCAAGGGTCATACATGGGAAGTCAGTCCAACAGGTGTCAATGCAGAGGGATAACCGGAGGCAGGGTCAAAAGGCAGGCCAAAGGTCTAAACCAAATATGGAGCAAGGTACTGTAGGGAGCAGGCAGTGGCAAAGTCAAGGATTCCAAAGTCAGCAACGAGGGTTCAAAGGAGGTGAGGTCAAAGGTCCTATCCTGGTCAAACACGAGTAACAAGGAACAACAACACTCAAGCACTATTTATCACGGGCACTTATGACAGGGGCTGGGCTCACTGGCAGAGCAACAACACCAGAGCTGATTAGACAACCAAGATTAAGGGCAGAGCTGCATAAGCAACGTTGGGGCTCATTGGCCCATTCAAACAAGCTTCCGACATCTGTGCTGCTTGCAGTGCTGCCAGAGGGCATAAAGACTTGTGTGCGCCGCTCAATCTGGTGCCTGAAAATGACACATTGGCTGAGTGAATGTGGGTGCAGCATTTTAGAGGCTTTGTGTATGAGTAAAGTGCTTGTGTAAACATAGCATTTCCATAGGGTGGGGGGCAGGCAGCATAGTGGCTATAAATATAAAATTATCTAGTTCCCTTCACATGGATCAGAAATTGTGGTTTTGACCTTCTGTTTAGTATAAGAGGGACACTGTCTCTTTTTCTCTGCTTTCCATATAGTACAGTCTCTCCTTATGTGTCCCTGCTTGTGGCATCTAAAGCACACCCTGGTTTCCTTATTGTGTGACCTTGTGTCTGTAGCTTTCAGAGCTGTTCTGGTGTCAGTCTCTGTGGAGTCATGCGCAAGCTCATTTCATAGAAGTCATAGAGATTACCTCAATGTACAGGAAACTACACAGATATATATATGTGAATGCACCATGTACTGTCATAAATGTAAATTGCATTAACCTAGCAGTATAGATGCAGATTACATACTAAGCTAAGGCTGTTGTATATCCAGCAAGCCCTTTACACACTGATTGCTGCTGCTAGCCATGTGTGTGAGCCACAGCAGCAGTTATCTGTGTGTATAGGGTCCACTTCTGTCTTCTGCTCCAGTTTCACCAGAATCATTGTGCATATTTTCAGTTTTATATCATTGGGTGTGAAAAATATGTGCTATTCAAACAGATTAGACACCCTTTTGTCTTTTTTTAAACATGTTTTATTTAATTAAAAAAATAAAATAAGTGTAGTCCCATTTTCCTTCAGGCTACCAGCCCGGAACACCAGGCATAAGGGCTGACAGAGGCCGAACAGGGGTTCTCTATCCCTTCTTGGCCCCTGTTCCCTTTGGCACAGGGCTGGTGGTCTTGCAGGAGTACCTGGGTCAAATACCAATAGACACTGGGCTCTGCTGCATCCCCAGTGTCCAGGAGGGGTGGAGGGTACTGGCACACCCCCTGATGCACTTAAGCAATAATTAATCCAGTCACAACTTCCCTTCAGTGAAGGAAGAGGTCCTTTAGGCAAGCATATGGCACAGGAGCATATGTATAAGAAAGCTTTTCTGTGTGTAGTTTTACTGAGGTGCATGTGGCAGTTTAAAAATGTGTCATCTTATTGAGCAAATGCAGCAAAATGTGTAGTGCCCTGCCGGGAACCCTCGTGTGGGCTGTGGCCTGGCCAGTACAACTGAAAAATACATGTATGCAAAAGGGGCCCATTGTCAGTATTGACAATTGGTTTACAAAAAAATAAATAAACAGCACAGAGCAACCTTGCGTAAACATGAGGTGATTATTCCAAAATAGGGATCCCACAATCCCCACAAATCCACCCCCACAAATTCAGCGGCACCACTATTTGTATCAAAAAATATGTACAAACTTTATTAATAAATCTATTTATACTACACCACTAAGACACGTTAAAATCATTAAAAAACACATAACAATGATTATAGAGGGGGAGGAGGGGGAGAGACAAAAAAGGGGACACTGAGATGTAAAAAAGAGGCAGCTAGCTTTTCTGCTTCAAATAATCAATTATAATTATGGCTCTTATCTGTTTGTATGGCTGGCAATACAATGCATTACTGATAACCCAAAAGTGCAATATAAAGTATATATAAACCTTTGATGTCCCAAAAACAATATATATTAAATATCAACCCTAACTATATATAGCTTAATCTACCCAATAACAACCCTAATAAAGTGCAATGTGCCTCACAATCTTATACATATATACATGAGCATTGTTAAAGAAGACCAACCAGGATGGAAAACAATACAGACATACACCATATAACATAAAAATCTCACGTTTTAGGAGCAGAGCCGCAGCAGTGTCAACCCCCCCACCACACACACCTCACTGCCGACGCGTTGCATGATGTCACCACGCAAGTTGACTTGCCCTGAAGAAGTATTGTTTTCCATCCTGGCTGGTCCTCTTTAACAATGCTCATGTATATATGTATACGATTGTGAGGCACATTGCACTTTATTAGGGTTGTTATTGGGTAGATTAAGCTATATATAGTTAGGGTTGATATTTATGATATATGGTTTTTGGGACATCAAAGGTTTATATATACTTTATATTGCACTTTTGGGTTATCAGTAATGCATTGTATTGCCAGCCATACAAACAGATAAGAGCCTTTATTATAATTGATTATTTGAAGCAGAAAAGCTAGCTGCCTCTTTTTTACATCTAAGTGTCCCCTTTTTTTGTCTCTCCCCCTCCTCCCCCTCTGTAATCATTGTTATGTGTTTTTTAATGAATTTAACGTGTCTTAATGGTGTAGTATAAATAGATTAATTAATAAAGTTTGTACATATTCTTTGATACAAATAGTGGTGCCGCTGAATTTGTGGGGGTGGATTTGTGGGGATTGTGGGATCCCCATTTTGGAATAATCGTTGGCGTATTTGCACATCACCTCCCAGTATAGCACACTTACAAGTAATGTAGATCTTGTTGGTGCAGTCTGTTGCTTTTGTTTTTTTGGTAAACATGAGGTGGACGGAGTATATGCTACTCTCTCCCTATTTGCCCTCCTTTCTGCTGTTACAATACAGTCATGTGACAGGAAAGAGAAAGGAAGCACAGAGCTACAATCATAGACTAGCGGGCACCAGCATCGCCAATGAATGTGAGTACAGCCACCTCCTTCTCCCTGCATTTACTCACCACTACAGGCTGCCCAGCGCAGCATCACTGCTACCCCTGGGCCCCCTTAGGACATGTACTTTTGTAGAGGAGTTTAGGGCTACTTGTGTGGTTGCTTTTTGCAGAGAGGGGATGTAAGTTCACTTGCTGGGGGGGGGGGGGGGGGTGATGAAAACTACATTTTAACACACCAAATTATCAGAATATTTTTTTTTCTACTTTCTTCGTTTAAACCCTGGCTGTTTCTTAAGGTGCATCTTATAGTGTGAAAAATATTACTTATTTTATAGGGGGGTTCAACACATATGTGAATTTTAGGTTAGGCCCGGGTTATCTGTAGAGAAGATAACATGAGCAGAAGTCAAAATACTCTGTAGGCTTATTCACCATGCTGTGTTCCCAGATAATCAGATAAGCAGTGGTGTTGGCGGCTATACTACAGGTATTCCTGGATAATAGAGGCACTTGGAAAGGAGGCCGCGTCCTTTGTACTCAGTTTCATTTTCGAATCTGATTAAATAAATAGAGTGAAAACTACATGATAAGGTGTAATTTAGGGCTTGGTAAATGAGAAGTGACAGTAGTGATGTGAGAGGAGACCCCAATGCCGGGGGTTTTAGGGTTGCCTGAGAGCGCCGAACTGCTAAGGGAAAGCGCGCTGGAAATATATTCCTATTTATTATACAGTAATTGTTCACTTGGCTGCTTGTGATTTCCTTCAGACTCCCAGCGGCAAGGCGAGGATGCCCTCTGGGGGTTTTCTGCAAACTTGGCTTAGCTACAGTGTGCGTGTTTTCGCTCTTTCACACAAAATATCACATTGATACATATATTTTTTCATTTTCTGTCTCATGAAAAAGGGAAATTTATGGTGTCTTTTACATCAGGAAGTCGACTTTTCCCTGATGTTTTATAGTTTTGACTATTTGAAACATTTCAAACCCAGACAATAAATATTGTATGATTATTGTTCTCACATGGCTGGATTATGTTTATTTTTTTTATTTTTAACTTTTTTTTTGGAGCTTTGCGCTCTTATGTTAACGTTTATCGGTGCAATTTGGGACAAAGCAGCATTTTAGCACACGATATAAAACATAATTACAGCTTCTGAAAATGTTTATGTGACTTGTGGGCGGATCTCAAATATAATAACTGTTTTTGTAGCTGTAAAATATCTTACTGTATACTTTTCTTTTACAAATGTGCTATTTGAAATGTATCTGCTCCTCGGTCTGTCCATCTTTATTTCTGTCTTTATGCCCATTTGCCTATATAAATGAAGTGGACGTGCCACAAAGCACACCTTCCTCCCAAAGAGGAGCACCAACACGTGCTTATATAGTTAAAGAGGAAGAAAACTTGTGATTTTCACTGGTTTTGTTCCTCGTCCACTGTGTGAAACCCCTAACAATGCCTGCTATATTTAACTCTCCAGAAACCCCATTGTGCATGTGCGGGTGCTTCTACATTCAGCATTCTATGCCATGCATATTGAGTGTAAAATGCTGAAGAGAGGGGAGCGGCAAGCATCCCCATGACTACTTCTCCCAGCTGTATGTACCAGCTACTTAAATAGCACTTTGCAGCCGGAGGGATTACACCCCAAACATGACACGGGATTGCTAGAAAGGTACGTTTTATGGTGACCCCAGTGGTTTCACACATCAGAGCATACTAAATTGGGATGACCAACAAAGTGGTTGCTCCACTTTAAAAGTATAAGTAATCTGTGGAAAAAAAGGGTACCCATTTTTTTTCCCTTCGTCCTTCAGGACGGACACCTGAGAGAGCCCCCCCCCCCTCCGGAGAGGAAACACAAACTGGGACAAGTTTAAAAGCCCCATCCCTTCCTCCCAGTCTTCAGTATTTTGTATTTCCTCTCCAAGGAAATGGCTGGAACCACAGATTTCATCCAGTTTATTTTTTTAGTTTTTTTTTTCTACCCACAGGAGTTTTTGGGGTGGAGTTCGCCAATGCAGGCTTCACTTCCACAGGATGGTTTCCTGTGGCTTAAGGGGTTAGCTGAACATCCCTCTCTCCCACCTGTTGCTGCTGCCAGAGGGTGCTGAGGATCCTGGAGGTCGCTGGTGGGCCTTGCAGTGGCGTACGCTAGCAGAGTCAGGCCTCTTTTCCTGGGTCGCGGCAGTGCTTAGCTCTGGGTCCCGGAGTCGGAGCAGTGGCGGCCACCAGGACTTCTGGTATCAGGCCCCCAGACCACACTTCCAGTTGGTGTGCACTGCGGGGGGCACGGTTGCACCAATTATGTATTGCCATCGATGCCGGGGAGGCCAGAGCACGAGTCCTCCAGCCACACCCACTTCCGGGGCAGAGGTCGCCTTCAGGATGCAAAAACCGGAAGTGGGGACCTTGAGAACACTAAGGAATCCTCACATTTAACCCGGGCTGCAGTGGTGAAGTGGGCTGTCAGGTGGGCCAGTGGAGGAGCGGCAGCAAGTCATGCCTCACGAGAAGTCTTTTTTCCACATTTTTGTGAGCCATATTTGTTTTTGCTAGTTCACAGTGGGTGCTAACTTTGCATGATGTTACTTCTCCCTCTTTCAGTCTGGTATTTCTAATCCCAAATCTACAGAGAAGGAAAAGGAGATAGGCCCCAGAATTAGGGCAAGAATTCTAAACTTGCTTTTTGTCTAAACTGTCAGCCTATCCTTCTGGAATCCTGGAACAGTCTCTCTGTTAAAACTGTATTGACAATAAAATGGGGGGGGGTGAAGCAGCTTCTTTTATATTAGAGACTGTTGGTTCCATGAAGATGTATATGGCCTAGACCCTTCAAATTGGAAGGACAACCCCCCCCAGTGGCCATGTTTCCTCTGACACAGAGTTTTCCCCTAGCATATTTTCAGGCAGCCCCTGCGGTGCCGCCTGCTACTCACGCACCACCAGCCTGGTCCCTCTCACCCTCCCCCTACTACCAGTCAGAATCAGGCAACCGAGCAGAGTGAAGGTAAGTAAGTCTCGCCACGGCCAGGGCTTCCACCCTAGTTATTTCAGCCAAACAAGCTATTTGGTTAAAAAAACGGCCGGGGTACCTTGCCTCCAAGGCGAAACTGTGCGGTATTCCCATTGAAGAGACGTTTCCCATTAGACCTAAAAGAGTAAAAGGCAAAATGCCATCTAGACAGACACATTTTTTTCAGCAGAGACACATGGAGCCCAAGAAGCTTCGGGGTCAACATAAAGGAGGACGCAAGCCAAGTTTGTCTGAAATCCCCCAACATTTTTCAGAAAACCTTGATCCTGAAGCTGAGCCTCAGGGTGGGGGAGGTTAATCTTTTTTTTGGTAGCATGGCAGT
The DNA here is from genome assembly GCA_027917425.1 of Gastrophryne carolinensis. Lineage (NCBI taxonomy): Eukaryota > Metazoa > Chordata > Amphibia > Anura > Microhylidae > Gastrophryne > Gastrophryne carolinensis. The sequence continues at coordinate 73,656,489 of CM051237.1, read as the reverse complement.
CCATAACTTTTATGTTGAGAGTGGTGTCTCAAAGGTGCCAACTGAAACTCCGTTCCAGTGCTTCGCAGAGGTGTCAGATCACGAGGTTGCCACATGACCCCCGGAAGAGGGTGGCTTTCCCTCAAGTCATCCAAGAGTTACTTCACAAGGAAGTAATAGAAATAGTTACCTACATCAGTCAGGGCAGAGGGTATTATTCTCACATATTTCTGGTTCAAAAGCCATATGGCACATTCAGAATGATACTCAATCTGAAGGCCTTAAATCACTTTATTTTCTACAAAAAAATGTAGGCTGGAATCAATATTCACAATAAGAAACTTGCTCAAGCCAGGGGTCTGTATGGTTAATATCCACCTTCAAGATGCCTACTTACACATACCCATCTTTCATGCTCACTGCAGGTTTCTAAGGTTTACAATCCACCTAGATTTGAAAGTCCTGCACTTTCAGTTCATGGCCTTGCCATTTGGAATCTCCTCGGTTCCCAGGATATTCACAAAGATACTGGTGTCTGGGGGAAGGGGCTCTAGCGGTGAACGCCCTGGAATGGCCCTACGCCTTTCCCTCGCTTCAGCTGTTACCTTTACTATTCTTCAAATCTGAGTTCCGATGCCGAGCTACTTCCTAATAGTGTCATGGTTACTCTAACTTTGAACCTGAAAACACGCTATTCACAAACTCCAGATTCTTATGTCTTAGTATGGCCTTGAGTATCAGAATAACCCATCACTACAAATTGTAAAGCTGGCTTCCTACATCTTGGGGTTCTGCAGGCAACTTTGTGCTCTGCCTTTTAATAGTTGAGGTCTGGTAAAGATTTTCACATTTGTAACTTGTCACAATGGTTTATAGTGAACGCTGTCAGTTGGCAGCCTGAGGTCATTATCACCTTATAATGTCCAATACCAACAAAAATGGGAGCTGTCAGTAGAAACTGCGACACATAAAACTAGGTTTATGCCATGCCAGGTTCTTTAAACAGTTAATAAGCAATAATATAATAAATGTAAAAATAGTTAATTTGTCTTTTTCAGAGAAATTTGTCTGGGGACAAATTTCTAACACTTAAAATATTTTATTATAATATGTAGTTTATGAATTCACATTAATATTCTGTATATGTATGTATTCTGTATATTTAAATGAGGGAAATGATAACTGGACTGGTTGGACTTGATATAATAAGAAAATGGGAAGTAGTACAAGGTTGGAAAACCCTGATCTCTCATTAGAAGCGACTTTATAAGGGTCATTCGCACTTGGTGCTATGAGACTTCATACATAATACACCATTACATATCTTTATACAGAGATCCAAAGACATCTGTCTATCAGTTTGGACCAGGATAAAGGGCAAAAAGGAAAAACAAATTCATGGCTTAACTTTTAGCTTTTTATATGAAGCACTACAATTTCCCATTTTTATCTTACTAAGCCACCCAATTTGTGTCATTAATTTTCACACGCCTTTACATATATTGATGTGCATTCATCATATACACATATTGTAATTAATGAAGTGTTATTAAAGTGGACCTACACCTTTCCAGGGAAGTCTGTCTCATGAAGGATATAGGTCTACATGACCCCAAAGAACCTAACTCTGCCACCCCCAACTCCACAGTAAGTGATATTCATCTCATTCAGCCTAGGTCTCAATCCAGCAGGGACCAGAAGCCACAGCCACATACACAGATGATATCGGATCCTTCTCTTTAAGAAGGCACTGGGTGGTTCAGCATGTGTTGCAGCTTTTTCTCTCCCTGGTGATTGGCGACCAGATCTCATAGAAGTAAGTATTTCCCAGTTTAGGGCTCAGGTACACAGCGCCATCTGGGTATAGGCCCTCTTTAAATGTTATACTTGCTCTTTACCTGTACATCAAGATTTGAATCTGCTCATAAATTATTTGAAGTACACAGCACCATCTGGGTATAGGGCCTCTTTAAATGTTATACTTGCTCTTTACCTGTACATCAAGAATGATCAAGTTATCATTAAAAGTTTCTCATTTTTTCTTTGTATAATTACAACATTTCATATATGTTTTTATGACCTAGGCTTGACATTAACAGTGTAAGCGAAAGATGATGATGTACAGATTCTCATATACAAAATTCAGGGCCAGCACATCCCTGAAGACAAACAACTTTAATGAATCCATTTAAAAGAATAAAATAAAATCCAATCAGCATAAAATACAGAGCTGTCAGGAACTGTGTAAATGCAGCCTCAACAGAAGCTCAGTATTTCTGATCTGTGATACAGTATAATAAAGTGAATTTTAGTCCTCCTTTTTGTTTTGTAGACTTAGGCAAATACATAAAGTACCAAAAGATTTCACCCTATAAAACACAATTTCCTTTAAACAGTGGGGGGAAAATGTTAGTGCATCCTATTGGGCAAATGCTAAAAAAAAAAAATATCAATAACCTTACTTTCCCAGTGCTCCCATCGCTGGCCTGCGGCTCCTGCAGCTGCCACTGTCGCTTGTCTCTGCCTCCAGACACATCCTTGAAGCTAGTGCTGGTTCCCAGCCACGGGTGGGTTTGGCCTGTATAGGGCCGGTTTCCATTGAAACCAATGGACGCTGGCCCGGAGTCATAGGCCATGCCTGCCTGCGGCCCTGAACCAGCATTAGCTCCGGAAATGTGTGTGGTGGCGGGAACACGTGTGGTGGAGGCAGGCGGCGAGTGGCGAACTCCAGTAAGCTGTGTCTGTCTGCACGTGTGGTCTGTCTCAGTGGCAATGGCAAGCAGGGGGTGGCATGTTGATGGGAGGGGATATGGCACACAGGATGTAATGGGGCATGCTGCCCACTGACTGTAGTGGGGCATGCTGCCCATTGGCTGTAATGGGGCATGCTGCCCACTGGCTGTAACGACCATGCCACACACTGGCAGTAATGTAAGATTTGGCACACTGCCTTTAATCTGGGATACCGCTCAATAAATGTAATGTGGGGTTTGTAATGGGGTGATTAGAAGATTTTGCATACTGTCTCCAAAGGGGTGATTGGGAGGAGGTATTTTAGCACACCATTTGGTTCAGAATATTTTTTTCTTATTTTCCTCCTCCAAATCCTGGGTACATGAGTATTTTCACCATATAAGACGGTGAAAATACATGAGTTAACCTAACAACGCATCAGCCATTGGCTCAAAGGAAGGACCCTGAAGAGCTGATAAAAGTTCAGGTCCCAAACCGGCAGAAGTGGCTTACAAGGAGGCCGCACCTAAGTTACTCCCTGTAATAAAGTTTTGATAAATTTATTCACAGCTATGAGTATCTTAAAAAAAGATAGATAAGCAGATATATGTCCCTTTAGGCATTCAATTGCAGAACTTCATAAAAACCTTTCTGCAACAAGCTCAATATTCTGGGAACAGAAAAGTTCTACAAACGAACCCTCTGGATTCGTACCAAGCGATAAATTCTCGCAAGACTCTATAGTAGATCATTGATAAAGGCCTTTTCCTGGCCTGAAACAAAGTCTGAATGACTAGATGGAGGTTTCCATAGCTAGGCCATTAAAGCCAGCACTCAAGAATTGGGATGCCTTAGATGCCCGTGTGAGAAAATCTGGATCATTAGGTAAAATCCATGGGTTGTCCTCTGACATCCTTATTATGTCTGAGAACCAGCTTCTCCTTGACCAATGATGAGCTACCAGAATGGTTGGAACTCAATTGCGGGCTATCCTTTTGTAGTACTCAACCCAGGAGCAGAGTATGAGGGGATGCATAAAGAAGCTTGAATGCTGACCACTGAAAAGTAGAGACATCTATTGCTATTGCTAGAGGATCCCTGGACAGGGACACAAACTTCTACGTCTACGTTTGGGAACCCCCAGCTCATACATAGGGATTGAAAGTCCCTATGAGTGGGAGACCATTCCCCCTGATGCAGGACCACTCTGCTGAGATGGAACCTGCTTCTCTGGCCCAAAGTAAAATCCGGCTTACTTCCATGAGCACTTTCCTGTATCTGGTGCCCCCCTGGTTGTTGATATATGTCACCGCCGTCCGATCACGGATGGGATGTCCAATGTCTGATCCAATAGAATCGCTCTCAGTTTCAGGATATTTATGGGGCGTCCTGATCCCATATCGAGAGCAATTCCATCTGCAGGGGTCATGTGTGAAACTGTGTAAGAGCACTGCCTCGAAGCAAGACACCATCAGGCCCAACAAATGAATTCCTTGACAAATCATCAGGTGAGGGCTGGTCAAGAGACCCTGTACCCTGGCCTGAAGTAAAAGTCTCTTTTGTTTCCCGGGAGAAACACTTGACCTGAGAAGTGTATAATGATATTCCCAGAAAAGAAAAACTCTTGAAGGAATGATAATCGACCATTGACGCATGACTATTCAGCCAAATTCTTCTAATGTCGATAAGACAATATGTGTATACTGCTGGGCCTCCTGAAAAGATGGGGCCTATATCAACAGAGCGTCTAAGTAAGGGATTATACGTATCCCCTGACTACTCAGAAAGCCGAGAGGCCTGCCAACACCTTGGTTAACACCCTTGGTGCTGACGAGCACAGCCACAAGCTGAAGAGGCAGGCCATCTACTGCAAACAGCAGACATTTCTGATGACCCAGGAAAAACAGAATGTGTAGATATGCATCCTTTATATCCACTCAGCCAATCAGCCAAGCCAAAAATTATCCAAATCCAGTGGCCGGGAAAAAGCGCTATGAGCCAGAGGAGAGCCACTCAGCCAAACCGAAAATCATCCAACAGCGGCGGCCGGAAAGAAGCTCTATTAGCTGGAGAAGAACCACTCAGCCAAGCCGAAAATCATCCAAAGCCGTTGGCCGGCAAGAAGCTCTGTGAGCCGGAGGTAAACCGCTCAGCCAAGCCGAAAATCATCCAAAGCCGGTGGCCGGCAAGAAGTGCTATGAGCCGGAAGAGAACAGGTCAGCCGAGCCAGAAGAGAACAGGTCAGCCAAGCCAAAAATCATCCAAAGGTGGCGGCCGGGACAACGATCTTTCCCCGCTGCCATCGAAAGGAAGCCATCCCGCCCTGGCTCCGCCCCCTTAAAGGCGCGCAAATTTTTAATTTTACAACAAGTAAAAACACACCATTAACACAAGGAAAAGAGCAATAAAAGGGAAAAATAATTCCACCCACACTTAGGCTCACCAGACAAAAACTTGCGGCTGATTGCTTTTTAAAAAGCCCAGAGTGCCGATGACATCCCAAAGCGCCCCATGACCTTGGTGCTTACCCATGCCATCCTGATTCGGATACAGCTTAGCTGAGGAGTCATTGTGGGTCCATCCAGATCACAAGAGTATAAGGGCCCAGGAACAGACAGGGTTTCCAATACCCCCCGCTTCCAAGGCATAATCCTTAAAAAACAAAATTAAATGGGAGAGGTTTCAAATACACCCTTGCAGTCCAGTTCCAACTGCAAGTAAGAAACTGGATTGGAGGAAGTCAGCCAGAAGGATATACACCTTTGTCTTGCACTCCACGCCCTTCAGCTGAGAGAAATAGGGAGGCTTTGTAGATAATGTGATATTTGGGGAAACCCCACTAGTTCATGTTAATATCCATGTTAATATACTCCATCTGTCAAGGTAAGCCAATACAAGAACCCACCCAGAAAAAACTTGCCTAAGGTGTCAAAAGTCGTTTTAACCTGATGACCAATTTTAGTGATTCCTGGTCTACTGCCTGTAAATTGTTCCTTGTTTTGTTTCCTCTCCATTAATTCACTCCATACCAGCAAGTGCTGTGGTGATTAGCGCTTCAGTAACTGGTGGTGTACACCTCATTTTATATTATTATGCAAATTGGATTTGTGTCATGACATTTTTTTTTTAATTAAATCATTGATGTTATTGTGTCTCGTGGCTTTTTGGATCACTGAAATCAATCTCAAAATCTGATATAATTAGTTTGCCTGGTGAGCCTAGTTAATAGACAACTACTAAGTGCACCTATACAAGTATAATCACCTTCTATCCTCAGCCCAGTTCCCCAAAAAAACTGTTTTCTTATTTTTACCTCAGCCTTTGCCAAATATTCATAACAACATGAACTGGATGCAGTCGGCTATATTGCTCTCTGTCTGAGCAGCCCCACCCCCAGCGATCGTTTGGTTGTAACTGAATTAATTTGCATATGGCATGCCATTTACCAGCATTCTACTTTTTGTCAGGGTATTCTTATGGATATTGGGAAAAGAAATAGGTAAAAACACAGGCTGTTTAGTGGCACAGGGCTAGGGATAGAAGGTGACCGCATAAACTTCCTTTCTGAGTATACAGGTACACTTTAAGAAGAATATTCCACATTTTTAATTGGATGACAGGTTTTAAGCAATATGGGAATGAACCGTGATCATCGTACTGCGAAGAGATTTGTTGCTGACTCAGAGCACAAACTGGTTTGTGTAGACAAAGGAATAATGATGAAAGTTTCAATGTGTCAATATTTGATTATATGTGATTTATAACCTCGATGTTTCTCGGAAAATGTATCCCAGGTTTAACCCTTTAAATGGCAGCAACGTTAAATCTACGTAGCTGCATCTCCAACTGTTAAGTGCCAGCTACATGGATTCTGTGTAGCTGACATTTTCCTTCTGTTGGCAAGAAATAAAATGCTCACCTCCATCCAGGACCCAGTGGCAGGTGTCTCCTCTTCCCCCGGAGGCATCCGATCACCCCTCTTATAGGAGGAATGAGATGAAGTCATCTCACTCCCCTGGTATATAAGCCCGCCGTAAAAAAATTACAATTTAATAAATGACTTTTTTCACTGCTGTGTGTTTTTATTTTACATTTAACTCTTTTTGAACTGGTAAGGGGCTCATGAGACCCTTATACCAGTTCACAGGGCATGAGAGGCTGGGAAGTCACCTGTCAGCAAGCAGTCTCCTGGTGAGTCTAGGCACATTGCTTACTGCTTGCTCCTTTTTCAGTGTGTTACCATTCAAACTACCTCCTAACAAGGGGTTCCCACTGGCCAATTCTACTCATCACATTTGTCTGATTTTGGAAGCAACACAAGCAGCTGTTAAGGAAATTTTAAGCACTTTGGAACAATGGTAACAGACGCAAGATCCAAATTCTCAAAACTAAGCATCTAAATCCGAATGCCATCAAACTCAACGTGATGAAGTTAACAGTGTCACTATCCAAGTGTCAAAACTAGTGCCAAGTCCAACTACTAAAAAAACTACTGCTGCTAAAACGAACAGTTCCAAAACCCAAAAACCTACTAGTGCTGACATCTAGGTGGTGAAAGCTAACATTGCCAGAAACTAACGGTGCTGAAATTCAAGTGCCTAACAACAACTATGCCAAGATCTAAACTTGAAAACTAATGGTGCTGAAATCCAAGTGCCAAAAGCTAACATATAACTTATATTAGAAATAAGGTAAACATATTTAAAAGTTATTAAATATTATTTTGGAGCTGGATTAAAATGAAAACCTAATGAACTACAGTAATATGACATCTATATTAAATGCACTTATGAGCACAGCAAGATTGTGTTGATCTTTTATGTATGCAGCTGATCACAGCAAACGGAGCCATCAGAGTTCAGTGAGTGTCTGAAAAGATCACAGCTAGGTTCCACAGCTCTATCTACTCTGTGTAGGCAGGGCCAGTTTTAGAGAAAATGCGCCCCTGAGCAAAATGTAAGTTTATTAATGAGTCGGACCCTAAGTTTTGAAATATTGTACCAACAACACCATCACCTAACTAATCCAATTATGAATCCCCTCCTCACCCTTTACCAGCATCCAATTATACACCAGTAGATGTTGGTGCCCCAGATAATCACCCAGTTTGCCACCCCCTAAAGCCAGTTCTGCCGGGAGATATTAGTATTGGGTATTTCTTTCTTTCTTTCATTCCTTCATCTGGCAGCTGTTTAGTGATTTCCATATATTCATTCATATTTTAATAGTTGTAATTAACTGGTGGATTGGATGATGGCATCCATTAACCATTAATCTGAGCTTTCATCTACTTTCACCTTTGGCTCTTAGGACGACTGTATCCACTCCTCCCAAAAGCTGCTTATAAATATCTGGCAGGCCGCAAACTCACTCATCTGCCACTGAGAGTGCCCATCAGGGTTTAGGATCACTTCAACCAAGGCTTGCACAGTGCGTAAGAGTTTGCTGCATTTTCCCAGAGCCTCAGTATAAATTCCACACTGTAGAGCACACGTGTCAAACTCTGACCAAACTCTGGCAGTGTCATCAGATTTGACCCACTTCCCATGCCCCTATGATGATGTAGCAGAGAAGTACTACCCCCATGGTTGGCAAATATAACTGCCAATCATGCTGAGGCTGCCGTCTCCCTCTTTGTAGGATGACGCCAAACTGGCTCAGCCTGCCAAGTGACTGTGTTGCCTGATCCTCACTACCCAGGGTATCCCAAATCGCTGTTTGAAACTCCTCCGGATTGTCAGTAAAATTGACCTGACCGCCAATCCAACATGCATGCATGGACTAAGGCTGTGCTCTGCTATAACTTTACTGGAGCGTGTGCCTGCGCCAGGCATTTGTGAATGCCCAGCGCGGACACACCCCCAACTTGAGCATAGCGGGGGATGCAGTCTGCTGCTAAAAACTAAGAAAAGACATTTTTCCAATAAATATGTTGTCCCGCAACACTTTCCAGTTTTTTAATTTTGGCCCACTATGTATTTGAGTTTGACACCTCTGATGTGAAGTGTCTAACGAGTAGCATTTGCATACGTTAAGCTATGTCAGAATGCGCTGATATTGCTAAACCATAGTTATTACTAGTCATACAAATGATGTGGTCTAGTGTGTGCACAACACATTTCAGAGGTATTAGCCAAAAAATAATTATTGAAAAGGCCTAAAATCTAAAACATTTTAAATCTAAAATGAATATATTTGTAAGTGACATAGGAGAAGGCTTGGTAAGAAAAGTTTGCCTGTTTGCTGATGATACAAAGGTTAGTAATAGGGTGGATATTCCTGGAGCTGTCTGCAAAAGGGAAAATGATTTAGCTTTACGGGATAGATGATCAAAACTGTGGAAACTAGAGTTTAATGTCTCTAAATGTAAAATCATGCACTTGGGTAGAAGGAATCCCTGCTCTGAGTACCGTATGGGAAGTACTGTGTTATCCAGGACCTCGGAGGAGATTTAGGGGTACTGATTACTGATAGCTGCAAGATGAGTGGACAGTGTAGCCAGGCATTGGGAAAAGCAAGCAGGATGCTCGGCTGCATAGCTCGGGGCATCACCAGTAGGATGCCGCTGTATTAGAGTGTCCAAAGGCGGGAAACAAAAGTTACAATGGTACCACATATGTATTGGTAGACACCCTTGCCTGCCCAGAAGACTCCCCCAAACTGAAGGAGATTTTCAGATAAAATACAAACTCTATACTGTCTGAAAGCACACACCTCAAGCTTTCTAGGCGTACCAGGCTTGTTGACATGGGCACAGTTTTTTTGGAAGTAATCCTTCAATTTATTCTTTGGTTGTACAGCGTTTTCCTAAAAAAAATTAAAATAAAAAAGCAGAATCAAAGCAATATTTTCCTAAAAAACTATACAAGAAAAAACAAGTTAAATCTAAAAAAAGCAAGGTCCCCCGAACAGAGCAATACCCAACATGCATAGGTACTGTCAAGGGAAGAGTTGCCAAACACCCCAAAATAAAGCATGTGCGTAAGGGTAACTTTGTTTGAAAATTTTAGCTCTGCAGACAAAGTGTGCACCTTTACATTTGGAATACCCCCCACAAACCATTTTTATCTGAAAATACACATATTAAAATTTCTAAGCATACCCAAATTGTTGTAGTGGGCTCATCTTTCTGGAAGTAATCCCTCAAAGAATTTCCAGGTTGCAAAGGGTTTCCCTAAAAAAATTATAATAAAAAATAAAAACATTTTCCTAAAATATCAATATGCAAACAAGAAAAAATGAGCTAAATATGAAAGTGCAAGGTCACATGAACAGAACAATACCCAACATGCATAGCAACTTTTAACCCTTTTAATTGCCAGCTTACTTGAAATTTTGTCACCCTCTGTTGACAGGTCATTTTTCACCATGCTGTTTAACTGTGATTTTTGCAGGAATTTCCAGGAAAATTACATATATATTTTGTGGCAGAGTTTAGGCTTTAACATTAAACGTCTTGTTTGTAATTTTTCTACAGTTTTTTAAAATATTTCAAAGTAAAATTTTTTTTTAAATTGTCTCCTTTATTTTATGAAAGAAAACCATATTGCATGTGAAAGCCCCATTCTCTCCGGTTAACAATGGTACCACATATGTGTCAGCAGCCCCCCCATTCTTTCCCAGGAGACTCCCAGAATGAAAAGAGCACTTTATAACATTTACAAGTAAAATACAACTACCATCCACACTATACACCCAGGGTGGGTCTTTTTCTGGGGAATTTTAAGGGTTACAAATCCATAAAAAATTACACCAGGTCCCCCCTACACAGCATAACCAGCCCAGAGACAAGCTATGCAGAGCTTGTTAAACAGGGCACAAAGGCCAGCCTTGATTCCCCCCTGCAAGCAACAAGCCTAAAGGGCCCTGGGCTCTTCTGCCCCCCTGCCAGGCCCTGAGACTCGTGGACTGGAGTAGTGGTCTCTTCAACCCCTTACCAGTTCACAAAGGCTTAAAGTGGACCAACACCCAGGATTCTCACTATCCTGGGTTTTGGTCCACTTCGGTGGGGCACCCTGATTGGGGGTGCCCCGCTGTGTGAAACCCCCCAGAACACCTGGAAGCACTCACCTCAACCCGCTCCTACGCTCGTCCAATCAGAGCGCTCAGAGCCGCTGTGGTATGCACGTACAAGCGGCGTCCAACCACAGCGGCTCTGAGCGATGGAGGCCGCATCTCGCACTTCCCTCTAACAGGGAGCGCGCCCGCGCCCGCGGGTATGTGCCCTGCTAGAGGGAAGCGCGAGACGCGGCCCGCGCATGCGCCGTTGGAACGAGGTTAAGGTAAGGTTTCTGGGCTTCCTGGGGGGTATCACGAAATCGGGATGTCCCGCGGGGAGGGATCTGATCGCCCCAGAAATCTTATAGATTCCCGGGCCGATCCCCCCTTGGTGTTGGTTCACTTTAAATGTTAAAAAACCACACACAGAAAAAATATATATTTTTTAAACACACTCATTTGAAGAAGAATATTTTAGAAACACAATGCTGAAGTTAGAAAATTCTAAAGATGAGAACTCATGAGACTCTTGATTAACAGCCAAGGAGGATGTTGACTTTCAACACAGCATACTGGACAAAAGTTTCCATATTTGTATGCAGGACACTGGTACATTTGGACTTATGGACTGTGTTATAATGTCTATTGTCTACAATAGTGACATAAAAAGATTGAGACAAATGCTTCTATAGCTGGGATGTTGATGGACTGAAACTTTGCTATCAGGTCAGGCCAACATGCAAATATCAAGACTGAGGAGTTTCATTCCTAATTCTGTCCCTCCATGTATCAAAACATCTCCATGATCTGTCTCTGCTAAGGGTAGGAAAAAAAGAAACCATGAACTGCCATGAAGTACAAAATAAAACATTAACAAGCTTGCCTTAATAGCTATGGTAAATGTATTTTGTTTTATACTGGTAGATAAGTCTCTGGGCATAGGTGTAAATTCCTTATTAATACTAATTACATCTTCATCCAGTAACTGTTCTGTTATGCAGCTTGCCTAGTGTAGCCCAATTTTATGGTGTATGCACAACAAACTAGATTTTGGGAGCTTCTCTCCTTTGTGGACTCAACTTGGAGGCACCAGAGCTTAATTTATTTTCTGGAGTATATTATATTATGTGGCTAGATTGTAGACTAGACTACAAAGGCCCTCCCTGTTGCCAGCTTGAAATATATCTTTCCTGGGTTCAGATCAGTGTTGCTGTTCAGCTTAATTCAACCAAAAAGTAGCTAATTTAACTCATTTCAATTAGAACATAACTAGGGCAATTCACAGGTGAAAGTGTTCCTCTGACATTTGGTAGTCCTCTAATTAATTTCCAAGGCACTTGGTCACTCTAGTTACTTTTTGAGGCTGCATATCCTTGAATAGCATTTGGATTTGGGTGCCTACTGAATCAGAGTGTATAAAAACATAGGCATAGTCAGACATCTCTAAGGACCTTGAAAAAATGATGCTTTGGAGAAATGCATTGGTCTTACAGTGTTAAATAGTTCTAAGAATGATAGAGCTGGATTAGAGAGGAGGAAAAGAAGACAGCCAGCCCCCGCCCCATCATGAATCTTTCACTACATGCCATGATAATGGAGGCAGCTACCACTTGTTCATTTAGTTAAGGGGACCCCCAATAGGACTGCTCTATACCACTCTTAATTTGATCTGTTTATAGACCTTTGGAAAGCTAAATCATCTGTTACCCTACAGCCTTCTAATGAGTTATACAAGAAGTGGTTACAATCCTACTCCCCCTGCAAATATGTGCTGACAAAGCTTGTAATAGGCTTTATGTTCTATAAAACATTACGACATGAAAATACTATGTCTTCTAGCTTTTGATGCAATGTTCCTGGAACAGCAACCTCTGGCATTGTTGACGTTCATGACTGTGGTGTGACACTGGTGAAGAGATATTTCCTTTTGGTTTGTAAAGTTATAGGAGTTTGCATTTTTGGTTAATTAATCTTTGGCAAATTCTTACCCATTTCCTTTCTGGTTGCAGTCTGCTCACTGAGCTCTGTGGTATCTGCTTAAAATTGAATCGTTTAGACAAGGGATGGGTTATTTTCTACCAGTTTTTAAGAATCTAAACATCTCGGTGAACAAATACACTAAAATATCAAAATATAACCTTTTAGTTTTCTGTTTCCCTAGCTCATTATGTGCAGGGCAATTGCCCAGGTGTTCCCCCTGCTCCTGAGGGCAGGTTAAAATACGTTCCAGGCCTCTAACACCAACATGCAATTCCATAATTGCATTTACATATTAGCAGTCCATTGCTATTTCTCCTCGATGAAAAGCATATCAGAACTCCTGATGATCATTATGCTGGTCTAGGGTGATCCACCAAAGAACAGAGCCACCTCTTATGGCTGACAGGGTGATGGCCATGCTATCACAGGAGAACAAGTATGGTAAATCAGTCAAAAATGTGCTTTATGCAGGCAGAGCCTTATTCTATTGCCCATAATGCCTGTGCCATATGTTGTATTTTTAAAACAGACCACTCTGCTTCACTGCTGGCTCAACTTGTAAAGAGAGTACTGCATGGGGTAGTTGTACTAGACTAGCAGTTATGAAAGAAATTAGCAAAACCAGTTTCTAAAATTGAATGAAATGAAAGCAGTCTCCTCCCTTCAAGCGTAGAAACAATATTAGTTTATAATACCAAACATATGCTTTACATATTTTATATTCAAGAACAAAAAAGTTTTTTTCAGAAACCCCTCTTAAGAAGGCTGTGGTTGACCAGAGCATATACCTCGAAAAGCATGTTTTCTGGTTTCAGGTTGATGTTCAAGAGGAACTTTTTGGGTTTCTATACGTTAACACCACAGTTCTCGGGAGACACGGTTTTACTAGACTGTATCGGAGACTTCCCTCCTGGAAGTTCTATTCAACCAAGAGACTCTAGGGATGGCTTAGCATAACACAAGCTTTACAGTGGAGGGGCTAAAAAGAGGAACCCTTGGGTGGAAGAAGAAATGCAAAAATAGATTGTTTATTCTATTAAAGATATATATATATTTGTAGGTGTTTGTGCGCTTGTTGGCTTCTAATCTGCAATGTGACAAGGATTTCCCTCTGGGATAGGACAGTGCTCTTCTGTGTCAGTGCAGAACTAAATTACTGCTCAGTGGCCCTATAAGAATCCTAGCAGCTCCCATAAACTTTTTATAGCTTAGGAAAATAAACATGTGGTTTGAGGCCTTCACATAGCCAATGCTAGCAAAGTTTGAGCTTGCTTTAGAGAACTAAGAAAGAAAATATTGGTAAAACTAATAAATTTCCAAGCCAGCAAGCAGAGGGACAGGGTAAGGGAGGAAGCAGAGAAGAGATGGCTCTTGTAAAGTAGTCGAAACCTTTGCCTAATTTTGATAGCATAGCTAATCCAATAGTAAGTTTATTTACTAGTATTAAAGTTTGAGTATGTTTAGTTTATATAAATGTTAAAGAAAACATGAAGCTTTATTTTTTTAGGTCAGTTATTAGGATAGTTTGTGTTGCTGTTTGTATTGCTGTTTTTTAATAAGATGTGTACTACTTGAATCAAAAGTACCTTAATGTTGTTGGACCTGCAAAGGTTTTTGCAGATCTGAATTATGCTAATCAGGCTATGAGCTAAAACCCACCCATGGTCTTTTTTGTAAAGCTAAAGCCCACTCTTTAATGGAACTGTTCCAGAAATTCTGCAGTTTTTGAAGCGGACCAACACCTGTGGGGCCGCGAGTGTTTGCACCGCCGCTATAAAACAATCTGGGGGGGCACATCCAAAATGCTGGAGCCCCCTCACACATAACCCCCCAGAAAGTTCATGTTAGCGCCGGGTCGGCAATCGCGGCACTAGATTCCCAGTGGAGGAACGAGGATAAGGTAAGGTCTACATGCATTTTGGGGGGTTATATGCGGGGGGGGGGCTCCAGCATTCTGGATGCCCCCACAGACTGTCTTATAGCAGTGGTTCCAACCTGCATGGGTATTGATCCGCTTTAAGTTGTTCATTTTTTCCCATTTTTTTAAAAAAGATTGCACTGAAGTCTGATATCTACACAATTTTTCATCTTGAGAAATAGTCCACTGAAATCAGGAAAACAGAGCTGCCCACTGTCAGCTAGCAAACATGTTTGCTCGCT